>CM076405.1:38305584-39051802 GCA_038363315.1 Mugilogobius chulae
TCAGACAAAGTATAAGCGATGTACAACAAGTGTTTCGTTATAGTCAAAGGTTTTTCCTTGGCCACGCCCACATCATACAAAATATGACATGGCTTCAATTTAACTTTTTGTCTGGAGTCATGAGCTAAATGCATCTGCCAAATTTGGTGCATATCATTAAAAGGGCAATTTTGAAAGTATTGCTAGGTGGCGCTATTGCATAAGTCTTTCCCATTGTTAGACGGATGTATCAGGAGTCATCCCAAGTATGACTTAATCAAATTTCAAGTTGGTCAGACAAAGTATGAGCGATGTACACCAATTTATTCACTGTAGTCGAAGGTTTTTCCTTGGCCACGCCCACTTCATACAAAATATGATATGGCTTCAATGTAACTTTTTGTTTGAAATCATGGCTTAATGCATCTGGCAAAGTTGGTGCATGTCATTGAAAGTGCAATTTTCAAGGTATTGCTAGGTGGCGCTATAGTACAGTCCACTTCAAAATTATTTACTACAATCTGTACAGAATATGAGTGTGCATAACTCAGTCAAATTTCAGAGTGATTGAGGTTTTTGTGTGCAAATGATAGCTGTTCAAAGTTACCGTAAAAAAGCATGTTTTTTGCGGGGCGCTACGTAACAACCGTAAAGTGTATACAAAAATCTCCGATGATTCTGAATATTTCATGTGTCACGATGGTCTGGGCCAAGTTTGAGCTTGTTTGGGTGAAAAACCTAGGACTAGTTCACAAAAACATTTGTCGTGTCAAATTTAATTTAAAAATGTATTCCAATATGGCCGACTTCCTGTGTGGCTGAGGGCGGAGCTACAATTATATTTTATGTTTGTCTCGGGATGCTCTATCAGTCCACCAAATTTCATGCACCTACTCCAAAAAAAGCCTGTCAAAATTCCCATAGACTCAATTTCCAGGGGCGCCGTCGAGCCATTTCGGTTTCGCCGTCTCGAGTTTGCCCACTCAAACGGGATTTTCACCTGTCCCAATCACTCTGCCAAGTTTCACAAAAATCGCCCCGTGGGAAAGGTTTCAAATTTGCGATCTCTGACCGAGAAATATAATAATAATAATAATTAAAGCCGCAAGCGGCGATAAAGGCCCTCGCCCCGGCACCAACCGCCCTGCCTCGCAACCGCCCTGCCTTGCTGTCGTCCTAATAGCGAAACAAATTCAACATGAGACTAAAAAATGCATGTTTTCATATTATAATGTTTGTGAACTTATATAGGGGGCGCTATAGCATAGATCTTTCTCATGGTTAGACGAATGTATGAAAAGTCATTCCAAGTATAACTAAATCAAATTTCAAGTAGGTCAGACAAAGTATAAGCGATGTACAACAAGTGTTTCGTTATAGTCAAAGGTTTTTCCTTGGCCACGCCACATCATACAAAATATGACATGGCTTCAATTTAACTTTTGTCTGGAGTCATGAGCTAAATGCATCTGCCAAATTTGGTGCATATCATTAAAAGGGCAATTTTGAAAGTATTGCTAGGTGGCGCTATTGCATAAGTCTTTCCCATTGTTAGACGGATGTATCAGGAGTCATCCCAAGTATGACTTAATCAAATTTCAAGTTGGTCAGACAAAGTATGAGCGATGTACACCAATTTATTCACTGTAGTCGAAGGTTTTTCCTTGGCCACGCCCACTTCATACAAAATATGATATGGCTTCAATGTAACTTTTTGTTTGAAATCATGGGCTTAATGCATCTGGCAAATTTGGTGCATGTCATTGAAAGTGCAATTTTCAAGGTATTGCTAGGTGGCGCTATAGTACAGTCCACTTCAAAATTATTTACTACAATCTGTACAGAATATGAGTGTGAATAACTCAGTCAAATTTCAGAGTGATTGAGGTTTTTGTGTGCAAATGATAGCTGTTCAAAGTTACCGTAAAAAAGCATGTTTTTTGCGGGGCTGCTACGTAACAACCGTAAAGTGTATACAAAAATCTCCGATGATTCTGAATATTTCATGTGTGACGATGGTCTGGGCCAAGTTTGAGCTTGTTTGGGTGAAAAACCTAGGACTAGTTCACAAAAACATTTGTCGTGTCAAATTTAATTTAAAAATGTATTCCAATATGGCCGACTTCCTGTGTGGCTGAGGGCGGAGCTACAATTATATTTTATGTTTGTCTCGGGATGCTCTATCAGTCCACCAAATTTCATGCACCTACTCCAAAAAAAGCCTGTCAAAATTCCCATAGACTCAATTTCCAGGGGGCGCCGTCGAGCCATTTCGGTTTCGCCGTCTCGAGTTTGCCCACTCAAACGGGATTTTCACCTGTCCCAATCACTCTGCCAAGTTTCACGAAAATCGCCCCGTGGGAAAGGTTTCAAATTTGCGATCTCTGACCGAGAAATATAATAATAATAATAATAATAAGAAACCGAGCAAAAACAATAGCCCCGGCCGATTCTCGGCTCGGGCCTAATTAAAGCCGCAAGCGGCGATAAAGGCCTCGCCCCGGCACGAACCGCCCTGCCTTGCAACCGCCCTGCCTTGCTGTCGTCCTAACAGCGAAACAAATCCAACATCAGACCAAACAATTTATGTTTTATTGTTCATATTATAATGTTTGTGTTGTGAACTTATATAGGGGGCGCTATAGCATAGATCTTTCCCATGGTTAGAATGATGTATGAGAAGTCATCCCAAGTATAACTAAATCAAATTTCAAGTAGGTCAGACAAAGTATGAAGATGTACAACAAGTGTTTCGCAATAGTCAAAGGTTTTTCTTTGGCCACGCCCACATCATACAAAATATGACATGGCTTCAATATAACTTTTTGTCTGGATTCATGAGCTAAATGCATCTGCCAAATTTGGTGCATATCATTAAAAGTGCAATTTTGAAGGTTTTGCTAGGGGCGCTATTGCATAGATCTTTCCCATTGTTAGACAGATGTATGAGAAGTCATCCCAAGTATAACTAAATCAAATTTCAAGTAGGTCAGACAAAGTATGAGAGATGTACAACAAGTGTTTCGCAATAGTCAAAGGTTTTTCTTTGGCCACGCCCACATCATACAAAATATGACATGGCTTCAATATAACTTTTTGTCTGGATTCATGAGCTAAATGCATCTGCCAAATTTGGTGCATATCATTAAAAGTGCAATTTTGAAGGTTTTGCTAGGGGGCGCTATTGCATAGATCTTTCCCATTGTTAGACAGATGTATGAGAAGTCATCCCAAGCATGACTAAATCAAATTTCAGGGTGGTCAGACAAAGTATGAGCGATGCACAACAATTTATTCGCTATAGTCAAAGGTTTTCTTTGGCCACGCCCACATCATACAAAATATGACATGGCTTCAATGTAACTGTTTGTCTGGATTCATGGGATAAATGCATCTGCCAAATTTCGTGCATATCCTTAAAAGTGCAATTTTCAAGGTATTGCTAGGTGGCGCTATAGTACAGTCTACTTCAGAAATATTTAGTACAATCTGTACTGAATATGAGTGTGCATAAGTCAGTCAAATTTCAGAGTGATTGAGGGTTTTGTGTGCAAATGATAGCTCCTCAAAGTTACCGAAAAAAAGCATGTTTTTTGCCGGGCCGCTACGTAAAAACCGCAAAGTGTATCCAAAAACGTCCGATGATTCTGAATATTTCATGTCTCACGATGGTCTGGGCCAAGTTTGAGCTTGTTTGGGTGAAAACCTAGGACTAGTTCGTAAAAACATTTGGCGTGGCAAAATTGATTTCAAAATTAAATCCAATATGGCCGACTTCCTGTTTGTCTGAGGGCGGAGCTACAATTATATTTTCTGTTTGTCTCGGGATGCTCTATCAATCCACCAAATTTCATTCACCTACTCCAAAAAAAGCCTGTCAAAATTCCCATTGACTCAACTTCCAGGGGCGCTGTCGAGCCATTTCGGTTTCGCCTTCTCGAGTTCGCCCACTCAAACGGGATTTTCGCCTGTCCAGATCACTCTGCCAAGTTTTGCGAAAATCGCCCCGTGGGAAAGGTCTCAAATTTGCGATCTCTGACGAGAAATATAATAATAAGAAACCGAGCCAAAAACAATAGCCCCGGCCGATTCTCGGCTCGGGCCTAATAAGAAACCGAGGAAAAACAATAGCCCCGGCCGATTCTCGGCTCGGGCCTAATTATATTTCTCGGTCAGAGATTGCAAATTTGAGACCTTTCCCACGGGGCGATTTTCGCAAAACTTAGCAGCGTGATTTGGACAGGCGAAAATCCCGTTTGAGTGGGCAAACTTGAGAAGGCGAAACCAAAATGGCTCGACAGCGCCCCCTGGAAGTTGAGTCTATGGGAATTTTGACAGGCTTTTTTTGGAGTAGGTGAATGAAATTTGGTGGATTGATAGAACACCCCGAGACAAACATAAAATATAATTGTAGCTCCGCCTCAGACAAACAGGAAGTCGGCCATATTGGATTTAATTTTGAAATCGATTTTGCCACGCCAAATGTTTTTACGAACTAGTCCTAGGTTTTCCACCCAAACAAGCTCAAACTTGGCCCAGACCATCGTGAGACATGAAATATTCAGAATCATCGGACATTTTTGGATACACTTTACAGTTTTTACGTAGTGGCCCGGCAAAAAACATGCTTTTTTTCGGTAACTTTGAGGAGCTATCATTTGCACACAAAACCCTCAATCACTCTGAAATTTGACTGACTTATGCACACTCATATTCCGTACAGATTGTACTAAATATTTCTGAAGTAGACTGTACTATAGCGCCACCTAGCAATACCTTGAAAATTGCACTTTCAAGGATATGCACGAAATTTGGCAGTTGCATTAAGCTCATGAATCCAGACAAAAAGTTTTATTGCAGACATGTCATATTTTGAATGATGTGGGCGTGGCCAAGTAAAATCCTTCGACTATAGCAAATAAATTGTTGTACATCGCTCATACTTTGTCTGACCAACTTGAAATTTGACATAGTCATACTTGGGATGACTTTTCATACATCCGTCTAACAATGGGAAAGATCTATGCAATAGCGCCCCCTAGCAAAACCTTCAAAATTGCACTCTTAAGGATATGCACCAAATTTGGCAGATGCAGTTAGCCCATGATTCCAGACAAAAAGTTCTATTGCAGACATGTCATATTTTGTCTGATGTGGGCGTGGCCAAGGAAAATCCTTCGACTATAGCGAATAAATTGTTGTACATTGCTCATACTTGTCTGATCGACTTGAAATTTGAATTTGTCATAAATGGGATGACTCCTCATATATCCGTCTAACCATAGGAAAAATCTATGCAATAGCGCCCCCTATATAAGTTCATAACACACACATTATAATATGAACAAAAAAAACATACATTTTTTGGTCTGATGTTGGATTTGTTTCGCTGTTAGGACAACAGCGAGGCAGGGCGGTTGTGAGGCAGGGCGGTTGCGAGGCAGGGCCGTTCGTGCCGGGGCGAGGGCCTTTATCGCCGCTTGCGGCTTTAATTAGGCCCGAGCCCCCAGCAGGGCGTAGGGCCTATTGGTTCTGCAACGATGATGCCTGGGCGAAGCCCAGGCATCATCGTTGCTAACGCTCTTGCTGATCATGATGGCTGGGCGAAGCCCAGCCATCATGATCAGCCACTACCCCGCCCCCTGCGAGAACTACAAAATGAGCCCATGCCGAAGGCATGGGATGTGTATACTTACTTCTGCTAACGCAAAAATAGTCAACAATGAGTGCATGGCCGAAGGCCATGCACTCATTGTTGACAAAAGCAGCGCGAAGCGCATAACCCCTAAAACTGAACTCCTGGCATCAAGCACTACTCAGTAACTCATGCCGCAGGCATGAGTTCTCCTTGTTTCTGCTAAAATGCATGGAAATCAATGGGGAGTCAATGGGGGAGCCGACTTTGAAAGTGACTGACGAGCGCGTAAGCGCTCGTCAGTCACTTTCCACCCCACGGGGACGTGCGCAAGGCCGAGAGCTTTCCGAAAACGTATAATTTGTTGTTGCCGTGGCAACGGCTATATTGTTTTTGCAATTTTATTATTATTATTATTTTTTTTTTTTTATTCCGCCTCTAAGAACTCTAATTTGACCCCCTGAACACGCTCAAAAACTCACCAAACTTTGCCCAAAATTCAGAAGTGGCGAAAAATTTAGTTTTTTATAGGTTTTGTTTTCAACCATCAAAAAATGGCGCGACAGCGCCACCTACAAAAGTCAAAATACATTGCGCCTATGGGAGACGGTCTGGCGCAAACTTTGTCGTACAGCCACGAAATTCGGTACATGCATTCGTCTTATGAAGGCAATCAAAAAACCTAATCATGGCCACGCCCACTTTCGTACCGTTTGGCCGCCATCTTGGATTTCGCGGTCAGGAATGCAAACTCAGCATTTTCGCTCACATCATACTTTCGTCAACTCCTCCCAGGGCGTTTTGCCCACTGGGCTCAAAATCGTTGGACATCATCTACACAAGTGGGACATCAAAAGTTATCCAATTTATGTTGATACAATTTACGGTTTACGTGCGGCGAAGCCGCATTTTTCGGTTAGCATTTTTTCACATTTGGAATTTTTAATTTTGCTCCCGATTCCACATAGTTTGTCCAATTTGAATCGGACCAATTGTGCGTTTGTTACATTTTCTGTCCTGGACCCACTCATGGTGAAAAAATTTTAATCGGCGCGATAGCGCCCCCTACAGAAATAAAAAACTGTTTACATGGAGGGTCAAAATTTTAGTTTTTCCGAAATGCATAAAATTTTACCCAAAATTCCTTTGGGTCCTCCCGATCAAAAAAGCCAATGGTAACCATGTACAATTTTGATTCGTGTCACCGTGGGAAGGTGCGCAAGCGCCAATTTTATTCCAATGGCATTTTTACAAAATTGTCGGTTTTCTTAACATCATACTTTTATCAACTCCTCCTAAAGCGTTTTACCCACAGGGCTCCAATTCGGTGCACATTAACTACACAAGTGGGGCATCAAAAGTTATCCAATTTATTTGGATAAGTCATACGGCTTACGTGCGGCGAAGCCGCCAATTCTGGCCAAAATCATGCCAAACAGCTTAAATCCCCATGTTATCCCAATGGGCTTTTTTAACTATTTTGTTTTCTTCATAAAATTTGATTCGTTTTACGAAAGTGTCTGAAATTTGGCACAGTGACTCCTCATGTCACCCCGAACAAAAAAGTCCGAGGGTCCGACGCTGTATCTTGCATGCTGTTGCCGTGACGACGCAGCGCGTAAGCGCTGCCCCTCAGAACTACTCTGTACTGTGATGAGGCTCTTATGAAGCACTATAACAACAACATACACTGACCAAGGGCGCGTCAGCGCCATCTTTAGGTTGTTGTAGAGTAATAGGGGAGAGTTCAAAGCTAGCATGTTGTTGCCGTGACAAAGCAGCGCGTAAGCGCTGCCCTTCTTATCTGCTCTGTATAGTAATGAGGCTCTTTTAAACCTCTAAGACAATAACTTACAACGACCATCTTTATATAGCTCTTTGGGGTAGAGCTTTTGAAAGCTTGGACAAGACATTAGGGCGCGTAAGCGCCCCCATGCGTTTCGGAGTGCGGCGAGGGCCGTTGGAATGCCGCTTGCGGCTTAATTATTATTAGGCCCGAGCCGAGAATCGGCCGGGGCTATTGTTTTTGCTCGGTTTCTTATTATTATTATATTTCTCGGTCAGAGATCGCAAATTTGAGACCTTTCCCACGGGGCGATTTTCGCAAAACTTGGCAGAGTGATCTGGACAGGCGAAAATCCCGTTTGAGTGGGCGAACTCGAGAAGGCGAAACCGAAATGGCTCGACAGCGCCCCCTGGAAGTTGAGTCAATGGGAATTTTGACAGGCTTTTTTTGGAGTAGGTGAATGAAATTTGGTGGATTGATAGAGCATCCCGAGACAAACAGAAAATATAATTGTAGCTCCGCCCTCAGAAAACAGGAAGTCGGCCATATTGGATTTAATTTTGAAATCAATTTTGCCACGCCAAATGTTTTTACGAACTAGTCCTAGGTTTTTCACCCAAACAAGCTCAAACTTGGCCCAGACCATCGTGAGACATGAAATATTCAGAATCATCGGACGTTTTTGGATACACTTTGCGGTTTTTACGTAGCGGCCCGGCAAAAAACATGCTTTTTTTCGGTAACTTTGAGGAGCTATCATTTGCACACAAAACCCTCAATCACTCTGAAATTTGACTGACTTATGCACACTCATATTCAGTACAGATTGTACTAAATATTTCTGAAGTAGACTGTACTATAGCGCCACCTAGCAATACCTTGAAAATTGCACTTTTAAGGATATGCACGAAATTTGGCAGATGCATTTATCCCATGAATCCAGACAAACAGTTACATTGAAGCCATGTCATATTTTGTATGATGTGGGCGTGGCCAAAGAAAAACCTTTGACTATAGCGAATAAATTGTTGTGCATCGCTCATACTTTGTCTGACCACCCTGAAATTTGATTTAGTCATGCTTGGGATGACTTCTCATACATCTGTCTAACAATGGGAAAGATCTATGCAATAGCGCCCCCTAGCAAAACCTTCAAAATTGCACTTTTAATGATATGCACCAAATTTGGCAGATGCATTTAGCTCATGAATCCAGACAAAAAGTTATATTGAAGCCATGTCATATTTTGTATGATGTGGGCGTGGCCAAAGAAAAACCTTTGACTATTGCGAAACACTTGTTGTACATCTCTCATACTTTGTCTGACCTACTTGAAATTTGATTTAGTTATACTTGGGATGACTTCTCATACATCATTCTAACCATGGGAAAGATCTATGCTATAGCGCCCCCTATATAAGTTCACAACACAAACATTATAATATGAACAATAAAAACATAAATTGTTTGGTCTGATGTTGGATTTGTTTCGCTGTTAGGACGACAGCAAGGCAGGGCGGTTGCAAGGCAGGGCGGTTCGTGCCGGGGCGAGGGCCTTTATCGCCGCTTGCGGCTTTAATTATTATTATATTTCTCGGTCAGAGATCGCAAATTTGACACCTTTCCCACGACCCAATTTTCGCGAAACTTGGCAGAGTGATCAGCAAGGGTGAAAATCCCGTTCGAGTGGGCAAACTAGAAAAGACGAACCCGAAAAGGCTCGACAGCGCCCCCTGGAAGTGGAGTCTATGGGAATTTGGACAGGCTTTTTTTGGAGTAGGTGAATGAAATTTGGTGGAATGATAGAGCATCTCGAGACAAACATAAAATAAAATTGTAGCTCCGCCCTCACACAAACAGGAAGTCGGCCATTTTGGATTGAATTTTGAAATTGAATTTGACACGCCAAATGTTTTTATGAACTAGTCCAAGGTTTTTGACCCAAACAAGCTCAAACTTGACCCAGACCATCGTGAGACATGAAATATTCAGAATCATCGGAGACTTTTGGATACACTTTACGGTTTTTACGTAGCGGCCCGGCAAAAAACATGCTTTTTTACGGTAATTTTGAACAGCTATCATTTGCACACACAAACCGCTATCACTCTTAAATTTGACTGAGTTATGCACACTCATATTCTGTACAGATTGTAGTAAATATTTTTGAAGTGGACTGTACTATAGCGCCACCTAGCAATACCTTGAAAATTGCACTTTCAATGACATGCACCAAATTTGGCAGATGCATTTATCCCATGAATCCAAATAAAAAGTTACATTGAAGCCATGTCATATTTTGTATGCTGTGGGCGTGGCCAAGGAAAAACCTACGACTATAGCGAATAAATTGGTGTACATCGCTCAAACTTTGTCTGACCAACTTGAAATTTGATTTAGTCATACTTGGAATAACTCCTCATACATCCGTCTAACAATGGGAAAGATCTATGCAATAGCGCCCCCTAGCAATACCTTCAAAATTTCACTTTTAATGAAATGCCCCAAATTTGGCAGATGCATTTAGCTCATGAATCCAGACAAAAAGTTATATTGAAGCCATGTCATATTTTGTATGATGTGGACGTGGCCAAGGAAAAACCTGACCTGACTACTACGAAACACTTGTTGTACATCGCTTATACTTTGTCTGACCTTCTTGAAATTTGCTTTAGTCATACTTGGGATGACTTTTCATACATCCGTCTAACCATGGGAAATATCTATGCTATAGCGCCCCTTATATAAATTCACAAAATTATAATATGAACAAAAAAACATACGTTTTTTGGTCTGATGTTGGATTTGTTTCGCTGTTAGGACGACAGCAAGGCAGGGCGGTTGCGAGGCAGGGCGGTTGCGAGGCAGGGCGGTTGCGAGGCAGGGCGGTTCGTGCCGGGGCGAGGGCCTTTATCGCCGCTTGCGGCTTTAATTATTTTTTTAATTACTTAGCTAGTCTGACAAAATTGGTGACTTGTAGCTTTGAAAATCTGTTAGCTCTCATCAAAGGCTTTGCTAAAGCAATAAATGAGGGTCTTGTCTATAAAAATGTAATGATTGACAACAGTACAGTTTTTGCTAAATTTCTAAATAAAACAGACCAATTTGTACATGAAACTGCACCTGCACGTCTGGGTAAGGCCAGGCTAACTTTAGACACAAAGGTCTTGTCACAGTTCACAACAAAACGACATTTTAACCACGATAAAACCTCAAACTTTTAGTGCGTCGGCTATGAGTTTTTGTCTTTCTTGCCTCCAGCTGGAGCTGTGACGTCACCGTGACGTGGCATGAAAAGGGTCTATAGAACAATCATAAAATATTGTTTTGCTAAAAATAAAGAAATCCAATTTTTTTCATTTGAAAATGGCAAAAATAGCAACTGTCTTTGAAATAATCACAGATTTCAGAGTCACTTGATTTTAGTCACATTTACACAAATGAAGATAACAGTTTTGTTTACTAGTGGCACTGACTTATTAAGGTTGTGTTTTAGGTAAAAAAAAAAAAAAAGCAGCAAATTGTCACTTTATCTATGTCATTGCTGCCCAATTTGAACAAAAAATTATTTTGTTTTTCCAGTTTGTGTATGTTTGGGAACCTACAGTATAAAGACCAGTTAACAATTATCATCATTAGATTAAATAATTGATTAGTGGCGATTAATCTATCAACTTGTTCCACCTCTAGATAATATATCTTTGAAAAAAAACAAAACAAAAAAAAAACCGTCACAAAGTATTAATTTAATTTACAATTTTCAAAAGAACAAACAGCAGACATTGCCTACAGCAGACTCCTACACAGTGACTGTTAGCTTTAGCCTGTAGGCCTGTCAGCGCTCGTTTCCATGTGTTAGTGTCATTAGAGGCTAATTAGCAGCTCCCAAACACTTTTAGAAGACCGTAAACACTCTGGCTCCGCGGGTGACTTATGTAATGTACCACACTGGAGCTTTACACAAAACGTTGCACGATTATTAGTCAGCAAGTCAAATGAGACGCCAGACTTTGCAAGTAAAAACCTCTGTCTGCCTCTTTCTCCTCGGTCCTCTAGGTCTTAGGTCTCGGTTCTCTCGATCTAAAAACAGGACTTGGAACGTGACATATAAGTTAAATTACTGACGTTGCATTCCCGAGAAAGTTAGGTTATGATGTTATCCACGTCCGTTGGCCATAAACAGCTTAGAATGGTCATAAATATATAAGAAGCGCTTTACCGCGAGGTCAGAGACAATGCTCCGCTCTGGTCACACATTAACAGTTGTTTCCATTGAGAAGAACCGTAAATCTGCTGATAAACCCGAGGGAGCACAGACATATTCAAGTTATAATACAGTCTTCTAAATGCATCGCAATTTTCAAAACACTCACCAAGAACATAAAAAGTTTTCAATAATTAACTGACTGATAAAATGTATTTGCTTAAGTCTTGGTGGGCATTCTTTTCCCCGAGGGCCATGTTTGAATCCAGAGGTTAAGGGCTGGACGGCGATGATTGGTGTAAGATATTCTTATTATTGCAAACATTATGAGTGTTTTCTCTATTGCGTCTCTTTATTGTGGTCCATTAAGCTACACATCTTTCTATTGCCAAGCCAATCAAATAAATGAATATTCTCAAAAGTCTAATGAAAACAGGCGGAGGGTAGGGCTGGGCGATAATGACAAAAATGAATATTTAAATTTTTTTGGGGCAAATTCAGGCAATTAGAACGTCGAAAGGTTGAGTTCATGTTAGATAGTGATTATTTCAGTCCAGACGGTGTGCAAGAGCTAGTTTTCTCATGAATAAACTTGTAAAAGATCATTTCACACTATTTCAACTTGGTGACTTTTATGAGTGACTGGACACATTCACTTTTTGTATTGCAAAAAAGCAACAACAAATAATTAAATAAATAATGAATGATAATAATAAATACATGAATAATTAAATACAAAAAATAAATCAACAATACTTTGAACAAAATTAATTTGCGCTCCAAGCATCTGTGTTAAATATTCTTGGTCTGGAGAATAATGTAAATGTTACTAACACCATTTTTCTCAATTTTATATACCGTAATTTCCGCAGTATAGAGCGCACCTGAATATAAGCTGCACCGTCTGGACTTAAATAAGAAAAATTATAAAGTACATATACAGTATAAGCCGCATTTGTTAATAGTAAATCTATGAGAATCTATAATTTTGATGCATTGTTGTATAAGTTCAAAGCTTGTGAAAAAGTAGCAGCTTATACTCCAGAAATTACGGTACTCAATTGGCATTTTTGTGGCAATTTTTACTAGAAACAATACACTGTACTTGTTATTCCATTTTTGGATATCTTGAAAACAACATTCACAATAATTACACTGGTTTCTATTTTTTTTTTTAACTGGTTTGTTAAGTTAAATTTAATACCAGAATGTGCTAATGTAAATCCAGAAAAAATGTGGAGCCTGTTTTTCTTTCAAATATGTGTCATTTATTGTGATCAAAATCTAAAATTACAGGTGATGTTAGACACATTCACTTTTTGTATTGCAATTAAAAAAAAAAACACAACCAACAAACAAAAAAACTTGGATTAGTTATTTTAGCTGTCAAACATAATACATTGTATTAACCTGAATGCTGTGATGTCAGCTTAACACAACCTATTGTATAAAAGCTTCACAGAAATATAATTAGTCGCAAAGTTAAATACAATATTTGCACATTCACACTCAAAATTAGAATAATAATCAATAATTCAATGAGCTATGAGATATATAGTATGGTTTTCAAGGTAACAATAAATAACCTAAATAAATGAATGTAAACGTAAATGCTGCAAAGATATTTAAAATTCAATGTCTGATGACAAAAAACAGTCTTTCATAAATGTTGGTTCCTAAATCTCATATAGTATTCTGACTTTTCAAATACATTTTACAGGAAATAAATAAATCAAAGTTCATTTTTAGATCAACAATGTATTTTCCAATAAAAACACACATAAAACAATGATCTGCTTATGTCATAGATCGATACTAAGTCTACGTCAGAAAGCATCATATGTCTCCTTTAAACAGACTGATGACATATGTCTACGCGCTTTTCTTGACACCACACCTGAATTCTTCACATTTTGCCATATCACAAAGTGAATCCTCGTTTCTCCATTAAAATCCCGCTATATTCCACTTCTCTGTACACACAAGCACCTCCAAACCAGACTCCCTTTAACTTTACGCACGTCCAAACTTTAAAAAAGAACCCCTGGAGGAAGCGAACGCACTCGGAGCTCATCCAACATGCTTCAACACGCTGCAGACACGGGCCATGCACACTGCGAGCCTCCGCCAGCCTTACTACTTTGTTTTTCAAGCACACACACAACTTAAAACAGCAATAATACGCAATTTACGCATTGTTTTAGTCGTAAACACACGTGCGTCACTTGTGCACTTGTTACTGTCTTGATGTAGCTGAGAAAACGCTAAATTGTTGAAGTTGTAGCTCGCGTAAAAGCAAAATATTGCTTTAAGTAGGTAGAACATCTCAAATAAGAATAATATTTAGCTGTGCATTGAGTCAAACAACCACGAACAAAGGTATTTGCAAGTTCTGGTTGACAAATGATCCATAGATGCACCGATTTCAAACATTCCATCGACACATTTGGCCAGTTTTCCAACTTTGACGCAACACGACGCGCCAATAACTTCTTCCAAAGTTTTCAAAACACATAACGCCGAGAAACGAAGGCGAGTTACGAACCTGAGAAGTCGGATGAGCCTTTGGTTAGCACTCCGAAGCACGTTATTCCCAACAGGAGCGTCAAACTGGCGGCGGAGACACTTCCATCCGGGCAGTGGTACATCCTTGTGGCCTCGGAGTTGGTGAGATTGTCCGAAACATTGAAAAAAAAAATCAGATTAAGTCCGAAGTAGAAGTAGTAGTAGGGGCTGGTAGGAGATGTTCGCGTCTTCCATGTCTCCTTCCTTCCTCCCTCATCCTCCTCCTCCACCTCCTCCGCACACCTACAGCAGCAGCGGTGCACCGTGCGTCGTCTGTCAGCGGTGTGTCCGGGTCTGGTGCACTGGGAGGCGGGGAGAGAGAGAGAGAGAGAGAGAGAGAGAGAGAGAGAGAGAGAGAGAGAGAGAGAGAGAGAGAGAGAGAGAGAGAGAGAGAACGAAGACACTGGAATAGTAGAAGAAAGGGGGAGAAAGTAGAGAAAGGGACAAGGCAAGTTTATTTGTATACTAAAGCACAATTCATACAAAGCAATTCAAAGCTCCTTAAAAACAAGAGCAGATGCAGAATAATCATAAAATGTACTTTAAAAAAGTGTGCAGATAAAACTTTTTCAGTGCAAAGACAAACAAAAATGTTTTGAGCCTATAGATTTAAACTTTGTCACAGTGGAGGCCTGTCTGTATCTTCAAGAAGACCAGTTCCAGATCTGAACTGCATAAAACTGAAATGTTTAGTCCTGACTTTGGTCCATGTTTAGTCCTGACTCTGGTCCCTGTTTAGTCCTGACTCTGGTCCATGTTTAGTCCTGGCTCTGGTCCATGTTTAGTCCTGGCTCTGGTCCATGTTTAGTCCTGACTCTGGTCCCCGTTTAGTCCTGACTCTGGTCCCCGTTTAGTCCTGACTCTGGTCCCCGTTTAGTCCTGACTCTGGTCCATGTTTAGTCCTGACTCTGGTCCATGTTTAGTCCTGACTCTGGTCCATGTTTAGTCCTGACTCTGGTCTATGTTTAGTCCTGACTCTGGTCCATGTTTAGTCCTGGCTCTGGTCCACGTTTAGTCCTGGCTCTGGTCCACGTTTAGTCCTGACTCTGGTCCACGTTTAGTCCTGACTCTGGTCCACGTTTAGTCCTGGCTCTGGTCCACGTTTAGTCTTGGCTCTGGTCCACGTTTAGTCCTGACTCTGGTCCACGTTTAGTCCTGACTCTGGTCCACGTTTAGTCCTGACTCTGGTCCATGTTTAGTCCAGGCTCTGGTCCACGTTTAGTCCTGACTCTGGTCCATGTTTAGTCCTGGCTCTGGTCCACGTTTAGTCCTGACTCTGGTCCCTGTTTAGTCCTGACTCTGGTCCATGTTTAGTCCTGGCTCTGGTCCATGTTTAGTCCTGGCTCTGGTCCATGTTTAGTCCTGACTCTGGTCCCCGTTTAGTCCTGACTCTGGTCCCCGTTTAGTCCTGACTCTGGTCCATGTTTAGCCCTGACTCTGGTCCATGTTTAGTCCTGACTCTGGTCCATGTTTAGTCCTGACTCTGGTCCATGTTTAGTCCTGACTCTGGTCTATGTTTAGTCCTGACTCTGGTCCATGTTTAGTCCTGGCTCTGGTCCAGGACTTAGTCCTGGCTCTGGTCCGTGTTTAGTCCTGGCTCTGGTCCGTGTTTAGTCCTGGCTCTGGTCCGTGTTTAGTCCTGGCTCTGGTCCGTGTTTAGTCCTGGCTCTGGTCCGTGTTTAGTCCTGGCTCTGGTCCGTGTTTAGTCCTGACTCTGGTCCGTGTTTAGTCCTGACTCTGGTCCATGTTTAGTCCTGGCTCTGGTCCATGTTTAGTCCTGGCTCTGGTCCATGTTTAGTCCTGACTCTGGTCCCCGTTTAGTCCTGACTCTGGTCCCCGTTTAGTCCTGACTCTGGTCCATGTTTAGCCCTGACTCTGGCCCATGTTTAGTCCTGACTCTGGTCCATGTTTAGTCCTGACTCTGGTCCATGTTTAGTCCTGACTCTGGTTCATGTTTAGTCCTGACTCTGGTCCATGTTTAGTCCTGACTCTGGGCACCAGCAGGAGGTTGGTCCCGGAGGTTCTCAGAGTGTGAGATGGTTCATGCAGCACTAACATGTCAGAGATGTAGGCTACTTTGGTGCTAGTCCATGGAGAGATTTAAACACAAGCAGAACTATTTTAGTCTATTCTCTGAGCAACTGGAAGCCAGTGCAAAGACCTAAGCACAGGACTAATGTGATGGTATTTTTTGGTTCTAGTTAGGACTCAACTTACAGCTCGTTTGGATAGGCCAATGAGCAGGCCGTTACAATAGTCTAACCCAGGCCTATTCATCTTAAAGCTCGGGTGCAAAATCAGCCCTCCGAGAATCTGATCCGGCCCTCAAATCACTTTCCTAATCTTACAAAGCACTAGTTATCTTGATTTTTTTGTATTTTTACCGTCTGAAAATAAGATTTGTGGTTTTTTTGTCAATTTCAGTTATATTTATTAATTAGATTCAAGTGATAAATTGTTATCGTTTTTATATTTTTAGCAAAACAATCCACTTTGCTCTTGTTGTATTGGCAAATTGTATTTGAAGACAGTAAAATACGCACAAATAAACCTAAATCACTAAATATTCTGTGAATATTTGGTGCAACCTCGTGCCTTTGTTGTGTTATGGCCCAGAAGCCATGGTCCTCGGTAAAATCTGGCCCTCTGGAAAATCTAGTTGTGGCGAGAGAGGGCAAAAAGAAAAAAAACAAAGAGATGAGGTTTGAGAATAGAACAGAGAAGAAAGGGTTGGCAGCTAGAGAGGGAGGAAAAAAGAAATGAGAAGACAGTTGTAGAAAGGTATGAAAAAAAAGCTTGAGTTAATTATGTTAATAACACTGAATCCTAAAGGTAATTGTACACATTTTCAATCTGATAATCTGGTTATTTCTAGTAACTGCCCATTCACTTTTTGTATTAGAAAAAAAAATAGGCCTAATCATTTAAGTGGCCAAACATCATCAAACTTAATCAAATATTATTGTCTTGTAAAATCTTTCTTTGTCACGTGAGCACAACAAAAAACATTTTTATTAATTACGTCCGATTCAACAGCGACATTCTTCCGCCACCTCGTGTTATTTCTTTGCCATTGCGCCCTTCCGGTCTAAACGCGCTGCAGTTGTTTGTCCCTCCTCGCTCTCCGTCTCTAACATGTGACAGCGGAAGGTCAGACATGGCGGCCTGCTGCAGAAACCTCCACAAATGTTCCAATGCTTTACGATTATTACGATTTCACCAGCTCCAAAATGACCGTGAGTAACATGAACGAATTAAGCTATAGTTCTGCAATTTTTAGAGCCGTAGAAGCGCGGGGTTAAAGACATTTGTTGATTTATTTAACCAATGAAAAGTGTTAGCTAACTTGCTTGAAATGTACCATCATAAAACAGTACATTTTCATTTACCAATTATGAAAAGGTTTGAGCATGACTGTACTTTTTCGACTACTAGAGATAAAAAGGGAGAAGAAGCGTTATTAAACTACTTGACAGATAATAGTTACATTTTACATAGTGCAGATCAAATATTTGTGGCTGTGAGAGTGACAGTGTCAATGAGACCTCAAAATAAAATGTGTGGGGTGAATTTAGAGGTGTGAGATATATCGAATTTTAGATAATATTGTGATTGTTGTCTTGAAGATATGCAAAAACGAAATATCTAGTATATCGACTGTAGTAAAAAGGCAACAAAAATGCTGCAAAACAACAACAAACTGTATTGTTATTTTTATTTTGTTTTTCTTTCTAGTATTTATGTAAATAAAGCAGTAACCATGTACAAAAAGAAATGAAGAGTAGAATGATTAGCTCACATAGGAGCTACAGTATACTGTAACTTGCAACAAACAGATTATTATGAAATCAGAGGTATGATAACAAATTGTTATTTTATGTTTTTACATGTCATATACAAACTCAATTTTTAGCAGTTGTGGTATTTTTATTCGACATGTTAGTTGTGTTTTGTTGGTCTGATAAACTGTACAGAAGAACATGTCCTTTCTCACTTTTGACTTTCGTACACACGATCTCTATTCTAGAACTAATGAGTGTTGCTTCTGTGCAGGTTTTCTGTCCACGTCGTCTTCCCGACTCGCTTCCAGCAGTGACAAAACTGACAAACCTGGAAAATTCGTCCCTCCATCCAAACCTGTGATCATCGACAAGACGCAGACCGTAGCATCTCAGCGCAAGTATGAGCTGAAGAATATGTGTAAACGTAGCTGTTTGCAAAAAAAACTAAACTCAACAACAATAATACAGTGCTGTTGAGTCAACTTCCTTTTTTCAATCAGCATTTTAAAGCATTGACAAGGTGATGAGTAGGGATGTAACGATGCAAATCTCATGATACAATAAACTCACAGTGTCAATATTGAGATTATGCTAACAATAATAAACATTAAAGTCCCATTTTCTTTTTTATCATTCAGTGAGTCGTTTTTCTGGTGCCAGTTCAAACTTCAGACTAAACTGCTCTCTCACCCTATTGATTTTAAGGTCTTGTTTTCTTTGTGGGTTTATTAAAATATATAGAATGTTATGTTTTTTTGGCATGAAATGTGTGTTAATGTTCTAAACTTGTAAACTAAATATTGTTAGGTGATGGCAACGTTATTTTGGGACCATGTTGGTATTGCAATATCACAGAATTATCAATAGTTTCATAGCTAGTCATGAGAGGAGGGAAACACAGTTATTCACACTTTTGTAGCACATATAACCATGAGATTACAGAAAGATGTTTATCTGACAAACATTTCAAAACACACCTTTATCTGTAATTAAGATATGCTGTATTATTCTGTCCTCTTTTACAGGTTCCTGAGTCCTGAGTTCATCCCTCCTCGACAAAGAACAGACCCTCTAAAGTTCTCCCTGGAGCGCAAAGACATGATCCGCAGGAGGAAGGTTCTGGACATCCCAGAGTTTTACGCAGGTGAGAAAAATAACAAGACACTTTCTCACTCACAGTCTCATTCACAGCAGATATGAAAAAGGTTCTGTTATTTTCAGGCAGTATTCTGGCTGTGACCATGGCCGACCCCAACGCCAGCGGGAAAGTCAACCGCTTTGTGGGCATCTGCATTCAGAGAGGAGGGAAAGGGCTGGGGGCCACTTTTGTGCTCCGGAACATCATCGATAACCAGGGTGAGGAACTTTATTGACTAAATGATTTGATGTTACTTAAAGGAAGGTCAGGAAGAGTTCATTTGAATTAACACATATGAATCTAATTTCTTTTCAGGTGTGGAGATGTGTTACGAGCTGTACAACCCTCGGATCCAGCAGGTGGAGGTGTTGAAGCTGGAGAAGAGGCTTGATGATAACCTGTTGTACTTGAGAGATGCTCTGCCCGAGTACAGCACTGTGCAGCAGGACATGAAGCCCATCCCTGTGTCAACTACTGGAGATGTGCCACTAAACAAGGTACCCAAAAGTAAACAGGGAACATGGCACGACAGTATTTCACTCTCTAGCTGTCCCACTGTTTCCCATCTGTACTGATCTGCTTAGCTTCTGAAGTCTAACAGAATCAAGCTTTAGCAAACACCTATGGCCGCCTTAAGTGAAAAGTATGGCAAGATGAAGTTGTAATCTCAGGTTAAGAACTGGTTATTTGTGTTAAGTATGTTGAAAAGTCTTAGACTAATGTCAACCTTTGAGATCAGCACCTGAGCACTAGAACTAAACCATTCAAACAAATAAATTAAGCATAGCCAAAACAATTATTAAACATTTACTGTGTCTTACCTTTGCATTCACATGCATGTTGTGTCTCGCTCAATGCTTTCTAACACAATCTGAACTTACAAAACTGGCAGCATAACAACCAATCATGAGCTTTCTTCCAATGAGTTTCAAACAAGTGTTCAGGGGGCACATTTACTCTGTATATCAAGTTACAAAATGCTATTGTTTATGAAACTGACAAAACAGTTGGGATCTACAAGACCAGAGTACCTGTGCTATATATAAAACAAATTAATGAATGATTGTTAGTATTGTGTTTTGTATTTACCTTAAAACCCAGCCTTTCATAGACTTATAAAACTTAACAGACATTTCCAAAAACAAATGCACTCACTTAAACAAATTAGTCGTCTTCTCCTCTTATTGTTGTTATTAATTCATTTTGCAAACAGTTTCTCAAACAAATTTTTAATGTTTGTGCCTGTTTTTGTGTTATGTCCGTAGCTGAAGGTAAAGATGCGTCCCAAGCCGTGGTCCAAGCGCTGGGAGAGGCCTAAGTACAACGTGCAGGGGATCGCCTTTGAGCAGATCCTGACCGCGGAGCAGCTGGAGCACGCTCAGAAGTGGGCCCAGCCGTGGCTGGAGTACGACATGCTGAAGGAGTACGACACCAGCCAGCTGCAGGAGGACATCATGAAGGAGGTGCAGAGGGAGATGGCAAAGCACTGAACCAACTGAGAGAGGTGCAGAGGAGCATCATGGGACATTGAACACACAGATCGCTTTGTGACACAAGCCGGCTGCACAAGGAGATGCTGGAAGAGGAGCATCACGTGACCTAGGACAGTCACAATATCAAATTTTAATATTGCAATCATGACTCAGTTATTCACCATTAGTAATAGTAACAATTTAAAGCTGTAAAGACCTCATTAAAAACACAGCAGAATCCTTTTTGTATCGGCAGTTAATGACATCACAAGGTGTAGCAGAGAGTTTTTATTCTGAGCGAAGAATAGTGCCTAAACATGCATATTTGTGTGTTAGAGTGAATACAACTAAATTCAGCTATGTTTTTGATAAAGAAATTACATTATAACAGAGCAAAAATCAGTAATGCTGGCCCTTTAAACTATTTAAGTTTAGTTACTTACAATTGCATTTTCAGTGTAAACTTTTTTTGCCTTTGCATGTCTGTTCCCCTCTTCCATCCGGATGCCCTACCTGTTCTAAACTTACTTTGAAATGTATATATTTTTTCTACATTTTTAATACATAAAGAATTCAAAGGTGTTATGTGGCACTAAGGAAAATATGTCACTTCACTTGCTCCTCTTACTCAGTCTTACACACATAATCCTGCAGCCGTGTTCAATGTATGTACTGTTTCAAATGTAAATATTAAATATTCAGACTGAATGTGTGATTTGTATAATAAAATCTCAAAATATAAAGATGTGTGTGTTTTTAATTTGACAGATAGTTTGCTCCAATCAGGGTTTGTGTAGGGCATTAAAGATGGTGGACAGTCTGTCATCACAATGTCTCCAGAAGGTGATTTTGCTTTGCTTATAAAATGTTACATACATTAGCTCAGCTCACATCCACAAACTCATGTTGAATTTCTAGCAGTTTAAGGATCACTGATATAGAAATGCTAATAAATAATGATTGAAGTTGGAGCACAAGATCTCCCTGATCTCTTTTGACTTTAAACAAGAAAGAAAATTTGCCTTTAGAATCTGTTTTTTTTGTTTTTAACCCTATGGTATAATAATTTAGCTCAAAGTAAGGAGTGTGAAACAAGAAACATAATATAGGTCTCTACAATAAACCTGAAATTTGTCAAAATGTTTAACACTAGGGTTCAAACATGAGTCAAGCAATTTGAACTTGTCTTGAAATGAATTATTTTTGCAGTGTGGAGCAGGAGGGCCAACAGTGTTTGGGCAAAGGTAAAGGAAACAAGTGAGAAGGAGCTTGTAAAATCCACGAGCCACGGCTAACAGGTACTGTAAGTGCAAACATCTTAGACATCAAAGAAATGTATTTATGTATAATCTTCAGGTAGACCACACATCTTTTACAGAGGGTTACTGTGGACTGACCTGTGGGACTCGCTTTAGGCACCATTGATTAGTGAGTGTTCTGTGTCCAGTACAAACTCATTTACAAAAGATGGCTCTAAATGAAAAAAAGATTTGTGCTGAATAGTCAGGTCCAGAGGGACAGAGATGATCTGGTTAAGTTCTACTGACTCTGCACGGAACCTCAGTTGGGTTGCTTTTAATTCAAAAAGCTTCTGTATTTCCTGTTAGCGTTAGCATTTAGACACAAAAACATATCTTTAGAAACACGCTTTAGTTCCTTGGCAAAATATTCTTCTGATTTTTAAAGTCATTAACATGTTTTCAGAGACTTCAATCACAACTCATTAATAAAATATTCACTGCCTGATATTTTATGTATTCAGTTTAGACTGATGTAGTGCAAATCTCATTGAAATGAACTGAACACGAAATGCTCACGAGTACAGACGTTAACTTGTTTCAATATAAACAAGCTAACTGACGTTCCGTGCACAGAGCCTAGTGCCTCTCTTGCTAGCCTGACCAAACAGTTTATATTTTTAATTGGTTTATGTTTTTTAAGCAGCCTAAAATGAGAAAAGGCTAGTTAGTAGGTCGGCCTAAATGTGTTTGACTTCTTACTATGGGGTAGTTTTTTTATTTGTTGTTCTTTTTTTGTTTTTCTAAAACAGTCTAGTATCAGTTTTCTTTCATTCTCTACTGCCTTTTCCTGTTTGGAGTCGCATGTGAATAGAACCTATCCCAGGGGTCTCAAACTTGAATGAAGCTGGGGCCAAAATGATCAAAGTCAGAAATGATCAAATGTTATAATATAGCTCTGACTATGTTATATACAAATAAAATATGTTCACATTCATTCTTTCATATAGTTTTCTATTACTTACGCCTCCATGTGATAAAAAAAATCTTTAGGTATTTTAGGTTTTATAGAAACTAGGATTTAACGGTATGATAAAAACAAAGAGCAAACTTAGTTCAAATTGTTATATGCAGTTTATTGGCGGGCCACAATCAATACTAATCAGAAATCATTCTGGGGGCTGCATGAAATCATCTCAGGGGCCGCATTTGGCCCCTGGGCTGCCAGTTTGAGACTCCTGGTCTATACAAATTACTTTGGGCCTCAGGTGGAGGAACAATCTGAACAGTGGATAATTTTTTAACCTGATTGGTCTCGGAATGGTTGATAAGTTAGACTCTAGATAAGAGCATTTCACCTTTCGTTTTAGCTCCTCTAGACCTGACATTCTTTTCATTATCTCTGAAGAATATTGTGCTATGCTGTAAATGTTCATATAGTTTCTTTGAGTTGACCAATAGGAGGTGCTGTACCTCCACACATCCCTGTAACCCTCAGTGTTCTATAATAAAGCTCTGTCCTCTCCCAGGCTCTCATGTGATGGAAACACGCAGGTTGGTGTGAGCAGTCATTAGTGGGCACTCAAACCCAGTCTGCTGTCTGCTCTGCGTGTGTATGTTTGAACACAACTTTTTAAATAAACTGTACAAACTGAAAAGCAGATTGATGCTCAGAATGGCCTCCAGTGTAAACAAGATCTCAATCTAAACCCTAAAAAACAATGGATTTGGGAAAACTCATCACCTCTTAGAATCACCCAACAGTACAATGGATTTGTTGATTTGTTATCTTATTCTTGGCCTTAATTATTAACTGCAATGTCTCAAAATCTTCACATATCCCCTGACATTCCTGGCATGCTTCCTTACACCCCAGGCACTCATGGAAAAGCGTGGTTCACCGATGGGACGTTCCGAGTTGATCTGGCCCTTCTGTGGTGTTATGTCTGCTCCTCCTGTAAGAGCTGGTCATAAACAAGAGTGAGCTGTAATCTGTGCTTATTACAGAGAGAGAAAAGAGATGTTTACAGACCACACACAAGCTTTTACGGAGTGAGAAGGCAGGTCCAGGAGTGATTGGAACTGTAAAAGAATGGGCTGGTAAAGGCTGTTTTAAAGGTGTCTGGAGGAGAAGAGTGTGATGGGCCCACTGCTGTTGAACACATTCTTGTCAGGGTGGGCAGTGTCTTATGTTTAAGGACAAAAAAGTAAATAAATTAAAAGAACAACGCTTTGTATCAGACTTGAGCCGTGTTTCCATTAATTCTTCTTAAGTCTTGTTTGAACATGTGTAAATAACAACAATCAATTCTCGACAAAAAACATTTTTTTTTATAAGCATAAATTTTTCGGTTTTCCACATGATTCTCCAATGCACTGATTCGTTTGTTCGCTAGCAACCACGAGTCAATCAAACAACTGTATATGCGGCAACTGGCGACGCAGACTCTGCAAGCAAGTCTTCAAAACACTGCCTCCGCGACCTGCTCTGCACTCCTCTGACCCCATTCGCACAAATGAACTGCTTGTCGATAAAAGTTGCCAAACCTGTTCAGGCGGAGGGTCTGCTACGTGAGCTCTGACATCATTCACACATTACACGTGCTTTCTTAAACAAACAAATGAAAAAATATACCTGAAGTATACCTTTCCTCCCTGGCATAAATCTGAGTGATTCACAAAAAGACACGCTGCAACACCAGGTTCAGGCTGGTGTAAACAAGAAACTACTTCTGGTTTATCCTCACCTTTTTATAAATTTTTTAAACTTTTTTCAAAGCCACTTTTAACACATTTTATTCAGTGGATTGAGGCTGGATTATGCTGGACACATTACGCACAGGGTTATTATTTTTTTTTTTACAGTGTTTTGCAGGAAACAGCTGATGCCAATGCGCTAGCCTTCCTTTTTTAAGTCTATCGGAGCAACAACTAAAGTTTTCATCAGTGGAAAAATGGTAGTTGGTCACAGGATATAGTCAACGTTTGGTAAGGAACATTAGCTCATGTTTCTGTCTGATCATTTCCGTCTTGTTTTCGCCTGAGCCTGTGTTTTCTCTTGGCCAATCATCGAGCCTAAAGCAGGGCCAAAAGCAACTCGCTACGGTCCCAGCAAACGGGTCAGAATGGCTCGCTTTGCGCATTGGAAACAGCACCGTACTGTATACCGCCCCGACCTGAGCGGTTTGGGAAGCTTATGCTGATGATGGTGAGTGTCTCTATTGCAGGGTCCAGGCACCTGAATTGTATACTTGTTCTTCCTGGCGTCGATCTGAGTGATGCACAAAAAGACATGTAATAAATTCATGTTTTTGGCGCTGTGAGAAGAGAATCAAGCTGGTATAAACAAGAATCATTATCCTTTGGCTGCCTCTGTGCCTTTTTTTTATTGTTTTATTTAATGCACTGAGGTTGGATTATGTTAGATGCATATGCACAGGATTTACATAGGATAGTATAGCACAGCCCACTTCACGATTGCACAACCTATTCTTTTGATGCCCATGCGCTAATGTCACACATCTGGGAAATTCAAATTGGGGTGTTTTTGAGGAAAGAAAACTTTTGAAACAGGATTCATCAAGGTGCAAAAAATAAACCTCCAAGAATGTTTTTGATAAAAAGCCAATGTGAGATTTATTGTCTTTGCATAAAATGTTCAAAACAGAATTCTACAAACACAATATTTATCTTATGGCTTTGTGACCCCTGACTTACCTCGTTGATGTCACTCAAGGACAATGCAACAAAAGCAACTAACATCTGCTTCCACCTGAAAAGCGATACAAAACATCTTTAATTTACATTTTTACATATTTAATTGATATTTACACTGCCACCTGCGTCATCGGTCGCTTCTGTTTTATTATCTGTGTCCATATGACAAGTGGTGTGGGAGTCCAGGCCACCCAGGGCCCAGGTAATTACAGCCTGTCTGTGGAGAGAGAGGGAGAGAGAGAGGAGAAAGAGAGAGAGAGAAGAGAGAGAGAATGAGAGAGAGAGAGAAGGGAGAGAGAGAAGAAAGAGAGTGAAGGAGGAGACAGGGAGAGAGAGAAAGGGAGAGAGAGAGATGAGGGAGAGAGATGAGGGAGAGAGAGAGAGAGAAAGGGAGAGAGAGAGATGAGGGAGGGAGAGAGAGAGAGAAAAGGGAGAGAAGAAAGAGTGAAAGAGGAGACAGGGAGAGAGAGGGGGGCAGAGAAAGAGGGAGAGAGCGAGAGACAGAGAGAGATGGAGAGAGAGAATAAGAGAGGGAGAGAGAGAAAGAGAGAGAGGAGAAAGGAGAGAGAAAAAGGACAGAGAGATAGAAAGAAGAGGGAAGCGGGTGAAAAAGGAAACAGAGGGGAGAGAGAGAGTGGACAGAGAAGTAGAAAGAGGGAGAGAGAAAAGAAGGGGAGAGAGAAAAAGAGAGACGGGTAAGAGAGAGCAAAAGAGATGAGAAAGAGTGGAGAGAATAGAAAGAGGGAGAGAGAGAGGGGTAGGAAAAGAGAGAGAAAAGAAAGGAAAGAAAAAAAGGGAGAGAAAGGGGGAAAAGGGAGAGAAAGGAGAGAGAAGAGACAAAGATGGGAAAGAGAAAATGAGAAGAGAGACAAGAAGGAGAGAGAGCAAAAGAGGAAAAAAGGTAGAGAGAGTAGAAAGAGGGAGAGAGAAGGAAAGAAGAGAGAGGGGGAGAAGAGAAAAAGGGGGAGAGAGTGAGATGAAAGGGCAAGAGATGAGAAAGGCGGAGAAAAAGAGCAAGAGAGGAGAAAAATAGAATAGAATAGAGAGGAAACAGTGACTGGCAGAAGAGAGAAATAGGACTATGGGTGGGAGAAGGAGAGAGAGAAAGTAAGGGAGAAAGAGAACACAAGTGAAAAACGTGACAGAAAGTGAGAGGAGGGGAGGGTTAGTGATAAAGGAAGTTACAGAGACAAGTGGACAGGATAGAAAGAACTAAGGGTGAGAAAAGAAAAGAGGAAGAAAGAGGGGAGTGGAAAGACTGGAGAAGAAGAGGAGGAAGAGAGGGACACGGGAGAGATGGAGGAAAAAGAGAAAATGATGGTGGAGGACTAGGATGAATATTTAGGAAAGAAGGGGAGAGAGCCAAGAGAGATAGAGAAAAAAAAGAGAGAGAGAGGAGAGAGAGATATGGGGTAGAGAAAGCATAAGGAAAGGTAGGAGAGGAGGATAGTGAGGGAGGGAGGAAAGGAGACAAAGAGTAGGATTGGAGAGGAGAGAAAGGGCTGAGATAAAGGGTGAAAACGGCTAAGAAGGGGAGAGAATTAAAGAAACGAGATGAGGTTTAAGAGAGTGTATAAAAGGAGAAAAGAAGAGAAGAAAAGGGGTGGAAAAGAAAAGAGCAGGAGAGAGCCACAGGGACCACCAGGACTTTGACTCAATTAGACAGAAAAGCATCACCATATGTTTGCAGTGAAACTCAGCAGGATTCTCACTGTTCAGAGAAATGAGAAAGTGTCAAGTACAACCATGTCTTTAGATCCTTTGTGTGATAGACTTACTGAGCTTTTTTAAGGTTTTTAAATTCATAAACATTTTCATCACTTTAAACCAAATGGAGCTACAACAGATCAATTGACTTACTGATGCACCTTGAATTCATTTAATCCTGTTTTAGGTTCTCTCTCTGCATAAACAACTGTGATTAAAGAATAAATCTAATGGGTTTAACAAGTAAGTTTAGGCTTCAAGTTACTAAAATGGGTAAGTTTAGGACTGGGGCTTGAGGTATAGGTTAAGATTTACTAGTTTTACATAAAAGAATTAGTGAAAATGTGCATATTGTACGTTTATGACATTTTGTTGTATATCTACATTTTCTTCGGAGAGTCGGATGAATATAGCACGTGACTGTCATGCGCTTCCAACATCAGGAATTTAGTTAGGGCTTCAGCTACTGACTGCAAAGAAAATAACACAGGTTAAATAATCAAGGCGATCTTGTCTAATGGGCTAATGCTGCAGAAATGCTCCTGATGAGTCTCGATGATTTATGGACTTTATGAAAGTGCAGAAGATCAAAGAACACAGGTCTGGGACATCAAGACATTTTTTTTTCTGATTCTCAGAGTGGAAAGAACAGTGTATCACAGACAGAACTCCAGCTGTGTTTGTGACGAGAAACCAATGTTAGAACAGGATTCATTTTCTACTGCTTAATCCCATTACGAGTCACAGGTGGACTGGAGCCTATTCCAGGGACTTTGGGCCTTAGGTGGGGGTTAGGTTAGGGGGTTGGCCCTGGACAGTGGTCAACTCGTCACAGGGGAAATACAGTGATGCCCAGTTAACCTAAACATGCATGTTTTTGGAGGTGGGAGGAAACCGGAGTACCCGGAGAAAACCCACAGTGACACGGGGAGAACATGCAAACTCCAGATCGTGAGATGTTGATATGGTTCAAGCTGGGAATCAAACCCACAATCTCTTTATTGGTACGCCAGAGCTCTAACCACTCTGCTACCATGCACCGTGAACAGGATTAAAAATAATTTAAAAAAGTATGTTGCACAATTGACCTTTAATGATCATATAACGATATAATGTTGTAACAAAGTCAAAAGCAATTCTAAAGTTCTTCTCCAAATCCCAGCTTCAACATGCCTGCAGTTCCCTTACTTCAGGCGTAGGAGTCGCCCTTGTCCTTCAGTCCCGGCCCGTCTGTCCCTCCTGGAGCAGCTGGTTCTCCTCTCTCTCCTCAGCGCTAATCACAGCCCTGGAAGGAGGAAATCCCACAGCTTTTGCCCTGTGCACAACAATGACAATATGAGGAGGAAGAAATGATCAAGCGGCTGGGAGGCTGGGACAAGCCAAAAGACCAAAATGTCAGGGAAGAAATAGTATCAAGAGCCCAATACAGTCTTATCAAGAGACTTTTCTCAGTGGCTTTTGACATACTTTTCTTTTTTAAATGACAACTTTGCAAAGCAGCGCACATAGAGCTTCAATTTCAAACAAAAACATATACATCTTCTCCTTAAACAAACATTCATCTTGTGTTGTGTTTGACTCTGAGCACAAAACCGTCAGTAGGTTTTCTGAGAATTTGGTTGAGATGTCTGTTGCAACTTTGTGATGTCGACTGTGGTGAGGCGGAGCTCTATAGTGCAATCATCATGCTTAAGTATGCTCTCGTGTCCTTGCAGAGAAATTTGTCTTCTGCATTTGACCCATCCTTTAATGCTTCTGGAGCATCTCCATGGGATTGGCACCACAGTGCTTGGGAATATACTATCTCTAGATCTTCTGCTGGGCTTAGTCAGAACTATCGTAGCTGGAAGATGTAGTCTAAAGTTAATGTAAATTACACTGTTGTCCCCGTACAGCCTGTTCTCACAGATAAGAGTGTCAATACCACTCAATTTAAAACAGCATGTCACATGAACGCCATTTCTATTTTTGTGTATTTCACACATTTCTGTCCCAGTTCATTTTAAGGGTGAATGTTTATTGATGAAGACCAACACAATCCTAATCCTAAACTTAACCAACTCCACGCATCAGACCTAAACTTATCCATTTTTGCAACTTCAGACCTAAACTTAGCCATTAAGCCCCCCCCCAAAAAACCCTGTTTGTCCTCAATCACATCGAGTGTCCAGACCACACCAGAAAAACACGTTGCCCTGTGGAGAAACTTGTCGTAGAGCATCTCAGAAGCAGTAAGGGCCACAGTGCAGCGCTCAGAGACTGATCTCCAGTTCTTCATGGTAGACTTGATCAGGACTACTGTCGCTGAAGGATATTTCCTATGGTCTAGGGTTAGGGTTAGACTGCAAAAACTCCAAATTGTAACGCCCAAGCCGTGCAGGAGTCAAATTCACCACCTTCTTGCTGTGAGGGAAGAACGCTACTCTGCAATCTGCTTGTTTTCGGTTGCTGGTAAAAACTAGAGGGCTCTAAAGAAACCCATCCAGACATAGAGAGAAACATGCAAACTTGCCACAAAAGGCCCATGTGGCAAGAGTTTGGATAAAGATTGATTGGATTGTCTAGTCGACCTTTATCTTTTTGGAGATTTCTTCACATTGGTTAGCATTGCAGCACCAGTGTCATTCCTGTTTTCCTCCTGCACAGCCCAGGTCTGCAGGGCACTAATAAGGCTTCGCTCTCACACATTCTGAACCCACACTTCTCTCCAGGCCTGGTGCACTTCGCCTTGATCCGGTGCCAAACTATGCAGCCGCACTCACAACAGACGTAACCAAAACCCCGGCTTCGTCTAACAGGCCGCCTGACTTTAATTCCTTTAACAAATCAAACAGCAGCTGAGGGGCCCCGCTTTGTATACGTGCAGGGGCCAAAAGTGGCACAAAGGGGAGGCACGCACACTGGGACAGGGCCAAAACGCCAGGGCCCCCCGTCCTGTGATCAGCGTCTGTCATGTGTGAATGCTCATGCGAAGAACGTCAGAGGAGCTGATGGGCTTTTACGTCCGCTTTGAAAAATACTGTGAGAGAATAGTCTCATCAATTCTTCCAATTGTCTTACACCTGGTGTACTGTACATTTTGAACTACTTAACAGGCAAAGGTGGGACCATGCTCTTGTTCTGTAAGTCGAAATTACGTTTTTGGTCGGAAGTTGAAAATTACCATGTAAGGAACTAGAAACAGTGTATTTTTAGGTCCCCTTTATTGTCTATGTAAGTCCTTTGCATGTTATCTCGCTTCAGTGCCTTGGGTCCTCAGGTCAGGAGCAAACCCTGGGACCATCTCTAGATCTTAAGTGAGGCTTGGTCAGGACCTTGGCACAAGTCTTTATCGCCACGTTGAATATTGAAACACCTAGTCTTTATTCTTGTTTTGCAACCAACAACGCAAGGCACAGTTAGAGTTGACAATCAATAATCCATTTATAGTGTCAATATTCAATTCAGATTTCAACATCACAACCTGTGTTTTAAATAGTTTTTTTCACAAAACTGTATCTATCTGCTTCAGTGCATTCTCTGGGAAACTGTGGATCCAACATTTAACACTGAAAAATATTCTGTACATTTGATGAAATTTGTGTAGCAGTAAAACATCATATTTGCTGCTGTGCTGTCCAAGACCCAGACCAAGACCCAGTCCACAACCCAGACCATGACCCTGTCCGCATCAACAAGTGGAGTTTGGAGTGTAAAAAACATAAAAATTACATTTTCTCCTAAATATCGAAACCTTCTACTTGTACCTTTGCACTATTTTGAGACACCCAGAAAATAATATTTTTTTTTTCCAAAGTGATGCGTTTCTATTGAAGGAAATAATACTCTATTTGTATATTAGAATAGAATTGCTTTTTTCAACACAAAACTATGCTTTTTTCCAGGATGGAGTAAAGGCTTTTTAACTTTATAAAAGAGTATAGAATAATTAATTTTTGTTGTCTGCCTTTATCACTTTACAACACGCAGACAACTGTCTTACCCCTTTCCAAAGAGCACAGGTCTAGCTTTAGATTTACCTGTATCCACGCAGCGCTTCTCTTCAGCATATTTTTTGTTAATATCTATTTAGGTGAAAATTAGTTCTGTCTACAGCTAATAATGTCCTGTTTGTTTACCAAAATGTACAAAGTTTTATGCTGTTATTAGCATTGTGGCTAACTGGTGTCCCACTCCTAACAGCTGTGAAAAGAGCATAAAACACATAGTGGTGGTAAACCAATCGGAGGCTCATAAGTGAGCAAACCAGTATCTTGACTATACCCAAAATGTAAACAGATAAAAATAATTAATTTTAAACTTCCTACATCAGTCTACATGTTTGCTCACTTACCTAAAACTTTCTGAGCCTAAGCAGACAAGCTTAGCGAAGATGGGTGAATAAATAGAACATTATTAGACATAATCATTACATTGAGGACTAATTTCCACCTGAACAGATAGCCTACATTAGCAAGATATTCCTGCAGTGGAGAAATTTAGTTTACATAATTTTACTGTAAAAAAATCTGTGTATAGTCCCTTTAAAAACAGTTCTGAAAAATCTTAAAAAAAAAAAAAAATCATAATAGTTCAAACAGGGTCCCATTTGGTTCCTTTTATCTAATCATTTTCAGTACTGCTACAGGTTAAAATGAGCTTTGATACTAATTTGAGTATTGATGTCTGATGATTTTAACAAGCCTACTCCTGACACTGACCCGGCCTCTAAACTCCTCGTGTTGAACTGGCGTTGACAGCTCTGTTTGTGCACATTTGCGTTCACTTGTCTAATCAGCCGCAAACAAAAGGCTGCGTCTCTTTAGCGGCTCCTGATCGGGCCTATCTGTAAACAGGCCTGCCCATCCATAACCCGCCGCCAGCACTGATGACCCAGGCCGGACACTGGAATGCGACGCACCCTGAACCCTGACAAACGTACTCACAGCAGGGACTCCAGGGCAGATGGATGGGCTCATGCCAGAGACCTGAAACAGTCTAGAAGTCGATGCAATCAAGCAGGATTAAAGAGGAATGGAGCGTGCATAGAGATGAGCTAAAGCAAAGTGAAAATGAAAGCAAGGAAACAGTGATAGTTGCAGTCATTCGTATTAGTTGTGATCTTTCATTTGAACTTATTCTGCTATGCTAAATACATCAAGGCTGCAATCATTTTTGTAACTGATTATTTGGACAATTATTGATTAGTTGTTGAGAATGCAAACAATGCAAATAAGATATTTTTTCAAAATTTTGACTCTGACAAAGCTCTATTGATGTCACTTGAAAAGTTGTAAACTTACAGGAAAAATAATGTTTCCCTCAAAACACTTTCTGTCACTGCTGGTCAGTTTCAGTTACAAACATCTTTTCTTAAATCTTTGGAGCTATAGCTGCCTTGTTGCAGCCTCAGTGGAAACCTATTATGTGAAATCTACTTTTCTGAGTTTGTAACTGTGTGAACACTGTTCTTTCATAATTAGTTTCCTTAAATGGTATTTAGATTGATTCAGACATGTTTAAGTATTGTTCTGCAGCGGATGCTACAGTGCCCAGAAAATTCCTATTTTCATCTCCCACCTATTCCGGTTGTCTGTATTTTTTGTGAATATTAAACAAAAAGGCAATAATTTTTCAGTCAGTGCCGAATTTGAGTCAAAAGCTTCTGTGCAAGCGCATACAGCAACACCTATGAGGACAAACAACATAGAACATGCTAGATTTATCATTAACTTTTAAATGTGCTTATTTTAAGTTAATTATAAGCTTAACGTTTGTGAAAACACAATGTTTAACTGTTAATAAACTTAATCAAACAGCTCAGAGCAGTGAAACTTTAAAGTCACCAACGTTAGTGTTAAATTGAATGTTTTCATGAAAGTAGAAAATACAAGAATTCACGTGACTTTATCAAAAATAAACCTTAAGCTTCCTAAATGGACTTTTTATTTTAATCTCATGTGATTGGCGATCTAACGTTACAGCTTTGGAAAATATAGTCAAGCTAACAACAAGCATGACTGTGCTCGTTCCAATCAGAATTTACAATGAAGAGGCGGAGCTTATTAGTTCTGCAGTTTTGAACAGGAAGTCAATAGACCTGTTTCTATTTCTGAGCTGCTTTAGATGTATTTTGTTTTCGTGTCATTGCTGATTACTAAATATTTGACACGAAAAAATACAATCTAATATTTTGTGGGTTTAGCCTTGTGCTATGTGTAAACATGTAATAACACAGAGTTCAACAATGATTTTGTCACAAGATAAAGTTCAGTGCGGAACATTATTATGGATGGATTACACAATGATGTAAAAAGTCTATGTAAATGTACCTCCAGAAAGTTACACAGTGGCACTTTAAATATCAATTAGATAAAGGTGAACACATCCAATATTCTAGATTCTAGTCTACAATGAGACCACTGAGTACTGTCTGTGTTGAATAATACAGATTTTTAGTTCTAATCAAGAGCTGGTGTTCTGATTGGCTGTGCTTGGGTGGTCCTCTCCAGTTTCACTTTGGTGTTTATTATAAGTGCTTTTTAAGTCATAATTGCAACCAAAAATGAATACATGTCAATATTAACCGTGTGTCAAAAGATTTAAGAGAAGAAAATCTACCACCTTTAATATAATACAGAAAAACTCATAATCAGCTGTTTGATTACTCGATTTAAAATGTTCTCTTTATCAATCAGAATGCTTTACACGTGCAAGCATGTTCAAACTAAGACTAAAACTTAATACCGCCTTAGCTCTTGCACCACAGATTGAGAAGCCATAAACAAATACAGAGTTAACAAATGGCATCAGGCCGCCTCACAGCAGCAGCACACACATTAGAAGTATGTAGTGAAGACGGATGGGCCGCTCCGACTATAGAGCTGAAGTGAAGTCTGCCTAACTAATGATCCTCCTCTCCCTGGGCTGACTGACCCCTGCTAAGGCTCACCGGGAAGCCTCATTCTCCACCAACACAAAGGTTAAGTGATCATTTCTCCACAACTATTCATGTGCTGACTGGTCGAGCTGAGGATGAGTCTTTAACTAGGTTAGAAAACATCAAAAGTGCACACAGATGTAGGACAGTGTGGTCTAAATGTTAGCTTACTCCTAACTTAATTTTCTCTTCGCTTACTATTTATTTTTATGCATTAGCCTATGTTATTCGTAATGAACTTTGACTGATGTAGATTAGTAATTTACATGTTGCTCATTGTAAAACACAAAAATTATATAAAAAAATTGGGACTGGTCTTACTGGTTTCCTGTCCATTAACTCAAAAATGAACTTTTTATAGAGGGATCATCAGTCGTTTAGAGCTTTCTGCTCTACTGCAGGTCACCTGCGGAAAGATATGCCTAGTTGGCTAGGGAAACTTCTTTGATGAACACAACAAAACAGGACAAGAGCTAGTTGTTTGGATCAGGTATGAACCAGTATGATAGACATCTGGCTCCTGAAGCTTGAGATGGTGTTTCTCTGTGTTTTTTCACTCACCTGAATGTAATGTGCATGAGTCGTTAAGTCGAAAGTCTTGTAAACTCTAGTTAACTAACAACAGTGCTGACCTGTGTTGCTGCTACAGCTTGTGTCAATCAGCTGCGTCTCTTTCTCCGAACAGGCTGCGTGTTGATAAACAAATAATCTCTCTCATACTGTTACTGCAACGACAGTATGGCAGCTGTGACATGCTTTCATTGTCATTGAAAAATTGTGAATGTTACTTTAAAAAGCTCACTTTAACAAACAGCAAGTGACTCCCAGATCCATATAGAGTTACTCGGAGGATGGCAGTAGTGAGTGTCCCGATATTCAGTGACACAATATTTACTTGTATTTGGTGGAAAAACACCGAGTACACAAGAGAAAAGCATGCAAATCTCTTGATGAGTATGACTACGTGATTTGCAGAAAAGTACAATAAATGAGTTAGCATGACATTGATAAAGATTTTTCTGCAATTTGTCTTGATAACTATCCACAAAGTGAAGAACTACAGAATGACAGCAAACTGCACCTGTGTGGCATTTTTTTGTGTCACTTTCTACTGAAGGTTTTTGTATGAAAGACTCCAGGGTTATACTTCCATGACTCTGGTGCCATACAAAGTATTTGTTTTGTTAGTTGTTAGCATTAGCAATCCCTAATAGCAGTTAGCAGCTAGCTAATTAGCCCGCAGAAATCACTAAGTATGAATCATCTTATAAAATCTTATGAAAAGAGTGTCAACCAGTGCAAACCTTTCAAACCTACATGTATTAGAAGTCAGAGGCAAATATCCCTTTTCATTGTTAAATTTACCTGTATCAAGCCGCAGATAGTACGTAAATAACTTTTTTTTTTTCATCTTTTATTTTTTTACTGTTTGATAAGAACAACAAACTACAGCCTCACTGTTTATAAAATATCAATAACTAATAAAGACAAGCGCTTATTATCTCCACACAAATCCAAATAGCTCTAAACCACTTTTCACTGCTCCTTCTCTTTATTCCACTCAACACAAACATGGAAAATACAGTCACTCCGCGTTAACTCAGCGCTCACAGACTGACACCTCCATAAACACGCTTTGAAGTGCTCCGCTCCACATCTGGAACAACCAAACCTAAAGTAAAACTAATTTGCAAATATTTAACCCAATCTGGGCGTAAAAACAAATGGTGCCGTCCATCTTTGGGGCGGCGGACATTCTTTGAGCCGAGCGATAGATGGATGAGGGGACTTTTTGTGGTTTACTCGTGCAGGGTGAAGTGTTGTGAGCGGCTGCCCTGGATGTTTGTCCCCGTGTCAGCGTCCGGTCATTCACAGGTTACACTTTTGACCTCAGAGCTGTGGGCTACTGTGGAGGGAGAACAGTCAGCAGCAGCAGAAAAAAGTCATACGTCAATTAAGCATTAAGTCAGTGAGTCTTGTTGGTGGAGCAAAGAGGAGAGGGCCGAGCAGGCAACAGCGCAGCAGTCTTTCCCATGACTCGGGCCGTAACAATATAAATAAATTTTTAAACAATTACAATCACTGCATGCCTCATATGGCGTCCTTCCCTACATCTTCTACAAAAACGCAAAAGGCAACTATATCCAGCACTACCTCTCAAGTAGAAGAAGACGCCATGATGAACACCTAGACGTAGTCGAAACGCGTTGCTCTGTCCATATCAGCTCAATAAAGGACTTTTATTGTAAGTCAGTGCCTCAGATCTCCCTTTCGTCTTCTTCTAGTAAGTTTTGCCTCTGGATCCTTGTAGAGCACCTGCCGATCTGACTTGGCCTGTTGATGCTCTCACTACTTTCTTTTTGTTTGTAATAGACCTTCACTGCCTCTTAAGTGTAGGGGAAGTCACTGTAAGTCTGATGGTGACAGTCGTTTTGAAAATGTCACGTGACATCTAACAAAAGAAATGAACAAATATCTGCATCAAAACAACATGCATTGTTTTCCCTCCGTATCAACATTTAATGCACTTCATTTAATGGTGAGGCACAGACTTTAGTATGACTTCTGGTTTTGTATATCTAATTTAATCAGCTGAGAGGTAGAGGGATCCTTTACCTTATTCTTTCTTTCATCTACATTCACACGACTTGTGTGGAATCAAAGACTTGATTGAAAGATATTTTGGCATTAAACACTTGATATAAACTGTCTCTGTGGTGCAATGGGTCAGCACACTTGGCTGGTAACCGAGCGGTTGGTGGTTCGAGCCCACTCAGGGATGCTTGATACTTTGTCAGTGACAGAAGGGGAAAACTGCTAATTCTTCTGAAACAATATGCATAAAAGGTGCTGTGGTTTAGTTGATCAAAGCACCTGTCTAGTAAACAGGAAGTCCTGGGTTCAAATCCCAGCAATGCCTTTAGAAGGTGTGCATACATAAATCAGTTCAAATGAACTGCTACTTTCAGGAAGGTGCTTGGATGATTTGTGAAGTCACTTGTTTTTGTGTAAGTGCAGGATTGAAACTTTGTTGGCGAGCAGCAAATGATGGTAAGACTTCCAGTTTTTAGATACTTGTTTGAATCTATCTCAGGATTCCGGGTTTTACGTCTTATCAAAAAGTTGAAACACACATCCAAGCTTCTCCCGAGCTGTTTGTTTTCACTACACAGCCCGGTTTAGCTCTATCGGTGGAGCATGAGACTCTGAAATTCAGGGTTGTGGGTTCAAGCAGGGTTATGTGTTCAAGCTGCACATTGGGTGTAACAGAAACTCAGAAAGACGATGACTCTGTGGCGCACTTAGCCAGAAGTTAATTGAAGATCTTGTTATTCACACAACACCAAAATGCAAAAGATTTGATTTCTGCTACATCAAATTTTGGTGGCTTAGTTGGCAAAAGTGCTTTTCTAAGAAATACTAGATCAATGGTTTGATTCCCAGTATAGTCTTCTCTTCGTCTACCTAAATGGGCTACATACTTCTCTTGATCATCTTTATTGTTGTATTTACAGTAGTCTTCATGTGGGAATAGCCTTAAATTTACCCCAAGCCACTCCTAAACAAGTCAAAGCCTTGTCAATCTGCAGCCAATCGGGCACATCTCATTCTGCTCACTTACTTCCTGTGATTCTATTAGTGTGTCGCTTAGTGATGGCACTGCACATTAAACTGGACAAGCAGGCATGTGAGGGGATAGGCTGCACCCAAGGGACCTGCATATAGTCAGCTGCACTGTCCCGTATCATTAGTGCGAGAGGGTTATGCAGGGACGGAGGAGCAGACAGGACGAAATGTACAGAACACTGAAGTCATGTTTATAAAGATGAGAGGAGGTTATGTGACAGCGGCGGAGGGATATGCAAAAGAATAGTCCTGACTCGTGAGGAATATACAGTACATAGTGATTTGTATAGATTTGGGTCGTGGTTTGTTTGTGCAATGACCGAAGATGAACCTATAGGAACATGTCTGGAACACTGGGTATCTGGGACATGCAGAGCCCTCCAGCTGCCTGTGTGTGTATGTGTGTGACTCAGACATCCTAAATAATATAATACATGAGAGAAGAAAGGCAGACATTTGCACATACGCGGTGGGTGGATAGCACAGTTAGGAAGACAAATACAGAGGAAGAGATAACGTAATAATGATGCTTCTGTTGAGGTGAAACACTACAGGACAAACGTACACACCTGCTCCTAAAAGGCAACAATCCATTAAGGGGCAGTTTAAACGACAACCAGTTTTCACGAATCCGTGAGGTTTCTATGTCAGATTGGCGTCTCTTTTACACGACAACGAGCTACGTGTTCATTGAATCGGCGTTCCACTGGATACGATTCAAGAGGCAGTTTTGCCGCAGAGGTTCAGTGGATACACCGTGATGTAAAAAGGAAAACACTGTTGTCAATGAAGACATAGTCAGTATTTTTAACACCGTAGAAGAAGACTGCCCAGTCACCAAAAATGTCTCTCAAACCAAAGCACCTTTCATTCTCACAAAGTAAAGCCAACAGTATCCAGCTTTCTAACCTGCTTATTGCAGAAGAGGAGACACAAAACTACACAACTGTGGGTTCATGGTAACCGCGGCATAAGAACTATGTAAAGAAAAATTAGCTCGCCACGACACCATATAAACTGTGAGCACAAAACTTTACGACTGTAACGGTTTTCTGGGGAACGTCGTCTTGTAAACTAGGCCGGTTCATGAAGTCCTTGGCGTTACATTGTTCAAGTTTTATTGAACAATGTAACACCAAGGATTTCATGAACCGGTCAGGACTTAACATGGACTGGCCTCCTCTTTGTGCCAGAGTCAGGACTAAACCTGAACTGGCCTCCTGCTGGTGCCAGAATCAGGACAAAACCTGGACTGGCCTCCTGCTGGTGCCAAATTCAGGATGAAACATGAACTGGCCTCCTGCTAATGTCAAGTTCAGTTTTATGCAGCTATAATCGGAACATTCTCTCTGAAGATACAAGATGTTCTCTACTCTGGCATGCACAAAATTGTAATTGGCATTTGAAAAAAAAACATCAACAAAAAATCATACATATAAATGCACGAGTATACTTGACTTATGCTTGTGCATTTTATGTCCCTATGTTTCTCTCTTTTGATGCAGACTTGCCGTTTGTCTTCTTTTATGTACAAACATGTACAGGGCATCAGACAGAAGGTCGATATCACATGTTATGGAGTCGCTGCTGTTTCCGGCACAGAGTCCTGCCTAGATGATAGCCTGATACATAAACATAAAATATGTCGTATCACTTACTCCCCTCCCGATTTCCCCCTCATTATGAATCCAAAGGTCGTGACCTCTACAGCAGACTGCCTGAGCCAACCAATATGCAGGGTCCAGTTTCGGTAACCTGGCCCAGTGTCCATACTGGTGTGAGGATATGGAGAGAGGAGGAGGAGGGGGGGTGTTGGCGCCTAACCAGCAGCAGATGTGTCTGCGCACACAGCATCGGCTCTCATTAACTTCAATGGATTTCCTAATGCAACAGATACCGTATTTCATTTAGCATGCACACCCAGGCCCCAGCAGAGCAGAGGTGTGTGTGTTTGAGACAGGGAGACAGGCAAAGTTAAAGCCAAAACAACAAACGTTTTCTAATTTAAAAATACAGTGAGCATCTCAAAATGTAATCTATGAATCTCACTCGATGTACAAGACCAAAGGCAAAGTGTGGCCCAGGGGCCAGATGTGGCCCTCAGACTGTTTCAATGTGGCCCACCGCACATTTTTGAGAACAAGTGTAACTCGTTATATTTCTTTTATTGGCTATGGAGCATGGGTCTATGCGTCTTGTACTAATATTATCACATGAAAATGGTAGATAAATTGTAGATTAAAATGTTTGCTTGCATTAATGATATGTTACACCAATGACCGTAGTCCGGCTGTCCATCACTTTCCTGGGATCGGATATGGCCCGTGGGAGAAAAGTTAATTGCCCAACCCTGCATCTGAGCGTTAAACTCCTGCCATGGAAACAAGAATTGTGGCATCACCAACAAGAAATGTGTAACACAAACTAACCCAAGAATCAAAAACTGGACTGTTTTATAACTGACATTAGAGACTTGCAGTGGGAGAGACAAACTGGCATTTTGAATGCAAAAAAAATACTCTCAAGTTTAGCTAAGTGTTAACTTGGTTTTGATTTTTTATATAATTTGTTGAAATGTCCAAACTCTCATTAACTGAGAGTGGTACGTGTACCACTACTACTGTAGTATTCTATATCAGGGGTCCCTAACCACTGGGCCGCGGTCCATTTGTTGATGGGTGCCAGAGAAAAATAAACATTTTAAAATCTGTTGTACTTTGTTTCAAAGGCTATTACTTTTCTGTGTTTTATTGTGAAAATATTAAACCAATTCAATTTATAAACAACAAACATGAGTACTACATTTTTCAAAATATACAAATGGGGGTTGTGTTTTGTTTATTTGTTGGTTTTGAGCCTACCCTCATTAGTGTCTCAGGAGCTGATTGGGTTGTTGCATGGCTCTTTTCCTTTTTACATGGTTTGACTGATGTACATGGGCCAGTCTTGGATTAGATTTAGGCTTCCATGAGCCCCAGAGGCTGTTGTGGGCATTTGGGTGGTGCTGCGAAGGGAATTCAATCTTCAGACTTGTAGTTTTACAACTCCAAAACAGCTGACACATTTTTCTATATTTCACTTTTGTAGTTGAGGTTCAGGTTGGGGTGGGGTGTAACAGGGTGGTCATTTGTCCCAAAGGTCCCATGAAGTAGAGGCCAACCAAAAACAGCTGATCATATGGAAAGTGTTATTATAAAGGGTTTTGAAAGGCTACCGTAAATTCTGCTCAAAATAACATCTTTCTAACGTTTGAGGGCAAATGTTGAATTTTAACTTTTGCCACTGCCCGCTCTGTTCTCTCCTTGCATTACTAGTTTGCCATTTTAATAAAAAGTGGACAAAAATGTGTGTGACTTTTCGTTTTCTCAATTTCTTTGAAAAAAAAAAAAATAATAAAATAAAAAAAAAAATGAAATAAATAAATGAGTGTCCGACTGCAGAGTAACACGAAAAAAGATGACAAGTGAATTTTATGTATCCATAAATCATTAACCATCGCCAAAACTTGTGAATCCTGCAGTGAAACTAATGTCAGTGGATCCCGACCTTGTTTGTTCCGAGTACCCCCAAATGTTTGTCTCACATTCCAAGTACCCCCTCATTTTAGGTCTTAGGTAAATAAATGGGTTTCCTAGTGAATATTTTCAATTGTCACTTTTGTATTTTTTTGTTTTCAAGAAAAATATGCTCAGAATCTCCCAATATTATTCAAAACAAACCATAAATATCATTAAAAAAAGCAAATCAGAAAGTATTACTTCAGCTCATTTGAAAATATGCTAAGTGCCCACTGACTGGGAAACAGGGTGGGCAATCATTTTTCCCAAAGAGCCATATTCAAAATGTGGTCTGGACAGCAATATTTGGTGTAAGGAATGTTATTGTGTCTATGCTGTTTTAAGAACACAAGTAAACACTTCCTCCATAGCTAAAAAAAAAAAAAAAAAAAAAAACGCCCTCTGTGCCAAAAGCCTGATCTAAATCATTGCATTCTCAGTGTGCTGGTACTAAATACAGTATTTGTTTTAATGACTTTAACACTCTGGGGGCTCCCTAAGTGATAGAGTGAAGAGCTCAGTCAAATTGGAGAAATTCGGAGTAGAACCGCTGCTCCTCCATGTTGAGAGGAGCCAGCTAAGGTGGCTTGGGCACCTGTTCCGGATGCCTCCTGGACGCCTCCCTGGCGAGGTGTTTCGGGCATGTTCCAATGGGAGAAGACCTCTGGGAAGACCCAGGACAATTTGGAGGGACTGTGTCTCTCAACTGGCTTGAAAACGCCTTGGGATACGCCTGGAGATCTGTCTGGGCCTCCCTTCTCAGACTGCTGCCTTCGCGACCCAACTCTGGATAAAGCAGAAGAAAATGGATCGGAATGAAATGCACTCAACTGAATTGAACTACTGAAATGTGCACCAAAAGTCAATGGCCATGTTTGTAAAAATAAGCTTCTAATCTACATAAGGCTTATTACTTTATACATGGGACACAATATGTCTCCTTTATGAAGTTGTTAAATCTCACTTCATGTTTGCTGGGTATACCTCAGACCCTAACTGTCCAACTGTTGCATCCATTATCTAAAGCCCACAATTCTGCAAGACCAACATATGACCCAACCTTGGAGTTTAGTTAGATTTCACCTGTGTAAAACCTTCAAATCCCCCACAGCTGTTTCTCTAGCACAGATATGTTACAGAATGAGTGCCTTGAGATGTTAAGTGCAGACCAGCTTGGACTTTTTCAGTAAAGGATATTATGACAAAGAGAGATTACTTTAGACACTTGTGCAGCTCTGGGACTGTGTGGTGTAGGTTAAAGGAGATGTATGAGAGTGGTAGTTAGATTGATGGTGCGTTTGCTCCTGTACATGTGAGAGAGGCAGTTGGGACGGGCGGATAATGATCTGCACATGGTCATCAGAACAATCCAAAACCAGCTACTGGAGAAATGTGGACAGGTGGTTCTTCTGAGCTGTTTGATGCACTTAGACAAAAAAGTGGAATTTTATACACCTGGTTTCAGGTTTGGAAACATCTCTACTTGAATTTTACTTATATTTATGAAGCCAGTCTCAACAAATCACAAAAGATATCCATAAAATTAAAGTTGTCTATCTGTGGCTGAGTAAAACAAAATCAGTTTATTATCACCTTCCTCTGTTTTTCCCTTGTCACAACCTGGGTGTCCGCACCTGCTTGTCCTTGTTTGTTCATCAAAGCTGAGAAAGATGAGGCTGGTCAGTCCTTGGATGGGAGACATTTGGTTCACCCCAGTGGGGCAGCAGTTGCTCTGTTTCTTTATGCAAGACACCACTCCTATTGCATATGTGGGCCCAATCTCACAAGAAAGCGTACATTTACCACACCATTACGCAACACATAAATTAAGTATGATTAGCACGAGTTCACAGCTGTTTTGCATAATTATGGTATGCATCGCAGTCCCAGTTCATTCAACGAAATTCTGATCATAATCTTAACCTGCCCCAATCCCCAGACCTAAATTTACGCATTTTAGAAACTTACCTGTTTCACTTAAAGAAAACGTCCCCACGTTTCAACATGGCTTCAACCAAAACTCGTGTCATTTTTACGCTGTGAAATCTCGTGTCATTTTTATTCTTTTACATATTGTGCTAAATGAATGGCGTAACAGAAGTACGCAAAAAAGGCCTGAACTCGTGCTCAAAATACACTGTTTATGTGTTAAATGTACACCTTCCTGTGATACTGTGTTGCATATGTGTGTGAATGGTGGTAGGGTTAAATGGTACAGATTGGTATCCTTGCCACAGTTAGCTTGCCTCAAGGAAGCTTCATTTAAATAACACTTAAAGAAATAAAAGAATATGCAGATCACAATAACAAGTGAGAAAAACCACTGCTTCAAAAAGGACTTTGCACAGTTGAAGCAACGCAAAACTGTACAATTCCATAAAAACGTGCATTGTGCTTCTGGAACGCATTGGCTTTGGAAAATGTTAGATACATGTTGCACTGGAACACTGGAACTATCAGATATTAGTTCTTAATAAAGCTAGTGCCATGCATGGAGAAACAGTATTGCAGAAATCTTGTGCGTAGTCCTATCAAGGCCACCTCGAGTTTTATCATTGTTGACATTACTACCTGAAGTAGGCTGTATCTATGATGGGCGTCCTCCAACTTTTACAGAATTTGTCATTCTCTAACACTGTCAGTTTCCTCAGTCAACCTGTCTCACAAGTGCAGCACAACGCATTTCTCACTTTATCTTGAACAGATTGTCTCCAAACTAGCTCACATATTATTTTGAATATTCATGTCCAGAGTCTCCTGCCTTCTTTACAACTCTAGAACTCTTATGTTTCCCTAACAAACAGGAACCAGTTGTGACTGATCTGCTTTACTAGCTATTTTTTGCTAAGAATATTTTTTCTATCTGTTTTTTGTACTTTTATTTGTTCTCTTACAAGAACATTTACGATTAAACACAAATTGTTAACAGAACTAAAACTTTTAAATGTGTGTCTGAGAAAAAAAAAATGAAAACAAGACCGTGTTCTGCAACAATATTTACGACGACATGTGTTAAAAATGTCTTACCCTGGATAGAGTTCACTTCATGACCATAACGTGTGTATCCTGGTCTGGTCCGGTGTGTAACTGCTCTCATCCGTCTTCTCCGGTTCTGTGGACTGGGCAGGTCTCTAGAGCTTTGGCCTGCTTTGTTCTACCCCAGAGCCAGCATGTTTAAGAGTACAGATCACTTAAGTTTAATGACACTGACATATCCTCATGCACTACAGCTGTTCACATGGACTTCCCCTGCTCCCTCGCTATGACAAATTATTACTACCACTAGTTTCTACACTCCTCTTTTTTTTTTTTGAAAGGAGAGTAGCTGTGCAAAATAGACACGGGAGTTTTTAAACATGTTATAGTGGTTTTCTTTCTCATCTAAGTCTTGGTAAATCTTTGACTTCTGAAATAGCATTATGCGTATTAAAGTTACCTTTTTGAACAAGGCATAGCTCACTTCATAGTTCTTTACAGTGCATTAAAAGATCCCACATGCCTGAGATATCCCACTGCCAGATATTCCCCAAATTACATGGAAATTAAGGCATACTTAAATGTTTTTAGCATGAATTTGAAAGCATAATTTCTCTTCAATTTGATAAGAACCAATCAGGAGACTGGATTCTATTTTGTGAGCTTGTGCCGTAAAAGCTGATTGGCCAGTCATGCTTTCAATAAACACCTGGATGTACTTTATGACTGTCGCGCTCATTCTTGTTTTCTTATTCTTTATTTTATTTTGATTTGATTGGGTAATTGTGAACGCGCAAACGAACTCTGATCCGGACCAAAATTTCAAAATCAGTTGGAGCAGTTCGTTAGTTTTGTGAACGAAAACAAACCAAGAGCAAAACAAAACCAGGAAGTGAACAGTGGTGAGCCACGCAGAGGCGCACGTGAGGCTCAGAATCACAACAAACAGCACGTGTGAGATCGATACAGACACAAATATTACACAAAAACACATGAACGTAACAGGAGAAAGACAAGGGATGATTAATGTGAGAGAAGTTGTACGATAGATCCATAAAAACACAAATAGAAAGTCCAGCGGCATGTTTGTTTTGGATGAATCGGACGTAGCAGAGAAGTTGGGTGTCTTCTTTGGTGATTGCGTAAAATGTTTGTGTCTCACAGCGCCTTCACATCCGAGGAGCAAATGTGTCTCTACTGCTCTGGTTCGATTGGCAAAAAGTGTATTGTGAACGTGAACCCGATCAGTTTAGAGAAAGAGACAATGTTGTGTTTACACCTGAGACCTGAATGACACTAGATTTGGCATATTTTGGGTTGCAACAAATCTTCCACTAAAGCTGAAGGTAATTGATGTAAAAATGAGTTTTAGGGACCTGAAATTACTCAAAGCATTTTAGGCAGAACCTATACAAATTTTATATATTTGTAAGTTTCGAAACGGAGTCTGATTATTTCCAGAATGGCTTATTGGACTCTGAAGAAGAGGGCCACTGTTCTTTTCAAGGTAGTTCATAGTTTGTTTTGATCAGATATTGAACAAAAATGACAGAAAAAATGGGATGGCCCAGCAGAGGGGCTTCGGAATCAGAATCCGACAGAGCAGTTACATGTAAATATGTTAAGATTATAGCTAACATGGCTAATTTCCATCTTCAGCTTTCAGGTGGAGAGTCGAGAAAGTTAGGAGAAGTCTGCCAAAATGACATTATGATCCTAAATCGTATGCTTATTTTTAGCATGGTCATTATTAGCTTTTCCAGGATGGCTCTAGTTTCTAAAAGTTATGAAAATCACTTAAACTCAGTAGGCTTAGAATGCATTAGTAAGCAAAACATATGCAAGTTTAAAATGTTCTACTTTTTTACGTTTTGATGATCGTAAAATCACGTTTGGTGCCATTAAGTAACAAAATGTACTTCTCCCACCGCTGCCTGTGCTGTAGGTCCACACCAGCCTTACATAAGTGACATAAGGAATGAAAAACTCTCGTGAAAATGTGTGCGATGAGGTCAGGAGGAGAGAGAGAGCGAGAGCAATTCTGTAGATAAAAGCCAGCCGAACCTCTGCAGACAGCCGATCAAGTGTCAGGCCCGCCGCGACTCTTTCTGCCCCAAAGACAGCTGCAGCCGGGGGGCATCCAATCCGAAGAGGCCCCCCCTTGTCCTTCTATAGGCCCCGGAAAGCACCAGGAATGATCCCCGCGTCTCAGCTTCTGCTCCTCGGGGAACCGCTCTGGGCACAATGGTGTGTAAGTGTGGGTCTTTAGCCGATGCAAAGATTGTAAAGGATCTGCAGAGGGTCACAACCTCCCCCCGGCTCTGCCCCCCTGGTCCCATTCCTGAGCGGGACAAGGAGCGTACAAAGGAGCGCAATTCTCTTCTACTTGAATGTATGTATTGAGCGGAGACTACCTCGCACTGGGAATGGTTTGAACACGTTTTTTAAGAAGTGGATTCTAGGTATTTCATGGGGGTGGTTGTGTCTGCTTTCCGTTTGCTCTGTAGGGAGTAAAACAATGTAAAGATGATGTTATAATTGCTCCCAAATCCTCAAAAAAGCATGAACAAGCACTTAATTATTCATGAGGTAATCACAGATGGTTTGGTATCTAAATAAGTAAGATTTAGGTTGTGGTATTATTTAGGTGATGTAGATAACTTTTTTTTTTTTTTTTTTACAATAAAAATAGTTAACTAGATTAGTTGTAAATTAGTTAATGTTGTCTTTTCCACCTAAAACATAGTAATTGCGACACAATATGACTAAATCAGATCACTGCAGGCTTTGTCAAACTATATATCATTTCAGTTCTCATAGAGAGCAAAAAGCAGCGCTCTGATTGGCTGAACTTGGATGTTCCACTTTCTAGTTTGTAAAAAGCTGTTTTGAAGTCATAATTGCATGTGCGAAAGGATTTGTAACAAATTGAAAGTAGTTGGGCAGATAGAAAAACCTGTGAAAACAAGATAACCCTGCGGCGCATTTTGGTGTCTTGAAAACACAGTGTCTTGTGGATTGGAAACTCAAACCTGCAGCGGACACAACTTTGCTAAAAGTTGCGGCCGCCGCAGGAGTTGGGAAATCCATCTTTCACGCGTTGGAATTCGGCGTCAGCCAATCAGAGACTCCACTCACGTGACATGTTGTTCTCTTCTCACATCAAGAGGAAAGAAGGACTGTTTACTGAAGTCTTTTAATAACTTTTTTTTAACGAAAGGCCACTTGTTTGGGGGCTTTTTTCAAAGACTTGGCCGTTCATTGCTTTAAAAATCTGGAGACACGGCAAAACAAACATCATGGGACATGATCTGGACTGACAACCACTCACATGGATCTATAAATGTTCGTTGCCGTGTTTAAACCTGCTGTACGACAGGAGGAGCCAAGGAAGACAGACGTTTTATAAACGCAACAAGCCTCTACATCTCACTCTCTCCTTCTCTCTCTCAACGTGATCTGTCTACGAGCAAAACAAATTCTGCAACAAGCGGGAGCTCCAAAAAGCTCATTGGGGTTTTAAAATTGTCTTTTTGTCCCCCAATGCCTCGACGCACATTGGGGCGTTTTGGAGGCCTATTCAGGCGTCAGCTTCGAAAATGTTCTGCGTCAAAATAAGCTTTTACGCGTAAATTTCAGTGTCATTTGAAAATCCATTGTGTTGTAATATGGCGTTAAAACAATCCTTTAGGACCACACAGTTAACAAACATGAATATTTTCAGTTAGCTCTTGTTCTTTTTTGTAACAATTTACTTTTGACCCACTTTTGGCTTCCAAACCGACCTGACTTAAATGCGTCACTCCAGTGTGGCCTTTGCTTTCCCCAAACAGTTTCTTCTCATAATTAGGCCCATTATGTTGGAGACGTTATGAAATGGATGGGTCTGAGCGTGAATGATGCGTCAGAGCTGGCCTAGTCATTCAGCGGCAGATTAGCCGCTCTTGCTACACCTGAGCGCAGGCGTGTAGGTGTGGATCAAGCACTATTATAGTAGGCCCTTTTCACTGGGAGCTAATCCATGACCTCCTCCACACCTAGAGGGAGGTCTGGGATTGGAGACGAGTTTTGTAATTCCAAATTAAAATCAATCATCAACTTATATTGTAAAGTCGAGAGTGTTGTAATAACTCATTTGTAAAGCAAACCTCACATTTACTTTACCTTTATGGAAAGTTTGAGTTGTTGCAAATGATTATAAGTTGTCTGGTTTTCTCTAGAATTTATCTCTAATGGCAGTCTCGATCTCCATAATAACATAAAGACAACAACATTTGAGACTTCAAGCACATACAATAGCTTTTGTATCAATTTACTTACTATGTAGGGATGGGACGATGTACAATAAAATCACAAACTAAAGGCCTCTTTTCAAGAAGATGAAATCTGTTGTGTGAAATTATTATGGATATAAAAGACAAGATCAAAAATGATGTAGGCTAGCACATTAGCACAACACAAGCTATAGGCTAGCACATTAGCACAACACAAGCTATAGGCTAGCACATTAGCCACACAACCACGCTGCAGCGTGTACAAAACGTGAGTCAGAACACACGCAGAACACGTGGAATAAAATGTGCAGTGTTTGTGAGTTTGCATTAACAGAATAATTATTGCTGTGTGGTTTTGTCATGTTTGCTATCACTAGGTCAATAGTGACTAGCAGTTGCGCAGGGCTTGCTAACATCATACATTGTACTCAATGTAATACAATGAGTCTACTAAGAATGTCTAAAATCTTTCTGTTGTGAACCTAATAACACTCTGTATTATGCTTAAACAAAGAAAAGGTTTGTGTTAAAGTTTGAATTGAACTTATATAAAGTTAATTAATGACTCTGAGACAAAGTAATAATAGATTTTTGCTCAACATTGTAAACATTTGTGCACTTTGAATCATTGATGGTACTTAGACCAAAATACAATAAAAATCATTTCATTCATTTCAGTTATTTTTGCTTTGCTTTGGATCTGCCAGTTTTTGAAGCCACAGCTATTGCTTTAGCCCTGTTTAAGTGGCTTAAATTCTCTGTTCTCTGACTTTCTGTAGAAATTTCAGCTGAACAAAATATACAACTAAAATACTGTATTTCAATACAAAAGATGACACATTTTAATTATCTTGGTTAAATGTAGTGCAAAGCAAGTTAGTTGAAGATAAAATAGCAGCTAACTCTAAAGACAAAGTGGATTGAAGCATTTTGATGTAGGCAGCCTAATATTGCAGGATTACTAAAACATATGTGAATAAAACAAACCATAATTATATATATAAAGGGCTAAAAGCTTATGAGTCATGTATGCATCATGTCATGTAATCGGGAGCTTTAAATCCATGAATCATTCAAACTCGTTTGAAGCACTTCTGCAGCATTAGGGAAGATCACTTTATATATTTCCTTGTTATTTCCCTTGCACACAGTAGATGGAGCTCTAATTCAGTTCCTGACATTGAAAACACATGACTCTCTCAGTTCTATTAAATAAGACATTGAAATAGGCCTAATATTTGTCCTTTGTCTGCCAGTACAAAGCACTTTTAACAACAACTTAACCAAATGTGAATCCCCTTTTCAAATCAAATCACATCACTTCCCAAATCCACACCAAAGTGCCAATAATTTAGCCCAATTTGTGACTTCCAGTAAGACCTCACAGAGCCTTTCCCGCAGCTCTGTCCCAGGACATTTAACCCATTCTTATCTGTTCTAATCAAATCCACCACAGGCCAGGAATACCCAGGCCAAAGGGAAAGAACACATAAAGGAATCTATCATTTAGACTTAGAGAAATTAAGAACTATTTTAAACAACTGTCACTGATTAAGGGAAATTAGTTTTAATTACTTTGTCAGGAGAATATTCCAAGAAAACATAGCGCTGCAACTGAGCGTTATATTTCCGTAGTTCTTTTATTGCAGTAATGATCTCTGCCTATGCCACATCTGCTCTCTTGACCAAACAGGAAGTACAGTTAAAACATCATCCAAATTGTCAAACTGGAGAAAGAACAGGCAAAAACTTCAGTAGTAGTGCTCCCCCTACAGCTCTCTTGTGTATATACACTATCAAAATGAAAGTAAAATCAAGTTATTTTTGTACAGCCCAAAATCACAACAACAGTCATCTCTGAGGACTTCCCAAGACTATTAATTTAGCAAACATGAATGGTAGAAAAACAGTAAAAAATGATATGTCCCTCCTTATTTTTGTGTAATTTCAGTCTTAAAATAAGGTAACAAAAACACACCCAAACCCCTTTTACACTGCCCAATTAATAAATAAGATAAAAATTCAAAGAGCTGGTGTCAGGTTGGATCGCGAGATTTCTGCTGGGAGGCAACTGAGAGCCGATTTATGCTTTAAATGCCCCCAAATAACACAAAGATAAACAAACATGACAAAAATGTAACTTAGTTTTGCTTTAGTTCATCTTCACAGTGTATTGGTATTGGTCAAATTAAACAAAGAGCTTTAAACTATTTAGCAAGAAGGTTGTACTGACACTGTATTTGATCTTGTGTTGCTGTGACTGTAGTGAGTGTTGTGTGTGAGCTGTGGTATGACTCCAGGTCCTCACTGCTGCATGTGTTTGTTCTGTCTGCCCTTGACTCAAACTGTGGCTCCCTGGGGAAGATGTGACCTGTGCTGAACCAGACACACTGAGACTGAGGACACAGACAGTAGGGAGAGAGAGAGAGAGAGAGAGAGAGAGAGAGAGAGAGAGAGAGAGAGAGAGAGAGAGAGAGAGAGAGAGAAGGAAGGAGAGAAAAGAGTGGGAGGAGAGAAGAGAGAGAAGACAGAAGGAGAGAGAGAGAAGAAGAGAAAAGAGGGAGCGAGAGTGAGTGAAGGACAGAGATGGAGAAGAGGGGAGAGGACAAAAAAGAGAAAGCAAAGAAGAGAGAGAAAAAAGGGAAAGAGAGGGAGAAAGAAAAGGAGAGAGATAATGAGAGAGAAAGGAAATATAGAGTAAAAGGAGTGACAGAGATGGAAGACAAGAAAGAGAGAGAGAAGGGGAGAGAAAGGGAGAGAAATGTATGGAAAATAGTAAAAGAAAGAGAGAGAGGGAGAAGGAGCAAGAGAGACAGAAAGAAAAGAGAAGATTTACAATAAAAAAGAAAGCTTGAAGAGATGAGAGAGGGAGGAAAGAAAGAAAGAAAGAAAGAAAGAGAAGCGTGAAGTAGAGAGAGAAAATGAACAGTAAGAAGAGAGAAAGAGTGAGAGAAAAAAACACTTCTATCTTCTATGTTCCATACATAGGCCGATGCGGCTAGGCTAGTTCCAGTTTGCGTGTACAACCTGTGGATAGTTCTATTCATTCCTTATGGGGAAATCGCCAAGTTGCGCTAAAATTAATCAATATTTAAAAATCACAAAGCGGAGAGCGGATTTCTACTAGATTATGTAACTAAGACTACGATTGTAAAGAAGTACACATTTTTGACGCAATGCTAAATGCTAGCAAATAAATTTACTTAAAAATAAAGTAAACAATTAGATTTAAAAAAAATACACTACATGCCATGACATTTGTAACAAATAACTGTTTGTAGAGTTATTTTAACATTAATACTGACATTAGTTATAGTTAAGCATTAGCTTTGAGGCACAAACAGCACATTTTATAAACACGTTTTTTCCCTGGTGAAATATTTACCTATGTGAAGGTCTGAACATGTTGCAAGTGATTATGTAACTGCAACGTGTTGTCTGCTTTGTGTCAGTTAAATATTTAATTGTTTTATGGTTTTTCAGCTAATTCTCTATAAGGACGAGAACTAACTACCCACAAGTATTTTCAGACCAGAACTAGCCTCAGTGTGAAAAGGACCTATGCTCTTCTTTTCAAGGAAATGTTGTTCCCTTGACTATTTCCCCAGAGTTTTGCATAAATCATAACTACCTTCCTTAATAATGTTCCAAAGTCCACTTTTCCCCTTTAATCTGAGTCAGTGCTGTTATGCAAATACCAGACAACAGTGCTTTGTGTTACATTCCATGCCTGTATAGCACCTTGTAAATAAATCATGATTGGCTGATGGATTTGCATAATGCAAATTTTATGGTGAGACATTTAGTTTTCATTTCAGATTGCGTCACCTTCCATCAGCAGCATTTATGACTAATTCATCTGTGTCACACACTTATGTGAAAGGATTTTCATGTGCAAACATATTTGCATCCAAAACAAAATAAAAGTGACTTTTAAGGGCTGGAAAACCCTTCAAAATATAATGTTGAATGAGTCTCAAAATGTAATAAACAGGTAAATGAGCAAAACATGTGACTGAAATAAAATGATTTAACCAAAGATTTGTGTTTGTTTACATTTTTAATAAAGAAAAAATCATAAGCAACACAATTTCCAAAGAAAATGTAGATATAGACCCTTTGCATGTTAGTAAACATTGCTTTGAATTGGTGGGTGGAGCTTAGCCGGAGGCAAAAAAGAACAAACCAGTGTAAACTAGGTAATTTTTTGAGGGATTTTTAAACACAAAAGCAGAAAAAATGTCAGATTCTAGTCGGAACTGTCTGAATATACAGCATATCGTTCTGATGGATGGAAGCATTTTTCTGAGTTTTATGTGGTTCACCTTGGATCAGGATCTGCTATTTTGTGTGGCTATAGAGGTGATTTTTACATTTGTTTTACTTTGCTAAGCTCAGTAGTGACTAAAATGTTGTTTTTTAATGGTTCATTCATGTCTTGAAGTTGTTTTACAGTTTTAGCTAGAATTCTAAAACAAACAGATCAGTTTGAACATGAAACTGCACTTGCACATCTGGGTAAGATCAGACTAACATTAAACAATAAAACTACAAACTTTTAATGCGTCGGCTATGAGTTTTCGTCTTTTTTGCATCCAGCTAGAGCTGTGATGTCATCGTGATGTGGCATGAAAATGGTCTATACAACAAATTGTCAAAAATGTCTGATAAGCATGCTTCCATGCTTTTTTTTATGTAAACGTGTTACAAAAAAACAAAAATGTAAAATGACCACAAATTTTGGTTGAAGCCTCAAGGGCGACCAAAGAAAATGTTGCCACTGGTAAACCCAAAGAAAATGTCGCCACGTTGCTTTAACCAAAATTTGGGGTTATTTTACATTTTGGCCTTTCGTAGCATATTTAAGGCATGAAAACCATGGCGTCAGACAGCCACTTTAACGTGCAGAGAGAACATCATCGCGCTAGTAAACAAGAATTGAAAACGTATAAATTAAAAATGTGCGCAAACTTCCTTACAGCGCACGTAGACTCTGGCTGTGCGCACTGTTTTCCTTTCATCGGGCACTCAGAATGATAACACCGCGTGGTGTTTTCATTTCAGCGCGCTGTTTGTATCTCAGCGCGATGTTTGATTCTTTTGCTTTGCTTTTATCTGTTAGTTTTCATTCATGAAGTGACGTCATCAAAATAGGAGCTGCAGTCGATCACAGATTCACAGGAGTGTGGAGATCTGACGGCCAAAACCAACAGATTTCATGGAATAAAGCTATTTTTAGTAATTTTACGTAAGAATTATTCATAGCCACTATCACTTGTACACGTAGTTTTTATTATTTAATACCTGCATTTTTTTTATTTTTTAAATTGGTATTTGTATAAATTAAGATGTTAAGTGAACTGAAATGAAGTGTGTTATCATTCTGAGCGTGTGATGAAAGGAAAACTGTCAGGAAGTTTGCGCTCATTTTCAATTTATACACTCTCAATTCTTGTTTACTGCGCGCGATGATGTTCTCTCTGCACGCTCAAGTTAAAAATACGTAGCTGTCTGACGCCATAGAAAACGTGCTTATCGTACATTTTTGACATTTCGTTGTCATTTTCATTAGAGACTGGGCTGCCATAAGAGAGCAAACATACTAATAAGACAAATTCAAAATCCAAAGAACTTGGCCTGTAGTGTCATGTCTTCAACAGAACCTGGTCTTGTGTTTGAAATTCTAACCCTTTCTTCTCCGTGACTCATTCCTCTACACTTTCACATCTCTTCATCATTTGCATAGGGACATAAAGGTAAAGCAGCAGATGGATCGGGCCAGTGTTTACCTTCACACAACTGTAACCGTAATGATTCTTACACAAGAGCCCGGATACACAAAGAGCCAGCTGGTCCGGCCTGACACACCTGCTGCAAACACACTGCACAGGTACAACAGAGGAATCAGTCACGTTCAAACAAAGGCAAAAAGTCTGGCACATGTTCTTTAAAAAACGGCTCTGTCAATAAAAGATAATTATGTCACTTACAAACAAGGAACTAGATGTTATTAGAATGTTTGATGTTGCAGAAACAACTGCACAGATCCTCCTCATGGAATATTATTTAATATTTCTGCACTGCAACCTTCATAAAATGTATAAACATATAATCTTATTTGCTTATACTGATAATAGAAATGTGAAAGTTTAAAATCTGAAACTAGAAAACTAAAAAGAAAATAAATAAATAATAGGTACACAAAAAACTAAATGTATGTGTTTGTATATAATATTTTGTGGCATGATTATGCAAACAAAGATTATTTATTAACAGAAGGGATGCACACGCAACCGCAGAAAGAACCGCCACTGATTAACACAAGCCAGCAGCAACACTAGCCACCGCTGTTGTCTACTAACTACAAGAGAATATCACTGTGCGAAAACAAAAGTTATGCTGCTAAATCAGTATTTGCGAATGAAATTCATCTTTGTGACCCGTATATGTTACATTTAGATGAGTGAAAAAACACAGAGTTTTTATGTCTGCAGGTGACATGCGCACTAACGTTTTTATTTGTAAATTTGTAAACATTGTGTTTTCCACTAAAAAGTACACAATAAATCCAGCACTTTGTGAAAAAAATAGTCCACAGAGTAATGTCTGAATTGAATAATTTACCACGACATTACACAATATGTAAATTAGGTATGATTAGCACGAGTTCACAGCTGTTTTGCGTAATTATAGTACGCGTCACAGTCTCCGTTCATTTTAAAGGTGGTTGTTAAGACGTGTTCTTATTTATGAATATTAATGAAATCCTGATTCTAATCTTAACCTGCCCCAAGCCCCAGACCTAATCTTACCAATTTTAGTAACTTCATGCCTGAACTTACCCGTTTCACCTGAAGAAAACGTCCCCACGTGGCTGCAACCAAAACTTGTGTTTTTTTTGACGCTGTGAAATCTCGTGTCGATTTTACGCTTTTTCATATCGTGCTAAATGCACGGCGTAACATAAGTACTAAAAATAGCTTTGAAGTCATGGTCAAAATACGCTGTTTTTGTGTCGTGGTAAAAGTACGCCATCTAGTGAGACTGTGTTGGAGCCTCAAGAATTTTAGTTGTGACCAGGAGCCGAATGCAGCTCTCTGATTGGCTGTGTTTGGGTGGTCCTCTCCAATTTCACTTTATTGTTTGTAAATAAGAGCTTTTAAGTCGAAATTGCAACTATAAATGAATACATATTGATATTAACCATGTGTCAAAGTATTTATGAGAGTAATTTGACAGAGTTAAAACATTATGTTTTTAGTGTAAAAATCACTTACCCCAACTTTAATGCATTCTAAATCTCCAAATCAATTATCAAAATGTGATTAAAGCACATTTCTCCTCCGCTTTAACAAGTGAGTCCTGTTGAGCAGGTATGCTGTTACAGTAACAGCCACAACAACAAGCCAACTTCCTGGATTTTAGTAAACAGGACAGTCTATGCATTCAGAGTGGACCAAATGTCTACGTCAAAGTATCAGGTATACTTGATAAATCAATATTTGCAAATTTGCATTCTGAAATTGCCTCCATCGAGGAAAGTTTTGTGCGTTCATGTATAACTGATGCTGCGTTCTGGAATCATCATGAGACGTTCAAGACATCAGTTGAGGATTCTGAAGTCCAGACACCTGTTTGCGAAGCATTCACCATAGGGACTACGTTGATTGACGATGCTTACATAGATCTATTAATAAAAATCATCATTACATTGCTTAAACCACTGCTGTGCGACAAAGTTTTAGAAGTACAGAGAGACATAGTAGTATAGTGACATTGCCTGGATAAAAAGTGAGGAGGTTTTACTGTCAGGTAAGTTACAGAAAGTACAGCAAAGCCACTCTCTTAACCTGGTCTGCCATCCTGCCAAAACAAGCTGCGGTAACGCTGAGACATAACAAAATGGGCCAATAATATTAAAGTCTTTGCCTGCCGGGCATGGATAATTCTATCTTAAGAACCTACTGTAATTGTATTAGACAATAGGGGACATTCTGGCACACATGCTGACTCAGTCTACAGCCACATACTGTACATGCAGAACAAGTTTTAGATGGGCTAACAGGAGAGCACTAGGGATGTAATAAAAATAGACACTATAGTTTACAGACATAGGAATAGGCACTATAGTTTTTAGACACAGGCATAGGCACTTCATAGGTTTTAGTCAGGCACAGGCACTTTATAGGTTATAGACACAGACAGGCACTTTATAGATTACATAGGCACAGGCACTTTATAGGTTATAGACACACAGGCACTTTATAGGTTACAGGCACAAGCACTTTATAGATCATAGACAGGCATGGGCACTTTATAGGTTACAGACACAGGCATAGACACTTTACAAACAGTACATACAGGCAAGTTTACTTAACACACTTTAGTAATAGATCTACCTCATAGCCATTTAAGTGTATGTTTATTGTGTTGTATCATGTCTTGTGTGATTCTGTCTGCTGTGTCTCCTGTATTGTGTTATGTTGTGATCCATGTTTTGTTTCGTGTGTTGTAGCCTATCTGTTTCATTCTGGTTTCATGGGACTGCACATGGAAATTAACTTCTAGCTAGATCTGTAAGTTTTTCCGTTCATTAATACAAGCTGTCCTATTCAAATAAATAAATGTACTAAAGAAGCATGTTGATAATTAGGGATGTCACGATACGATCACGTGATTGGAAATCGGGCCCGATCACGTGGTTTTAGACTCGATCGGAATCGGACGTTACCTCCCGATCAGGACTCGGAAATATTTATTCTTATTACTTACTTTAAAATCAGAGCTACACAGTCTCACTAGATGGCATACTTTTACCACAACACAAAAACAGTATTTTGAGTACGACTTCACAGCTGTTTTTAGTACTTATGTTACGCCGTGCATTTAGCACGATATGAAAAAGCGTAAAAATGACACGAGATTTCACAGCGTTAAAAAACACGAGTTTTGGTTACAGCCACGTGAGGACGTTTTCTTCAGGTGAAACGGGTAAGTTTAGGCATAAAGTTACTAAAATTGGTAAGATTAGGTCTGGGGCTTGGGGCAGGTTAAGATTAGAATCAGGATTTCATTAACATTCATAAATAAGAACACGTCTTAACAACCACCATTGAAATGAATGGGGACTGTGATGCGTACTAAAATTACGCAAAACAGCTGTGGACTCGTGCTAATCATACCTAATTTACATATTGTGTAATGTCGTGGTAAATGTACGCTTTCTTGTGAGATCTAGTTACCCGGTGGCACAGAGTGACCCCCAATTTACACCAAAGCTGTAGCAGCACGTAACTGTAGCAGCGCGTCATACGCGCAGGAGTCGCTCATAATGGAATCAAGTCTGATTTGGTTCTAACAATTTACACCAGCAGTGTGAGACATCTGACGGCCGATGCTCTTTCAAAATACGTCAACTACAAAGATTACAACCAGTAAAACAACAGTGAAGTAGGCAAAGAGATGTTGGTTTTCATCAAGAAAAACATTAATTTTCTGTCAAATTAAAGCTGGAAAGTGCAGTGCAGTTCTTAAAAGCACATTACTTGTCTTACTTGAAAACACTGTGGCACTTTTGTTTTCTTATGCCTGCTGGATATTTTAAGTTGATGCTGTTTTTTCATGTTAGACTTTTTAAACATTAGTGCAAAATGTTAAAAAGGTAAACAAAATAAAAAATAAAAGTCATCTGTGTTTGTTAACTTTGATTTTTAATGTATTATAAAAGTATCCGGGACTCGGTATCGGCAGATATTCAAAATCAAATGACTCAGAGGCAAAAAAAACCTGATCGGGACATCGCTACTGATAATAATTAGAAATATTTTGCCTAAAAGGGATGCTGAAAACTTGTGTATACTACTGTACTGTAACTCTCTGCTTGCAGCGTGCCCTATTAAGAGCTGGTTAAAAATGCAGCAATAATATAAAATGTCAAATAAAAAACAGAGCACATTGACAATGTGTGAAAAGAATTTTTATAGCCTGTTTCACGAAAAAGTACAATGTTATTATTTGGAAAAACTTGACCACCATTAGGTTTGTGACGTCATATGAACCTATTTTGACTAAACATCAGTCTCTATCATCATATTTTTTAGATTGTCATTTTAACAAGTTGCACTATTTTTTTTTCAGGTTAGTGCAGTATGAACTTTATTTCACTGATAACCCAACCGAAAGTTCTCTCTCATTCGGCCCAGTCTCACATCTTTGGCGCCACATTGCACATATTTTAATCCCTGTTTAAAAGATGCAAGGAACCAGGAAAGCGAGACCTGCCCAAACCCGTCCCGGCAGCTGAGTCTTCATAACCAATAACTGCCATTGTTACGAAAGTGTGAGCAGAGTTGGTTTCTCTTCCTCCGTTCGTGACATGACAAGCAGGCTTTGTCCCGGTTCCAACAAAATGATGAAAGGCATGTGGACGAGGCGGCGCGAGGGTAAACACGGCTACGGTTACGCTAACAGCTGCTGCTAATGCTAACGATAAAACAACAAATGTTATCTGTCAACTGAATTGTAGATAATCAGTTTCTGTCAAGTGCAGACAGGTTCATTTAAGGTAAGGTGCGAGAAATGTCTTGCTCAAGGACACAAACAGTCACTTTGCAAGGTTGAAAATGTATGAGGTGAATATAGATAAAATACAGTTCAAATATAGCTATACATGTAAGAAGCTTGTTTTTTGTCATGCCATTTGTTCTTATTAGGGATGACATGTGACTAGGGCCTATCCTAGTGACTTGGGGCCTTGGGCGGGGGAACATCCTGGACAGTGGCCAGCTTACAACAGGGTTAACATATAGACAAACACAGGCAGACAATCACTCTCTTATTCATTCACGAGGTAAGTTTACAGGGTTGCCAACTTACCTAGTCTAAAAAGTGATGGTTTTGAAGGTAGGAGAAAGCCGAAATACAATGAGAAAACCATTGGTAACGCAAAGTAGAAGATGCAAACTTAGCCCATAGAGACTGAGATGTTGATTTGGTTCAATCCCAAAAATCAAACCCACACTTTTCTTTTGACAAAAACTCTCACCACTTTGCTACGGACCCATGTCAAAATCAGAATCAGAAAAAGTTTTAAAGTCATTGTCAGTGAACAAAACGATTCACAAACTAGGAACTTGATTCGATGGAACGTACAACACTGATGAGAATAATAAAGAATACAAAAATATCAAAGCATAAATTAGACAATAAAAACATACACAGTTATCAGAGTAATAGTGTCATATGTCAGTGCAATAGATAAGACGATGTAGACATGGCTGTTAAAGTGACTGATGTAAAATGACAATGTAATGAATGTAAAAGTCCAACATAGTCACATAAGATGTCATTTTCATTAAAAAATGCTTTAAAATGGTCTAAGTAATACTATGGTGGGACTTTTCAGCTGGAGGGTTGGTCATCTGTTTGCCTCTATAGTGTGGTTGATTTGGGGCAACACGGTGGGCTCTGTCCTCAAAAGAAGGTCCTGAGTTCGACCCCTGGGCTGAGCGAGCCAAGGTTTTTCTATGTGAAGTTTGCATGTTCTCCCTATGTCTCTGTAGGTTTCCTACAGATGCTCAAGTTTCCCCTTCCACCAAAAACATGTCTGGTGTCTCTCCTTCCCCAAAATGACAGATGCAATTTATCTGGTACAAGGTCTGCCTTTGTGCTTAATGCAATTGTACTTATTCCTAATAAACCTTAACATATAGATTTGAACTCTCCAAAGACTAGTAAATATGTTTTTTTTTTCTCCGTGGAATAAGCCGGCACCGTCAGGGGCAGATGTTTACTCACACTGCAAAAACTATTTGCTTAAAATGACTTGAAATTGGAATTTTATTCCATATTTGAGCAGTTTTAGCTGGTTTTAAGGGAATTTGGCTTAAAATAATAAGAAGAAAAAAAGGCCAATGCGGTAAGAAGGGTTAGGGTTTTCTTAACTCATTGGCAAACAATTTGGCTGAAATAAGAAGCAATGTCTTAAAATCAGTTTGAAACACTTTGAAACTAAGAAAATATAATATGCCTCTGCAATAAATCAAGGTTAAATTAGTCAAAATGCTTGAAATAAGGTTTAAATCCTAGAATCAAAGTTTAACTGGTCTTGAAAATCATTTTTTTGCCGTGCACATTAAGAATGCATGGGGGATATGATTTGGTATTGACGTTATTAACGTTTAAGTGCCAAGGTCACAATTATGCACCAAGTCTTTCAAGGTGTTTGAGCTCCAGATTTCAGGAGCTCTATTTTGGTTTCAGTTTCTTGAAAAAAATTCTACTCTCAAATAATAGATAACAATCAATGGGGATTCTCCATGTGAAAGTTTGCAGTCCTTGCTGGATTGTATCTTTACATTGCTTCTGCTCCTTTGTCACTCCTTTTCTCTCTCTCTTTTTTTTTTTTTTTTTACAATTCTTTCTTCCTGTCTCTTCTTTTCTCCCCATTTCTCTCCTTCTGTCTGTCTGCTTGATCCATCTCTCACTTCTTCTCTCTCTCCTGCTCCATCCCTGACTCCACTTTCACATTCCGGGGACATTCCTGGAGGATTAGTCCCTGTACATTCCCAGGCTCTTTGCATATAGAGACCCCCCTGAAGCCCCTCTTCTGTTAACAGTGTGCTGCTGCTGCGGTATAGAATCAGAGGAACTAAAAGACCCCCCCCCCCCCCCCCCTCTCTCTATCTACTCCACTCCCCTCTTTATGTTCTCTCACTTTGATTGTACCTTCTCAACATAAAGCTGTTCCCAGTAATTGTCAAAGACCAATCCTAGAAAAGTGGACCTGAAGGAATTAATGTGGACTGCTTTATTTAATTATTTTATTTTTTGTTTATTGTTTGGGGCCTTTATTTTTGTAGATGCCGATAGTAACATAAAGTACTGTAGTTTACTCACATAGATGTAAAGAGAAAGCATAAGTTTTTCTTCTGTTAATGTTTAATATGACATATGGCAGCTCTGAACAATTTTGTTCAACAAAAAAGGTACACTCATACTTTAGGATCACTTGTCTTAATGCGTTCAGACTGGACAGCACTTTGGCACCAGAAATCAATTCATGTCCAATATGAAGTTTACACTTCGATGCGTTTACTGTGCTAATGGGTATCTAAAAGAAATTACTTCTGGTGTTCCAGTGAGGGACTTTTGTTTGACAGACCAGGTGGAGAAAGTGGCTTTAGCGTAGCTATAATACCTAATAGCACAATTTCACTTCTTCTTCAGACCATGTTTTTCGACACTGTCATGTCATACAGCAATGATTTGGTGTCGCCATACTCTCACATCATAAAATAAATGATTTTGGGCCATTTTACAGAAATGAATCAATGAAAATCTACTCATTTATGTCTGAAACATGCATATTTTCATGTCTAAAAGTATTTTTTTTAACACTAGTTACCTATAAAATATGCCAAAATCTTTCACACTGTGTTTTAAATAAAGACCTATTGTGCAAATCTATTTTTCTAAGTTTTAAGTTCTTCTTGTAATGGCCTTCTGTCATCATTAGTTTACTTATGAAGATTGATTCATACTTGCTTGAGTAATACATTTGTTGATGACTGAGAGCTCAGAAAAGCTCTGTTCTCACATGCCACCAATCCCTGCCCACTTGTCTGTAGTAAAGATTATTCTAAATATTTATAATAATTGTAACACATTTTTGGTTCAAAACAGTCACATGGACACGTTTTGTGTTTTGGGGTGTCAGCTTTGAGAATATTTTGTGTCAGAATTCGCTCCTGTTTTATAATGCTTCGATGCTGTCTGGTCTGAATGCAGCATTACAACACTACAGATTCCAAATTTAAAGTCTGCTGCTCTTTCTATTTCTAGACTGTTTTACATCCATTTTCTGTTTTACAAAAAATCTACAAACGACATAGTTTATTCCTAAATACATGAAATGAGTCCCCAATAATTGACTATTTGAATTGATAGGTTGCTTGTTTTGGGATTTTTTTTTCAACGGCCCGATCACTTGTTTGTCTCAGAAAATCTTGCAACACTGTTTCGTTTTTGTTAATTTCTGTGTGACAGCTGAATTAAGTGGGAAATTTCTGAAAAAGATTATTATTTTTTTAAATTCACCTAAATTTAACTAAACGACTTATTTAGTTTCCCTTCAGTTCATGTATACTTGTGTCTTTTTTGTGAGCTAACTTGTTCTCAGCTGAGTGAATCCTTTGTGATTCCAGTGAAATAAAAGCAGTCAGTCAGTTCGAGCATATTTTCTCAGCACTTCCACCTCCAGCTCAAACGCTCTATTAGTGCAAGCTCAGTTAAAGCACTGTGAGGTAACTTTGGCCCGTTTCCCGTGGACTCCTGTGTGGACCCTTTGTGCCGGCTCTCCGCTCCAGGCCAAAGTAGTAGCAGTTTGACGGTCTGCACATGTGGAAGCGTTCTGCACCTCTGGGACGAGAGTGGAACCTGGGCCTGCTCCAGACACACTCACACACACTGGGAAGAGGAAGAAGACACAGAGAGGGCTTTTTCGGAGAGCTGCTGGAGGATTGCCTTACTTCTCAGTGCCAAAGCGAAAACGTGCTCCGAGCCAAAGATGCACCTCAAAAGCCGTCAGCTGTTTCCCCGATGGGACAAGCCAAAATGAGTCAGAGCTGTAGTCAGGCTCCTCCCTCCGGCCGGGGTTTTCTGCGTGCACTGGAAGTATAGAGCCAAGTGGGTACAGTAAATGTGTTAAAGGCGCCATTGTGACAGGGAAGGAACAGCGGTAACTAATGGAAACAGGTCTGAAATGTAGATGTTGACGTTTTGGAGGCTCTGTATCATTATGATCTAGCCTTACCTGACACATTTTTTTTTTGTTCATCCTTTATTTAACCAGGAAAGTCCCATTGAGATGAATAATCTCTTGTTCAAGGGAGTTCTGGCCAATCTGGCTACAGTACAGTTGCAATACGCACAATCCAACATATCATAAAAAAGTTTTACTTAAAGCAATTACATACCATAGATTTTCAGACAATTTCTATACTTTTTATAACTTGACCAACCAGATGGTTTATCTTGCGATATTTGTGAATTCACAAACTCGCGATAAACCATCTGGCTTTCCAACAGCCCGATTGGTTTGGGAGTCCGAAAAAGCGGTGTTTCGGCCCAATCACATCACAGGAGCGTGGTTTTGAGGCCCAATCACATTGTAGCACATTGTTGACGCAGAGTCTGATACGGTTTTTGATGCGGTTTTAGCAGAAATACAGAGTAATTTCTTTTTGAAAGAACAGCAGTTTGTGTGACTTGTTCTATCCATGAATCTATTGGTTCTATCCCACGCGGACATTGGATACACCATTACGATTTGTTACTGTGATTGGCTAAGCACAAATAAGGTAGGACGCTCACCCAATCAGCTCGAAGTACTGTATTTCACTGAACATCCCACCTTTTCCAAAACTCTTTCAGCGAGTCAAGTTCCAGATGAATACTGTGGAAGAACTCAAATCAGAGTTAAACACAGATCCATTTGGTGTGAGTCAGGTTAGACCTTTTAGGGTAGATTTAAAGTGAGCTATTGATGTCAGTTCTTTTAGTTTCAGGGCTTTTTTGTAAGTTATTCCATGCTGAGCGTGCTGTAATGAAATGCCGCTTTACCAGTCTCTGTGCAGACTCTTGGGACAAAAAGCAACAGTAAGTCTTGAGATCGCAGAGACTAATGTCCGTCTGTTTTAGGCTGAATGTACAAAGATATGGAGCAGACGCATAATGTCTTTGTACATGTGCCAGTGACTCAACCTGTGAGTGTCCGTCCTTTACAGTTTAAAAAAACTAATAATTATAAATTGCAGAGAAGCGTGGCAAATAGAGTCCAGCCATTTCAGAACTTGGGTTGGGGCATTCATAAATAAGGTCCTTGTAATCCAAAATGGGTACACATTTTGATGCAACCAGTTTGTTTATTTATTAAAAGAGAAACACAACTTGTTTCTAAAATAAAAGTCAAATTTGTTTCTAAAATGTAGAGTAGAAAGCACTTTGTAGTAGGGTTGGACCATTAATCGAAAAATCAAGAGATCGAATCAAACCGAATCGTCAATTATTTGGTGGTGGCATTAGAATCGAAAGATCAAAAACAATCTTTCGTCTGTTAAAATGTTTGGAGCAAAAGTCAACCATTGAGCCAGAATATTGATTTATAGTTTGAATTGAATAAATAGTCTAATAAAATTTTAGTTTTCTTTTATGTTTAGAAAAGCCATTTTCTGTTGTTTTAGAACAGAATCAATAAAAAAAAAAAAAAAAAAAACTAAATTGAATTGAAAATTGAGATTAACCTACTTTTATGAGAACAAAAAAAATTGTGATAATATTATTTCCCCAAATCGCCCAGCCCTACTTTGAAGAAGAGCTTGAAGAGTTCTGTAGTGAAATCCATAGACTTGTTCAAAGCTATTTAGATTAATTTCTAGAATTGCAATTTTTCCTGACTCTGGAACCAGCAGAAGGTCGGTCCACATTTAGTCTTGACGTTGGCACCAGCTGAAGACCGTCCATGGTTAGTAATGTGACTGATAAAAAAAAGTTCTTTCACTTTCAGTTTCATGCCACAACTGTCAATTTCTTTGCTTCCAAATCCAGACGTCTAATTCCTCTTGGGCTCCGTTTTTGCGCATTCCTCTCTCTCTGTTGCTAATTTCCTTCTTATCCGTCCATATCTAAATCCAGTGTGCGGGCTCATGTTCCCGTTGTACAGTAGAGAACTGACTTCTTTGATTGGGCCCCAGACTGGCCCGGACCTTCTCATCTAAACATCTGTCTGTGCCTTTATGTGCTGTACTGTAAACGGAGTCCGATCCCATGGCGTCTTTCCTTTCCCGGTGCTGACAGGAGCGGAGACTTTGGGAGCTCCTGCTTGTTATGAGAGCCAGCTGTCACGGCAGACACCAGCAGTCACGCCGGATGTTTGGAGGAGAGGACAAGTGGAAAAGATGCAAGGAGTACTCAAGAGAAGTGTGATATGGATGAGTACTGAATCAATCAATCAATTAAAAAAAAAAAAAAAAAAACTCTTGATAGTGATTAATCTAGTTTAATCTGTGCCTGCAGCATCTTGAGTCAGAGAAGTCAATGGTCATGAAAAAATGGCTTTTTATATGCACACTTTCATAATATAAGACAATCAGCCCGATCTTGCCCTTTTGTCTTAACCGGTCTTAGCGGATGGTCTTAATTATTCCTCTGTTGGCCACTAGTGCAGTTTTTTTTCATTGAACCGGACACATGCTCACGCCTGTGACAAGTGAGCAGCTGCTTTAGGATCACAGGCAAAAGAGAACTGTAGCAGCAGTTACAGTTTGGAAAAAAACTGTAATAATAGAAATCTATTTGGTGAAAGTCTATGTACTTGACAGACTTTAACAACTTTGTTTAAAAATGTGTCTTTTCTTTTACATAAAGCTTGTTGACTTAATAAAAAAGATAATCAGATGTGAGAGTGAACATGGGTCAGTGTGAATGCTATGGAAAGGCCAAAGAGGCCATCATGTATTTTTAAACCATCTTTTATGTGTCAACACGTTAAAAAAAATGTTGACCTCATTTTTAGACAAAGTTGTTAAAGTCTGTCAAGTAAATAGACTTTCACCAAATAGATTTCTATTATTGCAGGTTTTTTTTTTTTCAAACTGAAGCTGCTGCTACAGTTCTCTTTTGCCTGTAATCCTAAAGCAGCTGCTCACTTGTCACAGGCGTGAGCATGTGTCAGGTTCAATGAAAAAAACTGCACCCCCTCACATCTGGCTGGAGCCACACCTTCTATACTGACAGTGTATAGAGCTTGGAGAGAGCCACTAGTGGCCAACAAAGGAATACTTAAGACCAAGGCTAAGACCGGCTAAGACAAAAGGGCAAGATCGGGCTGAATAAGTCTATGCTCTTCTCATGACTGCAAACTGATTATAACACTGCATATTGTAAATATTTGGTGTTATTACTATTTTGCTGTTTTGTACCAATCTTTTCTCACAATTTTGCCTACTAATATACTTACAAATACATGCAACACAGAATTTTCTAAAAAGTAATACAATACAATAAAGTATAATATAATTAACTAAAACTCAGCCATTATTAAGCAGTAGATATTGAAACTTGAAATGCAAAGCCATGTGAGTCACAATATTACTCTTTGCATAGGAACTAAAAAAAGTGTGAAAAAAAAATCCACCTGAAACAAAGGTGAGGGTTTTGTTGTGTTAGAAATAACTTATATATATGTATTCAACTTGTTTGTAACTGTGTAAATGGCACACGTACTTGAGCTTCCTGTTGTGGGAGTCTGTCGGCTGCTCGTTTGTGTGGAATGTGACTGAGGAAAACTAGAATAGAGCTGACTAACAGTGTGTGAGCAGACAGAGGAGCAGGCGTGAAGGAGAAGGTTAGTGATGGTGGGAAAAGGACAGGCTATAGTTTTGTCATCACAAATGTTGGTTGGACTATTTCAAAACACTATTCATGTTTTGATGTGTCAATATACGCCCTGATGTTTGACCTGCAAACAACTGTTTCTTAATATCATTTTTGTCAGCAATCCATCACATTTGATCAAAGGCAATGTGAATTACATCACTTTACTTTTAGCACCCAATGAATTCAATGGAAAACACATTCTTCTGTCAAATCCCTATTCTGTAAATGTTTTGGCAACATCTCAAATGTTAAATGGGAATAATACAATCCATACTTGATCTATTCAACTTGTACTTTAAAATGAAGAGGTTTAACTGCCAAACTCGGTGGACTGGTGACACTAAAGTGCTTGATTTAATCTATTTACAGTATATGTATAAATAAAGCTATTGCATTAGCTTTTTGACTCTCAGGCCAGTCCATCAGTGCCAGTCTATCAGATAACACACAGAGTGATGGATGTCCAGCCACACACAAAGCTAACACACAATCACACTCATGTTTAAGCTAGCATGCACAATGCTAGCAGCACTATGACCTCTGACCTCACACCAGGGCTCTGAGTGATGAGAGGTCAACGGCCTCAGCTGAACGTAATTGGGATGCAGCCAAAGGCACATGCCGACGTACAAGCTCCTCTGAAACAGGAGACCACATACACTGTATGTACTGTTAATATTTATAGTAGATACAAGTGCAAGAGTGTAACTGTGATGCGCCTTACATTGATAGAAAGAACAGCCAAGTTTATTCTGTTTCACAGTGAGGTGTACGATTCTCACAATGGGGTGTACGATTCTCACAATGGGGTGTACGATTCTCACAATGGGGTGTACGATTCTCATGGTGAGGTGTATGATTCTCATGGTGAGGTGTACGATTCTAATGGTGAGGTGTACAATTCTCACAATGAGGTGTACGATTCTCACAGTGAGGTGTACGATTCTAATGGTGAGCTTTACGATTCACAAAAAAAAAGTTGTGAACCCCAGGGCACAGGCAAAATGTCTTTCTTTTAACCCTGTTTTAACATTTAATCACATTCTCTCAATGAAACGTTAGTTTCTAACTAAGCTAACTTTAAGAGAAAGTTTACATTTCGAGATTCCTTGGAGCTTCCCTGCTCTCTGTGTACTTGCCTTACTTAGTTTCTGAGATCTCTGGGATCTAACTTTGATAATCAGTTATAGCCATAACATTTGTTTTATTTTTATATCATAATTATCCTGCAATACTTCAGTTTCAGCTAAGGACTTGATTGTGTGATTCTTTCAAGTTTCTAAGACACATCTTCTTTTCAGACATATTGCATAGACATCAGGTGATTTATCCTCCATCATGAACAAAACCTTTAGTTAAAGTTTCACCAGGCAGAGGCAAACCGTTTTGTGTCTATGTTCTGAACTCAGCTGTACTTCCTGTAAACTTGTACCTTTCAACTTTTCTTCACAAACTGCAAACTGACAGCATCATTAAAACCTTCCATTTCCATTTTAACCATTCCATAACCCGTGATGTTTGTTGTGGCTAAAACACAGACTTTATCCACACAAAGTGATAAATATGCTATGTCTGGTTTCAACAGTACATGGAGTGTGTGATGGGACGGCCCTGTCTGCTCCCCTCACATATACACACACAGCTCTCATGACACGCTGGAGCCACTCCTTTAGTCACGCTTCTGTTCCGGAGGTCACCAAAGTCAAAGTTCATCGGCTCTCACGAAATATCCCCGACAATGGCTTTTATTAATAGATGTGTTGGAGTTTGGATGTCGCTTGGTTCAGGCCATGTTTGCTGCCATCGGATAAATTATTTTAAGTTTTTGAATACAATAAAGACACAACCCCAATGAGTGATGCAGAATTTGAGTGAATATCTTCTTTAGCTCAGAATATAACTTTGGGTACTTTCCATTTAGCTTTTACTGTGGTCAAAACTCTCAATAATTTTGTTAGCCACTTAGAACATTTTATTAGACGTCTATTGAAAAGTGACAACCCCTCTTGGCCCGTTGCTTTTGTTAGTTGAGTGCCGCTCTCCAGTGAACATGTGGTGCTAACATACAGTACATTCACACAAGTGTCTGCTCAGTGACAGAAGACGCTTGTGTCTCTGCCTGTGGCCATGTTCTCCCTCTGAGTCTAATATTAGTCCTGTTCGTCCGTCATGTCCCACAGCTACAGGACACAAGCCGACATCATGTGACACACTTCTGAAAAGACAATCTTGTTTGCGTAGTCGGCGGTTCTCAGCTGATCTGATTGATAGGCTATTTAAAGGGCTGTGCATGAAAAGAACTGTGCTATTTCAGTTATAGATAGTACATCAAATGAATGCTATATAAAGGCTGCATTGATGTTGTTAGAATTTCACACAAAAAAAAAGTTGTATTTAGTTTTTTTTTCTTACTTGTATAATGACTCCTGTTTGGCAAGTCTTTATTTCTGAGCCTCAAAAACACTATTGTGAAAATGAAGTTCATGAAATCTGCAGTTTTTAACTCAATAAATCGTCACCAGGCTTGTTTTGAGCATTTCTCTCTCAAATCATGTTGCTAAACCCTTAAAAAAAAAAAAAAAGAAATCCTTCATTATTCTAATACACTGACACCAGATCCTTTGATGTTTATGTGAACGATATATAAACTAAATTTTGTATTTGTGAATTTTTTATCAAAAACACACAAATGTTTTAACAAAAGCTTAGGATTTGGAAGAAAACAAAACATATACGCATTGAGACAATATTGTGTTATTGACCAAAACAGAAAAAAATCTTCTTGAAAAGGACCATAATAAAAAAAAAATCCTTTCTTAGATTTTGACCAAAACCAAAAATGCTCCAGCCAGTCTTGATCAAGCCAAGCTCTATGAGATGAATAAATCATAAAAGCACACATTTCTTAATGGGGATAGTATTATGTACCTTAAAGTAACCTGCATCTTTAACCTTAGACTGTTGTGACTGAAATGTAATGTACAGTATTAAAAGCTAGAGAGGCTGATTTTCATAATACAATACCAAAAGTATGCAAAATAAATCTGTTGGCAGCACTCACAGATCTTTCAATACAGTTAATACAGCTGAAATCAAGGCTTAAGAACATGTTTCCTCTAACAGCAAAGTGAAACTGTTTTGGACCACCCAACAGCCAATCAGAACACTGATTGATGAGAACTTCATTCTTTATTCAGCGGTAAAAAATAGCAGCATTTTCCCTAGCATTTAACAGCATCAATTGTGTTTAACAAACTTTATTGACATTTTTGTAATTTTTAAACGATCAATTAACAAAGCATTTTGATGGGTTGACAAAGCTCCTTATTGATAAAGAATTGGAATAAGCACTAAACGGGCTAGAAGTGACTCATGTTTTACATTATTTAAGTTACAAATATGCTTTGCAGTGATTTGGGTTTTAATTGAGGAATGTTTCAAACTATTTAAAATCTTTATTTCGATTATTAAATAAGCAGAGATAGAGGAGAAAACAAATCACAAACGCTATTCAAAACAATGTTTGCATAATTATTGGAATAAAAAAGCACAAACTAAGGATAAACCAGTCGTTTAACACATTGACATGTGATGATTAGCCTTTCTCATGTACAAAAACGTTATATTAGCCACTGTTTATCAAGATCACATTTTGCATATTGTCACTGCTAAAAAGACAAAATGTTTGCTAATGTTTAATTGGGTACACAGACAAACTCCAAAAGCTAAATTTCAGACTTGTTGCTATAGTTACAATAGTTTCCCCTCTCTTCTGTAATGATAGCTGCTAGAAATTCTGTCACGTATGTGCAGGAACTCTATAAAAGCAGCGAAAGTTATATTTAAACAAACAGACTAGTAAAAGTAAAAGATGACTCATTGGTTTTAGCTCCGACAGGAAAGACCACATCCTCATCTTTATGTTGACATTTCAGTCTGTTTTTCAAAAATAGTTTTAAAGGAGTATATCCGCTCATTCATGCACCCTTTTTCATCTTCCTGTCCGTTTGTCCGGCGTGTGGCGTGGTGCGGCTCTTCCTGTCTGTATCGCCGCGGTGATGACTCTGCGGCCAATAAAAAGCCCGGCAGGAAATGGGAGCAGGAAGAGGGAACAGGAAGTAGCGCGACGACCCTCTGATTGTTAGCGAGCTAGGTGTCTGGAGCGACGGCATGCTAGCTTGTCCGGTTGTATTTGAATTTTTTTTTTTCCACTTTTACAAACAGCAGGCATAGTTTGGATTGTGTAAACAGACGTACAGTTTGGTTCAGACGAGGTGAGTTCAGAACAATGGCGACGGGAGATATGAGTGTGATTAAAGAGCTAGCGGGAGATAGCGCTAAAGCTAGCGTGGGCCGCTAAAAGGGAGGCGGAAGTGATAAAGAGCAGGAAGATGGAGGTGTGTAATGGAAACATGCTGAGATCAAAACAGCAGACGGCACGTGCAAGACAATATGTGCATTTAACGGCTTTGTACTTCATTTTTACTGTTTTAAAAAGCCTAAACAAACAGAAGTTGTTAAGCTTTTTAGACGAGTCATGTGTTTTACTCAGTGCAGTAAGAGCCTTGTTATTATTTACCACCATTATTTACCATAACTTTCAGAAGCCTAAGTGAGTTTAGTCATCACAGAATAACTGCATGTGTGGATTTCGTGCGCATGAGACACACTTTCTGCGCATGAGGACTTACTACAGCTTTCACTATCTACTAACTATTGCCTGATACAGAAGAAATACTAAGCTATTATAGGATAAGATGACTACATTTTTTAATAGTTAGATTGCACATCTGATTTACTTTCCACCTTCTTATATCCTTAAAAATGTTACAAAATTACTTTGCACTGGAGGCTATGTTAGCATAAGTTTAAAATGGTAAATGGTCTATTTATATAGCGCTTTTCTACCTTTCCAGGCACTCAAAGTGCTTTACAGTCTAGCATCCACTCACCCAGTGTACACAGACACTGAGGCAATGTGGGTTAACTGTCTTGGACAAGGACACAACGATATATGTAATATCTCTGTTAAAACATGTGTTAAATACTTGGGCATATATATTTGTAAGGACATTAAGAGCAGACAAGAGTTAAATTTCCCACCTAAATTAAAAAAAACCAAAACAATACTTAATATGTGGCTACAGAGGGATATTTCAATTTTTGGTCGAGTGTTACTAACCAAAGCAGAAGGGATTTCTAGATTGGTATATCCCGCACTATCACTGCATGTGAAAGATTCTATTGCCGCTGATATAAATCGGACACTTATAAATTTTATTTGGAAAAATAAACATCATTATGTGAAGAAAAATGTACTTATGGGACCAAAATCTGCAGGAGGAGTTGAAATGTTGGACTTTACGGTCTTAAACGATACCGTTAAAATTAAATGGATTCAAGAATGCTTAAGGAAACATGATTCTATCTGGTACTTTATTCCCTACAATATCTTTAAGAAAATAGGAGGGTTACGGTTCACTTTAAAATGTAACTTTAATGTTTGCAGACTTCCAATCAAATTGGCAAACTTCCATCAACAAGCCTTAAGGGCATGGAAGTTGTGTTACAAACACAATTTTCTCCACACACTTGCATGATATGGAATAACGAATATATATTGAAAGGTAAGAAATCAATCTTTTGTCAAAAATGGGTCGATAAAAACATAATATATGTGTTAGATGTACTTGATCAATTTGGTCAGATTTTGAGTTATGAGAATTTCATGAGAAAACATCAATTTCCAATTCCTTTTCAAGAATACAAATCTCTTATTCAATGTATACCAAAACATGTATTACATCTAATGAAAGGTTGTCAGAATCAAATCCCTCAGACAAATAATAGAATATATATTAACGGAATTGATTTGTTCAACTCAAAATGTAACAATAAACATATCCGCAATACCCTCCAGGCTCTAAATCAAACTCAACCTATTGGACAATTTTATTGGAATACACAACTTGCAAATATTAACTGGAAAAAAACCTGGATGGTGCCATTTCAATACTCAATCAGCAATAAAATCAGGGAAATTCATTTCAAACTTCTTCATAACTATTACCCCACTAATATGTATATATCTAGATTTGTTAACATCGACCCCAAATGCTCATTCTGTCAATTGGATACCGAAAATGTTCTTCATATGTATTTTCATTGTCAAGTTACTAAAAAACTATGGACCAAAATAGAACAACATATCTCTGAAAAATTACAAATGTCAATAACTCTAAAGGAAGAACATATAGTCACATTCTTTAATCATGACAATAAAAAAATTGAAAAAATTATTAACATGTTCATCCTGTTTGCGAAATTTCACATACATAAATCTAAATTCTCTAAAACCAAACCCATTTTCCAAGTCTTTCTGAGTGAAATAAACAACTACATAGAATCAATAAATTACATGACCAACAAAAAAGCCACAACAATATACAGTATATACAGTGAATCCTTCAGTACCCCCGATTAAGAATTTCATTCTCTGCCTTATGAGCTATTTAGTATCATCCTACCAAATCTTATTTTATTTGTTTATTTTTTTGTTGTTGTTATTTTTAGTATACTATTTTGAGTATGTTTACTTTGTTCCTTAGTACTTATTTTCATTGCCTATATGTTTATCTACAGTGATAATGGATGTCTTAGTTTTGTAAATATTGTAAATATGTTATATAATATGTGGATATTGTAAATAATCAATGAATAAAAAAAAAAAAAAAAAAAAAAAAAAAAAAAGGACACAACGACAATCTACTCCTGTCGTCCCACTGTGGCACCTGGTGTTCTAACGGTCTCCCATCCAAGTACTAACCAGGCCCTTTCTTGCTTAGCTTCTCTGACGGGATCAGGCTTTGACAAGCAGGTATGGCCATTGTTATATTTATTGTTTACAAAATATATTAATGTGCAGTAAATCTTCGGGGGTTTGCAAGCATAACCGCTTAGCAGAAAGAGCCGCAGCTGATTGACACAAGCTGTAGCAGCAACACTAGCCAGCGCTGTTGTCAGCTAACAAGAGTATATCACTGTGCAGAAACAAAAGTTATGCTGCTCGATAAATATTTGTGAACGAAATTTGTCTTTACTACTCATACACGTTACATTCAGATGAAAAAAACGCTGAGCTTCAGGAGACAGACATCCGTCACACCATTTCTTTGCTGCCCTCTTTCTCTCTCTGTCCTTCTCTCCTTCTCTCTCTGAATTCTCATCTCTGATTGGTCAGTGACTTGCCTTTTTTATTTGGTTGTTGTCTTTATCAAATACAGTAAGTGTCCCCGGCCAACTAGATAGACAGTGTATTTTTCTGCAGGTGACATGCGCAGTAGAGCGGAAAGTGATGTCAACCAATAATCCTTCAATACTTACCAGTTTGTTTTTCATGTCTTCAGATACCTACTGAAACTTGCCTCTGTTCACCTCCAGCCATCTTCTCTGTCCTGATCAACAGCCAGTCACTTCTGTTTAAAACAAACTAATTATGTTGTGCTTACAATCAGTTATGGTTGTTCACAAAAATAAATAAATCAATAAATAAACATTGATTTTAGCTTGTTTTTTTATTTTTTATAAATATGACTAAACATGATCAGATACAATGAAAATACATATTTTATTGTATTGTATGATATTTTTGACATTTCTTTTAACTCTGCAGTGAGTACTACATATACAGTCTGCAGGATTTGTGTTCACTCTGGCCCAATGTGTTTTGTTTGTACAGTTGGACTGCATTGTTTGTCCTCACTGCACAGTCAGTAAGTTATATCATCTTAATATGGACTTGATTAGAGTTCATGATTTTCAAAATACATTTTCAAGTTATAAAGCTTACATGACTTGTGTGCATTTACTGATGACATGATGTCTCACACACAGAAATAGCCCATGTGTGGGGTCAGGGCCTGTGTTGTGACCTGGAAGGAGCTGCTATAATAGAAGGATGTGTGCTAATGCAGGATTTAGCATATATGTCTGTGAGTGTAAATGTATAGTCTTACATATCACTTATCACCTCAGATGTGGAAATGAAGCCTCCTTTACATCACCTCAACCTCCGGTCCAAAACCAGACTTTTTGATCCTGTGCTAACATTACTTCCTCATCAAACACATAGCTGGAGTTCTGTCTGGGTGATACTGTTCTTTCCTTTCTGAGCCTCAGAAAACACTGCTCAGAAGCTTTCAATTATTAATTATTTTCAATTATTCAATTATTAAAGTCTCTTTAATTTTTGTTTAGTAAAAGTAGCTCAAAAAAAAAAAAAGGTTGCAAACCCCTGATACAAGCAAAAAACACAAATATGATGTATATAAATATAGGCTAACGGTATAGCTGCAAGCTAAGGAGCTAAATGCTAATGTTATGCTAGCGCCACCTTGTTTTAACATCTTTTTCTAACTTTCTGTTTACTTTTCTGACACACCACATCAACAACCTCCATTTAAACCTGGTTGTGCCTCGACTTGAATTAGTAGTGCTAAAGCGCACACACCTTATGCACCAGAGAATGTCTTAAGGCCAGCCCACACCAAAGCGCGCCGCACCGCGGCACGTCACTTGCCGCGCGCCAGACCCAAGCGTCAACACTCACCAAATGCCGCGACGCTCGGCGTTATTTTTCAAAGATCCGCGGTCGTAATGGGTGAGTAATATGATAATTTTGTCTTAAAAGTTGTTTTGTTGGTGTTCTGAAGGAAAATAAACTTCGTGAAATGCTAGTAGCCTTGTCAAAAGCACTTATTATATATATATATATATATACACACAGTAAATAAATAAATACGCAAATAAATAGATAAATAACAAGAACAGTTGATTGAAAATTACCTGAAAATCCAATTTCACATGGCAATGTCCTTTTTTACATTGTCCTTGTAAAACGAGGACTGGGGATTGTATAGTTCCTCGTATTTTTGTATTTCCGTTACAAGGCGTTCCTCGTTCATCCTTATTTCTAACTAAATAGCGCCGACAAGTGGACAAATTGTGAAAACCATTAACAGTTATACTTTATTTGAATCGTAGAAGAAGAAACTACGGGTGCCGGTAGGGTCATTTCCTGGAGCGGCGCCGCGACGGAAACAAACAAAACCGAATCACCGCGCGTTGTAAAGCGCCGCCGCGCGCCGCCGCACGCCCGGTGTGTGTACATTCATAGGAACTAACGGAGGCGCCCAATTTGCCGCGCGGCAGAGCGTCCCGGTGTGCGCTGGCCTTTAAAAGTGACAAAAAGTTTAGCTTCCTATTGCCCTATTGCATTTGCAAAATTACTTTCCTGCTCAGAAGGCAACACCCCCAAATATGATGCTCTGCCGACTGTATCTATCTTCTATCTAAATAGGGGTTTGATTGACAGGTTATCAGACCAATAGATAAATAGGTACCTCATTTTCTATTGGCCATTTTCCTGACTTCACCATCTCCACATTGTATTGTTTTCATGATTAGTTTTCTGTTTACCATATGTACAAGGATGTTATGAATCTATACACCTTTCTGACCAAGACTGACCACATTTTTTTTTTTAATCACCCATACAACTTTTAAATCCACATGGCCTTTTTGCTTATATTGCTGCTCCTGTTGGACTGTTAAAATATCGGACTTAAGTGGAATATGTGGACTGCTACTGATGGTGAGTCTGTGTTACATGCATTTATTCTGACCTCTCATGTGCATGTGCTGTTGGAGAAATGTGTTTAAACTGTTCAGAGTTGGCACAGTCTGTGAGATGGAGAAGGAACTTGATGTGAGGAAGTAGCAGATTTTTGTGACTTAAACTCTTATATAGCAAATCCACATCACATAAGGGTTGATAATGTATAATTTTAATTTCAAAATCACAGTTAAAGAAGGTACTTGTGTCAGTTAAGTGGGCGTCACTCAGTCAGGGCTCACGGTGAGAGAAGGACAGGTGTGGACCGGTCTCAGCTTAAACATTACATAACTCCTGTCAAACATTATGGAAATCTTATGCAAATCTCAAACTTCCTGCTAAGACTTAGGAAATTCCCCTTTAACGTTCCCGACGGTGATCCAAAGACTCCAGAGGTCACTTCACCTCTTTCTATATCTCCCCTTTTCTGCCCTTCTCTCTCTTCTCATTTCTTGTTCTCATTCTATTCCTCTCTTTATTTTCTTCTGTCTGTCTCCTCCCACTTTCCCATTCTCTTCTCTCTCTCTCTCTCTCTCTTTGTCAGCTCACATTGTTGTGTCTGTCTCCTTGCCACAACATAACCTTGTGCCACTTACAGTGGATTTACACTAAGTGCAACTTGGATGCGAGTCGTGACTCGCGCGAGTCACGCAGAACTTAGAAAGTGCTTAAAACCAATGCGTTGATTTACACCGTGCTCCGACATGTCCGACTGCGAGTGCGAGAGTCGCGCGACTCTGCGGAAAGAATCCGCATGAAGTCTATTTTTGTCGGAGACCGCAGCGGTCTGGTGCGGCTTTCAATTCATTATACGAGCGTTCTCACGGGAATCTACGTGACTCCACGTGGCTTTGGACGAAACCGGACCGCAGTTGACAGCATCTGGTGTAACAGGCACTTAGCAAGAAACCCGCACGTGTCCCGACCCGCACTCGCCTTGCAGTCTGTGTAAATCCAGCGTTACTTCAGTCTTTTGCCTGTTCACTACTTAAAAAAACAAAACTAAACTTTTGTAAGAGTGCAAGACAATAAAATTCCTATCTTAAACAGTTACAGTATTTTCTGAGGCTCAGAGGGATAGAGGGGTGAGAAAAACTGATCCAATATACAATATCACAATATATCACGATATATCCCGATACAGAGGCCCACAACAATATATTGCAACTTTTCTTTAACTTTGGTCTTTTAAAAAGTAGAGAAGAAGAAAACTCCAGCACACTTCACTCCAGGTACCTGAGGAAGGTCGAAGGACAGAAACGTGCAAATAAATTGTGCAAGAATGAGACAGTGTGCAGTAGTTTTCTTCTTCTCTGTGATTCTGGCCTTGAGCCTTTTCTCATACGCACGTGTCACTTTTTCAGGTGTGCAGAGTTTACCTTAAAGCAAGTCTTTTACAAAGTCAAAATTATTTTGGTTGTTTTGAAGAGTCAAAAAATTTAATTAGACAAATACCACAGACAAGATGTATATTTTCTGTTAACGATGAATGACAGTATGACACAGTGCTGCCCTCTACTGTCCTGGCTGAATAGGCAAAGTTTGAACCACTATTGATATTGAAATCATTTGAAATCCAGGAAACAAAGCATATTCATAAACATTTATAACGTCATCAAAATATCAATATCGGTATTTTGGTATTGAAACGAGTATCGGGAGATATGGAATTGCGATATAACGCCCATAACGAAATTTTTCGAACACCCCTAACAGAAACAAGCAAGTTTCCTGCAAAGTTTCCATAGTTGTAGTGTACAAAGACTGTTGCTGTTGCTCTCCATTAGGGCAAAGTGGGAGTTCAAAGGGTCAGTGATCTTTAACCTTGTAATAAGTGTTCTTTCATTTTATTGTGGTATTTGGATTGATTGATTCATGCTTGTTTGAGTAACCTCATGTGTTTCTGCAGAGCTCATAAAAATCATGTTTACACCTACCACCCACCTATCCCCGCCCACTTCTCTATGTTAAAGTAAAGAGACTCCAAAGCAAACATATACTGTAGGGTTCAGGAACAACACCCATGAAAGCAAGTCAGTTACATTAAACTACAACTAAGATGAAGCAATTTTTTTTTTCAACAGAAAGGTCCCATTTCTATTGCTATAATTTGGTTTACAAAGAATAAAACTGAAAATAATACCTTACATTTTTTGTTGTTAATACTAAGAACCAAAAGTCTAACATTTCCTCAGTTTATGTAACACTCTCCTTGCTCCTGACAGTTTGACAGTCTGACAGCACCAGCACCACACTGTGTGTCATGAATCATCAGCACCACACCTCACCTTTGGCACACTTCACACACAAAGATTTTATAGGCACAATCCGTTCTGTCATGACAATTATGCTGCAAAATTATCTCAAACGTGCACTTAAATAAAACTGTAACCTTTTGTGACATTAAGTGATACATAATTATTACCAAATGACATGTGAGGTTGTAAAATAATGCAAGGAGAGATGTGTATTTTAAGTATTTTACATGTTGTGACTCCAGTAAGATCATTATATTTAAGATTTTACAAACTTCACCCTGGGTAGTTCCATAGCACAATAAATTAGGCCAAACTCTTTTTAAAGCTGGAGTACCTGATTTTCACACTGCAAACATTACATTTTGTGAGTTTCTAGCTCTCACAAATCCTTCGGCACATGATTCATATCCATGTGCATATATTTTTGTGTATAATTAAAACTTAAAAACATCTTTTTACAGACAACAAAGTGAAAGTGAAACTAAAGTGGACAACCCAAGCACAGCCAATCAGAGAACGGCTTTCAGCTTTTTGTTAAAAACTAAAATACTACAGTAGTCTACTTAATTTACAAAATGCTGTGTACAATATACTTTTTGGTGGAAAAGAGACAACTTGCTAACTGACAACTAAAAAGTGAGGTACTCCAGCTTTAAATTGAGATGCTAGCACACGTAAATTTGTAAAATTTATGTTTACGGGGTCAAAAAAGTGGGATCAATTTAAAACTCTTCTCTACTTCCTGTTAACTTCAAGATCTTTTTAAGCATCTCTCCGCAAACTGGTTCTTGATTCATATCATTTATTACACGTATCTACCAAATTAAAGCTGGGCTAGCTGATTTTCACAAAAACCTGAAGTAGGTGATATCCACGTACATTCATTTTTTGTCTGAAAAAAGTCTTTAAGACCTATTTTAACAGACAGCAAACTGAGACTGGAGGTGACCACTCAAACAGCCAATCAGAGTGCAGCAATTTGCTTTCAAAAAGAAATAAAATGCTTTTCTATTTTTTTTTCCCCAAAGTGCTGCATTTACAGCATACTGTACTTTAAAGTGGAAAAGTCAAATTTTACAACTAGAAAATTTAGCTACCCCAACTTTAAATCCTTCAACACATGATTAATATCAACATGTATTTATTTTTTGTTTCAATTATTGCTTAAAAATCCATCTTAACAGCAAAGTGAAACTGGGGAGGACGCCACCTCTACCCCTCTTTGACCCCACATGAAGTTGTAATACAAAGATCTTCCAAGTGTTGCAGTCGTACAGTGAAGTCTTCCTACACTTCTGTGGAAAAGAGCCAGGCTGAGCAGGAGAGGCAGACGTGCGCTAACCTGCTTCAGTCAAAACCTTTTGTGGCCAAAGCCTGAGAGCGGACACAGTTTCACTTCTCACTGCTGCTGCTCCCACTACGTCACTAAACTCACCTCACATACTCTCTCTCTGTCGCCCACGTGTCCCGCAGGCTGAAGAAGCACCACCTCACAGCCCAGCTCCATCTCATGGGAAAGAGTATATACAGTATATACAGACATAACGGGACATGTCAAAATCATATGAGGAGCACAATTTCAGACCTTTTTGGTGTAAATATGACATGCATTGTAGCTTCTGTTAATGGTAGTTGTAAAGATGTCTTTAATTCTTATCTTAATTTTAACATATCCCAAGACCCATCCATAAACTTACCCATTTTAGTAAGTTACGCTTAGTATTGATGCACAGGTCAACCAGGTTCGGGTGGGTTGGATCTAAACACATGTTCTAACTCTCCTATGCTTTAACGTCAAGTGACGTGAACGTCACTCCAGTAAGCCTCATGTAAAGCATGTTCTGTCCCTGTTTAACAAACTAAAACATAACTTACAGGTCTTGCGCTAAATTCATTTATAACTACAAAAAGAAAGAAAAAGGCAAGAGACAAGTAGAAAAAACGTAGCGTTCTGTGCGCACAGCGCAGCCACGTAATCCACACAGTCATGAGCACATCTTAACAAATGATGCTCCAGCTTGAACAAATTGTCATCTTAAACTTCAAGCACAAAGAGTCAAATCCTCATCTGGAGAAACGTCCAGAGCTGAGGCTACGTTAGGTTACAGGTCTGCTCCTCCTGCGTGATCCAAACTGCATAAAGTCTGAGCTTCTGTGCTGTTGCCAGTGAATGCGAACGCGTCCGCAGACATACTCTGTAGTTGCAAACCACAGTTTTATGTACCGTAATTTCTGGCCTATAAGCCGCTACTTTTTTCTCAAGCTTTGAACACTGCGGCTTATACGGCAATGCAGCAAAATTATAGATTCTCATAGACTTACTATTAACAAGTGCGGCTTATATATGTACTTTATCATTTTTCTTACTTAAATCTAATGGGTGCGGCTTATATTCAGGTGCGCTCAATAGGGCAGAAATTACAGGTTAAATGTGTGCGAGTTCGGGTTTGGGTCAGGGCCTGAATTTTAAGCACATTTCTTAGGGTGCATCATAAAAAAAGCTGACCCGCGCACCACTATCGGCAGCATAAACAGCGTAACATATACCCAAAAAAGCCATGAAATCGTGCTCATCATGTCCTGTTTATGTGTCGTGGTATATATACGCTTTCTTGTGATACTGTGTTGCACCGCCACATGGGGCTTAATTTCATGTACATTCATGTAGTATATCTGAGAGTCTTGATTACAACTCCACAACTAGCGCTTTAGGCATTCAGTAAAATGCCTGATTCTAAACTTTGCTCGTAATATATACTCATAATTCTGTGGGCACTGTGTATCTATCTATTTACTGTATCTATGCTGGAAAGCTTCATGCTCTTGTGTACATATTTACATTGCATTGTCTGTTGCTGGTCTTCAGCTCTGGAACAACTCATGTTTGTATGTAAGGCTTGCTGAGTTACTTCATATTTTTAGATCTTTTATTTTTAAGACACCCTTGTTCTCTTTGAGTTGTTGTCCTGCTGACCATGTTATTTTACAACAGTTTCACAAGAAATCGTACATTTACCACGACACAAAAACAGAGTATTATGATGCCTTTTAGCACAATATGAAAAAGTGTAAAAATGACACGAGATTTCACCGCATAGAAAACACACGAGTTTTGATTGAAGCCACGCGGGGACATTTTCTTTAGATGTAAATTGAGGCATAAAGTTACTAAAATAGGTAAGTATAGGTCTGGGGCATGGAATAGGTTAAGATTAGGATCAGGAGATTGTTAATATTCATTCTTTCTTGTACTATTTTCTTATTGTGTATTAAAGCACTTTAAATAGATTTGAATTATTGCACAAACTATTTTAAAGTGCTTTTTGTATGTTTTTTCTCCTTTAAACAGCATTCATTAACTTCCAGGTCTTGATAAGTCACTAACACCACAATCAGCTCCTTTTGGCCTTTCCCAGAACGCCTCTTTCATCCTGACAGACTAAACCCTGGGTAAATAAAAGTTTGTCCTCTGTCTTTGAGTCCAATTTCCCGACATTCCTGAGTTATCCACGGAACGGCGGCGTGCTCTGTGTAATAGATGAGTGGAGCTTTCTAATTTGGCCAGGATTGGGCTCAGGGTGAAAGGTCGTGACCTCTGGGCCTTTGAGCTGGGTGGGAGGGGTCAGCTGAGGTGAGGGCATAGCCACGGGCAGAGGACAGCAGCACTCATAACACTGGGACGGTGTCATCTGTCATTTAAAGCACATATGTCATTGTTCTATAAAAGCATGTGTCACGATCAATCAGGAGAGAATATTATAGTGTGACTTCTGAAGAGTTTTACTCAAGCAAACGTAGAAGATAGTGGTCCAAGAAGTTACTCAAGAAGGAGTAAAACAAGTATTTGGGGAAAGAAATACTCGAGTCGTAAGTGTAGCAGTAAGTCATTTTCTGGACGTAAACAGCATCTGAATTTTTGATTGAAGTTAATGTAATTGGAAAGAAGAAGTGCACAAAAATGTGATCTTTCACTCTTGACTTCAAAACGCCAAAAAACAAAAAAGTACTGTTAACTCAAACAAAATCTTACTCAGTAAGTAACAATGATCTGATAGAAAAGTATTCTGAAGAGTACTGTAGGTTTCTCCCAAAGGCTGAGGATGGTTGGTGATGGATCCAGTGAAAAAACAAGACATACTTTCAGTTTGAGAGTGTTGCTGATGTAAACATTTTCATGTTTGAACATGTAATTCAAACTTTTTTCACTCAGCTTGCGTCCCATGTTTTCCTGAGCTAAACATATTTGTTCTGGCTCAACACAAAAAGCCATTGCCGAAGAAAAGCTACACAACATTTTTACTGTTTTTTTTCAGTTATTGCTTGTAAAAAACAGAGCAGTGAGCGGGGCAAAACAAAAAATGTAAACATTTGTCAAGCCCTTTCCAAGATATTTCTTGTTGACCAACGGAAAACCCACTGGACAACTCATTGGACAAAGCATTACTATATAAATGGACATAGCATTAGTATATTCAGGCTATCTGTCTTAATGCTGGTAAATTAAAAAATACAAATCAGTGCTGGAGTAAATCAAACTGTGTTCAGCCTCTTGAGTGGTGCAGGTCACACCATTATCATTTGAAGAGACTATTTCTGATTTTTGCTTCCTTAAAATGTAAGCAAACAGAAATAATAGATTTTAGACTTCCTACATTACTCCACATGTTTTGCTCATTTACCTTATGTATTCTGAGCCTCCAAATTGCTTAACAAATTGTGTTTTAAACTTTTTTCACAGCTGTTAGCAGCTGTATACTAACAGCAGTTAGCTAATAACAGATAAGCCTAGTGGAGTTTTGTGAACAAAAATTATTTTATTAGGTGTAAACAAAAAGCATTGCGGACTAATTTTCCTCCGAATAGATAGGGGACATTGATTTTAAGTTATTTTGATTGAAAACAAAACAAAACAAAACAATGTCATATTAGATCTATAATTTTGTTTTATATATAGATCTAGATGTGCCCCCCAAGTGATTATGGACTTGAACAAGACTGAAGTCTTACCCCTGTGTACACTGAGTGTGAGTTCGGTGAGAGGCAGGACTTGCACGACTCTCACAAGATTTAGAAAGTGCTTAAAACCAATGCGCCCTTGTACACAGACCTCGGTGCAGTGCGCGCAGACGTCCAAGAGTCGCATGAGTGTGCGGAAAAAATCCGTAAAGAGTCTATTTTTGCCGGAGGTCGCAGCGATCTGATGCAACTTTCAAGTCATAATACAAGCATTCTCGCAGTAATCCACGTGAATCCACGCAGCTTTGGGCGATAACAAACCAGAGTGGACTGCTGCTGGTGTACAAGGCACATCGCAAGAAACTCGGACACGTCTTGGACCGAACTTGCCACACAGTCTGTGTTTATATTTCAGGATTTCTGAAACACCCAGCCAAGAATCAACCCAAATACAACTACTGATGATGAAACTCTGATAAAACTGTGACAGGGTTCAAAGCTTACAAAAGCACATGATAAAAAACACCTCTCATAACCATTGTACAAGTCCCATGTTATTCTCCATCCTCCGCTCTTCCTCTGTCATAATCAGAACCGTGCTCCTCTGGGCACACTTTAATAAGCTGCTTTAGTGCATATTCATTTCTCTCTTAATTCCCCAGTAGAATACATTAGTCATATTACAGTACTGGAGCTGCTCTGACCTCGTTTCAGTCTCTCGTTAGCTGCTGATTACAGATTGTCTTAGGACTATTGCTTATACCTGTAAGAACTGTGTTTGTGAACAGAATGTGTTTGCAAACAGAGCTAACAGGTTTTATTTGCAACAGGAGAAAGTGTGACTTGTCAAGTAGAATCAACAAAAGAATCATCATTTGTTGAGCTGGTTTAAACTTAGACCACTGTAACAGAAGGATGGACTGGGAGCAGAGTGGAGTCACAGAAAGTGCCATCGCTGGATTAGAGAGGTGACCGAGATGGGAAAATGAAGATGGTTACTGTGTGGAGCCCGAAATGTGAAAGTTTGAGCAAAACCCAGATCTACTCATTGGAAACTTACACAGTTAAATAAAAGTGAAATAACTGTGATGTGGTATCAATTGTGCTCAAGTTGTTCCAGATTGCATTTTATCTTTAAAATTTCCTGGCTTAACCATCAGTTGCATAAAATAATACACAGAGTTTCAGCTTGGATTTCACACGATTAGATTGACTTTATTGTGCAACTTTACTGCATGTCAAACAATATTTATAAGACAGACAAACAAGGAATCTCCTGACTATCGCTGCTTAAAAACTTCAGCGTCTTTTAAAAATATCCAAACACACACGAACACACTCAGAAGAAACAACTTTTAGAGCATAACTGATAACTTTTTTGTTTCTAAAATTATTTATATTATATATAACCTACAAGCATGTAATCATGTAAGTAATACAATTCTGGAACAACAGATTGTTTGTTACAAGTGCTCCTGCGTGTTCTTGGGGTTAGTTCTTACAGATGAACATTCTCAGTTAAAGGTGCAGTGTGCAACTTTATTTTCTAAAAATAAACTTGAATAAATGCACATTTTTGTTTAAATGCCTTATAATTAATAAAAATCTACATTTTTACTTTAAGTGGACTTGCATGGCCACAAATTAGTCTATTATTTGGTTTGAAGGAGGACCCGAACATGACTGTTTCTACAGAAAAGTGGTTCCTTTAGTTGATTTTATTTTCTTAAATCTAACTTTCTAATTCTACTGAATTGTGTAGACGTTGACTTTTCACCTCCAGGTAGTTACACAATGCACCTTTAAGAACATATTTTATGAATGCCAAAAATGTTTGTAAAGAACAAATTTGTTCACAGAACATTACAATGAAAAAGTCACTAATTTGACTTAATAACATCACATTCTGCAACAGGAACATAACCACCTAAGTCTACCTGTGTAATGACATGCACTAATAATACATTTATGTAGCTTTCCCTTATAAAACAGAACAGGAGCTGATTCAACTATCCTTAGCAAGTCCTCACATATTCCCAGGTCCTCTTACCTCTGCTTGAGAAACACTGCTAACAGTGCTGTCCGGTGGTCATGGGAGGGGTTAATGTGGAGCTATTCTCTTGGTGGTCATGTCCTATGGCCCAGAGGGACAAGTAGGAAACACTGGTAGCACTTAAGCTAAGCCAAATAAACAATTAGCTTCCAATGATTTACAGGTGTGAGCACATTAAAGGGGCGGACAGAGTTATGTAACGTCTTCAGCTGTTTGAAGGACAGTTCACCGCAAAACCAGACTTTAAATAGTGTCTGCTGTGGTTTTACAATACGTTTGATCTCAAATGTGCGGACACAAAACCAACTGTTTTCTTTAAGTCGTGGGTTTTCTGCTTATGAGCTGTTTCTATGTAGGAAGTAATAGTAAAAATAGCACTGAAGGTTGAACAGGCTACATAAAAGAACATATTTATTCTTTAGAAATCATGGCTAAGGCTTTAACTAAATGATTACAACAAACTAACTGCTACTTTTAAGACATTGGAGCGTTCATTAAATGTTCGTTATTGTTTATTTGCTGATTATTAAAACCCTTTTTGCACTATAAGTCAAGCAGCCTGCAGTGTCTATGTGTTCTTTAAAGTTAGAAGACCTGATTTCTACTCCACAAAGTCAGTATTAAAATCTCACTCTGAAACATATAACACATTGTTTTTGGCTGCATTTATGACTTAGGAAGTTCTTTTTACGGACAGCAAAGTGAAACTGGACTGAACCACCCAAATTCAACCAATCAGAGCGCTGCAATACAGTACTTTAATATTCTGTTCAGGCAGATTTTATCCCAAAGTGCTGCATTTAGAATACACTTTTTGACTGGTAAGAACTTACTTCAAAAGCATCAGGTGCCCAATCTAAGTTTATTTATACAGCACATTGTTGATAAAACACACATTAAAACATAAATAAAAAACACAATATTATTAAAAAATCACGCAGGAAGAGTGGGAGATTGTTCCAAAGATTCACATTATAAAGTAATAAACCTCCTACAATGTAGCACAATATATTTGCAAATAAATTATTGTGGCTGGAAAAAAGTTATTAAAACTCAGCCCTTCAGTCTTTCACTCGCATCAACGACAAACAAACTGCTGTAGGTTGGACAACCCAGCGTGAGCAGGTAGAATTCTGCGGCACTACCTGTCTCCTCCTCCTGCTCCTTTTTCTTTTGAGTGTGTTCGTTCAGGAGCCAGGCTGTCTGCTTGCGCTGTGTGGCTGATGTGCTCTCCAGCGAGCTGACATTGGAACATTTCTGTTGCTGCATCTAGCTCATGCTTGTAAATTGTGGTTGTGCACAGTGTTTATAGTTTGTGCTTGTGTGTTGCTGTAAAGTTCATAAAAACAGGGCTATGGGATGGACTTTCTTGCCTCCCTTGCGATTGACTAGTTGGTGATCACTACTATATATATGTGGAGGAGCTTGACGATGTAGAGCTCTAAAGTGAGCATCAATACTTTAAGTTGCATTGGGTATTTTGCCGAATACAAGTTGTATGCGACAGTTTTCCGAGAGCAGGACCACGCTTCTGCTGTTCTCCAGTTTGATTGCACGCTTAACCAACTCTCTCCTACCTTGCAAGATCCCTTCCATCATCCAGATAAAAAAAAGCCTGAACCAGCATGGCAGGTCGCCCTTTGCCAAGACGAAACCCCACCATCGTTTTATATCATCGGATTCTAGGGAACTTAATTTTCAGCATCTCATTCAATAAATAATACACTGGGTACCTGTATCTGTTCAGCATGGTCCTTTCTAAAGAATAAGATGATGATGATTTTTTTTTCTGTTTTCTCAGTGAGAGATAATGAAAGGTTCTCTTGTCTCATCCAAGAACATACAGTCTTGCCAACTCCAAACAGAATGGCCTCACCAGTTCTAAGAATCATAAAGGCCACTTTTTCGCTGCATGTGAGGCAAAAAAAATCCTCTCTTACATAACATCCTTTTCCCTTCTCCTTTGTCTTGACCTGGTATCTCCCACTATCCTCATCAGCTGCCAACACCAATCAATGGGCTGCGTTTGTCCACCAGCAGCTGTCTCCACCAATCAGGACGCACGTGTGGCATCTGCTTTGGGGAAGGAGAAAAGCTCAGTGTGCCGGACTAACAGACGAGCCCTCTCTGGTGCGTGTGTCGGGGGGCAAAGGGGGAAAAAGGGGGCATTTATCAGAGCAGGAAAGCAAAGAAAGTGTGAAGGATTGGCATGTGATAAAACTTATTCTGTGTCCATGAACAGCTGTGCGCTAAATCAACAGCTATTTGGCTCACGCACAGAGCAAAGCGTTCTAGAATTTGGCAGAGTGTCAGCATTGTGCACTGTTATGCTGTCCATGGGCAAGACACTTTGAGGATTGATAGGTTAAAGAGAACACATTTGGTGAAATTAAACTTTCTGAGTTCTCTCATCGTTGGTTTACTCACAGTTGTATTTGGATTGAATCATGAATGTTTAAGTAATATTGTATTGTTCTTCAACTGATGCTCTAGTGCTTTGAATAGTGATGGTCTCACCTACCACTTATCCCCGCCCAGATGTCTGTATTTAGTTGCGACTACACAAATCTTCTAAGGGTCTTTTCACATCAACACAACTCCCAGTCGCTGTCGGTAGGGAGGACCGACGCACCGTCTGTTCTGGTCTCTTCGGGGCGCATTGATGTAAACAAGCTTTCACACAAACACAATCCAAGCAGCCAACAGTTGGCGAACAAATGCCGAGTGAGCATGCGCGTGATTTAACGTTTGACAAAAAAGACAAAACATAAGTTGCGCGCGAGTCTGTGGCGAACAGATTTCGATCATACCTCACGGATTAGGCTCAACTTCTATTTCCCGCTACAGTTCAGCCTTCGTACTACAGCTGGTACTCCTCCATCTTTGTTTGGCTACTGTTTGGTCTGAGGAATTCTTCTTCGTACTTACGTCTCCTTTGAACCTGGCAAATAACAACAATCCATGCTCGGCTAAATACTGTTTTTCCATAAGCGTCATTTTCGGTTTTCTGCACTATTTTCTTGCGCACTGATTCACTGGCTGGCGATGCCGACTCTACAAGGAAGTCTTCACAACCTGAGAAAAACAGACTTAGACAGACAATTTCTCCCACTCTGTCAATCAGGAGCATTTACAGTGATGCATGTAGGAAGAGAACCTACAGTGAGAGAACTTGTAAGGAGAGAACCTATACGGGAAGAACATGCAAACTCGACCCAGAGATATTTTGAGATGCAGACTTGGCTCAAACCCACAATCTCCTTATTGGGAAGCCAGGTGTTGTCAAATGTGACTCGTTTTAAAAATTTGATCAAGACGGCATAAAAGCCCTATGCCAAGTCAACGTTTCTTGCTATGTGACAAGAAGGCTGACCACTGTGCCATTTGTAATCATGTAAACACTTGCTTGACCAGCCAGCCCCTCCTACTTTCTGTTCAAATGAAGGAGGGTCTGGAACCAGAGACAGAGCTAATCACTTTGTTGTCCAAAATTAGGACGATCCAATCTCAAACGACTGCTCCCCTATCCTAATTTCAAAACTTTTATTTTTTTAACCGTTTCAAAACATCCAAGATGGCGGACGTAGCTGATGAATTATTTTATTCGGCTCTTGCCTCGGTTTTGAACAATTAGAGATGTATCAATTCCTTAAAACCTGAGCAGCAAAACGTGTTGAGAGCCTTCAGACTGAAAAAATTGTTGCATGCACGACATATTTTCGATAACATCCGGTTTAGCTTGTCGCTGTTTCGGTGTAATTTGCGAGTTTTCTGTGATTGGTTAACTCCGCGTTGAAAGACAACAGAAATGAACAAATCCATCAGTCTGATCTTCTGTCCCATCACACCTTCCAGTGCCTCGTCAGCACACACTGGGCCCGGGGCTGCCTCAGGTGACCCTACGTGACCCCAGCTGACCTCTGCCGTGACGGTGGCTTCCTGTGCCCCAAGGCGCCTAGAGGGCAGCACCAGGCAGAGGTCATGAGGAGAGGATGGACTGCATGTCAGGGGTCTCGCTATATTTGGGGAAAAAATGAACAGGGTTCACAATTTGTAAGATCAAACAAGAGTAACATTTGAAGATTTATTTTTCCTTCCAGATGTTTGCCATGTTTCTTTAGCTCAAGTTTGTGTCTAACTTTATAAAATTATAACTATTGAGGACACCTGAATATAAGCTGCAGCAAAACAAGAACTTATAACTTGTAAGTCTATGTACGCAAGAAAGGACCTGGTTGGTACTTGGATGGGAGACCGCTGAAACATTAGGTGCCACAGTCGTTGTATCCTTGGGCAAGACACTTAACTCACATTGCCTCAGTGTCTGCGTACACTGGGTGAGTGGATCCCTGACTGTAAAGTGCTTTGAGTGCCTTGTAAGGTGGAAAAGCACTGTATACAGACAATTTACAATATGGAAATCTATAATTTTGCTGTATCAATGTATACTCCTTCAACCCTGTGACAACACTTCTTTATCCTTCACAGTTACTAAATGCAACAGTTTCCTGTCCTTCTTTCAGTCCAAAATTGAGTCAATTTACTGTTCCCTCAGTCTCCAGTTTCACTTATGAAACGTTTTTAAGCCCTAATTGCAACCAAAATGAATCTATTACGATATTAACCATATGTCGAAAGATTTATGAGAGGAAGTCGTCTGATTTTCAACCTAAATCATGTTTGCAGTGTGAAAATCCGCTGCTCCACCTTTATAAATAAATGTTTATAATGTCACACATATATATGTGCAAATTGTCTCACTGTTTTTGATAGAATGCTGGAGCTTTTTGCAATTTGTGTTTCTTTTTTTGACAGTGAATGGCAAGTTCTACTGGTAAAAGCACATGAATCATTTCTACAAAGCAATGATCTGATTCAAAACATTGACAGACTTCAGAGTGCAGCCTCCAGGTCTGTAGTTCGATATCAAACCCACCCTCTGCAGCTCACTGTGAACGTCTAACGCGCTGACACAAACCCACAAGTATTCAGACTATGCTTTCTTCTGCTTCCGCGCCGCTACATCCTCTGACCTGACATTTGGCTGTGATAAGAGAAAAGCCTTCAAACCCGCTGCAAATTCCTACGCTCAACACGGGACCTTGAACGCGCCGCCCCCGCACATCACCGACCCGATGCGCCCGCTGCCCAACAATGCGGGCATTCACACTCCAGATGCATGCGCTCCATTCACAGCTGCTATCGCTGACATCTGCAATGCTAATGGGCGAGCAGATGACGATTTGTGATTTCCCGCGCTGTGCTGGTGTTGTCGCGGAGCGGGCGTGGTCTACAAACCGCCGCACGTCAGAAGAAGTGGCTCAGCTGTGAAGAGAATGTAACTGTTCTGAATGTGGGAAATGTCATAGGAAAATGTGTGACGCTAAACTGAAGAGGTTTAAAGAGAAGAAATACATTTTTTTTTTTTTTTTTTTTTCTCGAGAAGAAATGAACTAAGTAGCCACAAGTTCATAAGTTGCAAAGTAAGATGCCAATGAAACTTGCATGAAAGGACAAATCTGATGTATTATTGAATTGGTGTTATTTAAAAAAAAAAGTTGTGTTTTTTTTTTTTTTTTTTTTTGCAGGAGGCAGATTTAAAGTTAATGACTGAATAAAAAAGGAACACATTTTTCTAGCTGAAAATGGCATGCACATTCCACACTAAGGTTTAGACTCTAGGTTTTTGTCCAAAAGTTATGGATGTGAAGCGATACCTGCCCATGGCGTTTACATGCACTGTACACACATTGTACATGAACACATAGTGTATCTCGGTGCATGCATGGAACAGCAAATGAGATGGATTTCTGATAGCTTCTCATCGAATCATGAAAAAGGAGCCCAGTCTTCAAAGATATACAGCAAAATGTCAAAAACGTACGATAAGCACATTTTCACGCCTTTTTATTATGTCAATATCATACGAAAAGCCTACTCTATACTAAACTTACCTGTTAAACCCAAAGAAAATGTCATGGTTATTTTATCTTTTGGCTCTTCGTAAGGCGTGAAAACGTGCTTATTGTACGTTTTTGAAATTTTGTTGTATGTCTAAGTTTTCTTCAAAGACTGTATTGTCATAAAGTTAAACTCTGTTCTGGTCTGCGGGGACCTGGTTAGATTCTCATCTGCTGGAGCTTTAGCTGACCCCTGCAAGCCCTGTTTGCTCTGGAGAACAGCATTAGAAACAGATTGATTCATGGCTGAACGAGGTTCTTCTTTCCTGCTTTTGTTAGAGTGTTATCATTACTCCCTATCAGTTGCTATGTACTCCTTTTGAGAAAAGGTGGGGTAGATGTGATTTTTACACTGCACAATTTAGGTTTAAATCTGACAACTTTCTCTAATAAATCCTTCGACACGCATGGTGAATAACGACATGTATTCATTTTTGGTTCCGTTTATGACTTAGAAAACATTTTTTTTACAAACAGCAAGTGAAACTGGAGAGGACCACAAAAGCTCAGCCAATCAGATTTGGTTCCTGATGACACCTAAAATACTTAATTATTCAATTCAGACAGTACACAGTAATCTAGTTTTTTTTTAACAAATTGCTGCATTTGCCATAAACTTTTTAACAAAAAGCACAAAGGTTATAGTTTATACCTAACAAAAATGTTGAGAGCATACCCTTCCTCTGCAGCATTGTGTCTTCTGTAAACCTTTAGCCATCGTCTGCTCACAGATAGACAAATGAAGTTCAAATGAAGAGAAAATCAGCAGAAGCCCCTACAACAGCCCATGTTCATAGATGTGTGCTTGATCAAAAACCTAACATGTTTACATGAGTGGGGAAGATGACTGTTGTTTTAGTTGTTGACTCATAAGATTTGAATAACTTGAGTTCAACTCTGTAATTTGTTGCTTTCCATAAAAAAACAGAAGATTTATAGTTTTTTTTGTACAGACGTTCTTATAATGTGAGCTTGGGCTGCGCTGATGTCCCCAGAGTCCTTCATGTGGTTCAGTCGGTGAGCTGAAGTGTGGCAGCTCTGTTTTCTCAGCCCGACAAAGAAGAAAAGCTGATTGTGTGCGAGTGTTTGGATACGAGCCGTGTGTCCCAGCGTGTGTAAATCAGCAATTGAGAAAACTGTGCTGCAGTGTGCATGAAGCTGTTGACTTTAGAGGTCAAGAGAAAAAAACTATTATTAAAAAGGATGTCTCAAAACTACATTTAAACTTCTGAGAGCTTTTAGGTATGTTGGAATGTTTGCAGCCCAGTCTCAGAAGAAAACATAGATAAAAAATGTACGATTAGCACATTTTCACACCTTTTTTATGTAAATATGTTACAAAAAGCCTACATGTAAAATAACCACAGATTTGAGTTGAAGCCACGTGGCGACATTTCCCCAGAGGTCTGCAACCTTTAACAGCAAAGGAGCCAATAAAACTCAGAAGGAGTTGCAACTGTATTTAGTCTAAGAAATGCTTAAGACAGTAAAGTGAATTTACTCAATGTTTTACAAAATTAAACACTGAAAACATTGTGTAATTTTGCAAATATGTTTTTGATGGTGAGATAAAATGTTTTTCTCTTCTTTTTGTGCATTTTTGAAAGAGTTAAACTCCAGTGACGACCATCAGTACATGTATAAATGATGAAATAACCAGTATACACACACTAGTGTACACAATCAGTGTGTCAGGGAACTAGTGTTTCTTGAGATACTACCAGATGTGCATTGAAAAAATGAATCAGTTTCACTTTATGAAATCAAATTCAGCAAATAAGTTGCCATTTTGGTGTGTCCAGAACACCCTTTTGACTAAAAATGAAAACTAAACAAACATGATTTCCAAACTAACCCATTAAAAAATGTTGTTTTTTGTGTGCCATAAAAAATAAAATAAAAATAAAAAAGGAAATTAAAATAAAACAAGTGACTCCAAAACAGATGAGAACACTGCAATAAACAACTATTTATTTAAAACAAACATACTAAAATAATAATGAATGTTCTCTAACTTTATTCTAGTCTGGTTCCTCATTCAATGTCTGATGTCTTTAAAGAGCCGCAGGTTGCAGTTCCCTGACCTTAAACCAAGTCCCAGCCCTAAACTTACCCATTTAAATAACTGGAAGCCTAAACTTACTTGTTAAACCCAAAGAAGATGTCGCCACATGACTTCAACCAAAACTTATACAAAAGTTGTATATCTACGTTGTCTTCGTTTTCTTTTAGTCTTTATAGAACTGTTGCGATTTTCATTTTGAGTTTTGAGCAAAACTTTACCAATTTAGTATGTTTCCTTGAAATAGTTAATTTATCAACACTTTTCCGGTTGTTTTCTGGTTCAAACATGGCAAAAGGTGTAAATAATTAATCAAGCTTAATTAATATACTTTACATTACTTTTATACTTTACATCCACTTCTTTGGTCACAATAGAGCTCTGTCAACCAGGCAAAGTGCTCTGGCTTTCTTCTGATCAATTGAAAATCCCAGTGCAAAAACATTGTCTAAAAATCTGGTAAAGTTTGATTATTGTGACAAAGTTAAAATCAATGGGAAATACTATCATCTTTACAGCTGCTGTGGAGTTAAAGCTGCTATACTCGATGTTTGCTTCCTTAAACAAACATAAACTACAGATTTTAAACTTCTTATTTCAGTCTACATGTTTTGCTCACTTACCTAACGCATTCTAAACCTCTGAAATGCTCACCTCCCATGACACATTAGCCACAATACTAACAACAACAACAACAACAACAACAGATGAACTTAATGGAGTGTGGTGAACATACTGTATGAGGCATTATTAGGTGTAGTCAGGACAAATTTCCACCTTAATTAAAACATTAACTGCGCTAGGGCAAAGTTATTCTATTATAAATCGGGTGTAATCTCTTAAAAATCTAAAGGTTATTTTTGCATAAAAGGTCAGAGTCTTATTTGAATATTCTGTAGTATTATGTGGTATTTAGTTGGATCCCTTTCCCCAACAGACAGATGTAAATGTCCAACTCCCCTCAGTGTCCTTCAAACCCAAAGGCCGGCTGCTTAAAATATGTGCCATTGATCAGAGTTTCTTTGGGCGTTTTTCCCTGGTGGATTAGTTAAACATCTAATCCATACAAGTCTATGTAGACAGAGCGAACGACACACATGTCACAGAAATAAATAGAATCTTTAATATAAAAATGTTTTTTGTGTGAATTGATGGGCTGACATCAGACGTGTGAAGACAGACAAATGACAGAAAATGAGCTTTAATGATGGAGGTCAAGATCAAGCTGTATTTACCCATCAAATAACAATAGTTGCATAACAAAGATGAGCGTTTCTGTCTTTTATGTTGCTTATTTTTCTATGGAACTTTAAATCGTTTTTTATGAATTGTGATTTCTGGGTTGAAATGCAAACACATTTATCGGAACCAGAAAGAAAGAACAAGTGAAATGACATAGGTCCATCGAGTAATAACATAAGGACTGGTACAAATTAGCAACAAATTTAACGCCGGGCTCACATTGGACTCAATCAGTACTCTGGTCCTTTTCTTGAAAAGTATTGAGAGGCTCTCACACCGCAATCAGTCCGGCGAGCAGCGCGGCACTGCTCCGGACTGCTGGAGCGCTCTGGAGCTCTTTTTGGAGAAGTTGTGAAAACAAGACATGACAAACAGGAAACGAGGTAAGCGCGAGTGAAGAGAATCCGGTGGTTTTCAAAGTAAAAACATTACGTTTCTACTACTACAACAAATAGGTAAAAATGCTTGACATATATGGGACTATTGAACACACAGGATGTAAATAAATGTCCCGTACTTACCCATTGTGCGGCGAAAAATCAAACAGAAAATGAAGTGACATGAAACAAGCCCAAAACTCAGCGCAAGTTTTCTTTGTTTACATATCCATGTGCCAGAGATCGCGTCAACTCCCCGAAACTCCAAGATGAGCATGAATCCCCTGAACTCGTGGTCTCGCGAAGCCAGCAGATACGCATACACATGCATATTCTGGTTGCAGTGTGAGTGACAACCTGACCCAGACGGATTCCGATCTGGATCTGGACTGGAGGCAGTGTGAGCCCGGCGTAAGCAAGAACCTACACTTCCTTGTCTACACACACTTCCTCCAACTTCTTCAGGATGATGCCTAGGTGTTCCCAGGCTAGTGTAGAGACATACTCTTTCCTACATGTCCTAAGTCCAAGGTCTCCTTGGAAAAACTCATTTTGACTGCTTTTTGGTCATCACCAGAAGCTCATGACAAAATGAGGATTGGCCAGTAAAACTGAGAGGGTTGGCTTTCAGTGGTCCGGCCCTTGTCACAGGAACAGTAGCATCTGAAACAGTTAACACTCTAAGAAGTGAGTGGGACCAAGGATATGTGAATAGCAAAGAACAGGCTAAAGCAGAAGTGAGAGGATGGTGCTCAAGTGTTCATACTTTTATTTGCTCCTAAGACAGCTTGACTAGACCTGTGGCTTTAGTTTCTTTGGCCTGACCAGAAGCATTTTTGAAGCCTTTTTTCTTCATCACTAAGGTCTGATACATCATCATTTCACATTGCATTTCATCCCTGCTGCTTCACACTCGACACAAACAGTCCCAGTTCATGTTGCAGGTCTTGCTTTGATGAAAGCATCAGATCAACATCATCTGCAAACACCAGAGATGAGGTTCATATATCTATTTACTTATCACATACACTGTTTGGTCTCTTGAAACCGACTTTTTTCTGCTAAAAAAAAAAAAAAAAAGGAAAGTTACAGTCAATTATCAAAATATGGCGAGGTTTATCACTATGAAGAGGCGAGGCTTGTGGCAAAGATGAAACTTCTACTACAATGTTTTAATAGTAGAGCACAAAACAGCATGCAATGTCACCTTTGCAACTAAAATGTGCAAGCTATTTGCACTTGATTACACAATCTGATTCTCATACTCCAGTCCAGTAACAAAAACAATCCTGCTCTGCACAGTTCTTTTCGTTTTGAGAGCTTCATGAGTCACTGAGAGACTGGCACGGCTTGAAACGAGCGGGGCAGCCATTTTGAATCCTTGTGGCTTTGGGCTTGAGAGGATAATAAGAAGGCTGCCAGGGGAATCAAGGGTCTTCAGAGCAGTGCTTACTCCTGCTCAGACACGACCATCATCAGGCCCGTGTTTAAGGCCCATTTCACTCTACAATTAAAGGAGCTGTATGGGAAACGCAGAGCCAGCCTTCTGCCACAAGAGCAAGGTGGCTGCTTTGAGAATCTGACAGAGCCTGGTGGTAGCAATGGAAAGCTTGAGTCATATGCTAAACAGGGGAGGAGATGAGTAAACAAGGCTTAAACACAGTCACATATTCTAATGTGAAGGAGTTTCTGTAAGAGCGAGTGGAGAAAGTGAGCTAGAAGTCATGTTCGAGATTGTAGAGTTCTTTCCAAACTTCATTTTGACTAAGTGTGTCAAACTCAGCACATTGGCATCATAGTTGTCATCACAGGGTACAATAAGATTGCACTAAGCCTCATATTCTTTGATATATTAGACATAATTGTCTGGATTATCCTTTAAACATGAAACCTCAGAAAACAATGTTCCGACTTTACCAGATTTGTGATATCATTAGCCATGTTTCCATTAGACTGCTTCTGGTTTATTATCTATACTCTATAATCTTCTATTTGCCTTCATTTCACTCTGCAACTCTATGCCACTTTAATCTTGTTTTGTTTCATGCACTGCAGTTGGATTTCAATGGACACATTTGCACAGGATTTACAACATTTTAGATTGTTTTGCCACAACAAACAGGAAACAGCCGAAGCTAGCATGATATCTTTGCTTTATTAAGTCTATCGACTCAACAAATAAAGTTTTCATCACTGGAAATGAAGTGGTTTGTCACAGGATCAAGTCAGCCTTTGGTGAGAAATATTACTTTCGGTCTGCAAGTAATACATCAGCTTAGTCTTTTAAATTAGAGTTTTAAGTTCAGCTTCCATGTCTTATGTGTGTCATCACTAGGGTTTTTGAATTATGCAGAGCCTCAGCAGTCTGAGAAAGATTGCTTTTGTCTAAGTGTGGCATGTTGGTGCGGTGGTCACCTTAAAAGTGTCTCGTAGGCGGCATCAACAGCCTTCATCTGCAGGAACCTGCAGCACGTGTGCATACACACTGGTGTCGAGAGTGCTTTTGCTTTGGTCTTCGTGTTGACCCCACATCTTGTCTCAGAGCCTGGGCTGCTGTGGGACCACGTTGTTATTCCTCCGTGGCCATTCCCCCTTTTCAGCGTGTTGTATGAATGCAATTTTTTTTTGCGTCTCTATTTCACGTGTTACCCCAGTTTATTTCAATGATGGATGTAAAGACATTTATTTTTGAATGCTAACAATCCTAATCTTAACCAACCTCAAGCCTCAGACCTAAATGACACTATTTGTCAAAGTGGTATACATGGATGCCATGAGAACATGTTGCCTGAAGATTGTTGATTTGTCCAGCTAAATTACTTAACTGACTAACAACAAATTGGCCAACACTATACACAGCCAGAGCACGCAATTTAAACACATTTAAATAGCAAAATGTCAGATTGCTATGCTAACATTTCAAGTCTTTAGAGAACTAGAACTAAACAAGAACTGGACCAGTATTAGCCAAGACTGAACCGTGAGTAAGTGGCATAGGGCTTATACCAGGTCATGTCTACAGCAAAATAAACTGGGACCAAATCAGGTCTAACAAATTAACACTAAAATCACACAAATTTGCTTATTTTCAGCATTTGGAAGATGGGTTGAGGGCTGGATCAATATCCAGATTGCTAATTAATTTCCTGGATGTTAAGTTAAATAGGCCTGCAAAACGCTTTACCCCAGCCCTTTTCTACAAAATAAGACGGAAGCGTAGATGATGTCCTCCTGTGCTCTGCTTCACCTGAATCCTGGAGTCCTTCCCACATGACCTCCACATCCTGACACCGCTGAGACCTCTGCGGAGATGTCCGGATCAAAGCCAAGTCGATAACTCCAGAATACATGAATCTGCAAATGTGCAAATGAGGAGTCAATGGGCCGAGCAAATGCATAATTACGGTGAGCCTCTGTCCCCTGGCCTCCTGCCCCCCTCTCCTCCGTCTGATGCTGGGTGGGATCGGAAATCAACACGCAAGCCCTCAAATGCCCTAATGAATTCAAATTGTTTTCAGATTGGTCACTGACGGACAGTTTCCTCCTGCTGGTCGCTCGCCGGGCGTCTGGACATTGTTACTGGGTTCTGGGCCTGACCCCTGACCTCTGACCTGTGCACTCAGGAGCAACACTAAAGGTGGTGGACGGAGGGCAGGATAGAAGAGAGGAAGTCACGGAGGAGAGGGAGAAGTGATGCCTGATGGATGGACGCCTCTTCAAAGGACACAGGAGGTGCGATGAACGGAGAGTTTGAGTGTCAGTGAAAAGATGTGATGAATGAAATGCTTCCTTGAACTTGGATGTCCGGTTTAATCACCAACAACAACATTAACGTGAAAAAAGGAAATTATCAATATTTTTTAGGTGATGCAAAGTTGGACAGTCTCAGAAGAAAACGAAGATATACAAAAATGTACGATAAGCAAGTTTTCACGACTTTTTACGCCAATGTTACGAAAAGCCAGACCGTAAAAAAAAACATGAATTTTGGTTGAAGCCATGTGGCGACATTATCTTTGGGTTTAGACATCCAGTTTAGGAGTGGGGATTGGGGTAGATTGGGGATTTACCCGTTCAACTCGAAGAAAACAAAAAACAACACTTGGGCTGATTTCAGTCTATTATTTGTTCTTGCAGACACACTCTCATTGGTACACTAGCATATTTGAACTCAGAAGATAAGTTGGGTTCTTGCTCAAGGACAAAATTTTGTGCACTACCACCCCACTGTAGCACCATTAACCAGGCCCAAATCTGCTTAGTTACTTTTGGCTTTCATGAGTTAAATTAAGCATCATAATACCGCTACTGTACCTTATATTCTTATTCTATCCATGTGTTCAAAACAGGTTCACTCAAATAAATGGGTGGCAGTACGCTGGGTGTAAAACTTGAGGTGTACTGGAGGTTTCTAGAGGTACACTGTAGGCTTAAGTTATATTGGAGGTTCTCTGAATTTGCATTGAAGGTAAGTTGGAAGTCCACTTGAGATACATTTGGGATCTTTAGGTTCAGCCTATAAGTCTTCTAGAACTCCTGCTTTTTGCTCACTTTTTCCATCTGGAGTTGACACTTCTTCAGCCCAAGTGCTCACTGCAGGTCGGTTGGCTGTTTGTTATGAGCAGGAGATCTTCCAATGCCCTCTGTCTAGTGTCAACCACAGCGCACTGTGCATAACGTTCCGTGTGCTCTGCCTCGTGCTTTTCTTTATATATATATTTTAATTTTTGTAATGTACGCTATAGATTGTGGGCATATGGTGAATATACAGAAATTGTGTGTATTTCTCCTGTTAGTTTTGAGTCATACTACCTACTCCATGTCTCTTCTCGCAAACTCTCTTCTCTTGAGTACAAGACCAAAATACAGGGGTGCGGCAGAGTTCATTACCATGAGCCAACACAACTCAAAACTAACAAAAGATATATGTGGAGATCTTGACACAAGTACTGTTAAAATTGATTTACAGTATTTTCACCATTGTGGTATTGTGTCCACAGCCTTATGCATGCTTTAAAAACAAAAAAAAATCAAACAAAAGTTGCTTGTGATTTTTTTTTTTGGTTGTGCTTTTTTGTTTGTCTGTTTTAGATGTATGTCAGAAGCATGTTGAGGTTGCGTGTTTTGGGCTTTTTTTTCAAAGACTTGTTGCTTGTTGCTCTCTAGGTTGGGGAAGTATCAACTCCGGGTGGGAAAAGTGGGGCACGACTGTGGACGAACAGGCAGACACTGTGGACATATCAAGCTGAAGTTCGTTTGGAAATGTCTGTTTGTGAAGGACTTTTGTACATCAGCTGTGACAGGAAAGAACCAATCCTGCGCACGTCATAGCAGCACTAAAGCACGTCGTCATAGGAATGCATGTCAGTCAGCTGATTGTCACTGAGGCTCACTGTGGGGGGTTTGCTTCCACAGTCAGACAGTCCCTAATCTGTCAGTCTGTTATCTGCTCACAGCTATTCACTCTGCGCCTCATTCAGCTCAGCAGACAAACAAACAAACACACATCTGAGCAGTTCAAACGCTGGAGTCACCTTTTTGGGTCAGATTCTGATTCTAAAACACTTCTCTACTGTGTCAGTTAACTCAAGTTTTTGACATTTTAAAAATAATCTTATGATATAGCAATTACTAATGAATCTATGCTATTAAAAAACTGCATTATTTAGTGCACTGTATGGAGCTCCACAGTTAGTGCCCACCTCTCGGATCCGAAAGTACTGATTGCCATTATTAAGTCGTAGGGATTCCAAAATAAATACACAAATAAATAAGTAAATTAATAAATACACGTTTGAAAACTTAAGGGCTAAGCAATTCTTTGGTGAGTAAAGAGCAGACAACCAGTTTTAGAAAATCCAGTAAGCCCTTGATATGCTATTTTAAAGTCTTAATATTTTAGTTTGATGGCAAAGATAATTGTGAATCTTAGTTGTAGAACTGTGGTGATACATAAGTAGGCAGGACCACTGAGGCACAAAGGTTTTATCAGTTGTGATTAGATTGGAGGTTGTTCAAAATAAAAACAGGTTGTTAATGGGTCTTGCCTGTAATAAAGCTCACTAGATTGAAAAATTGCTAAACTGGTCTGAGAGAAATTTGTCTGACATGATATATTTGGTCCCCCTTGAACAAGTCTGTTTTATAATGCATTTCGTCAATTTATGTTGTCATTTTAAAACACAATTATAAGGTAACGATGATGTTTTGAGCGTGAATTAAATAATATTAATAATTGATAAGGGAAGAATGTTAGAAGTGGGCTTAAAGACACGTGCATGAGTAATCAGGAAGGATGCTTGGTATTTGTGGATCTCCAGAAGATCTTATCCACTAATGGAGTCGTGAGGAGAGTGAGTGCATCTGACACCTCCTGAGAGATAAGAGCCGGAGCAGATCAGAAGGAGATGGAGCCTAAAGGACAAGTACAACATAGCATTAATGAAGTGTTTTAGCTGATTGCATGGAGCTCATTAGAACATGCTGCCTCTGCTAAGCTAACCTGGTGGTAAAGTTGAAGTGTTTTGAAGATGTGTTTAGTTTTGTTAATTTAGTGGCCAGAAGAAATATTTCTCCACAAATGTGATCTCAGAAATCTTTATTTGCTTCATCTCAGTTGTAGTTTTTGCACAGTTCATTCAGATTTATTTGTGTACAATTCAGTTCAGCGCTAATCAGCATGACTAAAACATGGCTAACATGACCTCTATTACAGATTAGCTATGCTCATCTCTGGTCTCTGAAAATTGTCAAGTACTATTATACAAGGGTGTTGGTGTTGTAAAAATGATACATTTGATAAATACGTTCACAGTGTTTTGTGTTGAATATTGTCAATATATCACAACTTCTCACTCCTGCCAAATTACAATACGTCGGGAATGTCACTAGGATTTTCTATGTTTATTTTTGGCATAATTTAAACAAGCTAGCTTAAAACAATTTATCCAAAATGTGTGTGTGTTCAAAACATATTCCATTTTTTAATCGTCTTTACACGAGTGAATGCAGTGGTTCCAACCCAATAGTCTGGACACAAAAAAATAACATATACAGTATATGTCTTGTTATGTAGTCGGTTGTGTCGATAAAAAAATCTTCAATTTGATTTGCTGAAGCATGCAAAAATCCTAATAGCAACACTTGGAAAATGGTGTGAGGAATGTAGAATATGCATGAATAGGCTATATATGTAAAGAAAATAAATGAAAGAAATGAAACCCAAATGAAGAGAAAAATTACAAAATCAGACAAATAATTTCAACACAAGATTAGATTTTAGGGGGCCATCAACAAAGTTTGTACCCGGAACTGAGAATATGGTGCTACGCCCATGCTCACTGTGGTGAATAATTAGCATGTTTTGAATTCATTTTAAAAGTTAAAGATGCTGTACCCAATTTTTTGCTTCCATAAAAATGTAAACAAGCACAAATATTAAATTTAGCTTCCTACATCAGTACATTTTTTGTTTTGTTTTGTTTAATAATGCATTCGGAGTCTCTTAAAAGTGTCCATTTCACTGCTGTTAGGAGCAAGGCGTGTTGGTATGCTAACAACAGTTAGCCACAATGCTAACAACAGAAAAACCTTGCGAATTTGTGAACAAACAGGACATTAATAGACAGGACATTGTGGACTGATTTTCACCTGAATAGATGTAAAAACAGTAGTATCTGTGTGAGTCACAATTGATTATTGAGTCATGTTTTTGATTTTTTTAGTGCTGCACTTGAGCAAATGTTTGATGAATGAGGTCCAGAATGCCTAAATAAAACCGTCTCAACAATGTCTTGTCCAAAGTCACAACAACAACAACAACAACAAACGTACATCTTTGGAAATGGAAAAAAAAAAATCTCCAGTCCTATCAGTGTGTAAAATCCTCCACCTCAGATGTTCCCAAAGTCTAGACAATGAACCCAATTTAGGAACCACTGCTCTACCAAGCAAACCTTGTAGGGTATAGACAAGTAATAACAAAACAGCAGTAAAAAGACAACGGAAAGTTAGAGAAACATCATCATAATGCCAGCAGTGTAGTATCAGTCACGTAAGATGGAATCGTGTCTTTGGAAGATTTCCTAACAAAGCTCGGTTGCAGGTTATCAAAATGTCAGCAGAGTTCACCAAAATGCTCCCACTCAACAACAGAGAAGTATGTGGAGAATCAAAGCAATGCAAACACACTCCGAGCCCACCCTCCCTCTGTGTCCGCCATCACCAACAATCAACAATCTGAAGCTTTGTGCGTCCCTGTGATCCTGTGACCTCTGACCCCAGGCTCTGACCTCGCCGTGACCCACGCTGAGAGGTGAAGCAGCCCACCAGTTCCCGTGAGAGACGAACAGGACGAGGATGAGAGGTAGGTATGTTCTGGAGAAGACATGGCATCATATTTGATTCATTAAAAAATACTTTGTTTAAAGATTATTTAGAATTATTGAGACAACACAATAGTGAAATATTTTGTTTTCTCTTTTATCACAGATTTTGAATAAAAAAATCAAACATTGTGAAAAAAGAACAAAGCTTACTGAAATAAACTTTCTGTTTCTTAATCGACTGAAGAAAAACTACTTGTCCCATTGTCCTTGGATGGGTAAAGTGTCTTGCCTAAAGACACAACAACAGATCATGTCTTTTAGTCTCCCATCCATTTACAACCCAGGTCCAACCTGCTTAGCGTCTGAGCAGACTTGACAGGATCATCCTTTGACAAACTCAAGGAAAAATATATTAACTTAAACATCTTGACATCACTTATCAGGAAGTAATGAGCTGAAGAGCTTTAGTTCTAAACTTGAGAAGAGGCATGTGTTGTTCCTCATATGTAGTAATTCTGGAGATGTTTAGTTCTGTCATCTGAGAACATTGGTCTTCGCATGTTTCTTGGGATGGTGAATTTTCACATGCTGCTGGAGGTGATTGTTCTCACATGCTGCTGAAGATCTTCAGAGGCTCCTCGACATGTCATATATTGCTTGAGATGTTGGTCCTCACATGTTTCTAGGGATGTTGGTTTTCATATGCTGCTGAAGGTGTTGGTCCTCTCATTTTTTTATGAATGTTGGTTTTTATGCCCTGCTGGAAATGATGGTCCTCACATGTTTCTAGGGATGTTAATTCTCATATGCTGCCCGGGACGTTGATCCTCTCATGTTTGATGATAATTCTCACATGTTTCTGGGGATGTTGGTCCTCGATGTTGGTCCTCACATGTTTCTGGGGATGTTGGTCCTCGATCTTGGTCCTCACATGCTTCTGGGGATGTTGGTCCTCACATGTTTCTGGGGATGTTGGTCCTCGATGTTGGTCCTCACATGTTTCTGGAGATGTTGGTCCTCGATGTTGGTCCTCACATGCTTCTGGAGATGTTGGTCCTCGATGTTGGTCCTCACATGTTTCTGGGGATGTTGGTCTCGATGTTGGTCCTCATCTGTTTTTGGAGATGTTGGTCCTCGATGTTGGTCCTCACATGTTTCTGGGGATGTTGGTCCTCGATGTTGGTCCTCACATGTTTCTGGAGATGTTGGTCCTCGATGTTGGTCCTCACATGTTTCTGGGGATGTTGGTCCTCATATGTTTTTGGAGATGTTGGTCCTCGATGTTGGTCCTCACATGTTTCTGAAAACATTGGTCCTCACATGTATCTGGATATGTAGGTCCTCACAAACAGCTGGAAATGTTGGTATTCACATGTTTTTGGGGATGTTGGTCCTCACATAATTCTGGGGATGTTGGTCCTCACATGTTTCTGAAAATGTTGACCCGGACATGTTTCTGATTATGTTAGTCTTCACATGTTTCTGGAGATGTTAGTTCTCACATACTGTATTTTTGGGGCTGTTGGTCCTCACACACTATAGAAGATCTTCGCATGCTGCTGGAGATGATAGTTCTCGCATCTCGATGAAGATCTTCACATGTTCCTGTAGGTCCTATACTGTTGGTGATGCTGGTTTGTAGGTGGTCACAGAGCTCTCAGTCGTTCTGTAAACTTGGCACTAGCACAAACCACAGGCATGTAAATGACAGGCAGACAGAAGGATGAAGTCACAGAATAAATGTAATGTAAACCCAGGTACAGGCACATTCTGGTACGAGGCTGGTCCTCTGTAGATAACATCTATGAAAAGCATTTGGAGGCTCCAGCACTGAAGTCCTGATTTTATGAGCTGGTTTAATTATGAAGATGACTGAAGTATGTCCAAATTTTTAACAACAAACGTTGATCACAAACAGCTTAAAACTTTGTAGATCGGTTGTATAAAACAGCATTCTTCTTGGATGTCACTACAAGACATTTGTACATTTGACCTTGTATTGAATTATCCAACAGTTACAGATTAGTTAATGTTCTTGTCTCCCTGTCAGATTTTATTGGATTTTATTACACTGATTCTTTGTGTCCATTTTTTCAATGGTTCTATTCACTTCAACTTAGATTTACTCTGCCAGAGTTAGATAATACGACAACTCAACAAACCATGAGAGAAAAAGTTTGCTTTCCCGTTCGTCAAAAGTTCTACGACACTGACATCACTTTCAGCAATAACCATATACGCATAGCCCCATTTTCCCTTCTACTCTTTCTTAGTTCATCCAAGATTACCATCTCTGCCGCATCTTAAGAACAACGTAAGGTAACGTGAGCTCTGAATCCAACCAAAGACTTGTGCCAGACTTAACCCCTCCTTCATTACCGCGATGACAGTCTAAACGCACAGCAGCTGTCCGACAACCATCAGCATCGCCCCCAGTCTGTCCTGCGCTCTGACCCAGCTGTAACACCTCTCTTTGGGCATCCAGGTCAGGACATAGCCCCCTCTCTTCTCTTTGTTACCTAGAGCCAGGAAAACTACGAAAAGTCTTCCTGTGAATGGGAGCCTGTCATGGCCTGGGAAACTGCTAGATTATACCAGTTTGATGCTAATTGAATCTTTAAAGTTTGCTGATTAGCAGTGGAAACATGCAGGCCACTCAAGGATATCCAGTAACAGACCCACTTTGGACGGGTCTGCACTGCGGGAACTTTCTGCTGTCCCAATGTTTTGCATCCAAAAAAACTTTCCTGTTTGTTCTGGATGATCTTTTGTTGGTCCACGTGGCCTTGGGTTAGTTTCAATAGGATCCCTGATCTTCTTCTCATATTTTGCCAACTGATTTGGCCCAAGACCCAGTAAATCTATCGGTCGTTAGAGGATGGATCCCAAATCTCAAGGCCAGAGACATTAAAGTAATTTTTTGATTATACCTTTCTATTTAGCATCTTTTGAACATGGGATTAAATATAAAAGCAAAGGTACATAAAAAACATACATACATTATTAACATTGACTATACTGGTGATGAATTGATTGTTGTTTGTGTGTATATGTGAACAGCTTTCCTTTGGGATTAATAAAGTTTATATTCATCTACTGATTACTTTGCAGGTAAAGTAATTATTTTTTATGTGCAGTATTTAAATTAACCTACTGATGCATATTGTATGAAGTTGTTTAAAGATCGTGATATTGTCATCTGTAAGGGTCCAGCTTGTCTTAACCTAAGCTAATCAGGTTGGATCTGGACAGTACAGCCAAGACACTTTACCCTTCCATAGTATGGTGGCCAGAAGGGCTAAAATAACAGCCTCGCTTCCATCACTCTGCCCCATGGCAGCTGTGGTAGCTTACCATTACCAAGTATGGAAGGAATAAATCATGCAAAGAGCACTATATAGATTCAATGCACTTTTATTATTATTTTCTTCCTGCTTCATTCTTCATGTGTTTTTTTCTTGTTTTCTGTGTTGTCAATCTGAAAAAAAAAAAAAAAAGTTCCACTGTACCTGTGCACGTACACATATACTTCCAGTGCATGTAATTTGCCTTCCTATAATTCTCACTCGTTATGATGTCTTCCAGTTCTTTCACCAATGGTAAATGGCACAACCACTAGAGCTTCATTACAGCACGACTATTTGTTGTTTGTTGTTTGTTTCTCTGTACTTACACCTTTACATACCAGTATTTACACCTAGAGAGTGCATCTGTAAGTGAGCACTGCTGAGGTGAAGCAAAGTGCTGGACCTCACATGTAAACCAGGACTGTGAGCTTTGTGTGCAATACAGTGAATGTTTGTGGACGTAGTCATTAAGCTGTGGAGCAGTGGCACTCTCCTCTAATCAGACTGAGCTGTGCCGCGGGTCAGGCTCTGCGGTGGGCTGCGGTGGGCTGCTGTGTGCGCTGGATTCACTGTAAGTCACCTCTTTTTCTCTTATAATCAAGACTGTGTGACTGTGCCTCATGAAGAGTTATATATCAAACCACTTGGGCAATTAATGTTCCCAGAGGGCCATATGCAAATCCAGTCAAGTGATGGAGGGCTGGAACATGAATATTGGTTTAAAAGATTCTAAATTTGACAAGACTGCAAAAAATAAATATATGGCTTTGCTTAAATTTACTTGGCTTTTATTTGATTTCTCATGTTGATAGACTCAGTAAACACTCAGTGAACACTGTCTTTTAACAGTTTATTCTGCCTTGAAGTTACTATCAATGCTAACTATGTCAATATGTGCACCTCTCATTGGTACCCCAGAAGTAACACAGCATTTACGAGTACCGTAATTTCCGTACTATTGAGCGCACCTGAATATAAGCCACATCAACTAGATTTAAATAAGAAAATGATAAAGTACATCTATAAGCCGCACTTGTTAATAGTAAGTCTATGAGAATCTATAATTTTGCTGCATTGTTTTAAAAGCCGCAAAAAGTAGCGGCTTATGGTCCAGAAATGACATTTTATGATTAACCTAAATATGCTGGGTTTTTTGTCTAAAGCTTGCTTGCTTGCAGCTTTGAAAATCTATTAGCTCTGGTCCAAGGCTTTGCTAAGCAGAAAACAATGGTCTTCTGTATAAAAATTGAACGATTGACAACAACAACTTTGCTAGAATTTTCAAGAAAACATATCAATTTTAGCATCAGACTAAACTTGCACAGCTGGGTTTGGTAGCATTCGACAACAATATCCTCATTACAGTTCGCAGCAAAATAACTTTTAAAACCTTGACTTTTAATGTGTCGGATATGAGTTTTCAGGCGTTTTAGCAGCCGGTTAGAGGTGTGACTTCACTGGGCTAAAAAAGATAGATAAAGATAGTAATCTTTATTAATTAATCAAATACAAAGAGTAACACTTATTGTCAAACTTTGGGCCGGAAAAAAACAGACTGGGGACCAGGTTCGGCTCCCGGGCCACAGTTTGCCAAGGTCTATTTCAACATATGGTTTCCTTACACATCATTTTTAGCTGTAGTTACAGTGTATTAACATCTTTTTACAGACAGCAAAGTGAAACTGGAGAAGAAAGACTTAACATAGTAATAACAAAGCTCTTAATTACTAGTGATCTTTATGTTGAATGTGTTTGGTCAAGTTTCGAGCTGATTGCAGTGATTTGAACTCTGCGTTTGTCCCCACAGGCTCTTGAACCCAGCGTGTGTGTCTGTGTTTGTCTGTGTGCTGGTTTTAAACGCTGTATTCATGTTGCGTTTCTCCAGCTGTCGTCGTGTGGACTCATTGACCTCTGCATGTTCAAGAGATTCTTCTGAAGCCGGACGAGGACGACTAAAGCTGCAGAAGCGAGAAGAACTACATAATAAAAGCCTTCAGGAGAGTCGTGTGGAGAACAGCTGCAGCGCACACACACACACACACTCTGGTACTGATGTAAGCACGCTGTCACAGTCGGTTTAATCAGGAAGGAATAGTATTGTAGGTTCAAAGTTTTTATCAAGCGTATGATTTATATCTTTGTTTTGTTTCTTCTTCTTAGAATGTTAGAACTAAACTCTGCTCTACACTTCTTCTTCTTCTTCTTCTTCTTCTTCTTCTTCTTCTTCTTCTTCTTCTTCTTCTTCTTCTTCTTCTTCTTCTTCTTCTTCTTCTTCTTCTTCTCCTTCTCCTTCATTCTTGATTCTTTTTCATTTTTGATTCTTCTTCTTCATCCTTGATTTTTCTTCTTTCACTTTCTCAGCCTTCCCCCTGTCCATTCTCTTCCTCTTTTTTTCTTTTCTTTTATCTTAATCTTCTCTTACTTTCCTCCCTCCTCTTCATATTAATTTCACTTCGCTTCTATTTCTTCTTTTGGCAAATCTCTTGGTAAATAGTCTATTTACTTAGCACCTTCCCCTTAGCACCTTACTAGACACTCAAAGCACATTACAATCAAGGAAAAGTGGATTAAGTGTCTTGCCCAAGAACACAACAACACAACACCGCAAAAAGTCAGCAGGCCAACAAGTTCAATTCACTCAAATGTTTGTGTCGATATAACTTGGCAATCAAAGATTTTTCAACTTCGATTTTTTGTTATAGGTGACAAAGAGAGAGAGAGAGAGAGAGAGAAGAAAGGGAGTGGAGAGAGAGAGGAAAGAGAGATGAGAAAGAGAGAGAAGAAGAGAGAAGAGAGAGAGTGTGTGAGGAAGAGATAGAAAAGAGAGACAATGAAAAAAGGTAATGAGAGAGAGGGAGAGGATAGAGCGTCATAGAGAGTGAGCAAGAGAGAGAAAGGTGAGACAGGGGGGGGGGGCGAAAGGGAGGAGAGAGAAAGAAAGAAAGAAAGAGAGAAGACAGGGAGGAAAGAAATTGTACTTCCTTTTTAAATTAAACTGCCCAATTGATTTTTACAGTGTACCTTTCTTCCTCTTCTTTCTTTTTTGCTTTCCATTCATTCTCTTACTCTTCCTTTTTCTTCTCTCTTCTTCTTCGTCTTGGCTGAAATACTCCTAAAGGACAAATAAAGCTTATTTTTAAAAGCAATAAAGCGATGATCCTGGTTCATGTTCTTCTGTGACGTGACCTAAAGTTACATGGTCCCAGATTCAAACTTCCACATGATCTTCACTTGCTCTTTGCTCCGGTAAAGGCCATCGGGGGGACTTCCGGGAGGCTTGGGAAACAGCTTCAGTCTCTGTGGACCCGGGCCCGTCACATGAGCTCATGCGGGGCACGATTCAGCGCACACACCCCCTCACACCTCCAGGACAAGCAGCCACACAGAGCCATCATGGAGCCGTGTCTGTTCTCTGCGATGGAGCATATTTGTGTCATGGTCATGTGCTGTGGAGAGGCACTATAAAAGCATGTTCTGTTGGGGAAAATATCATCTTCATCATCTGACTTTACTATTGTTTATTTATACTCATTTAGTTTTTACTATGTGTTTATGTGGCCGCTGCTCAAGCTTTGGGCTGATCTCAGGTCACATGGAAAACAACTGCTCAAATGGGAAAAATAATGTAATCCTGTTCTAATAATGCTTTCTCATCAAAAACAGATGGAGATAACTAAACTAAATGCCTTTATGTACTAACCTCATTTAAACTGAAAACACACATGATTGTAATCACTTTATAATGAGGAGTACATATAAATCATTTACAAAAATTAGTTAACTATTAAGATAAATTACCTGATCATTACTAAATGATTAGATAGTGTTTACTAATGATGAACAAACAGTAGTTAATCGTTCACTCCCAGCCCTGTTCTAAAAAGAAGACCATGGTTAGATGATTTGTACTTTTGAGGCAAACCGGTTTGCACCGATGTGCACTCTTCTCTGACTTTGGTGATTGAGATCACAACCTTAATGAATTGGATAAAGCCTTTGGATAAAGTTTTGGCTGGATTTTAAGCCCAATCTGTCCCTATACGACTTCGAGGAGGTGTGGCCAGAGTACAGATTTTCTTACAACTTTTTGTCGGGTTGTATTATCGTGAGGTTCACATGTTGCACGAGCGCGACAACAGCGCAGATTCTTCTTTATGTTATATTTAAACGAGCATTACGCACATTATCTCCAACACACCTGCTCCTTAAATGATGAGCGATGCACCAATTTGATTAGACTAGCCTATAGAAAAAGGGCTAACACAGAGATTGTAGAAACTTTAATTTCAGGCCCACAATGCATCAGTGCAACAGCTTTTTCTAATGACTCTCCACTCTCCTGTGACATTTATAAACCTGGTTTCACTTTTATAACCAAGAAAGAAAACACTCTGCGATCAATGACGTGACATCTAAAATCGTAAAGCTATCTTTACTTTAGGCACAATTCTATGGCTAAAAGCTCTTTCACACCAACACAACCTCGACTTGCCGTCGATAGGAAGGAGCGACGCAGCATCTGTTTAAGTCTGGTTTGAGTGCATCGATGTAAAAAAGCATTCACACAAATGTAATGAAATGTATAGTTATGTAATATGTATAGTTATCAAACTCTGACGTGGAACAGATATTTCTCTTACCTCACAGATTAAGCTCAACTTTTAATTCCTGCCACAGTACAGCTTTTGTACTGCCTTCGCTGCAACTCTTCCGTCTTTGTTTTCCTCTGGCCAAATAGTAGCCATTCTCCTCTGTACTTGTGTCCCGTTTGAACCCGAGTAAATAACAAGAATCCACACTCGGCTAAATACTTTTCCGTAAGCGTCATTTTCGTTTTTTCACACATTTTTCCTGCGCGCTGTTTCCCCGGGAGCCATGGGCCAATCAAACAGCTGCATATGCGGCAACTGGTGACTCTACATGCAAGTCTTCAAAAACCCACCTCCATCACCTGCTCCACGCTCCAATGACCCCCGACAGCCTCATTCACAAACTGGTTCAGACGAGCGATGCTTGACTTGGTTTGAAAGACCCTTAAGTTTTGGATTGGGAATGAGGTGAGGGAGATGAGGTCCACAACTCGACAGAACACCAGAACTTCCCTAAAGAGATCAACAGAACACCACAACTCAACAGAACATCAGAACTTGCCTAAAGAGATCAACAGAACACCAGAACTTGCCTAAAGAGATCAACAGAACACCAGAACTTCCCTAAAGAGATCAACAGAACACCAGAACTTCCCTAAAGAGATCAACAGAACACCAGAACTTCCCTAAAGAGATCAACAGAACACCAGAACTCGCCTAAAGAGATCAACAGAACACCAGAACTAGCCTAAAGAGATCAACAGAGCACCAGAACTTGCGAGAGAAATTGGTGTATTTTGGCCCACTATTGGCCCACTATTTTGGCCCACTATGACATGTTATGATCAAAATATCATTAGGTACAGGAGAATCAAAACTAATATTGACAATTGGATATCCCGATAGAACACCAAAGGATTTTTTCTAAAAGCTCTAAATGGTAATCACCTGAGAATTTGGACTGGAAGTAAACGATTAGTTATTTTTAGTAATGATCAGGTAATACATTTACTCACATTTGTAAATTATTTGTATCTTTTCATCATTATAAAGTGTTTCTGCCTTATGTATGTAAATAAGCAGTTAGTTCTGTCCATATGTCCCTTCTCACACAGCTGCAGATGCACAGCTCTTCCTCCTCCTGATGATGTCCTTTCTCTCCTCTCACTCGCTCACTGCCCCAGGATGTGAGGTCCGGCCGGGGGATTCCCAACTTCCCAAAGGCCTCTGTGTCTGTGGAGGAGGAGGAGGAGGAGGAAGGGGTGCCATGTTACGTAAACAATACTTTGGAACCAACGCTGCTCCATTCTTCATCTGAGACAAAACATGGATCATGAAGAGAAGAGAAAGGAGGAGGAAAAGACAGGGAGAGAAGAAAGGGAAGTAAAACTAAACATGCTCACTTAAGCCTTTGTGAACCTGATTTGCCTCTTCACACCTTCTGGAATGTGTGGATAGACTCAAACAATTGTCTGCACTCTTGTTAAGCAGAGAACATGAATAATAACAACAGAATGTAATTTCTGCTTGAATTTTCTTTGGTAAATTTGCAGAGCGGTAAAGCTGGTGTTTGCAATAAGATCTGAATGATACTAGTTTGGGCAGATTCAGGGTTTTGACAATGCCTTCTCAAAAGTTGAAAGAGAATTAGCTAAAAATATGATTGGATGGTCCAGGAACTTGGTTTATTATTTATCAGATGTTGAATGTAGTAAAAAGGTAAACCCAGCAGAATCTCAACAGTGAAACTTGCTGAAGCTTTGAGTTGAAGCTCTGATCACAATCAAAATGCTACAGAAATATTGCAATGAGTTTTTTTTGTTTTTTTCTCAGATCCTGCAGCCCTAGTCGGTGAGATACTGTTCTTTCCCCTCTGAATCCGAAAACACTGTTGTCAATGTCATAAGCAAGTTCTTCTGAGGTATTCTGCCCTCTTTTCCAAAAAGTCCAAAAATGAGCCAGGCTTGTTTGGAGCTTTTCTTCAACATTGGCCAATAAAGTCGCAGAAGAAAACCTAGATATGTAAAATACGCATGATAAGAATATTTTAAGCCTTTTTACGTTCATATATTACAACAGCCAAAAATAACTACGAATTGTGATTGAAGCCACCTGGCGTAATTTTCTTTGGGTTGAAAAATGGGTAAGTTTAGGGTTCAAGTTACTAAAAAGGACTGAGGCTTGAGGTTGGTGATCACGTGACGCGTTGGTTGGCAGAAGTAGCTAAAACGTACTGGCGGCAAGCTGAACAAACACGAAAAAAGACAATGTTTGTCTCTTGCTGTGTGAGAACAGGTTTGATAAGAGCAATCCATAGAGCTCCTACCATGTTCAGAAAAAGCCTACACCAAAAGAAAACTTAATTGTGGTAATTTGATCCCTGTGGGAAAAACAATGAGAGCTAGCCAAAAATAGCTAACCTGGCTCACACCAGATGGATCTGTGTTGAACTACGATTTGAGTTCACAGTATCCATCTTGAACTCGCTGAAAGCGTTCGAGAAAAGGTGGGATACTTAGTGAAATACTTCGAGCTGCTTGGGTGTGGGGCCTACCTGTTTTTCTTAGCCAATCACAGCAACAATTCGTAATGGTGTATTCAGTGTCCGGCTCTTCTTTCAAAAAGAAATTACTCTGTATTTCTGCTAAAATTGCATCAAAAGCAGCAGAAACGCGTACATCCACGAGAGCTGCCATCTTTGTTTAGCTTAAATGAGACTCGAGGCGCTAACAGTCGTCTCATGTTTGTGAATTCACAAATATCGCGAGAAAAACCATCTGGCTGGCCAGGTTAGGAAATAGCTGGTTCTGACAACCATTTTGAGAAACATGTCGGCTCGGCGAACATCCCTATAGCCTTTAAGTCCTGACATGGGAAACCCATTAGAATGCAATTTAATGGTAGTTCTCAAGAAGCTTAAAAACAATGCAGATAATTCACCGTAAATGTTGTTTAAATGTGCAATATGTTACCTTTCTGTCATAAATTTGTGACAGAATAAAGTGATATGTATCACATATGCTATAGGGGCACAGGCCTGTTCCCTCCCCACTGCACCTCCACTTCCTGCTGGGATCTGGAAGTCCCTCGCCGGGCTCTCTGTGATCTCATCCACGGATTACAAGCTTCCGCTGCTCGGGGCTTTGAATTACCACACACACACAGGAGAGAATGCAAATAGTGGGACAGAAAGTACAAGCTCAATGTTCTAATGTGTATGCACAGAAGATTTGTAAAAATGCTCATGTTAACAAAGAAAGTATCAATATTCAATGTTCATTGATGTATACTTAAACTATGTAAATATAAATTGGGATGGCATAAAGTTCGAGTGGAGTCATTTAAAGCAATTGGTTATGTGCACGAAATGACAGTTAGCTTGTGTATATTCAAAATAGCAAACTTCTGTACTTCATTTGCATGGGGTTTCAATACATCAGTCTAAAATGAAATAATACTTCAGGTTATTTTGAAAATAGACAAGCCAACTGACGTTCCGTGCACAGAGCATTCACATTATAGAATGCAATAATAGATACAGTCAGCAACGCGTCATAATTGGGGGTGTGGCTTCCTTTGGAGAATTTTTTAAAGAGTCATAAGAATTCATTGGGAACTGCAACTTTCTCACTCTTTTGAGACATTTCCTGGTGATTTAAGTGTATTTTGAGCACAAATATTTCAAGTCGAGTCACAACTAAGTCTTAATGGATGTACAGATTTTTCTGTACATGTTAAAAATACCAGGTGGCGCTCGCATCATCTAGCTAGCATATAGCTTGCAGCTACTGTTAGCATTGCTAGAAATGTTTACAAACTTTATTCATCTCCATGTCTATATTTCGTCAACATTTGCTGTTGCAGTTGTTGTTGAGCAGTGAGTGATAAAGCTGTTGTTCTGATCCAGTCTCAATGTTAAGTTTCCCCTTCGAAGGTCCATTAGTGGGCGTGGCCTCTGATGCCAACTGGATCCATGTCTAAATGGGTATGAGCTATTAAAACAAACAAAAAAAAATCCTTTGCACTTTGTTGTGAAATCTTTAAAATGACACTTAACATTGTTTTCTTTTACATTCTGATCAATATTAGTGAATAGACTGCACATTTACTTTTGGTGATGCAAAAAGTGAATGGGTTTAGTCATTTGACATGGAAGTTGTCCGATGCAGCTAACATGGCTGCACCTAGCAACACACTTCCTGTTTAGCTCTGTTCAGGTTATGTTAGCTTGTCTTGCTAGGTATAGAGAGATCATTTATTTATCAACACAGGTGAAGTGCGCTCACCCGATATGCAGAAAGACACAAAAGATACGCTCATTGACACAAACCGTGGAAACAAGTCGAGCCAGCACCGTTCACATTTGTGAAGGAAATGCGACCCAAACTCATTACATTCAGATGAGTGAACTAAGAAAAACTGTGTCTCTCTCAAGATTCAGGAGCCAGACATCTGCCATACTGGTTCATACCTGATTAAAACAGCTAGCTCTTGTCCTGTTCTATTGTTTTAATCAAATAAAGTGTCATCGACCATTAATCCTTCTATAGCAAAATGTGACGCTTGCTTGTGGCTAAGCTAAATCTCACTAACAGCTAAACCGGAAGTACGCTGCCAAGAAAAGTAGGCGGGGCAGAATAAGGTGAATAGTTGCCATTTCTCTGATAATCATTTCAATGAGACATTCTCACAGTCAATCATTTTACTTCTACAAAAACCTGTCCTACTTCTACAACTTGTCACTTCCTTCTGTCCTGATTATCAGAGTGGAAAAGCTCGTAGAGACGCAGAGGGAGGAAACAGGCCAATTTGGAATAAACAAGTCCTTCCTGTGAGAGCGAGCTGTGTCCTGTCCTCTGTTCACTGTCCCGGGACATTACAGGGACATTAGCGCTAATTCACTGCTCCAAACAAAGCAGTATTTATGCACAGATGCCCTCCCTTCCTCTCCTCTGTCACTGTACAACCTTTAGCCTCCATGCGGAAATCAATTACCTCTTAAAAGTTAGTCGGTAATTGAAACTCATTTGTCTTAATTTGCAACGATTACTCAGGACTAATTTTGGTTTTACCACAGCGGCTACTGGTGCTTCTTCTACCATTCATAATACTGTAGTTTAGGGAGCGCTGTAGTGCTCCGAAACCACGTGACTGGATTGGGTTCGGCGGCCATTGCCACAAAGATGAACAGCTGTAACTTGTAGGACCAAGACCATTCTTTCTTTTGGAGTTTATTTTTGTTCTTATTAAGCAAATCATTAAATAACAACAAAACTTAAAATCATATTCACTTAGTGTCCATTTTGTGGCCTGACTGTGATTTCTAAGTTTAAATTTGCTATTTTTGGACACCTGAATAACGTTATGAAAAAGGTTAGCGTGAAATATATTTTATTTATTTAAAACCCTGGTGGTTGATTAGACAATATGACCTTAATAAAATAAAAAAATCTGTAATCTGACTAATGTAAAGCTTTTCTCTCCTGGAAAAATTGACACCTATTCTGTTTAGCTGCACAAATTCACTTCTCGCATCATTTTGGAGCTTTGTCAACCCTGCAAAATGCTCAGACTTTCAAAAACTAATAAAGTTTGATAATCGTTGTGTCTGCCATTGATAATATCAGTGGAAAAAACCACCACTCTAGTACTTTTTATAGCAATAAAGGTTGCTGCACACCAAAGGAAAAAAAAATAAAAAATCTGCACTTTAGGTGTTTGTCTTACAGTCACATTAAGTCACAACATCACAATGCAATATATAGGCTAGTAGAAGCTTGAGTATTTATACAATCAATCTAAAGAACCCTAACCCTTGTGCATATAAATATTGTGTGTGGTTTAAACTCACTTAAGCTCAAGGCAAGAAGCTGTTCCACTGACTCATCATGCTTGTGAAATAAAAAAGTTTGGACAATCTACTGAATGGGTTTGAACAGCTCATTTGTTGTTTACTTCAGGTTAGAAGTCAATTAAATTAAAATTAATACAGCGTGATAGTTTATAATTGATCAATCTACTGTAAGCGCTGCTGGCAAAGTTGAAAATCCTAGTTTTCCATAGAATGTCTATGTCAGTGGTTTCCAACCTTTTTATCCCACAGAATAAAAAAATAATTGTGAGAAAGCCAAAAAAAGAGAGCTTATGCTTTCAAGATTAGGCTTAAAATTGTCCTCTTTGAAACTGTTTATGGTTTGTCCAGTTAGGAATAGAAACTAAACTCACAGTTCTAGTCAGGCTGCCATAGACACTTGAGCACTATCCTCTCACTGCTCCTGGTTTCCCTGTGAAGAATACTGAACTACTTCATCTGTGTCTGTTCTGTTTCGGTACCTGATTCAGATGCTGCCTACTCCAGTGACTAAGGTTTGACCACTGATGCCCCTAATGTTAAGGACCTGGACTCTTCCTTCCACCTGGACACCCTCCTCACTTTCTTTCTGAGATGAGTCCTTTCCCTAGTGCAAACAAATAATGAACTCTGGCTCTACAGACTTAAACTTATATCTGCAGTTGCTTGCGTGTCAGTCTTAATTGCATCTATAGCCGTCCATGGGAATGGCTCTCTCTTTCACTGTGGTTTTCCTCGAGATTTCTCTTCTTTCCGTCAAGTTTTTTTAGTTTTTCTTTAGCCGAGAAGGAGGATCTAAGGACAGGGGATGCTCTGGAACCATAATTAATTTGCTTGTTTACTAATTGTTTGCTTGAACATGCTTGACCAATCACTGTTGACCAATGAATGTTTATTTTTTTGTTTCCTATTGTTTGTGCTATAAAAAATGTATTGATTTGATTTGAGGTACGTGGAGTTGTCTATGTCAAACATATTATATTATATATACAGTATAAATATATTAACCACTACTAACCTATCAATACAGAGTTCAATAATAAACATGTAACTATTAAAATTTGAATTTAAAAGTGTAATTTCTGCCAAAAATGATCATAAGAGGACTATAAGAACCCGAAGTACATGTCATGAATGAGGCCCAATGTCATCAATAAGAAAAACTGCCCTTTTTGCTTACAGTCGGGCCTAATGACATCATCACATTCCACAACATGAACACAAACTATTGACCAATGTGACCAGCTCGAGTGAAATTGACAGGAAGCAGAAAAAAAGAATTCCTGCGCCGTCATCCTCATTAGAGCTAATTTGCTAATACTCGCTCTCACACACTAGAACTCCTTCATTCCGATCCCAAAGGCGGACATCCGTTTTCCCTTAAAAGTCGGCCGCTAATTGAAATACATTGCTCCTAAATAAACTGTGCTTTCCCTGTCGGCCATCATGTCGACAGGAGAGCTGGTTTTGTTATGGAGGTTTACAGCAGTGTTGAGTTGAAGGATGATGGGAACAGTAGGGCTGTTGTGGGTGTGAGGTCAGCGCAGGGCTACAGCTGGAGCCACAACATGTAAGAATAAACATACACTGTGTCTACATGTACTGAGAACGGACCGTGTTCAATGTATCTGCGCCCCCAAACCTGTCAGATCACTCTTGTACAACCAGGTATAAGAGACAGGTTGAAATCATACCATTTTGAGAAATTTCTTGATAATTTAAATTCCTTTGTGTGGGCCCTTTCACTTTTTCTTAATTGGTACCCTTTGGTTCACCATTTGACAAGTAAAGTATCAAGTTTCCAGTTCAGGTATAGAGCTGTATTTAATCAAGGAAATTGGCTACAGACATGTCCCATTGACCAAGGGGAAACAGCTAAAGTGTCTTTTGATCTGACCATTTTTCTGACCCAAACTATGAAAAAAAATGGAGCTCAACACAAAACCACACTTTATGCAGAAAATTGAAATTTCAAAAAGACATATTAGACCAATGACATCTATTTCAGTGCATTTTACAAACTTTATATAGATTATTTATTGTTACTGCTCAACATATATCCATATAATTAAAATAATAAAAAAAAGGTCTACAGCATTAAAGTGAGGCTAAACACACAGTCAGAGACTAAAGCTTGGTTTATGCCTTCCACACATGAAGTCAGCACGGAAATTAGACATATGGACTAGAGCGGAGCAGACGATGACAGTGTTTATAGTTTCTGTGTGTTTCATACGGCTGCTTGTAGAGGGCAGTAGGGAGCTGCCATTGAAACCCAGTTGTTTTCCGCGCGGACCATCCGCATCGTCACAAATTTTTTCCTGACGCCGACGCGGAAAACCTGGTCCACGCGGACAGCGTTTGAGGGGGCGTTTCTGCCAAAATTACGTAGTTCCGTGGCGCGGTCCTCGCAGATGCGTCAAGTATGAAATAAGCTTTACTCAGCCCACAACTGCACCTCAAACAGGCGTGCAAAGAGGGAGATGCCCAGAGGTCTTTTAAGAGTCGCCCAGTGGACGTGAACAGACATTGATTAACTGCACCAAATATAAACAGCGAGCTTGGTAAATGCTGTGAGTTTTGTGTCAGAGCAGTCCGGGTCCTGAAATGAGGTTTGCAACTGAGGAAGCTGTACAGCACTAAGTTTAGCTGCTTATTTGTGAGTCAAGATTTTTTATATTTACTTTACAACATCTGTATGAGACCTTTGCTTTAGTCTACATAAGTGCATGAGCTTATGATGTTAGTATTTTCTAAAATTGAAAATGAAAAACTCGCCACTGACACAAGTTTGTCCATCGTTGCACCTCGCACCACTCGCTCAACAAGCTGAAGCTGAGCCAATGAGCCAAACGACTGATGATGTCACTGCGCAGTTGGTGTTGGCTTTCAAACTCTCCACAGCAGAGACGTCAGGGGCGGCTCGTCTGCCGCGTCACCTCGCTGTGACGTTGGCGTGTACTGACAACGTTTGCCCATCGTGACAGTACAGCCGCGGTTTTTACACACATAACTGCAAAATGAGCGAGTTAGCACAAAAAGGCCTGGAAATGGAACATAATGATGAAGATTTGAAGCTGATTGGTCATAATTGTATTTTTTTTGCCCTTGTAAATCCAGTTTTAAAAAAGTAGACATTCCCTTCCCAAATGAACAAATTACATTTTTTAAATATATGGTACTGTTTTGGTTTAAATGTGCACTTGCAGGCCTTGATTCTGCACTGTGATTGGTCCAGTCCAGATGGCTTCTCAAGATTCAATCACAATTATTTGATTGTTGCAGTCATTCCATTGTACAGTTTTTATTTATTTCTTTTCAATCACTGTTTGTCCTGTTTTATTGTGAGTCATAATACAGTATTTGTATTGTAGCAGTGGTGCCATTTCTCACATACACCCTCTGTACAAAAGGGTCAAATAGTCAAAATACAATGAAACCAGAGGAACATTTGGTTCTAAATATCTGTATGACCTACATTTCCACTCATTTTGATGTGGCTAATGTGAGTAAATAATCCGTCTGCCTATAGAACACACAATATTCAGGTATGAGAGACACACACAAAGAGAGGAAGAGATTGTGAAAACAGGCCCAGTTCCTGAGAAAAGTCCCCACATCACTAGTACAATACACATTCTACACTTCATTCACCATTTACCGCCCTGGACCACGACAATAGGCCTTTCTACTGAGAATGTTAAGGTCAAAGGTCAAATATGGGATGTTACATAATACATCTGAACGGCAGAAATCCTTTTTATCTTATCCAGCTGCCTGAGATCAGCTTAAATGTTTTTGATCATGTCTAGTAGGTTTTTAATGACCTTGACACAACGTGGGAAGCTAAAACAATCAAGCACACACAAAAACAAAGATTCAAACACAATGCCTTATCATTGATGCATGGATATAACATGTATTCATTCATTTGTTCACTATGGTTCAGGTATAACCACAAATGACCATGATGTTAAATAAATGACTTCATTCATGAACTACACCGGACTATTCAAATGGCAGCTCAGTGAAATACAGGCCATGAATCGGATCATACTATCTCATAGGCTGGATTTGTTGTTCTCTGTTTCTCAGTGGCCTATGCATCGCTTGATCCAGATTCTATTACGTCATTTAAATAGTGAAGTGCTTATTGTCCTAGTTTAGTCTCTGCTCAGATTTTGTGGTCTAGATTTGTTCAAGAAGTAGCTTGATGTAATCCAAATACAGATTAGGTTCAGTCTTGGACCTCGTTGGGTTTGTTTTGGCTGACTCCTGCTTTTATGTGACTCTGCATTGCTCTTTTATTTTGTAATTGTTGCAATGAAAAAAGTCGATTTCGAGATGATGCTATCTCTGCATTTGTAGTTTAGTTTTTGTAGTCCGACCCTCAGACTATAACTCATCGAAACATTTGGCCAATATAATTGAATAGCCATGAGTTACACCTTTAATGTTGTCATTACAATGAATTATTGTCTTTAAGCCTTCTTTGAGAATATTTAAGGACTTGTAAGGATTATTTTAAAGTCCTACATGAAGTCATCATGCATTTCATTCAAAGAAGCAAACAAAACAAATTCTTCTTATTTTTAGGGATTAATTTATAATTTAAGTTCATCATGATCATAAGTTTTACAACAAGGTTTGAGAATGATTTACTAACATCATTAGTTAATGGTATAAAACCATTATGGACCTTAAATAATGGTAATTCTGCATGTGTCCTGGAGAACTAATGCATCAATATTATGAATACTTGTACTTTATTATAAATCACTACTCATATAATATTAATAAAACAAATACACTGTAAAAAGTACATAATTTATCTTAAAGATGCACTGTGTAAAGGTGAAAAGTGGACCACACTATTCCACAGAAATAGAAAGTTCAAACCATACTTTTAGATATTCTCAATGGACATATAAATGTTTCATGCTGTAATACTTAAAAGTAAAAACACAGATTTGTATTATTTAGTAAAACAAAGACATGTAAAGTACAAAAATCTGCATTTGGTCAAAAGGTTACACAATGCACCTTTAAATGAACATAAATTAGATTATACCAGATTGTAATAATAGATACAAACATCAAATAATCTTTCAAATGTATTCTATTATTGTATATTATTATGAAGCAGTTTAAACTCATTGCCCTTCTGCAGTGTACCTCTGCAGTAGCCTGAACAAGCCTGAGTCCATTAGCCAAATCCTAACACAAACTCTCTCCTCCTCACGCTTTCAAAACCATGTCACTTTTCAAACAAGCTTCACCTGGGAGAAGACCTCTCTCTTTACTCCATCTCTCTCTTTTTCCCACCCCTCCTCCTTCTTCCCTCTCTCCACGACACATTTCTCTCTCTGCCTTATTTCTCTTTTTATCTGTCTTTCTCTCTCTCCTCTCACCACTTTTTCCTTAATTCTCTCCCCATCTTGCTCACCTCTCTTGTGTCTCAACACTTTTCTCTCCTCTTACTCTTCCTTTATTCCTACATTTCTCTCCGTCTTCTTTCACTCATATTCCCATCTCTCCTCTTTTTTCCTTCCGCTTCTGTCTGTTCCTTTCTCTTGTTCTCTCTCTGTATTCCCTCCTTATCTCTCTCCTTTCACCTTCCTGTCTCTCTCATCTCAGTGTCTCCCTGTCTTCTTTCTTTCTTTCTTTCTTTCTTTCTTTCATTGTTGTTTTTTTCTCTTTCTTTTTTTGTTGTTGTTGCTTTATTCTCTTTCTTTCTCTCTCTCTCTTTCTTTTTTCTCTCTCTTTCTGTCTTGCTCTTTTTTCTCTCTTTCTCTTTTTGTCTCTCTCTTTCTCCCACTGTCTCTTTCTCTCTCCCTTCCTCTCTTCTTTGTTGTTGCATTTTTCTCTTACTTTCTCTTTCTCTCTCCCTTCCTCTCTCTTTTTCTTCTCCTCTTGTTATTTCTTTTTCCTGTTCTCTCTCTCTGTATTCCATCCCCATCTCTCTCTCTCTCCTTTCACCCCCCTGTCTCATCTCAATGGCTCCCTGTCTTTCTTATCCCCCCCATCTCTCCACCTCTCTCACTCTTTCCCCCTCTCTCTCTCTTCCTTCCCTTTCTCTCTCTCTCTCTCTCTCTCTCTCTCTCTCTCTTCCTCCCTCTCTCTCTTTTTCTCACACTGCTGGAGGACAGACCGCCGCCTGCAGAAGCTCATCTGTGGGTAAACTTTGTGTGAAGATGGTTGATCTAGCGCACGTCTGAGGGGAGGGGCGGGAGCACGAGGTCAAAGGTCAAACAGAGGCACAGGTAAACAGGAAGTGGCCGGACCAATCGCTGACAAGGTGTTTAGACGTGCAGAGACGGATGGCTTCTGATGGCGAGGACTGAACAACTGCAAATCCTGCCTCACGTCCACAGGGTTTGAGTGTGATTGAAGTGTAAAGGGTTGTATACTTTTCTACAATTTCGGCCTTAGAATGTGTTTAATACAATTTTCAGTAAAGCATAGTGAATATGATTATAAATTACTTTACTGAGTAATGTGCTTGTTTTGATGACAAGGTTTATAAATGCCTTTTAACATATAAACAAGTCATTTCACAACTGTTATCTGTCATAGAAAGTCTTAACAGTCTTCTCTGACTTTGTGGTTAGCTGCATCTATGATGGGTGTTACACAGTTTGTCCTTGTCTGTCAGATTTCTTGGTAAACCCGTCTCACAGAAGTGGTCTACTATGCATTTCACTTCGGCCAGCCCTCCTTGCTCCTATTTAAATCTCCTTGTATGAAGGTATTGCTGGGTTAAAAGCCAGGTTGGGGGCAAGAGGTTGTTTTTCCTATTAATAACATTGGACTTTGCCATGAAATATTTCAAAAATGATTTAATAAATTTTAAAAGTGATAATTTCTGGGGTGACTAGACTAAATAAACTGCATTTAAACAATATTCATTTTACCTGCGCCCAGTCTGATTGAAATAACATTGGACAGTAGAATGCTGTGATGTCATCTGAAACCCAGCAATAGCCAGGCTTGGATAGTCAATACTGTATACCAGGGCTATTCAACTTTATTTTCTCGAGGGCCAGGTAGTGACCTCTGGCCTGGAGATACTCAGCAAGCCACCATTTTAAGGCTGCAACAATTAATTTACCAATTGGCATCTAAAAAATATCAAGAACAGGACTACTATACAAAACACATTTGCATAGCAAAATTCAATGACTTAAAACATATAATTATGTAACAATATTTAGCACTAAAACATCATTTGTAAATATTCTTCAACTATGAGCCATCATTTGGTTCAAAAAGTGCTTAAACAGTACTAAACTAATACTGTATACTCTCAGATGTTTGGAAGATGGGTGGTGGGCCAGGTTTAATAGGTTTAAAGGACCTGATTTGGCCCCCAGGCCTTATGTTGAATAGGCCTGCTGGATTGATAAACTTCTACCTCAGACAACCAGAGTCTCCTGCATTTCTTCACAACTCTAGGACTTGTTGGACAGTTTCTTAACATTTCCTAGAAAGTATTTTGTAAAATGACACATACACGTTGTTTTGACAAAACATTATGTAACACTTTAACTTTGTTAAATGATTGTTTAACCTGTCGCTGTCGCTGTTTAATGACATATATGAAGGTATTTTGTTTTACTTCCTGTAACTTTTTATCTCTTAAGTAAGCTATGAGATATATAGCCTACTTACCACTGAAATTATCACACCAAAAAAGAGAAAATTAGAAAAAAAAAAAAAAATGAAATGATTCTGTCACATGGGTTTCAAAGTCAATTAAACTCATAAGTGAAAAGTCTGTCATGTATAACTTACAATAATATACATTATTATGACTCATATTTGGGCCTTAAAACGTGAAAGTTCAAGCTGAAAATGTCTAACTCAAGACTCAAGTTAGTTTAACTTAACTAAATTACATTAAAACCTCTGGATAAGAATCAATATTTGCTATAGAAAAACAGCTGAGTACCCCCGATAGACTAGCTGCATTATGGCTAACAGAAATCCATCCATCCATCCATCCATTTTCTTCCGCTTCATCCGGAGTCGGGTCGCGGAGGCAGCAGCCTGAGCAGGGAGGCCCAGACTTCCCTGTCCCCACACACCTCCGCCAGCTCCTCTGGGGGAATCCCGAGGCGCTCCCAGGCCAGTCGAGAGACATAGTCCCTCCAGCGTGTCCTGGGTCTTCCTCGAGGTCTCCTCCCAGTGGGACATGCCCAAAACACCTCCCCGGGGAGGCGTCCAGGAGGCATCCGAAACAGATGCCCGAGCCACCTCAACTGGCTCCTCTCGACGTGGAGGAGCAGCGGCTCTACTCCGAGTTCCTCCCGTGTGACTGAGCTTCTCACCCTATCTCTAAGGGAGCGCCCAGCCACCCTGCGGAGAAAACTCATTTCGACCGCTTGTATTCGCGATCTTGTCCTTTCGGTCATTACTCAAAGCTCATGACCATAGGTGAGGGTTGGAACGTAGATTGACCGGTAAATCGAGAGCTTTGCCTTTCGACTCAGCTCTTTCTTCACCACAACGGTTCGATACAGCGACTGCATCACTGCAGACGCTGCACCAATCCGCCTGTCAATCTCACGCTCCATCCTTCCCTCACTCGTGAACAAGACCCCGAGATACTTGAACTCCTCCACTTGAGGCAAGGACTCTCCACCCACCTGGAGAGGGCAAGGCACCTTTTTCCGGTCGAGAACCATGGCCTCGGATTTGGAAGAGCTGATTTTCATCTCAGCCGCTTCACACTCGGCTGCAAACCGTCCCAGTGCATGTTGCAGGTCCTGGTTTGAAGAAGCCATCAGGACAACATCATCTGCAAACAGCAGAGATGAAATCCTGTGGTCTCCAAACTGGACACCCTCCGGTCCCTGACTGCGCCTAGAAATTCTGTCCATAAAAACAATGAACAGAACCGGTGACAAAGGGCAGCCCTGGCGGAGTCCAACATGCACTGGGAACAGGTCTGACTTACTGCCGGCAATGCGAACACAGCTCCTGCTCCTGTCGTACAGAGACCGAACCGCCCTGAGCAAAGGGCCCCGGACCCCATACTCTCGGAGCACTCCCCACAGGACACCACGAGGGACACGGTCGAATGCCTTCTCCAAATCCACAAAACACATGTGGACTGGTTGGGCAAACTCCCATGAACCTTCGAGCACCCGATGGAGAGTGTAGAGCTGGTCCAGTGTTCCACGACCGGGACGAAAACCACACTGCTCCTCCTGAATCCGAGGTTCGACCATCGGTCGGATTCTCCTCTCCAGTACCCTGGAGTAGACCTTACCGGGGAGGCTGAGGAGTGTGATTCCTCTGTAATTGGAACACACCCTCCGGTCCCCCTTCTTGAACAGAGGGACCACCACCCCGGTCTGCCAATCCAGAGGTACTGTCCCAGTTTGCCACGCGATGTTGCAGAGACGTGTCAGCCAAGACAGTCCCACAACATCCAGAGACTTGAGATACTCAGGTCGGATCTCATCCACCCCCGGAGCCTTGCCACCGAGGAGTTTGTCAACAACCTCAGTGACTTCAGCTTGAGTGATGGATGAGTCTTCCCCGAGTCCTCAGTCTCTGCTTCCTCATCGGAAGACGTGGCGGTGGGATTGAGGAGACCCTCAAAGTATTCCTTCCACCGTCCAACAACATCCCCAGTCGAGGTCAACAGCTCTCCACCCGCACTATAAATGGTGTTGGTAGAAAACTGCTTCCCTCTCCTGAGGCGCCGGACGGTTTGCCAGAATTTCTTTGAGGCTGACCGATGGTCTTCCTCCATGGCCTCTCCGAACTCCTCCCAGCTCTGGGTTTTTGCCTCTGCGACTGCACAAGCTGCGGTACGCTTGGCCTGCCGGTACCTCTCAACTGTGTCAGGAGTGCCACAGGCCAACAGGGCCTGATAGCACTCCTTCTTCAGCCTGACAGCATCCCTTACTTCCGGGCGCCACCACCGGGTTCGGGGATTGCCGCCACGAGAAGCACCAGAGACTTTGCGACCACAGCTCCGAGCAGCCGCATTGACAATGGAGGCTGAGAACATGGTCCATTCAGACTCAATGTCCCCAGTCTCATCCGGGAGCTGGGAGAAGCTCTCCTGGAGGTGTGAGTTGAAGACCCGTCTGACAGAGGGTTCCGCCAGACGTTCCCAACAGACCCTCACAATACGCTTGGGTCTGTCAGGTTTGTCCAGCTTCCTCCTCTGCCAGCGGATCCAACTCACAACCAGGTGGTGATCAGTTGACAGCTCTGCCCCTCTCTTAACCCGAGTGTCCAAAACACGCGGCCGAAGGTCCGATGACACGACAACAAAGTCGATCATTGACCTCCGGCCTAGGGTGTCCTGGTGCCACGTGCACTGATGGACACCCTTGTGTTGGAACATGGTGTTTGTTATGGACAAACTGTAACTAGCACAGAAGTCCAGTAACAAAACACCACTCGGGTTAAGATCGGGGGGGCCATTCCGCCCAATCACCCCTCTCCAGGTGTCACTGGCGTTGCCCACGTGGGCGTTGAAGTCCCCAGCAGAAGGATGGAGTCCCCAGTTGGTGCACTATCCAGTACCCCTCCCAGGGACTCCAAGAAGGCCGGGTACTCTGCACTGTTGTTTGGCCCGTAGGCCGACACAACAGTGAGAGACCTGTCCCCAACCCGAAGGCGCAGGGACGCGACCCTCTCATCTACTGGGGTGAACTCCAACACATGGCGACTGAGCTGTGGGGCTATGAGCAAGCCCACACCAGCTCGCCGCCTCTCACCGTGGGCAACGCCAGAAAAGTGGAGCGTCCAGCCCCTCTCCAGGAGTTGGGTTCCAGAGCCCGAGCTGTGCGTGGAGGTGAGGCCGACTATATCTAGCCTATAGCGCTCAACCTCCTGCACCAGCTCAGGCTCCTTCCCCCCCAGAGAGGTGACGTTCCACGTCCCAACAGCCAGAGGCTGTGTGTGTGGACCAGGTCGTCGAGGCACCTGCCCCCGACTGCCACCTAGTCCTCTGTGCACCCGACCCCCATGAAACCCTCTGTGGGTGGTGAGCCCACAGGAGGGCCGACCCACGTCACTCGTTCGGGCTGTGCCCGGCCGGGCCCCATGGGCAAAGGCCCGGCCACCAGGCGCTCGCCTGCGAGCACCCACCCCAGACAGAAACAGAAATGTTCTCTCAAACTTCATGTGTTTCCTTCTAAACAGTCAGGTGGTCCAGTCTGTGCCCAGATGTTTTGGCCCACATGTTTATCAGTATATCTGCTCCTCAGAGGCAGCAGATAGCTTTGATACGCGCCGCTTTAGCCTTATCCGCATGTTAAATTTAGCTGTGTGATTAAGAGCAGTTAGCCGCTTTGGGGGGTGGTGCTAACTAGCGCTGAGGACGCCACACACAGAGACTGAGGCTGAGAGGGAAGTCAGAGGAAATGCAACGCTCAAGGTCAGCGCGGACACTGGGACTGAGAGGGCATAAGTGTTTCATTTTAAACAGTAGAGCATGAAGTATAATCAGTCAGGAAGACATTGGATTGCAATTAGGGCTGGGCGATATGGCAAAAAATAATATCACAATTTTTTGGGGGCCCAATCACGATTTCGATTTTATCACGATTCTTGTAAAATGTCTATTTTCAAATTGCTTTTGATGTAAGTACAATCATCTGATTTTTAAGAAAGTTCCCTTCTTCACGGTCATAGTCTAGACCTATCCGTCATAGGCTGATCAGTGTTGCCAGATTTTCAGAGAAAAACAAGCGATTAATCCCAAAACAAGTGACCTCAACCCTTCAATAAGAAAATATTGAAAATAATCATTTAATTAGAATGTTGTGTATGCTAAAAGTCCATTATATTTTTAAACCAGACCTGGAAATCCACCTCTTTAAAGTGCACCCAAAAAACACAACCTTTAAAATTCATAAGAGACTTTGAAAAAACAAAACACAGCCCAATATCGCGTAAAAGAAGAAAACTTGGCAACTCTGAGGCTGAGAAAAGAAGGTCGAAAAAAAGAACCTGTATTTGAACAGATTAAACAGAAATGGGAAATCACGATCTGACGATTTCACCAAAAAAGCCGATTGACACAGGGATGAGCTCATGATTCGATTTTATCACGATGTTGCCCAGCCCTAATTGCAATGTCTTAATTTTCCTCATGCAGCTATGCCATGATCTGGTGAGGATATCTCTAAGCTTAACTAATTTAATTTAATCTAGGCCTAACTCTACCCTTACTAAAAGTATTTTAAAATTTGAAATTTTGCTAGCATAGCCACCACCTAGTCTCCGAAAAAACGTATGTCCTATTCACACAGCATAATATGTCTGAGTTTTTTTTTTTTGTTGTTTTTTTTTTGCAGGCATTTGCATGAGTATATTTGATGTCAGTAATTTTCTTGTTTTTACAGACTTTCTGGAAATGGCGACAGATTATTTATGGCAACAAACTTTTACTTCATTCATGAAATTAGTGTTTCTTTTCAGTTTGTTTTAACATGAATTAGCCTGGCTTACCTGAGCTGTAGCAGTGAATGTGGCTCCTCATCACGTTGGTGTGTCCGTCCTTCAGAATCACATCCACACATCAGATTTCTTATAAAACAGCAGTAAACTCTGTCTTTTAATTCATTTAATAAAGTCCTTCCATTTAAACTTTGCAGCGTTCTGTCCAATCATCCATCTTCTCAAAATTTTTACAATTTACATGTGGTCCCTAGGTACATATTATGTAGTGCGAATGGACATCAGATTTACAAAATGTCAAAAACGTATGATGAGCACTTTTCTTTTCTTTTTTTTTTACATAAATATGTTTTGAAAGCCAAGCTCAAAAATAACCACAAATTTGGATGAATTTTTTGGATGAAATTTTGGTTGGAGACATTTTCTTTGACTTCAACCAAAATTCGTGGTTATTTTACGTCTTGGCTTTTCGTAACATATTGACGTAAAAAAAAGACATGAAAACTTGCTCATTATATTTTTTTGACGTTTCAGTTTTGTAAGTAATGTTTTCTATGTTTAATGAGCATCTTGTACTCTCTCAACCCAGTAGCACTCACTACTCTTGTTTTTGACAAATTAACATTTGTCTTGAATTACTAAACACATATACAATATACTAGGGCTGGACGATCTTGGTAAGACGATATATATCTTGATATCTTACGTGTGTTTTTGTGCGTTTTTTGCCTAGTTGCCAGAAATGTAAATTTACATTGACCAAGTTATTTTGGTGATATCTTTTGTTGCATAAAACTGAATTTAAACATTCTATGCATACCACAAGTTTTATATTTTAACTATTACATCAATTGAATCTATCCTATGAATGGTTTATTTCATTTTTGTTTGTAAATCTAACTGCTATTCATCAGTTTTACCCAGGATAACAGTATCTCAATATTTACGATATGGCCAAATTTGTATCTTGTCCAATACATTTCTCGAAATACAATATATCTAATTACTGTATATCATATGTACTCATGATTGCAAAATTGTGTGCTATCTTAAACGTCAAAGAATCTTGGGATTCCCAACATTCTTCAATTTCAAAAAAATGAATTTATACATGAACATGTTAATTCATGCAAGACGTTATAGATAGCCTTCTATCTGCTTGGTTCGAGGAGTTATATTAGTGTAGAATTCATATCATCCTGAAATCATAAAAGGTCAATTTACATTTAAATGAGAGACAGTCCTAATCACAAACAAAAATACCAAAAACATTTGATCACATTGTTGAAAGAGAAACTTCTTAAGCCTTTTCCTGATGGTTGATTGTAAGGAAGTAATTTGTGTGTCCAGAGAACCAGTGTTGCCAGATTTCAGAGCGCAATAAGTGATCAAGTCTTTGAAAAAAGCCCCAAACAAGCAACTCAGCACAATGAAAAGCTAGTCAAACAATTAATTAATAACAAATATGTTTTGCGTCAGAAAAAGTGTTATTGGCGTTGACACTTTCTTTTATTGTACTATTTGCCAAAGTAAAAAAAACATCAGGAGGATAAAAAATTAAGGATCAAAGTTGAGGATCCAATGCAACCCGCAACTGTCAAAATCCACAAGTAACTTTCCCCCAAAAATCCCAAAGTTGCTCTAAAGAAGCAGAACTGGCAACTCCGAGCCCATCTTCCCACCGGCCTTCTCGACAGTCACAACAGTAAACACTGTGAGTGAATCCATCTTAATCAGTGTTTACCCAATGGGCTTCACTTTGCTGAAAAGACAGAAAGTGTGTACGGAACGCCCTGCTTTAAATCCAGCGTGTTACAAAACCTCACCTGAAACACTCTCGCAGACTCCAAATAATGCTTCTTACTTCACCAATGATTACTCTGTGGATTTATGCCGTTGTGTCGTAAGCTGAGAGTCAGATTTGGACCGTGTTTGTGAGCTGATTTATGATCTGTAAAGCCTGCCAGCGCGTGTCAGTGAGATGTCAGCGAGAGGGAGCAGAGGGAGCTGTGGTGCTGCAGGGAGAGGACTGAGGCTGATGGGATAGTAGACCTTTGAACACATGGAAATAGGCCTGATAAGACTGGGTAAAAGTTAATATTACATATGCTGTTGCTGGTTTGATTCACAAATAAGGGTTAGGGTTATATGGGTTCAGTGACAATTAGTCCAACTCCCAGTAAGAAGCCAGCTCACAGCCACTGGGACAAAAAGGAGACATTTTCACTGTACTGACGTGGTCTCACACTATGGCCCATGGGTCAAACGTGATGATGATGATTTCATGTAGTCCCTGGGATAAATTCAGAAAATTATTGATAGTGGCCAGCTGATAATAGCCCCTCCCCACTACCTGGTGCTGTAGTGGCTGAAACATTGCTCAGACAAGACTGTAAAACCTTTAAATGCACTAGAATACAGAAAACTTCATACCATTTGTCCAACATTCTGTACATCACACAATCACATCACAATCAAATGGGGCACAATAATATTATGCATTTCATCAGGCTTTATAAAGCTACATTTATATAGAATATAACAATATAGGTCCACAAAATGTGTCAGGATGATTTGTTAAACATGCTGGAATTCCAACACAGTCTCACAAGAAAGCATACATAAGACACAAAAACAGCACATTTTGACCAAGATTTCTCGCCTTTTTGCGTACTTATGTTATGTTTTTGAGTACTTATGTTATGTAATACAATTTTCTTTAGGGTAAGTTTAGGTTTTACTAAAATGGGTAAGTTTAGGTCTGGGGCTTGGGGAGGTTAAGATTGGGATCAGGATTTTGTTAATATTCATAAATAAGAACAGGTCTTAACAACCACCATTGAAATGAACTCGGACTGCAAAGCGTAACACTCGTGCTAGTCATACGTAATTCACATGTCCTGTAATGTCGTGGTAAATGTACACTTTCTTGTGAGATCGGGCTCGTAATTCACATTCTATGGTCATGGCAGTTAAATGGCAGGATAGGGGCAGCTTTTCCTCGTAATCACATTGCACTTTGCCATGAAATATTTAAAAATGTTTCACTAATTTAAAAAATGGTGATGTCTGGGGTGACTGGACCCATTTAACTATTGAATTACACTTTACAATAAACTCATTGTTCATTTTAGCTGCCCCACAATCTGAATGGAATAACATTGGCTTTTAGAATGTTGCGATGTCATTTGAAACCCAGCAATTGGTTTGTCTTCTGATGTATTTATTGACTACTTTGGGAGGGCCTAGTTGAATTACAAACAAAGAATGACTCTGAGAGGAACAAGAGTCAAAAGTCCCAATCACTAGTCTCAAACAAACAGGTGAACGCTGGAGACACGTCACAGTCAGGTCCTAGGCCTATCTCATTCTGATTACTTTATTTTCTGGATTAAATCTTCAATATTAACATCAAAAGTTTGACTGAATCTCAGCTCATCTTGCTTTTGTAGAACTGGGGTTGCCTGTTTTGGTTAAGAATCTCGATACATTGTCCAAGAAAAACGCCCAGTTACACAAAATCAAATCTGAATGTCCTTTTTCCCCTAATACCAGTCACTATGTCGATCAAGTTCAATCTTAAACACATTCTGTATCATTCATAGGCTGAGTAATTTTCAGAATCATTGGTTCCAGAGTTAAATAACCTGCAGAAGCATCCTCATTATCCACCTCTGTATCTTCTCCATTCACCGTCAAACAAATGTTACCACACAAGACGGCCCTGCTCTGCCCTCAATAGTCAAAGACACATTCCACAGAGCTTTTCCTCATGAGCAAAGACGAATAAATCAAAGGTAGTTAATTCTACAGCACACAGAGGGAGGGGCGGAGTGTAGGAGGGAGGGACAGCTCGGGGTTTCATGCCCAGCCAAAGGAGCTGAAGCTGGGGGACACCACCACCAAGACACCCCCCGATTCCTTCCAAGAAACATGCTCTGACCTCACGCCGAAGGAATGTACAGTGGGATTAATCAACTGTAGAGCTGCAGGACACTGGCAGCGGCGGAGTTACCAGCCTCATCTGTGGACTAGAACCAGGTCTGGATCCAGGCTGAACCAGGACTAAAGAGGACAATGTGGAATATCTCAACATTCTACAACAAGATTGTTGAACAAACATTAATAATGTGATATATTGCAACTGAGGCAGAAGTGACAACAGCTCTTTAATTTAGCTCTTTAACTTACATGTCAGCTCTGTGGAGAAGCGAGTCCACTCAGAATGAGAATGTGAAAAAGTGCAACTACTGTTAATGCTGTTGCAATTATGGAGACGTAATACTTCTTTGCTTGGATCAGATTTTTTTCCTCCAAGAAATTTGAATCCAGACATGTGGTGGAGGGCCAGACCATTGTTGGATTATCAAATTGTAATTATAGCTTTTGGCTGGAACACAAGGGTGGACACATGTTCTACAACTAAGAAAAAAATAAGTAGTAGCACTTATGCTCAGAAACTCTCCTGGGACCAGATTAAACAGACTGAGGGCCACATCTGGCCCCTCGGCTGTACTTTGTCCAAGCCTGGCTCCATCCAGTCGGATGTACTGCCAGATTCTCTAAAGGGCAACACATCGCATCACTTGCCAAGCCCATCAACACACATGTTGTGATACTTGGCATCATTTTTTCAGTGAAACATGGGTTTAATGAGTGAATTAAAGTAGCAGATTGACTTTAAAGTTATTTCATTCATATTAATGCATGAGTGGATATTTTAAACTTCTGTGTCTTTCGACTTGTGGAATAAGCAAATGCTGGTGCCTGCAGTGACTTTTTCAAGTGAAGCGTTGCATCCAAATTCAACAAACCTCATAGAAAATAGATGCGTCTAATTTGCCAGTCGGCAGAGTGTGTGCTTTGATCTTTATGGTAGATAAATGAGCATTCAGTGAGGGACAGCAGCTCCTCAGTCACATGACAATCACACACTCCATCTGCGTCATTGTGCTGTGTGCTGCTAAAACTGAACAGTGTCCTTTTATTGTGACCAGCCTAAGGCAAAGTCTTCCTTTTACACACAGGCCTTACTTTTACAGGCCTTATGTTTATATACAGCATTGTGATAAACACTTTTACATTTGTACATACAATACATTCATCTCTTACACTTATCTGAGACCTTTAAACTAAAGACAAGCACAGGGTGGTGTGCATATATGGACAGGAGAGTGCTGTGGTGGGAGGCTCTGACCTTGTGCCAAGGTCAAAGGTCACAGGGCTGTGGGATGAGACTGGTCCCTGTCAGAGCCTGTCTACACAAAGGACTGTCGCTCTAATACACACACATCAATGAAGAAGCAGAATGATCCATGAGCAGGCTTCAAGCTCAAAAGATCTACTCATGCATCATTCAGGCTTTGTGTTTGCACTTACAGTCATTTAAAGCCACACTGTGGAACATTCAGCTGGTCAAAACTGCTCTGAGCAAAATGTGGGGCTTTTGGGATTGGGCTTGCTGTTTCGCAGACCTGATACAAAACAAATTTTTTGTATTCAGTGTCATTTGAAAAAAATGGGATACTCTGCATCGCGCCAAATATGGATGGTGACTAGACTGGCTCTGGATCTTTTTTTTTAACATTGCCTGCAGCAGAAGATCTTCCAGAGAAAATATTTAGCCGGAATGACCTTATCTCTGACTAAAAGAACAAAAGTTCACCTGTTCCTGCTGAACCTGACTGTGAAGTGTATGTGTGTGGATATATTTAAGGCTAATCTTCTCACTTTACCATCTTCCCTGTCCACCTTTGAAACTCATCCTGGCGTTTCCGTGGCGACGTAACACTTTCCTCCGTCTTGTGGCAGATGGAGTGCCCTGGACCTGTCTGTCAGCTCGCAGCTTCGCATCACATCAACTGTTCTTTTGCAGAGAAGTAGTCTCAGCCAGAGCAATGTTTATTTAGACTAAAAACAGGATTTGCTCATGTGGAAATGCCTAAATGTGAAGTCGGTGGAAAGCTGTCAACCATTAAATGGTTTTGTCATATTAAATGAAGCACACGTAAAATAGGACTATGTGATAATGACAATGGGAAGTTTCTATATTTACTGACTGCTCCAGTTTGAACTTTGACTCTGACACCAGCAGGAGGCCGGTCCCTCAGGTCCTCCTAGTCTGACATAGTTTTATGGCTGTACACCATTATGAGAGATGAGACTAGCACCAGAGTCTGTTCTAGCCTGTCTCAGCGAAGCAGCGGCACTAGTAGTTTTGGAGATACGGCCCCTGTGCTGGCAGCTGCCGTGGTGCATTGTTACTCTCAGATTTATGACTTTGACAAGTGTCTGGAGCTAAACATAAATACAGCGTTAAGCCGCCATCTCCAAACTGCAGAGACACTGGCTTTATGGTACTTCCTGTTTACACCGAGGTGGTAAGGTTTACGTCCTCTGACCAGAAACATATTTTCACTCCAATTTATGTTTGTTCTCACGTCCCACTTAAGGAGAGACACTGGAGGTGAATAGGGAACAATCCTAATACATAGGCAACCATAAGTGACCCCCAAACACAAAATGTAGTCTACCTATAAAGGGATGAAATAGTCTTTTGCTGAAACTGTACTAATTACTAAAAGTGATTTTCAACCCAAAGAACCAGGACCTGTATTTTTGACTGGTTCTAGGCTTTTGATCAACTTGATTGGTGCTTAAATATCATTCTTTTTTTTTTTTTACATTTTACAACATGAAAACCATCATAAAAAAACCCATCCGACTCACTTTAAATCACCCTTCCTGTCATATTCATTCTCTCCAAATTGCTTCTCTTAACTTTCTCTGAATTCTTGTAAGTGGTGCTAATCTTTGTGACAGGCTCGTACACGTTCGCCGGAAGTCAAACTATTTTCCCAACTCCAAAAGCACTGTGTCATGATGTCAGTTTGAAATATGGAGCGAGCGAACGGGAACCCGGGCCCTGGAGCTAGGCAGCCATTAGCGTTGTACGTCTGCTTACAAACAAGATGCGGTCAGGCTCGTGAATCCAGAATTGCCGGTTCGCCGCAGCTTTCTGACAAATGGGACGTGTTGAGATGTATTAACCCTGCCTTTGTGAAGGGACAAACATTCAGCGGACTAATGACCTCCCGGGATCAAAACAAATGTAGAGAGGTAAAGAATAGGTGAGGGAGTGGGAGGGGGAGGTGAGCAGAGGTCAAAGGTCAGCAAGGACGTGGCTGCAGAGTAGCTACGGTTCTTCTTGTGTCTGTAAAATGAAAGCATTAAATAAAGTTCGGTGACATTTTGAATGAGGTTCAGGTTGTGATGATTTTAAAATTGGTGATTTATTAGTGACTCAACTCATTCACTTTAAACAAGATTAACTTTGGCTACCAAGCATGTTCCCATTAGGGTCAAGAGTGACTGGAGACTATCCCAGTGACTTTGGGCCTTAGGCGGGGAACACCCTGGACAGCGGTCAACTTGTTGCAGGGTTAAAGACAGACAACCATTCACTCTTTTCAATTCTTTTTTGGATGTGGGAGAAAACCGTTACACCCATTGAGACAACCCATAGTAACATGGGGAGAACATGCAAACTCGACCAATAAAGATCATCAGATGTTGAATTGACTCAACAAAGTTGTTGAACCTGGAAAGTCAGGTTACAGCAACTTAGTTTTCAAAGAAAACGTAGATACAACGGTTGCCTGTGATCCAGAACCCACACTTCAGCGGGTCTGGTCACCACGCCCCTCGCCTGAGTTTCACATCAAATCTACATCGTACCAGGCAATCAGATCAGTTTATTTGCGTGACGCAGATGAAACAAAGAAGCTGATTGGTCGTCTGTCAATTAGACCAAAATCTAACTTCACTCACCTCACAATGAAATCGTTTTTAGCTTCGCTCATTGATTCTGCTGAAATCCGCGATGTTTTTTCAGTTCAATGTGACATTTTTTTCGTCTGAAGCAGCCATGTTGGTTTTTACACAGCGAAAGATGCGTGTCTGAGATTGGCTAATTAATCTGTCATTCACGGCTACAGAAACCCGAAAGAACACGTTTTCCATGCAAATACAACGGAACATCAACAACGTACAATAAGCCCATTTTCACTCCTATTTTGCGTCAGTATGTTACGAAAAGTCAAAACACAAAACATCCACAAATTTTGGTTGAAGCCATGTAGCAAAAGTTTAGTTGGGTTTAACGGGCAAACCTTAACCTACCCCAAGGCCCAGTGCTAAACTTACCCATAGTAACATGATACTTAAAAAGAACGTACCCGCTAAACTTAAAGAAATTATCGCCACGTAGCTTCAATCAAAACTTGTGGCTATTTTATGTTTTGGCCTTTCTTAACATCTACATAAAAAAGGCGTGAAAACCTGCTTATCATACGTTTTGACATTTTGTTACAGGTCACATCTGTGGAGAGGTGACTCTGCTCACAGTAAGAATGCAACTGTGTATTTTAGATGGACAATTGAACAAATCTATGGAACATTCATTCAAAGTCAATATGTCATCATATTCTGTCTATCTACAGAACCATTCTCTCTGAAAAAGTCACAAGAGGTACGTTTAACTGAATACAGTTTTTAATGTTCATCTTACTATAAATTTTAAGCATAATTAAAATGCACTTAGCTGTTTGTGGGTCAACCAAACCGACTATTTCAAAGCTGATTTTTCTGGATGAAATCTGGAACATTAACAGGTAATGTAACACAGTCTTCCGAGGAAAACGGATACATTTTCTTCTCGTTTAAGTAACTCAAGTTACTAAAATGGGTAAGTTTAGGGCTGGGGCTTGGGGTAGATTAAGCTTTACATGTTAAACCCAAAGAAAACTTCGCCATAGCGTCAACCAAAATTTGTATTTTTTTTACGTTTTGGCTTTTTGTAACATATTTGGGTTAAAAGGCATGAAAATGTCAGATGTTTTTGACATTTCGTTGTAGATCTACGTGATAGTGCTAACTGCAAATACATATGTATGTCAGCTTATAATTATCAGGAAGATGCATTCACTTTGCAGAATTAGAGAAAACTCAATACCATTTTACTTTTCCATTAAATATCTAAAAGTTAATTTCAAACTTAAAACTTCAAGCTTAAACATGCAAGTGTTTATGTGACTAGATCCATTCTAAGTCATGTAATTTTTAGCAGCCAGTAGACAGTTATGTCATGTGAACACATCCTAAAGAACTGTGTGCTTACTTTAACATGTCAGAGTTGATAAGACGTCATGTGTGGAGACATTTTAACAGTAGTTGAACTTCCGATGTAAGAGTTAAGCTACAAGAGCATGTCAGGACAAGAGCTGTATAAAAATGCAGAATATGTGTCCTTTGTTCCAGCCCACATGTGTAGTCCATTAGTTTACATGCTTCTTATCTCTGGGATGCACGTTCCCACACTATAGTCCCACCTGCAGGTCAAACAGACAGAGGTGTTCTTATCTCTATCTTCTCCAAACTCTACCGAGAAGACGAGATATCACTGTTCCAATCTAAAAGGCCACTTCAGATCAGATTTAAGAGGAAAGACTATATGCTAAACTTGTCGATGTTTCCAAGCAAAGATTTCTTATTATGGAGAAATTCTTGAGTGGTGACTTTTGAAGAACAAAATATAATATTCTTAAATTCTCAACCTCTTAAAAAAGTCATACAATTGCAAATGTACTTTTTTTGCAGTTTAGATGATTGACTTCTATGCATAAAACTGGCATTTTCAGCAGGTCACTGGTTAATTTATTTACAATGACAACTACGAGTAATTTGTAGTTTTCACATTCTTCATTCTTTCACAACGGCAATAAATCTCGTTTCCTAATTTGGACGATGTCAAGCCGTTTGTGACTGCTATGGCCTCAGATAAGAACTGCCTATTGTTGCGTCAAAAGGCAAACTCGAGTAGAATTTTGTGAAAGTACAATACCTTCCTGAGTGTGAGCCGTATATCGCTGCTGTCCTACGTCTCTATCAGCGGCGATCTTTCACTGGAGATTCACGAGCCACAAACCTGCTGCTTTTTCACACAATAGGCCAGTAAAGCTGTCACCGACTCGTGGATTTACACAGAGCCTTTTCCACTCTCAAACGTAAGCATTCAGAAACAAAATACAGGGTCAGTAATGTACAGACTGTTTCTGTACTCTGATGATGAGCAGGGCCTATGTAGCTCTTTGTCAGATTTACACAAATATATAATTTGTGTATAATTATGTGAATGTTTCTACAAATGTTATCTCTAATGTTTGAGATCTTTTTTTTTTTTTTTTTTAACTTCGTAAATCATCCAGGCTTGTTTGGAGCATTTCAAGATGACAGAGCATTGCCTACTTTTTTAATGCCAGTAAATTGAGCTCTAACTCATTTCCTGATGTGGGAAACACATGAAATCTGGGGGCAATAATGGACTCAGACATGAACTTTAAAAGTCACATCAAGATAATAATAACATCACAGCTTTCTACCGTAAAGAACTGCCAAAATCAAAGGTATATTGTCAAAGTCTGACTTGGAGAGACTTATCCATGCATTTGTCTCCAGTAGATTAGACTTTTGTAACCTTTCCAAACGAGCTGTAAAACAGCTGCAGTACATCCAGAACGCTGCTGCTCGAGTCCTGACCAGAACCAGGAAGTACGATCACATCAGTCCAGTGCTTGGGTCTTTGCACTGGCTTTCAGTGGCTCAGTGACTAAACATGGACCAGAGTCAGGACTAAACATGGACCAGAGTCAGGACTAAACATGGACCAGAGTCAGGACTAAACATGGACCAGAGTCAGGACTAAACATGGACCAGAGTCAGGACTAAACATGGACCAGTGTCAGGACTAAACATGGACCAGTGTCAGGACTAAACACGGACCAGAGTCAGGACTAAACATGGACCAGTGTCAGGACTAAACATGAACCAGAGTCAGGACTAAACATGGACCAGAGTCAGGACTAAACATGGACCAGAGTCAGGACTAAACATGGACCAGAGTCAGGACTAAACATGGGGAATCACTGTTTCAGTTATGCTGTTTTTGTTGTAATACAAATGGGTCGCTACTTGAAATAAATATACTTTGAATTTGTGTAATTACAGTTTACATTTTTTCACAACAAAGTAAAATGTTATTATTAGGAAAACTCTTGCCTGTACTCAGCCTGCGTGTTCTTTCATGGTGATATTGTGCTGTGTGTCAATGAAAACTAATCTGTATGTGTGGAAAACAAAGATGGACCTAAACAGCTTCCCTGTGGCATGCCGTCTTGAAAACTTCCAGTAAAGATCGTTTGTGTCCTGTAACTCCAAAACCATATGATGCTATTGGAACACTGCATGTCCACCAACCAGATAATGTCAAGAAACCAGTGTGGAAAATCAACCAAAATATCACCTGACCCTCAGAGCTGCTCAGGCCCACTCAGATCCTGTGTCATATGTCACTAATGTTAATCCATCAGTGTATGGATTTCCAGTTGATGGTCAGTTTGGTTCTAATGATGTTCACCTCAGGGACCTCCAGGATCAATGTGTGCCCCAGAACCACCAGCTGATCCATAAATCGTAATGTGAGCATAACACAAGCACAATTATCAGACGTTTACCCTCTAATGGGGAAATTAGGAAGGCAGTCAGATCACCCGGGGTGACAAATGTGAAGAAATTATTGAGAGAGGGTGTTTTTTTTTTTTTTGGCATGTAATTACAATTTCAAATGAAGTTTTAAAACGGGACTTATCTAAGAGAATTATTGTTATTTGTTTTTTTGCCATGTTCTAACAGTGTCTTCCCATCATTAGTTCACAATTTGAATTGATTCACGCAACACAGTCTCTGAAGAAAATGTAGATATACAACAAAATGTCAAAAACATACAATAAGCTCGTCTTCATGCCGTTTTCATATCGAAATGTTATTTTACCTTTTGACTTTTTGGAACATACTAACGTAAAAAAGAAAAAAAACCATTGTGTTGCATATCTACGTTTTCTCCAGAGACATTCATATGTTTGAGTGATCTCATATTCTGCTGAAGCTGATGCTCAGAAAAGTTCTGTTTTCACTCAACAACTATCCTTGCCCCTATATTTACTTGTGGTAACTCAAAAAATCTGAATAAAATATGTAGGGTTCAAAATTCTTATGATGATACAAATGAGTAATGCTGTGTTCAGACTGGACAAAATCTCAGGTTTAGATGTTAAGTCAATGCAAAGCCAAGCTTTGAGGTGTCCAGCAAATTTGCATCACACATTTGCATCCTGTGTGGTGAAATTTAAACTTTCACTCTTCAGTTGATTCTGTGTTCTGTGGTGAGAAACATAGTGATGTAATTGTGTGTGCTTGTTACTAAATGCTAAATTTGCATCATGAGCGTTTTTCTACCTCTTTTTTGCATGTCTATAATAGAGGGTTCATCGGTCGACGTCACTATCTGCTCTACGGTGCATGTCACCTGCAGAAAGATACGCTGTCCAACTAGTTTGTTGGGGAAACTTTTTTGACAAAAAACAACTAAACAGGACAGAGCAAGCTGTTTTGATCAGATATGAACCGGTCTGATGGACGTCTGGCTCCTGAAGTTTGAGACAGTGTTTTCACTCACCTGAATGTAACGTTTATGAGACGTGATGACCAATTTCAATCACAAAATTGGTTTAGCAGCGTAACTTTTGTTACTCTCGTAGTTAGCTGACAACAGCGCTGACTGGTGTTGTTGCCAGAGCTTGTGCCATTGTGCTATTTGATTGTGCGCTAACCTCTCATGTTTATAAACAAATAATCCCTCTATATGCTATATTTTTAATGTAAGATTGACAGATATTTTGGTTGAAGACAAAATGTGGCGACATTTTCTTTGAGTTTAATGGCTTTGTTTAGATCTGAAGTTACACAAATGAATACGTAGGTTCAGGATTTGGAGTTGGTTGAGATTAGGATTTTGTTGGTTAAGATTAGGATTTTGTTAGTACTCAAGTAACAATATACATACTTTAGGTTTGTATGATCACTAAAACCTTGAACATGAACTGCAGAGGTTTGTAGAAACTAAAATAAGATGATAAAAACTGACTTCTGACTGACAAAAAAAGAATATCATGGTTCAAGATTCAAGATTCAACAAGATTCAAAAAACAAAAGTCTGTTTAAAATGCATAATTGATCAAAAATGTAACAGCTTTGGCAGCAGATCTTTCATTCTATGCAAAGCAATGTCAGATAAATTTATGTCATTCCATTCTTCCGTTCCCATAAAGCTCTCATTCACAAGTGCAGACAGATCTGTGCTTTGGAATGCTCATGCTAAACGTTCTTTAAGTACATTTATGTGATGAGGAAGGAACAAAGCCGTCATTTAGATCATTTCAGAGGAGGAGCCATGTTGGCAGAGGAGACTGCCGAGGCGTTACTTGGAAGTGGAAAAAAAAGACGTGGTGTTCATGCGGTCCATGAATCAGCTTGATTGGAGCCACAGGCATAACTTTAAACATAGTTCTGAGGGCAAGATCTGACAAGACAAAAGCACTTCCTCTGCCTCTGCTGCACATGCCAACATCAGCTGTTCAAACACTGATTCAAGTGATTGGTAAAATCAGGACTCAGTTGGTTTTGTTTGTTTTTTTGGGTAAAGGGTACTTGTTTATGCTTACAGGTAATTATGATCTGGCCTCAATAGTGCTGGGCTACATTAGAAAACTTGTTCCAATCTCAATTTTTCTATAGGCTATCTGCACATTGAGGTGCTTTTTTGTCTGTACGGTAAGTGCATGAACAGCTCCAGGTGCTGGTTAGTTATTGCTGTCTTGAATCAGTGGTGCACTGGCAAAGTTATGCTGCTGAATCCTAGTATATGAAGTAAAGTAGGCAAATAAAAATAGGCAATCAAAAATATACACAGTTATCATAACCGTAATCTGTGCTTACATGATTAATAAAGTGACATGTGACAATGACATGGCTGGTAAAGTGACAGGTGTAAAGTGCCCATGTGATTAGTCCAGGAGTCTAACATAGTCACATGTTTTATAGAGTTTCATAAGTCCAATGGCAGAGGGAAAGAAACTCTTCTCGCATCAGGTTCTGGTCCAGTTGGACCATAGCCTTCTGCTCGAAGGGAGAGGCTTGAATGCTCCACGTCCTGAGTGAGAAGGGTCTGCTGCTATCCGACCTGCATGCTCCAGAGTCCTGGAGATGTACAGGTCCTGGAGAGATGGAAGGCTGCAGCCAATCACCTTCTTAGCAGAGCACACAATGCGTTGCTGTCTGTGTCTGTCCCTGGCTGTGGCTCCAGTGTACCACACAGTGTTGGAGGAGGTATGGACTCAGTGCTGGCCGTGTAGAACTGCACCAACATCTGTTCAGCTTGGCCCTCTTCAACTGCCGCATAAAGTACATCCTCTGCTGGGCGATGCGACACTCTTAAGTGTCTGCTCTGCCTCAGCTCTGTCTCCTTTGTATATCCGTTCTGTTTCAGCTGTGTCCGCATTGACACAGGCCCTCAGCTCCTGCTCTGGCCCTCTGCTGTAGGACTAGGTCTCCTTCTGGGTGTTTGTGGAGGGCCGTGAGGTGTACGCTTGTGTTTCTTCTCACTCATCAGAGCTCAGGTGGCTGAGTTTATGGTCCAACAGTTTTGCATGTTTGTTCTACCATTTTGTTTGTTGGCACAGAGAAACAAACTTCACCTGCAAGCCACCCATTAGTGTCTTTTCACTTACGCCGCAAAATTATTTTTTATTGCACTGGAGACTTTCCAATCACATCTTAAGACACACAATGATTGGCGTTATAGAAAGTATTTGTGTGACTACATGTCCTTATGCAAGTCAGGCATGTGTATGAGGGTGGCTCAGAGAAATCCAAGGCGAAGATTAACAGTGTTTTTTCCAACACTTCTTATGCCATTAAGCAGGCTTTTTTTGGTGACAGTTGAATTTAGTCTACTGAGACTACTGTGCCCAAGAACACAACACAAGTCTGCACCTACATGAGAACTGGAATCAATCTGGCAACCTTGACAACCTCCTGGCACACGCTCTGGATCTACTTCCACCCAAAACGATTATCCATAAAAAATCTAATTACCCAGTGACGTCGCACATACCAAAGTCTATTAGTAATATATCAATACAGGTAACAACAAAGAGAGATTCCACTTTCTAACGGCTCTTCCAAAGTCTTTGTTCCGTGATGACGATACATACTTCTACCGTTTTTTCATATTTACAGTCCAAACATTGTGTCATCGCAGTGCAAACAGAAGCGCCCCTGTACACACACACACACACACACATACGAAACAGTGTGCAGAGGAGCGTGCCCCTCTGTCACCACTGCATTCACTGGAACCACTGCAAGCTTTTATCCAAACTGGCCTAATTGCCCAATCATCCGAGCCCAGGGCGGGACAAGGGACGAGGGCAGGGGCTGAGGCCAACCTTGGTCCACATCTGTAGGTTTGAAAGTTAAGGGAATGATGGTGCAGTTATTTGGGTTGAGATTCTTCCACATGTACATAGACTGAGCAATATTATGATATATTTCATATTGTGATGTTCATGTTGAAAAAGTGTAAATTTGGACAATAGTGATATAACTGCCTGTGCTCTACAGCTGACTTTCCTCTCTCTTGTGAGGCAGGTAGGCACTGATTGTGGCTTATTCTTACAGTTTCTGTCCTGTATCTTGCATGCTAAACCTTGTCTGAATGCAGTTTTATTTGAGATTGAATCGCAACACAAGCTAACATGTTAGCCACCTTCTACAGGAAGTGCGCTCAGAGGGATAGTAGGAGGGCCGGAATAAGGTACATTGTTTTTGAGGTAGTAAGAGTTTAAATGAGCTATGTTCAACTTAAGGCCATGGGCCAGATTCATCCCATCTTTTAAATATTACAGTCTAAAAAAAAGTTCAAGTGTTTGCTAATTGACCTAGTTTAATTCTGAGTCAGCACTAGTTCAAACTCTCAGCCTTGTCTGGGTTTGGTCTTGCCTTTGAATAAATATTCTTTATGTTTTGTGAGTTACTAAAAGTAATTTGATGTGGTTTCTGTTGCTCTAGAAAAAAGATTAAATAGCCCTAGCATAAAGTCTTATTGCTAAAGAAATTTGATTAAGTAAGCTTGATTTCTCTCTCCACAAGTTCAAAAGGAGTGAGTTGAGTAACGGTTCTCATAAAAAAAATATTTGTGGAGTTACTCGTCTGACTTTTGTCAGATCTTATCTTATAAGCTTCCGTCATGTTGCGCAAAGACTTTTCCAACACCTACACGCTGCTCGACTGCTGTCAGGTATGAAAAGGACCAACCCACTCTATGCAAACATTTTATTATTCTCTCAGTAACTCAGTGTAAGCATCCCCTTATCTCTAAAACTGGTGTCTCAAACTAAGTTGTAACTGGAGTCGAAATGAATGAAGTTAGAGTTGGTTGAGGGCTGCATTTTATAATATGTAAATATCGTCTTGATTTATTTATGAAAAAGCTAATAGGCTTACTTATATTAACATGAACTGTATTATTATTTGTTTTACATTTACATCATGCACACAAATGATGAAAAAAAATAAAATAAATGTGGGTAACCAGGACAACACCGGGTCACTGCATCCAGTCCGTTCTCCGGTCCGGCGTACCCAGACTTTCTATTTCTTGAAAAGTAATGAGAGGCTTTCACACAGCGATCCGTCCAGTCCGGCGAGAAGTTGGAAGGAACTTTTTCCGGACTGCTGGTGCGCTCCAGAGACCTTTTTGATTAAGTAAATCCAGTGATTTTTAAAATAATATAATTACGAGGATGTAAATAAACATCTTGTGCTTATTCATTGTGCAGCAAAAAATCAAACAGATAATGAACTGACGTGAAATAAGCCCAAAACTTGGTGCAAGTGAATGAACGTGAATCTTCATGAACTCATGCAGCCCGATCTTGCCCCTTTGTCTTAGCCGGTCTTAGCCTTGGTCTTAAGTATTCCTCTGTTGGCCACTAGTGGCTCTCTCCAAGCTCTATACACTGTCAGTGTAGAAGGTGTGGCTTCAGCCAGATGTGAGGGGGTGCAGTTTTTTTCATTGAACCTGACACATGCTCACGCCTGTGACAAGTGAGCAGCTGCTTTAGGATTACAGGCAAAAGAGAACTGTAGCAGCAGCTTCAGTTTGAAAAAAAAAAACTGCAATAATAGAAATCTATTTGGTGAAAGTCTATTTACTTGACAGACTTTAACAACTTTGTCTAAAAATGAGGCCAACATTTTTTTAACGTGTTGACACATAAAAAATGGTTTAAAAAATACATGATGGCCTCTTTGGCCTTTCCATAGCATTCACACTGACCCATGTTCACTCTCACATTTGATTATCTTTTTTATTAAGTCAACAAGCTTTATGTAAAAGAAAAGACACATTTTTAGACAAAGTTGTTAAAGTCTGTCAAGTACATAGACTTTCACCAAATAGATTTCTATTATTACAGTTTTTTTCCAAACTGAAGCTGCTGCTACAGTTCTCTTTTGCCTGTAATCCTAAAGCAGCTGCTCACTTGTCACAGGCGTGAGCATGTGTCAGGTTCAATGAAAAAAACTGCACCCCCTCACATCTGGCTGGAGTCACACCTTCTACACTGACAGTGTATAGAGCTTGGAGAGAGCCACTAGTGGCCAACAGAGGAATACTTAAGACCAAGGCTAAGACCGGCTAAGACAAAGGGGCAAGATCGGGCTGATGGTCTCACGAGGCCAGCAGTGTCCGTACATATGCATGCATATTCTGGAGGCAGTGTGAGTGACCACCGGACCCAGACGGATCTTGATCTGGATGGGAGGCAGTGTGAGCCCGGTGTTAGACGGCCCTACCCAGTAAACTTTGGGATATATGAACTCTATATGTCTGCGGTGTCTTTGCCCTTCTGCGACATGATGCGACTGTGAGACAAATAATCGTAGAAAAATGTCTTAATGTCTGCTTTTCTTTTAAGATCCCAAATGATTTTAAACTACTCTAGAATGCAGCTTGTTTATCCTGGTTAAAATTGTAAATCAATATAGGATAAGTGGAGTCTTTAAAATAGATTTGCATACGCCCCCTTTAAAAGTTTTATTGGAAACCAAGTCAATATCATATAACTGTCACCTAACGGCTGGCGACTGCTTCCTCCTTTTGACTTCCCATTGTGCTTCTCCCGTGCGCACGCCTCTTTAAATCGTCCTTTAGATCCCGCTCTAGTCTCTGTGTATAATTACAGACACACTCGGCCTCAAGGCTGTCATTAGCAAAAGCGAATGGGAACTCATCCAAAACTCCCAGCAGCACAAGCCCTGCTTCTGCTGCTTCCTCTTTTGTACACATCCACATTGTCCAGGAATCTGTTTTAGTTCTCATTTGGTTTGACATAAAACTAGGGCTGGGCAATATGGCAAAAAATTAACTTTTTTTTTACTTAGCCAGATCACGATTTCAATTTGATCACGATTCTTGTAGACCGTTTATTTTCCTATTGTCTTTGATTACATTTACAATTCACAATTGTTAGCTAAATCCAGCTGTCAAAAATCGACCAGTATTGCCAGATTTTCAGAGAGAAACAAGCGACTTCAAAGCTTCAATAAAAGAATTGACGAATTACAACATTGTGTGTAGCTGCAAAACAAGTATATGTGTTTTTCTTACAATAATAGCGACTTTTAAACATGAAAACATGTTAAAAAGTCATGTTTCAGTTATATAAATTGATATGTTTCCATAAATCAAACCTGAAAAAATGCTTAGATTAATTCCTTTTATGAACTAAAAGCACAGTCCAAAAGAGACTTCAAAAAAGAAGCAAAAGGACTTGGATTTGGCAACTGGGAGACGAAGAGTAATAGGTTGGAAAAAATAGACAGATGCAGCAAATAAAGAAAAAATAAATCACGGTATGACGGTTTTACCAAAAAAGCAAATTGTCACAGAGATGAGCTCACGATTCGACAATATTGCTCAGCCCTATATACAGTAACTACTTACTTTATAGACATTATTAACCCTTTAGGTGTCGGGGTTGAAACAAAAACACAAAGACGATACAAAAACACAAAGACGATACAAAAACACAAAGAAGGAGAAACAAAAAAGAGAAAAAAAACACACACTGAGTTTTGGTCCTTGAGAGTGCAGCCTCCAGGTCTGCAGATTCACACTGCAGAGTTACATAACAGACTTGTCTCGTTTTTCTCAACATCTGTTCAATCAAAACATCAGATTTAGCACCTTCAAACTAAATATTTTCCTTGACTTTGCTATGTAGGCCTTTTATAATAGATAGTAATATTATTTTGTGTTTCTTTATTGCTTTTCTGTCAATACGTGTCTTTGGGTTTCTTTGTCTGGCTCTTTGTCAGTTGTGTCTGACCGCTCTGGGGCTGCTGCTGCGCTTGGAGGGAGAGTGTGAATCTTCAGACCTGGAGGCTGCACTTGTGAGAACTGCACTAAAATCTCCCGCCGTCTCCTTGAATTGGTTAATGTGTAGTTTTTCTTCTAAAATTCAAATTTGATGTGATGAAGATAACCCTAAAAAATCTATTGTTACAACCTTAAAAATTTGAATATTTCACAAGAAAGCATAAACCATGACATAACAGAACATGTCAATGGCGGATAATTAGCACGATTTCAAGCTTTTGTAGCCACAGTTCATTTCTATGGTTGCTGTAAAAATATTATTGTATTAACCCTCTACCGCATAGTGTTGCTTTTAGGCAACAAACCACTTTTTTGGCTTGGACACTGGCCCTTTAAGTTTTTTTTATTTTTGTTTTTTTATAATGTTAGCAGACATGTTTCTGTCCAATAAAATCAGAGGCTGAAGTGGGTGTGCACATTTGACTGAGTCTGAAGCAGTCATTTCTGGAAGCAAAGTCACATGTGACACAGTGCTAGGTAACGGTAAGATAAATAACACTTTTCTCTGGGTTAAATTGGAATAATTTGATACAAAAAAATATTTTAATGTCCAGAAATATGTCAAGATGCACATTTGATTGTTTACATATAATTTTTACTTGTATGTTTATGCTAATACTGTGTTTTAGGTATGTTGCCCTAGGGCAACATCATGCAGATGTAGCACTTTTGTTGGGAAAAATAGTGCTCAAGAAGAGATGTGTTGGAGTGAATAATGAGTATTACTGCTTGTAGGAAGTGGACATAAAAACATTTTATGGGTCCAAGAATGAACATGGTAGTGAAGTTCCATTCGACAGTGAAGACAGTGAGCTTGAGGACGAGAGTGATAGTGGAGAAGAGTGGCTCCCTGAATCAGGTTTGACACTCAGTGTAGGTCAGGGGTCAGTCAGGGTTCTGTAAGATGTGTGTTGGTGTGTGTGTGTTGGGATGAAAATGAGGATGAGGTGTTTGAACCAGAGTAAGACAATGGCTGGAGAACACCCCATAATGCCAACTTCCCCGACTATCCTGAATGGCAAGGAAGCCTTCCGAGATCAGAAGATTACTTCAAGATGTTTTTTTTCAGAAAATATCCTGTCAGTGATCACAGAGCAGTCAAACCTGTATGCTCTACAGGTTTGACTGTTGTTGTTGTTGTTAAATTTTGTATATCTCACCTGCTCAGGGACTGCAGATGGAAACTAGCTACGGCTAAAATCTGGTGCAAAGCATCTTCAATGTTTTTGCACACTGTCCCTGTTAAATAAACTAATAAACTAAACTAAACTAAACAACCCAAGCAGACCTTTAAAACTCAGCACTAAAGAACTTGAACAGTTCATAGGTACTGTAGTCTACATGTCACTGTTTGGGTTACCAGTCACTCGGATGTTTTGGTCCAAGGCCTCTCGGGTGCATCAAGTAGCTGATACCATGAGTCTGAACAGATGGGAGGCCATCAAGAAAGCTCTCCACTTCAACGACAATGAGGCAATACCTGCAGGAAGTCCAGATCCACTTTACAAAATCTGACCACTGGTAGACCATCTTATTTCAAAATTGCAATCCATCCCAATGAGTGAGAAGCTGGCTGTGGATGAACAGATAGTTCCCTTCAAGGGAAAGAATAAGAACAAGCAATATCTACCAGCCAAACCTAAGAAATGGGGATACAAATACTCATTTTAGCCAGCTTTGAAGGTATTCCACATAACTTTGAGATCTACACAGGGCGAATAGTGCAACTCCTTGAGCTGGTAGATATAGGTGCAAGTGGGAACGTCATTTCTCCTAAATTGGCTCTTTTTTAGGTAAATTTTAGTATTATGTTGAATAAAACCTTTTCTGATACATTTTTAGATTATTTTCTCCTATTCCATTCAGCATTGAAAACCTTGGTGTTTTAGTACCCTCATCGCACACTGTTGCCCAGAGGCAACAAACCCAGATTTTTGTGGGGGGCGTGGGGGGTCAAATGTTATAATTGATATAATGTCAGGGACCCACAAGCTCTCAAAAAGTATCTTGAAATATTTTTTTCCTCCTAAAATAAAAAGTCATGCAGTAGAGGGTTAATTTATTAATATTTATTAATATTAATTAATATTATTGTATATTTTACAAAATCCTTCTTTTAATCTTAACCTACCCCAATCCCCAGCCCTAAACGTACCCATTTCACATGTGAAGAAAATATCCCCACTTAACTTCAACCAAAGCTTGTTGATTTCATGCTATGAAATATGTTTATTTTGTGCTTTTTCTTGTAGTGCAATATATATGGCGTAATATTTAAACACATCCTGTGTCGTGGTATGCTGTACTGTGAGACTATTGGAACTAAGCACTGTAGTGTTGTCACCTAGAGTTTCAATCTTGATTCAGTACTAAAGAACATACTAAGTTATTGATACTAATTACAATGCAACTGTGTGGCCATACCTGCTTGTGAAAGCCTGATCCCGTCAGATCTCAGAAGCTAAGCAAGATAGGACCTGGTTAGTACTTGGATGGGAGACCATTAGAACACCAGGGACGACAGGAGTAGATTGCCGTTGTGTCCTTGGGCAAGACACTTAACCCACACTGCCTCGGTGTCTGTGTACACTGGGTGACTGGATGCTAGACTGTAAAGCGCTTTGAATGCCTGGAAAGGTAGAAAAGCGATATATAAATAGACCATTTATTTTTAAATGTCAAAATGCTAATTTCTGAGTCAAGATTTTAGACAGCAGACTCATTATAGTTCCTTTATTAAACCCTACATATAGTAGTTCTAATAAAAAGGTCCACTTATGTCATTTTGATACAAATATGTTGTTTAGCTTTTTAAAGATTATAATTCTAAACTCATCTAAAGAACTATCTAATTTCAATAAATTACATTTTGAATCAATGGAATATTAATTCAATATGAATTTCTCTCAAATTGTCACAAAAATGTATATATACAACAAAAGCATTTTCAGGTCTTTTTACATAACTATGTTATGTAAAGTCAAAACATAAAATCATTACGAAATTTGGTTGAAGCCACGCGGTGACATTTCCTTTGAGTTGAACGGGTAAGTTTAGGCTTCAAGTTACTAAAATGGGTAAGTTTAGAATCAGAGCTTGGGATAGGTTAAGATTTACGGGTTCGTCAAACCCCAAATTCATGGTTTGATAGGTAAACGTTCTTACTGTATTTATTTGACATTTTGTTGTCTATCTATGTTTTCTTCCACTACCACCTTTCATTAGCTGAATGTGATGATGTCATAAATTCAGATGGATTTTTTCTATTAATAACATGCCATGAAATATCGGACAAATCATTTTAGACATTTCTATCTGGTGATTTCAATTACAGACTTGACCCCTTCTTTTATATGTAAACAAGAGTAATTTTAGCTGCCAAATTTCTGTATTTATTAGCCTAGAAATTGTTCCAAACGACTCTTTTGAAAGGTGCATTTCATTCAAAAGACAGACGTGTGAGTGCGGGACCTAACAGTGCAGCCTCCAGTTCAGCTCGTCCATACCGTCGGTACGCGCGTCCTGCTGGCATGGCGCATTGTTGAGACAGTACCTAAAGTGTCCAGAGGAGGGCGCGCGGTGCTTTGGCTCCTACAGTAACAGGAGCGCTCTGGGGATTCCTGCGCCAGACAAAGGTTTGGAGATTGCGCACTGCTGGAGACTGCGCACAGCTGGAGAGTGCGCACAGCTGGAGACACGGAGCCTGCCTCTTACACAATGTCAAAGGGAGAAGAAGATAGGCTATAACAATAATGTAAATGTGCTTATGTTTTCTAATGAGATTCCCATGTGAACACATCTGACACACTGCCCTTGAGCAAACGACAAAGAGCTGAGGCTGAGCTGCTGCAGTGGAACTGGAGAAACATGGTGTTAGTTTGAAACATCTTGTGTAAGTTACTCACGTAAGAAGAACAAAATACAGGTTTCTGTTCATGTAATGCAGTTGTTGGCAAACTTTTTCTTTTTTTTTTTTTTTTTTTTTTTTGACCACCAACATGAAAGGGAATGTTGATTTTTTTTTTTTTTGTAACTTACCACAAATTTGAAACTGAATATGCAGGTTTTTAAGACAACACATTTCTGAATAGATGCATTTCACATAAGGACAAAACCGGATTTTATCTTTGTAGAGCATTTTATTGAAATGGGTTACAAAAATGGGAATATAAATCTGACAAAATGTTAAATCAACCTTACTTTTTATATGGGCTGGGCCATTAATTGAAAAATCGACTGAATCGTCAATTATTTGGTGGTGGGTTTTGAATCGAAAACCAATTTTTTTGTCAGTAAAAATGTGTAGTTTGGAGCAAAAGTTAAACCTTGAGGCAGAATATTGATATAAAGGTAAAAAATCTGATAAATGGGACATGTTCAAAGTTTGTTTTTGAAAAGATTAAACATAACCGAATCAAAAATCGAGATAGATCAATATAAGAAAAAAATTGTGATTCTATTTTTTCCCAGCCCGACTTTTTACAGATAAATCTTAAATTGAATCATGGTAATATTTAGTTGTTGAACCCTTTGAAGTTCCAGTGTTTAACAAAGTCTAATGGAATGTAATAAACACGATAATAATAGTAATAAAAAAGCTATAGATCAACATTTCCAGGTGAGGCTTAAACATGTTGAGAGAGCAAACTGACCAACTGTTGTTGTTGTTGTAATAACCAAGTAAATCGATATTAAATGAATCTGAAGTCGAAATTACGCTTTACATATTTCATTACAAAGCGAAATGTTACTAATAGAAAAAACTGTCTTCACCTGGCTTTGTGACATCATCACATTCTACAACATGAACGCAACCTATTAACACCAATTCAAAAAAAATCAAAACAAGCCGACAAAACGTTTTCTCCAGTGTGTGTGCTCCCCCTCCCCTCTCTATCATCCGCCCCTCCCGTCTCTCTCTTTCTCCTCTCCCGGGCTGGAGTGCGGGCGGGAATGTGGGCGGAGTCTTCGTCCTTTCTTTCCTCCGGGAGCCTCATCAGCAGTGAGTATAACAGCTCAGCCTCGGCCGTAGCGCGTGTCATACGGCTGAAGCTCCCGGAGAGTGTAGTAGTAGTGGTGGCGCACATCTATGTCTCCCTTCGCACCACGCTCCTGTCCTCACGCGTCCTCTCGCTCTCACTGACCCAGACGCACGAGAAGAACCCACGCCAACGAGACGAGGTACGTACGAGTCACGACTCAATTTCAAACTGCAAACTATTCCTCTGACACCTGTTTTCCTATGTGTTTAGTAGCTTTTGTGTCATTGCTTTGTTTAGCGTTTTAACCAACAGCTCACTCGTGCGTAATTGGCACTTTTACGCACAGCTTCACATGTGTTGTTCCATAACATACACGCGTAATTAACACAAATTTATACCTAAAAGCAAGGTGTGTATGGGGTGCAAGTGTGACCGACATCTAACGTGTCTCTTTGCCCGCACAGGAGTGTTGTTTTTTGGGGAGACATGCCGGCGATCATCGGTAAAACATCGGACATGGATTTCGACTCGCTCCAACCGTGTTTCTACCCAGACGAGGACTTCTACTTCTGTGGTCCCGACTCTGCACCACCGGGGGAGGACATCTGGAAGAAATTCGAGCTGCTGCCCACTCCGCCCCTTTCCCCGAGCCGAGCAGCGCTACCGGGCGATGCAGGAGTAGACGCAGGGCTGGTGGACCCGTTAGACCCTCTGGACTGGGCTTCTGAGTTGCTACTCCTACCCGGGGACGATATCTGGGGCGCGTCGGACGATTTGGACTTGTTTGGAGCCGATTTGGATAACGGCATCATCATTCAGGACTGCATGTGGAGCGGTTTCTCGGCACGTGAGAAGCTGGAACGAGCAGTGACGGAAAAGCTTGGGAGGGCTGTCCACGGTGCGAGCGCGGTTACGGCGGCGACGACGTTAACGACCACGGGAGCAGGAGCAGCAGGGAGGAACTTGTGCGTAAAAGCGCCAGAGGTGGTTACGCGCAGCTCGGTGTCGGAGTGCGTGGACCCGGCCATTGTGTTCCCCTTCCCGGTGAACAAGAAGACTGGCACGGAGGCGACAGAAGTGGAGGAAGACACGTGTTCAGCTGACGCGCACGGGAGCGTCCACAGTGACACTGGTAAGACGCTCAAATATTCAGAAATCATAAACGTGTGACCCATTTTCTAACGTCACCCAAACAGAAATGCACATTTTTGAAGTGTTTGCACTGTAAAATTGCTGACGTGTGAATATGTGCTTGAAGTGTACTTTATTAGATAATCTTTGTTATTACTTTATTTTTAATTCTGATAAATCGTACTTTAAGACAAAAATATGCTAAAAATCAAGCTAGTCTTACGTAATCCAGGCACGCATTCTCTGATTTCCATAGAAACGCTCCCAAAACTCACCTTAAGCGCTTTGTGTTATTGTTTGGGTGAAGTTGGTAGGTGGTATGGGTCTGGAGCTCGTTCATATGACTGGCTCTGAATCCGATTACCTCACGCACACGCACGCACGCACGCACACACGTCCTGGCTGTGCGTGTAGCGCATAGTAAAGGCGGCAGAAGCAGCAGCAGCAGGGTTTTACGTAATCATCCGGCAGATGGCGGTAAAATGGGGGGAACTGTGCTGTTGTCTAGCCTACATGTGTGACCCTGGCTGGCAGCGCGGGACAAAAACACACCGAGAATTCGCACATTTATCACGTCAAAACCGGGACTTATCCAAAACAAAACCCGGACAAGAATGAGCTCAGATTAAAGGTTCTACGTAACACACAAAACTGAATCATGTGAGCTTTTGGCTATGATAAACAATAATCAAAAATATTTAGTTTCATTCACACATTTGACTCGCAGACTGCTAAAGACACTCTGTTAAACCTTATGTTGTCATTTTTTTGTTGGAAAGTGTCTACATAACAATTTACTCAGAACTTTTGAGTAATCACGAGTAAATACAAACAAGTGGGCGTGGCTAAACGGTAGATTATAGAAGATTACACAAACTTTCACAAATCAATCCACGTACACTTAAACTAATGATGAGAGAGTACGATTACAAACTCAGAAAACATAACAGAGGCCCTTTAAGACTGAGGAACGGCTGGTGCTGTTTCAAGGCTAACAACAATAACAAACAAAGCTAATCTATGTTTACGCTTCAGATTAAGGCACCATTTGCGCACAGACGATAAGATGACATGACTGGCAATGTTGTTTATTGACGTTAACGGGTCTCTTATTACTCACATTTTTATTTATGCTGTGTGTGTTGACTTAAACTGCCACTTTATGACATCACGAAGTGGAACGGAGTATTTTGAGCTTTGGAGATGTAAAATAACAAGTGAACAACCTATAACAGCTTTTCAGGAAGTCAGTAATTTTGCAGCAAAATTGTTTGTCTCTTAAAAGTGACTATGTGACAGTTTAAAATCCTATATGTTTTATTTAATCTGTTTTTTTTTTTAGTAATCGTAAGTAAACACAGACAAGTGGGCGGGGATAGGTGGTAAGTGAAAACAGGAATTGCTAGAAAATCTAGAAAAGTGGATTTTACATAACACTTCAGATCTCCTTTGTTATCCAGTTATCAACATTCAGGTCTAATTCGGATTGATCTTTGTTTAGGCCCTTCCTTTAAAGTGCCTCTGCTCCATGTGACTCGCTCCACTCTCTAAATAAACATTTGCGTGTCCTGTGGGCCAGTAGCAGTGACACAGAGGTACAAAGGGAAGGCGGCCCGGTTTGGCAAACATGTGGACTGGGGTGAGCTTTGCCAAGTCGCCTCCCACACAACAGTCAGAGGAGCAGAAAGACAGAGAGAAGGAGGGAGAGGAGGAAAAGGGCTATTCTTCCAGTAGCAGCCGCCTCCATAACGACAGCTGTCTGTTTGGCACCAGTCCAGGGGTGCTTTTACACGCTCTGCGCACAAAATATGGCAATATCTAGTATTTAGATGGACAGAACAGAGATGGTTTAATGAGAATCTTCAAGTCAAGCCAGATGTTTTTAGCTGACAGCAGGGTTTAAGCTCTTTTTATATATACAGTCTCTTTACATTAATAATTTAGTGATCCCCATGTTAATGTTATGCAGTGTTTTGGGGCGGAGCTTAGGGTTGATTTTTTAATTCCTTTGCAAAGACATTTCAGTTTCTTCTGTCCCTATTATGCACTGTATTTAGCAAGAGATTTCAGTCTAGTTTGGAAGTTATTAGGAACTGTGAGTTGCAACACTGAATTTTTTTCCATTGTGGTGGAAATAATCAAAGTCCTAACCTAGAGTTTTGTTGTTTTTATATAATTGGAATAGATTGTTTCAAGTTAGATAAGACAGTCTCAGTTTATGTAGTAGTTGAAACAGGACCCTTTTCACTTGGAATTCATTCAAGTCCTGTTTTAGAACTATAGACGTGATGTGCAGTAGTCTTTTATTATTCTTGTTTTATATAATTTCAAATCCATGTTGTTTTCTACAATTTAGCCAAGCTTACACCAACTCTAGCTTCATATAGCTGCACACATTCAGTACACATACCTTTAAACTTCCAGAAGCCACACATGTGCTCACCGTTTAACCCCGAGGCCGAGGTGAGCGCACTGTACATTCTCTGCATATAGGAGATTAGTGTGAAAGGAAGAGAAAGAAAGAAATCTAGCCTGTCTACCCGGCGCTGAGACGCAGCGTGTCAACACCTGTCGGACAGATTAGCACAGCACTGACTGACGCCAAGCACTAACTGGTTTCTGCCTTTGGAAACAGCCATTGAGCAATGCATTTTTTCTCTAGTTTCACACACTCAAGGAAAAAAAAGCACAACGAAACTAGATCAACGAAGTAAAAAGTGCATATTTTAACTGACTTTAAGTGTCTTTAGTCTTTTAGTGTCTACACCCATTTACTTTTTCAATCCCAACTGCATTTAAACAACAAAAAAATGCTGCTAAATATCTGTGTTCAATCTTATTGTCATATAGAATGCTGTGATTGTGAATGCAATCTTTTGGACAATAGTTATGATTTGGCAAATAAAAATACCTCATAATGCCTTTATGTTACAAAGTTTGTCATTTCGTCTCTTAAACCTTTAAAGTCCTCAGTTTACACCATATAACTCAGTTTGTATTTTATCTCTTGTCAGACGATGACGATGACGAAGATGACGAAGACGCAGAAGAGGAAGATGATGAGGATGAAGATGATGAGGAGGAAGAAGAGATAGATGTAGTGACGGTGGAGAAAAGACGTGGCTTCGGGGCCAAAGGACCTGGTTCCATCTCTTCCTCTGCCGGGCTTCACCGATTGGCCAACCGTGCGCCGCAAGAGCTCATCCTCAAACGTAGTTCTGTCCACCAGCAGCAGCACAACTACGCCGCGCCCTCTCCATACGCTTCCGACGACGACCACACCCCTCCTGCCAAGAAACACAAACAAGACACACCAAGACCTCCAACCAGAACCAACTCATCCTCTTCGAATTTCTCCATCAGCTCCAGTCAGAGGTGGGTACAGCTGAACCTTGACTTAGTACTTGAGACTTGACTTGGACTTGAAAATCAGAGAGCTGAGACTTAACTTGGAGTTCTGTTATCTGAGACTTCTTAATGCTTCTTCTAGTCACAAACTAGAACATTTCTTTTACACTTAATGTGCATCCTTTTTTAAGGCAGTTTACTAAAAGCATATACTGGGCATTTCAAAAATACAGTTATATTCAATAGTTCGATATACAGACAGAACTCGAAGCAGACAACTTGAACTTGGCTTAGACGTGCTTCTCGTTGACTTGGGACTTGCTTTGAACTTGTCTCTCTTTTTACATGAAGTGAGCTTGCCCCTCTTTGATTCAGAACTCGATTTGGACTTGTTTTTCTTTGACTTGGGATTCCACCTGGACCTGTATATCATTGACCTTGACGTTGAACTTGTCTTTAACTTGGACTTAAGACTTGAGGTTGGACTTGCCTCTCTTTGACATGGAACTCAACTAGGACTTGGGAACATGATGTAGGTTTGTTCCTCTTTGACTTGGAACATGACTATGACTTACCGCTCTTTGACTTGGACTTGCTTCTCTTTAACTTGGAACTCAATTAGGACTTTCTTCTCTTTGACTTGGGACTTTACTTAGACTTGCCTTTATTTACCTTAGAACTCATCTTGGATTTGTCTCTCTTTGGAACTTGATGCAGGCTTGCATCTCTTTGACCTGGAACTTAACTAAGACCTGCCTCTCTTTGACTTGGACTTATCTCTTCTTGACTTTAGTAACTCAAGCTAATACAACTTTCCATCTCTCCCTCCAGCACCCGAAGCAAACGTTCATCCAGCGGAGACAGCAGCCCACGCGGCCTGACTACCGGTTCCGACTCAGAAGACACGGAACGCCGACGCAACCACAACATCCTGGAACGCCAACGCCGCAACGACCTGCGCTCCAGCTTCCTCACGCTCCGAGATCACGTGCCCGAGCTAGCCCACAACGAAAAGGCCGCTAAGGTGCACATCCTCAAGAAGGCCACGGAGTACTTGAGTTCTCTGGAGGAAGAAGAGATCAGGCTGCAGCAGGAGAAGGACAGGCTGCAGGCGCGCAGGCAGCAGCTCATGCGCAGGCTAGAGCAGAGTAGGACTCGCTAAACCGCTAACACACTCAAAAGTACTCCCCTGGACAACCCCGGCGACCTGTGGACAACATCACGAAAGAATGTAGAATGTATACAGACTGTTGAAAGATTGGGCTGTGTCCAAAGTCAGTCACTTACTCTTTGCATAGTGTTAGATGTTTATTGATGTCCATTTTCAAGCCCATTCAATAGATATTTTAGAGTTTGAATGGATTACAAATTGATTAGTAGAGCATTCTTTTTGCTTGATATATTTGTAATGAAATGATTTTTACTCAATTTGATCCAGATGAAGCTCCCTCAAAAATTGTTCAGTTTTAAAATTATTTCACAGTTTGAAGGAATGTAATTAACAAATCTTGGCAGACAAGTGAGTCTACAATCGTCCACTATGTATACCAAAAATGAATAGTGTAATATAATTGTGATACAGTTACTGAAACTGTCCTACTTCCCCAAACCTATTGACGCCCCTGTTAAAAATCTTATGCACTTATGCACTTAATAATAGGCCAAATGAAGGGGAATTGTACACCCAACACAGCTACAAATTCGAAAATACAAACTAAAATTTTATTACACAGACACAAATTTGCAAACACAACTATAATTTTGATCTTCCAAGATTCTATTTAGCATCATGTGGCCAAATGTAATAAAAATCTTTAGCATTTTAAGCAACTAAATCAATGAATCAAAAAGAATGTTTGACTAATCAATCAGCAAATGGAAATGGAAAAAGAGCATGGAAAGAAATACTACTTTGGTGCTTAGAAGGTTAACTTTACAGACTTTTGGACAAGCCTGCAAGGTTAGCAAACCTAACATACGCATGAATACTAACAACAGTTTTGAAATACTCTAGACTGATTTTGGACACAGTCAGAGACAGACATTACAGTAAATGGTCTCGTTAGCTTTAGCACATGCTACGCTAACTGGCCTTCTCCTCACAATGAACTATGGGCGGTCGACGGGGTTCCGGAGGAGGGCTCTATCTCGGACTGTCACTGCAGACACTTTTTTTGCACATTTGTTGACGTTAAGAATGTTTCGGGTTTATGTTTTGTTTTGTTTTCCACACTTGGAGGAGAATAACGGAAGCAAGCGACATTTTTTTTTTACTACAGAAGTCTTCCATTGAACTGATATCATTTTTTGTATCTTTTTTATAATGCTTTTTCGATGTACTCACTGTGACACCAGCCTGGATTCAGGGAAAATGTTTTACAAAGGTGTTATGGGGCACTTTGCTTGGAGAGTTCACGTTAGCTTACTTTGCCTTCACCACTGCAACAAACAACCTAAACAAAGGACTAAATACATATATAAATGATGAAATAGAGATATGATAGACTTCTTTTGTACACTTCTCGGGGTCCGAATAGCCACTCTCTCTCCTCACACCGATCGCCTCCTGAGAATGAGAAAGTTCTGTCAGATAGTTTCAGCAAAATGGAGTCATGTCTCCTTGTTCTTTAGTCACTTTTGTTTGTTTGTTGTTCAGTTAAATTACCTTTTATCAAATTACAAAGTTATATTACAGTGATGCTAACTATTTAGCATTATCATATGTTTTAGAACATTTTTGCAAGGAAAAACATGCTAGCTGTTAGCATTCTAGCTAACGTAAAATTGAGAATTTCAAGTCTGGGAACAAACTTTCTAATTTTGAGTTATTTCTGCTATTGAATCAATAAAAAGTAGGAGCTGATAATATGGAAAAGTCCAACATTCACTGTTAAAGTTTAAATTCTGAATTTGTTATGTTAATTTAAGCAAATTTCACTAGTCAAGTCAAATAATCCACCGATGGAACAAGACCTTTTGTTCTTGTAAGAAAACATATCTTGTTCTGCCAAGAAAAAGAATAACAATTTGCACTTAAATGTAAGAAAACGAATGTTGTGTCATCACAATCAAGAATTGGTAGAAAATTTCACTTGACAAGTTGAATCTCCTCAATACAAAAGTTTGATCTTATCCCACTTCTATTAAATGCTGGTGTTTTTGCAGATCCCCAAACGTACCCTAAACATTTCCGACAGAACCTTCTCGTACTCAGAACGTCCCGGTGCTGTAGGCGCGTTTGTACTGTGCACCTTTTTACCGACACTTTTGTAAATACAATATAGATGTAAATATCATAACGCTAAACACACTCCACTCAGACTTGCCTTGTTTTGTAAAACTTTGGATCATTTTGGGTTTTTATATACGTTTTTAAGCTGCCAATAACTAGACTGGAAGTTTCTATACCTTTAAAAGTACTGTAAGCCTCGATTTTTCAGAGTGGCAAACGTTTGTAACATGTTTATTATTGCTCTGTTCCTCCTCCTATTTCTTTGTATTGTACCATATGACTAATTCTACATGTTATGCTTTTAGTGTGATGCATACTAAATCGGATACTTATATTTTCGTATGAAAATGAGTTGTGGGTAGATATCACTTGATCTTCTTTTGTACAGCCAATGACCTGCCTTTATACGCTCCTCTGTTTATACGTGTAAGAATCGGGTGCATAGAAACTGGGTGAACAGATATAAGATGTTTGTTTTTCTTTTATAAATATGTACATTTAGTGCTGCAACTCATAGCACTTTGAAATACCTCATTTTGAAAATAAATAGAATTAAATGTTCACTGTTGCATTGTGGTTCTTTTTTATTCTCATTCTTTAATTCTTAATTTTTATTTATCCAAACACACAGGTATTATACAGTATTTGCATATTTACATAAGGCAGACAAACACACACAGAGTAATGTTTGCCAATGACTAATTTTGTCAGACCTCAAAGGCTAATCAAACAGGATCTGGTACTTTGATAGGAGACTGCAGAGACCTTAAGACTGTGCTATGAACCGTGCTAAAACTGCATTATCCAGGCTACACAAACCCGGACACGAGAATCTCTACAAATAAAGTTCACATTTGTGATACTGTATCTTCCAATTTTCTGAATGAATTAATTCACAAAGCTGGGGTGGAGTCACAGGATAGAGAGCACCAACTGAGCAATCCAAATGAGAGAGATTGACCAAAGCTGGAGACTTCAAATAGGAAGAAATGAGAAAAGGAGACACGCTACACAGTTAAATTTAGAACCTCATTTATCAACCATTTGCTCACGTGTAACAGGTTAAAGCAAAAATGTGACACACCTAACATTTTTGTCTCAAACTAACACTAAAAAGCAACATTTGAGTTGATGTATATTCCTTTGAAAGTGTTCTGAAATGGTATGGTATGTTTCTATTATTGAGAAATGGTAAAATTATGTTTGGGACAGTTCCTCTGGACTGGCAGACCGGAGTGATGGTTCCAAGAAAGGGGTGTAGCTGTGGAGGTTGTGTTCCAAATACAGGAGAATCACATTCTTCAGCCTCCCCAGTAAGACCTAATACCAAGTACTGAAGGTACAGACTGCCATTGCTATAGTCAAACCATGGATTCAGGATGAGCAGTGTGTTTTTGCTCTAGTTGAAAAACACTTTGCTTACCATCAGTAGATGAGTATCTTTTAAAATGTACTTTATTTTTAGTGTGGTCAAGACCCCACTAATTGACACCAAGACCTTTCTAAGTCCCAAGATCAAGACAAGACCAAGACCACTGAGGGCCAAGACAGAGACAAGACTGAGATTTTACAGGTCGAGATCGAGACGACACCAAGACCGCTGTTCATCGAGACCAAATCAAGACAACCTTTGTAATTTTATACAATTATCAGTGTCTACATGAGCTTATCGTGCAGTGCTTATTGTGAACTCTGCCTGGAAAGTTTAGCAGAATGTGGTGGTAGTGAAATGTGGTCTTTGTGTCAGGGTTAGACAAGACCAAGTCCAAGGCCGAGTCCAAGACAAGACCAATTCCAAGCATCCTTGAGACCAAGACAAAACTGGGTCCAAATGTGCTTGAGTCCAATACAAACTCAAGACCTTAAAGAGATCTCAAGACAGGTCTCCTAATAAAAAGCCAATTCAAGTAATATATACAGTAGACTAATCAGTTGTACACATTTAATGTTGTTGTTACTGGCCTGGTTCACTGCTCTGTGACTGTACATGCAAGAAAAAAGATTAGGGACCACGGCTGAACCTGCTTTTGGATGTATCTGATGTGTTTTCTACTATCAAGGCTCTTTGAGATGTCTGTTTTAACCATAATTCTTCTATGACCTGACTCAAAACCAGTATGTTAAGGCTGACAAATACCACGTAAATGTTTGTCTCTAATGCTTACATTTTGAAGTGGGCCACTCATAAATAATAACAGCAGCAGCAGCCCATTGCCCTGTTGCTGGCCACACCTCCTCCTCTCCTGTATCTTCTTCTGTCCCACCCACACGCACTGCTCTCTCCTTCGTCTTCCTCTACTATCCAAAAGCCCGCTGCATTGTTCGGCACGTTGCCTGGGATACCGGAGCAGCTGCTAAGTGGAAAAAAGGGGGAAAAAATCAGTGTAAAGAGAGCGAGAGAGAGTCTTTTTATTGTACATTATGCTCCGTGTGTGTGCTCGTGTGTGTGCGCTGGTGTGTGCGCGTGAATGCAAATGTGGACCAGGGTGGGCTTTTGTCTGTCCTGCGATGCGTGTGGCCTGATATCGCTGCTCAAATGTTTCCGGAGAGGAGCAGGCAATCACACAATATTTGCCAACACTTTTTTTAAAAGTAGATTTCCCGCTCTTGAACACAATGAAGCAAATACATTCTGTATGTTTTTTTTGTTTGTTTGTTTTTTCAAAGGACACATTTTTTTCAACAGGAGCAGCACCATGAGTCTGTGCTGTAATGTGTCTCCTAACTGCAAAATCCGTGTTTGAACAAGTATGTAAAGGCCATTCAACCCGAATAACTACTTTTAACACATCTTTGTCAGAGGAAACACTGGACAGTTTTGTCCTTATTAAGTTATGTTAATACTGAGATGCTTAATAAATATTTCTCTTCAGTTTGGCCCTTTACATGTCTTTTAGACGAAAAAAGGGAGACCCAAGGCACTCTGCATACAATGAAAGATAAAAACGCCTTTATTTTCTGTTTTTTCCTGATTTGTTTTTTTTTTTTTTTACTTTTTGTATGAAGAGTGCATTGGGTCCCGTTTTTTCTTTGTAATTTTGTGTTCCCAATCACCAATTTACTTTTTATAGTTATTAAGTCATTTTATGGCTCTTTTAGAGACGAGCTTTTAAACATGATGAATTGCTTTCTTCAGACAGGGGTGTTTGCCACTGCTTTTAAAGCAGAAGTCTGGCCTTAGGCTCTATGTCATGCTGGTGGCTGTGGACAGTCGTCTGCAAAAACGGTAAATGGCTCTATTTATATAGCGCTTTTCCACCTTTCAAGGCACTCAATCACCTTTCAAGGCTTTTACAATCAGGGATCCACTCACCCAGTGTACACAGACACAGACAGGCAATGTGGGTTAAGTGTCTTGCCCAAGGACACAACGACAATCCACTCTTGTCGTCCCACTGGTGTACTTGGTGTTCCAGCGGTCAAAGTACTAACCAGGCTTTAACTTACTCTGAGATCTGACGGGGTCAGGCTTTAACAAGCAGGTATGGCAACAAGGCTTCACTGATGCTCCCTCAACTGGTCCATCTGTCCTCAGTCAAATAAATGTTTTTTTATTATTATTTTTTTGTGTGCTTATTTGTTGGTGAATGTGTGTAGAAAGACAGGGTGCAGATGAATTGACACGTTGTTGGTTGTGTGGGTTAAAAGAACTGTACCTGATTTTTGCATTCCTAAAAAGAAATAATTCATTCTAAACTTCTTACTTCACTCTTCGTGATTTGCTCACTTAGCTAATGCATTCTGAGTTTCAGAATTGTTCATCATGATGTGTTTTAATGATTTTCTCACAGCTGTTAACGACGAGGTGAGTCGGAATGCTAACAACAGTTGGCCACAATGTTAAAAACAACAACAGACAAAGTTGGACACAACTGGGACATTAATAGACATAGACAGGACATTGTGGACTTCTTTCTGCCTGAAAGAAGGGTTCTGATATTGTTAAGTTGTTAACTGTAAAGCATTTATGTTAGATTATTTGCATTAAGTATTTTTCTTTGATTAATTGATTGTTTCACTGAAGCCAAAGAGATGTTACACAGACTCATTTTGTTTGTGATGAGTTGAACCATCACAGGGCAGTAAAGCCTGTCAGAATAGTTGTTGAAAAGGTCCTCACAGAACATCTAACTTCAGTGAAAAGTTGTTGTACGTGTTGGGTACAGCGCAGGACAGGCCGAGGGGAGAGGGGCTGCTAGATTACATAACAAGGTCTGGTGGTCTGCTGCACTTCCAGAGGCCCCTGGGTGTGTATGCATGTGTGTGAGGTTCATCATCCCAGGGGAACTGCTGCCTCCGACCATCTGCACAACGACACAATGACTGGAGCAGGAAAAACAACATGACAGAGCTGAGTGAGGGTTTAGAGCAGATTAGCACTGTTTTGAACTGTATCTGATGCAACGGAAGTGTAACTGTTTTGTCCACCATTCTTTTGCTGTGGACATACGGTACAACAACAGATTCTACAGGTTTAAGTGGCTTTCAGTAAACTGTTTATCAGGCTTGACTCCTATACATGTCCATGGAGATTATTTTGGAACTCCTCTTGGGATTGTCAGGTTATGTCTATGTCCAGAGCAGTTCTGGGGCATTTAGGTTTTAAGAATAGACCACTTGTACACCAGAAACAAAGGGAGACATGCTTAATTGATTCTTGGAAGTGAAGGCAGAACATAGAGCTCCTGCACCCACATGACTTATTTAGCTGCGGTAGCAATTAAGGCAGGGAAGGAACATCTGTAACTAATGGGAACAAGCCAGAAACCGGAAATGTAAAAAAGAATCTGTCAGTTGTTGCCTTAGAAGTAAAAACCTATGTAAAAGATAACGTGTACTGTAGTTTAAACAATATGATAACACATTTGACACTAAAGTCAGTGACCTTAGAGTTTTTCTGCATTGAGCTGATTGAAGTTTATAATTGTATGTTCTTGCAAATGTTGAGCTCAAATAACATGCTAAAAAAAAACAAAGGATCTATCTTTAGGTTAAGTTGGTTATTGTACCTGTAAAGAAATTTGTTCTCCACATTTGATCCATCCTTTAATGCCTTTTACTGTATGTATCTTCTCAGGAGCAATGAGCAGTTTGTCCTCGTCTGTGTTGCCGTAGTCATAGACCAACATTTGCGATATCCGCAGAAGCTTCTGGACATGCTCGTATCAGACTCAAGTTTTAAATTGTCCAAAGGGACAGGGCTTTGGTAGAACCCTTTTTATTTGTCCTAAAGGAGCAGTGCTTTGGTGTCAGTTGTCTTCAATGGAGAGTACTTCAGTGGAACCCTGGTCAGTTGTCTTAAATAGACAGTGCTTCAATAGAACCCTGATCTATTGAAGCACTGTGTATCAGTGCACGGTCTAAAAGAGGCAGCTGTGGTAGAACTCTGGGCAGTTATTTTAAAGAAGTATTGTTTGGGTAGAATCCTTGCCAGTTGATATAAAGGGCCAGTGCTGTGGAAAGGGACAGTGCCTCGGTCGAACCCTGGTCAGTTGTCATAGCTTGGTAGAACCCTGGTCAGTTGTCTTAGGTGTAGTGCTTTGATATAACCCTGGTCAGTTGTCTTGAATGGACAGTACTTTGGTAGAACCCTGATCAGTTGTCTTAAAGGGGCAGTGCTTTGGTAGAACCCTGGTCAGTTGTCTTAAAGGGGCAGTGCTTTGGTAGAACCTGGTCAGTTGTCTTAAAGGTGTAGTGCTTTGGAAGAACCCTGGTCAGTTGTCTTAAAGGGGCAGTGCTTTGGTAGAACCCTGGTCAGTTGTCTTAAAGGGGCAGTGCTTTGGTAGAACCCTAGTCAGTTGTCTTAAAGGGGCAGTACTTTGGTAGAACCCAGGTCAGTTGTCTTAAAGGGTTAGTGCTTTGGTAGAACCCAATTCAGTTGTCTTAAAGGTGTAGAGCTTTGGTAGAACCTGGTCAGTTGTCTTAAAGGTGTAGAGCTTTGGTAGAACCTGGTCAGTTGTCTTAAAGGGTAGTGCTTTGGTAGAATCCTGGTCAGTTGTCTTAAAGGGGCAGTGCTTTGGTAGAATCCTGGTCAGTTGTCTTAAAGGGGCAGTTCCGTAGCATAACCCTGGTCATTTCTCTTAAAGGGGCGGTGCATTAGAGTCTGTGTGGACATATGGTGCTGGCTGGACTCTGGTTAAAGCCCTTTTATCCGTGTGCCCGCTGGCCCAGACCAAACAGTCGGGCACGCGCCTTTAATGCTCCACTGGAATCTATGAATGGACACCATATGGAACAGACAACAAAATTGGTAATCACAGCGATTTCTATTGTTTTAAAGTCTAGGAGTAAAAACAACTCTTGAAATGTGTTCAATTAGTGCAAGTACCAATAATGTTTTAAGTAGTTTACATTGGTGGGAGAGTCACATCAGACAAATTGTATTTTTTTGTGGAAAAAGTTAAATACAAGTTAATAATGACTGCTCTTTTTTTCTCTCTCTTTTCCCCTCTCTCTTGTTCTTTTTCTCTCTTACCTATCCTTTTCCTCACCTCTCATGCTCGTTCATCCTTCTTCTTTATAATTCTCTTCTGATCATTCTCTCCCCTGCAAATCCTCTTTCGCTGTTTCTTTCCCTCTTTCTTTCCTCTCTCCTACTTTTGCCATCTTTGCTTTTCATCCTCTTTGCTCTTTGCTCACTATGTTCCTCTTCTATCCTCTCTCTCTTGATTAATTTCTCCCCTTCTCTCTTTCCTTCTTTCTCTTATTCCCTTACTATCTCTTTTTTCCCAGATTTTTTCCTTTTTTCTATGCGATCTCTCCTAATCTTTCCCTTGCTCCTCTTCTTTTTCTTCTGCGTTTTCACACCCCCTTCATTGTCACTCCTTCTCTTCTCTTTATCTCTCTCTTCTTTCCCCATTCTCTTTTCCTTCTCTCTTCTGCTTTCTCTCCTTTCCTCCACTGTTCATTTTCTCCTCTAATCTCTAGCTCATTTTCCTCCTCTCTCCTAGTCTCTCTCTTCTTTTCCTCCACTCTCCTATTCCTCTTCTCTCCAAGTCTCTCTCACCTTTTCCTCCTCTCTGCTTGTCTCTTTTTCATTTTCCTCCATTCTTCTCATCTCTCTCGTTTCCCCCTCTCTCCTAGTCTCTCTCTTCTTTTCCTCCACTCTCCTATTCCTCTTCTCTCCACGTCTCTCTCCCCTTTCCCTCCTCATCTCTCCCTTTTTCCCCTCTCTCCTAGTCTCTCTCTTCTTTTCCTCCACTCTACTATTCCTTTTCTCTCCAAGTCTCTCTCCCCTTTTCCTTCTCTCTCCCTTTCCTCATCTCCTCTGTTCTCCCCTGTCTCTCCCCATCTTCTCTCTCCTGCTCCCTTGCCTCTCTCTCTATCTCACTTTTTTTTCTCTCTCTCTTTCTGTCTCTCTCACACACCTCTCTCTCCTGCCCCCTTTATCTTGTCTTTCTTTCTGCCTCTCTCTTCTCTCTCTCTTTCTCTCTCTCTTCTCTCTCTCTTCTCTCCTCTCTCTTATCTTCTCTCTCCTCTTCTCTTCTCTCTCCCTCTTCTCTCTCTCTCTGTCCCCCTGTCTGCCCCTATCTCTCCTCTTCTCTTCTCTCTCCCTTTTCTCTCCTCTCTCTTTCTCTCTCCTCTCTCGCTGTCCCACTCCCCTCTTCTTTCTCTATCCCTCTTCTCTCTCTCTGTCTTTCTCTCTCTCTGTCCCCCTCTCTGCCTCCCTATATCTCCTCTTCTCTTCTTTCTCTCTCTCCTCTCTCTGTCCCTCTCCCCCTCTTCTTTCTCTATCCTCTCTCTCTCTGTGTCTTTCTCTCTCTCTGTCCCCCTCTCTGCCCCCTCTATCTCTCCTCTTCTTTCTCCCTTTTCTCTCTCCTCTCTCTCTGTCTTTCTCTCTCTCCTCTCTCTCTGTCCCTCTCCCCCTCTTCTTTCTCTATCCCTCTTCTCTCTCTCTCTCTCTCTCTCTCTCCTCTCTCTCTCTCTCTCTGTCTTTCTCTCTCTGTCCCCCTCTCTGTCCCTCTCCCCTTCCCCTCTCTCTCTCTCTCTCTCTCTCTCTCTCTCTCAGACAGAGCCACTTCTTCCTGGGTGATCTGTATTCCGCGCGCTAACCTCTCCACACAGAGCAGACAATGGCGTGGGGAGTGTGGCAGCGTGCAGGCACACTGGGCACAAAGGCATGCCCAGCACACACACTCGTGGCTGGGCAGGGGTGCTGGATGGGTCACCATCTGTTTTGGGGGGTCCTGGAGGGTGCAGCTCGGTGTTTGTGTGGGCAACGCTTAGGGTTCAACTATGTCACAACAGCACTTCTGGAAACTGGGAAGTCTAGTTCAAATATTTATTTAAGTTTTTTTGTTTTTGTTTATCTAACTTGTTTTTGGTTAAGCACAACATAGCTAACTTAGAAGAAGGAGAAGAGAGAGAGAGGTGAGAAAGAAAAATTAAAAAAGGTAGAGGTGAGAATGGAGAGAGAGAGAGAGAGAGAGAGAGAAGCTAAAGGAAAAAGGGAGAAGAGATTGTGATAGAAGCAAAGAGAGAAAGAAGCAGAGATAGATAAGGAATGGAAGGATGGAGAGAAGAGAGTGAGGAGAAAGAGAAGAGAGTGAAAAGAGTCAGAAGTAAAGGTGAAATTGAAGAATTAGGAGAGAAGAGAAAAACAGATAAAAGAGTGAGAAGAGGAGATGGAGGAAAAAAGTGAGAGATTAATAATACAAAAATAAAGAGAGAGAGAGGGAGCAGCTAAAGAAAAAGGGAGAAGACATAGTGATGGAAGCAAAGAGAGAGAAAGAAGGAGAGATAAAAACAGATATATAAATAAATGGAATGGAGGATGGAGAGAAGAGAGTGAGGAGAAAAGGAAGAGACAAAAACACAGGGGATGGAGTGAGAGAAGAGAGTGAAAAGAGTCAGAGGGAAAGGAGAAATAGAGGAAGTAGGAAATGAAAGAATTAGCAGAGAAGGGAAGGATAGATGAAAGAGTGAGAAGAGAGAGTGGACTGGTGAAAGAAGTGAGAGAGTAAATAAAGAGAGAGAGAAGATGAGAGGGTCAAGAGAAAGAGAGAGGGGAGATGGAGAGTCTGTCTTAATACCTCTGGATCAAAGTTGCCTGGAGTCTGTGGACATTTGCATACAGATGGCAGAGTGGTCGGCCCATACAATCCATCTCCCTCTCTCTCTCTCTCTCTCTCTCTCTCTCTCTCTCTCGCTTACACTCCAACATTCTTTCTCTCTGTCGAATTGTCCCGCTCTCTCCCTTTCCCCAATCTCCTGTCTTCCTTTTTCAGTCTTTTTTCTTCCTCCTCATTATTTTTCCTCTCCCTATCTCTTTGTCTCTCTTCCTCCTCTCTCCTGTCTCACCTCCTCTTCCTCTTTACGTTTCACCTATCTCTTCTTCTTCTATCTCTTCCTCTCACTTACTATCCCTCTTTCACCCCCTTCCTTTCCTCTCTCTCTCTCATTGAAGACGGCATGAATAGCTTTTCATGACTGTAGTGTACTGACGCTTGCAGTGGGCCTGGCAACACAACAAGCAGCACCTAGTCAAAGGAAGTTAGGAAGTAAGACAGGCAGACGACTGGAGGAGAGATGAACGGGCCTAAGAGAGAGAGAGAGAGAGAGAGAGAGAGAAACCACAGAAAGAAGAATTGGCTATTCAAAATGGTAACATCTGGAAAAATCACTTTGAAAATCTGTATACTACTATTCCTCTAAATTCGACCCAAAACAATCTGACCAATAAATTACACATTCTAGAAACTATTTTTAAAGACAACCAAAACCCTCTAGACTACCAAATTACACAAGCAGAACTACTGGCTAAAATCCAGACACTTCGGCCAAGAAAAGCTAGTGGTCCAGATGGCCTCTTGAATGAAATGCTGAAATTTGACGATCATAAATTTAATCTGGCCATATTAAAATTATTCAACCTTATTCTGAATGTTGGATGTTTCCCAGACTCCTGGAGCGAAGGAATCATCTCCCCAATCTTTAAAAATGGAAATAAATTCGACCCAAATAATTACAGAGGCATATGTGTCAGTAGTAATCTGGGAAAGGTGCTCTGCAGCATCTTAAATACTCGACTGCAAGACTTCCTCAGAGAACATGACATCTTGAGTAAAAGTCAGATCGGATTCACACCCAAACAGAGAACAACAGACCATATCTACACCCTCCATACCCTCATAAATCAACACGTCAACGGAAACAACAGCAAAATCTTTACTTGTTTTGTAGATTTCAAAAAAGCATTCGATTCAATTTGGCATGATGGTCTGTTCCTAAAATTATTAGAAAAAGGAATAGGAGGGAAAGTCTACGACATCATTAAAACCATGTACACACACATGAAGTGTGCTGTGAAAGTGAACAACATGGAAACAGACTTCTTCCCCCAGAGTAGAGGAGTGAAACAGGGCTGCAGTCTCAGCCCCACCCTCTTTAACATTTATATAGATGAATTGGCTAAATCACTGGAGCGATCTGATATCCCTGGTGTCACTCTGTCTGACACACAGATTAAATGCCTACTGTTTGCAGATGATCTTATATTGCTGGCTCCTTCAAAAGAAGCACTACAACAGCAACTGGATCATCTGCTAACCTTCTGTCAGACCTGGGCCCTGACAGTTAATCTGGACAAAACCAAGGTGATGATTTTCCAAAAACGACCCAGGGGTCTAGGAAACCAAACCAAGTTTTTCCTGGGCCCTCACGAGGTGGAGCACACACAGGACTACACATACTTAGGACTACACATCACACAGGAAACTTTAACCGGGCTGTGGATGATCTCAGAGAGAAGGGAAGAAGGGCTTTCTATGCAATCAAAAAATCCTCAAACATTAATATACCCATTAGAATCTGGCTAAGAATATTCCAATCATAATTGAACCAATAATTCTGTATGGTAGTGAAGTGTGGGGTCCTCTTGCAAATCAAGACTTTGAAAAATGGGACAAACACCCAATAGAAACCCTGCACACAGAGATTTGCAAGAGCATCCTCAGAGTGCACAGAAATACCCCCAATAACGGCTGCCGAGCGGAGCTAGGCCAATTCCCCCTGTTAATTAGAATTAAAAAAAGAGCCATCAAATTTTATAAACACCTTAAAACAAGTGACCCCAACTCCTATCACTACAAAGCCCTTCAATGCCAAGAGGAGAACATGGAGAAAAGCCCCCTAAGCCAGCTGGTCCTGAAGCTCAGCTCCTCTAACAGCACAAGACAAGCTCAGGATACGCACACACTCAGCACACAGACAATTATAGAACTAGAAAAACAACACTACATTAACTATTGGACATCTAAAACTCAAACTCAAAGCAAACTTCAATGTTATTTGGCTCTGAACAGACAGTACACGGTGGCACAATATTTAAGCACCGTGACTGATGAGAAACTAAGAAAGACTTTGACCATGTACAGACTCAGTGACCACAGCTTGGCCATAGAGACGGGCAGACACAGACAGACCTGGCTGCCCACAGAGGACAGACTGTGTCAACTATGTCCACTCAGACAAGTGGAAACAGAGACACACTTCCTCATTCACTGCAGCAAATATGACAACATCAGAGGCCAGTTCTTCTCCAAAATGAACCAGCAGGTCCCTGGCTTTGATTCTCTACCTGAACAAACCAAAATGCAACACATTCTTGGAGAGAACAGAGTCAGCAGCTTAGCAGCAGCTAAATATGTCCGACTGTGCCACAACCTGAGGGACAACCACAACAACCACACATCTGATACAACCACCTGACCTGTGTGTGTATGTATATATATGTATATATAGTTGTTTAGAATATTGATTGCTGTTTATATTGTTGTTATTACTGTTATTATTGTTATTTTTGCTTTGGCAATGTTGTTGTGCAATCGTGCCAATAAAGCCTTTTGAAATTGAAATTGAAATTGAGAGAGAGAGAGAGAGAGAGAGAGGGGGGGGGGGGGGGGGTGTTAGGAAGTCAGTAGTGCAGCAACTAAGCATTATTTTAGGTGTTGAATGAATACAAAATGTATCTACTTCATAAGTAGAATAGTGATGTCTCAGTACAGTGATTGTTTTATTTTATTAATTGTATCTTTAAGATTTTAGCAGTTTACATGTAAAATTGCATAAGAAGTGCATAAGAATTATCATAATTTCAAGTGATTTCAATTATGAATTACAAATTCTGTAAAGAACTAATTTGCAATGATGTTAGTTCATCATGATCTAGTGAAAGCAAAGAATTCATCATGATTATCATGAATTGTATGTCTTAAAAACATCATGCTAAATTTGAACGAATGCATGAATACACAATGAAGTCAAGCATGACTGCATCATGAATATTGATGATGTCATGAATAATCAATACATTTAGGTCTCCACTTATGAAACTTCACCTACATTTTTTAATGTCACGTTGCAGGACACCATTTGGATAACACTTTCCTCCTTACATCTTTTTATATTTAAAGTAGACATAAGAATGTACTACACTACACATTCTGTCTGCCATTGCATTTTTCAACAACTCTGAAACAAGTTCCCTGTTGTAGAAAGAAAAGAATGAAAAATAGGATTTTTTTTTTTTTTTACTTTTTAGATTTACTTGTCAATTCCCAGCTCAGTGTCTGAAGAAAATGTAGATATACAACAAAACATAAAAAATGTACAATAATCCCATTTACGTCAAAGCGTAAAATAGAATTTGTTGCCAACATTCATGTTTTTTTAACGCTTTGGCTTTAAGTAACAGTGACTTAAAAAAGACGTAAAAACGTGATTATTTCTGAAATTTCATTGTATATCTACGTTTTATTTTTATTTTTTCATGTGTTTCAGTCCCAGTATGTTCTAAGCTGGTATGGTAGCCTGATGAAACTGCTGGCACACCTCCATGCTCCTGCATTGATTACCTCTGGCATGTCTTTCTTGTGGACATTGCTTTGAGCCTATTGTTCGCTTTCAAGCTTGTGTCAATTAGTCGTGTGAGCCAAGTGTTTGTCCTCTAACTATGTCAATGAGTCCTAGACGTCCTCCCTGAACCCAGTGAGTCCCCCAGGACTTTCATGAACCTAGCAAGTCCCCCAAGTCCTCGATGAACCCAGCGAGTCCTAGGTCCTCCATAGTGTGTCCCCCAGGACTTTCATGAACCAAGTGAGTCTCCATTTCCTCCTTAAACCCAACGAGTCCCCAAGGACTTTAATGAACCCAGTGAGTCCCCCCAGGACTTGCATGAACCTATAGCAAGTCCCCCAAGTCCTCCATGAACCCAGCGAGTCCCCCAGGACTTTCATGAACCCAGCGAGTCCCCCAAGTCCTCGATGAACCCAGCGAGTCCCTAGGTCCTCCATAGTGTGTCCCCCAGGACTTTCATGAACCAAGTGAGTCTCCATTTCCTCCTTAAACCCAACGAGTCCCAAGGACTTTAATGAACCCAGTGAGTCCCCCAGGACTTGCATGAACCTATAGCGAGTCCCCCAGGTCCTCCATGATTCCAGCGAGTCCCTCAGGTCCTTCGTGAACCCATTGAATCCCCCAGGACTTTCATGAACCCAGTGAGTTCCCAGGTATTCCATAGTCTTCGAGCTTGTCCATAAACCTTCCATCCATAATTCCTCCAGATGTCATTTGCTCACAAAAGCTGAAGCCTGGCACTCATAGAAACCTTTTGTCAAATGATTTTTTTATAGGGCAGAAAATGTTATCACACTATTATAGCAATATTGCAAACATCATTGTGCAAAGTGATATTTTTCTTAAGCAATTTCATGTCATCAAACTCATGGCTGCTATCATCGAGCTACAAATAACACCAAACAATCTGTAAGCACTGGACCAGAGAGCTAATGCTATAGGCAGTGCTCTTTGCACTGTCCTTTACAAAATATGGTGGCACTGCTACAAATGTTTTAAAAAATTCAGTCTTAATGATGCAATAGAACAAGCTTCTCCACTTGCCTTGACAATTAAGGCCAACAACAAAGCAATTATTAGCCGTAAACCAGGTCAACAAATCTACAAGTTGAACAACAAATTTGACCCTAGATTTGTGCTCTACTCTATCTGTTCCAGATAGAAACCATCACTTTCAAAAATCCAAATGTTTTCATAATGTGATTCTGAATAACTGACTCATACAGATAATAATCAGTGAGTGTGGGCGTGGGTGTAAAGAGTACATTTGAACAGGTGAGTCGTGTTTGAGGCACTCACATTCCTCTAAAGCATCAGGATTAGCAGTTCTTTGTGACAGCAGCAGCAGTCATCTCACAGCTTTGAACAGGAGCGCTTTTATAAAGCAGGCGCTGGCTTTGTAGGTTCAACTGGTGTTTGTGAACAAGTGGTCCACGGGGCATTAGGAGGGTGACATGGTTCTGTGGAATCAACATTGTCATTCAAATGGGCTGCTACAGAGCAAGTCTGCATTATTTTGCATGCTATGTGATTGCTTGGTATTTGAAATTATCTAAATGTCTGTGGAATTAAATAAATCACATCAAACTTTGAAATGTATTGATGTATCAGACTGTAACTCAACTTATTTAACTCTTTCCCTGCCAATGATGTTAATATTTGTCATTGCACGGCCAATGACATCTATTTTCATCATTAGACTTGTATTCTAGTCGGTGATGTCGGGCTCTCTGTTGCAAGTGCTGACTTTGTCTGTAGTCAACTACATGATGCAGTAAATTAGTGCTTGTAATTAACCCTTGTGCTCACCCAATTGCAGATGGTAGACCCAGTGGTATTTATGTGATGACCTGTTCTGGAGACTGGTTTTCTTTTCAACAGGCAAAATATCTTGAACTTAAAACAAAGTTGGGCAACTTCGGAGCAGACATTTTATCTTTAAAATGGCTAAAAGACGATCCAGATGAACTAGGACTCTGAGGAGAAAGGCACATGCAGCGAGTCTAGAAACTAACTCTTCAGTGACCGATCGAAAAGAAGTCAGAATTAAGTTAAACTACTGTATGTTTTTTTCATGTTTGGAGGGTTAAATATAATCTATGCTCCATCTGAATCTATGTAATCGACACTAGAAAGTAGAAAAAGTACTGTGCTGCATTTGTTGGTTAAAAGATGAAAAAGACACTCGTCCTCATTGGTTTAAATCATGCAAACCCTGTATTTTTTATTCTAAAGACATTATTTTATTGTAGTTGCTCATTCTTTCACCAATAAGTAGAACAAAGGAAAATAACACTGACATAGTTTGATTTAGAAAAGCTACGTTATCTCAAAAGTTTGTAGAATAATTTTTTTTTTTTCATGAAAGTAGACACTTGTAGATCTCATTTGATGTACAACATGTCATGATTCCAGTAGAATAGGGCTGGCAATGAAAGCGTTAAGAACTTTAGCAGGTTTGGGTATTGCTGATGTGTCTTGAGGCTGTGTATTTTGTGGTGCACATTATCTATAAATGACTCTGGCAGAAAGGCAACACTTTTGAAGCTGATTGGTCGAAGTGTCACAACAGTGGAAGAAACTTGCTGTAAGTTACAACTACGAAGGCCGGGGCTTGTCATCTAAGATCCCGTTTCTACTACAAAGCTAATTATAATGTGGTTAGCAGCAAACAAACTGCACAATCATGACCCATAAATATTTATCTATGAGAAGTCCAAATGTAGTTAGATCCAACTGAGAGGAAAGCAAAGCCATCTTTCCTACAAGTCTACAAATATCTGCATTTTTCCCCTAAATTAAATTGTAATTGTGATAACATGGTCTCAGATATGTTTGTTGATACCTGCATGTTTGCTTTGGTTCGTCCGTGAGCTGCTTTATTTGTCGCTGTCCATTCATTTACTCCTGAGTAGATGTGTTTGCAATCTACTGTATCTGTACTGGGGCGATGCTGATTTTACTTTGTTTAAAAACATCTGTCTTGAGCCAATGCCCCTCAGACGCCCTCAGAACCCTCTGACCCTTGGGATCCCCCCCAGTGTGTACTCAGCTCCTTGTAAGCCTGTTTATTTGCAGTAATCAGCGAGTGCTCCTGTTCCTACATCTACATTAGACTGATTCATGGCTGCTGCTCCATAACAGGAGGAGAACAAATGGTTTTCCGTTAACGTAACACAAACTGCATTAGCCTAAAACAGGCTCTGCACAGTACCGCGTCTCAACATGTGGCGAGACGTACAGTTGTTGGAGATTTTTTTGAAAGAGTAATTTCTGAACAGTAACAGATTATCCTAACCCATGAATCAAAACTCAAATGAAACATTGCTTTGCAGAGTATGTAGCCAATAGTCAAAGTAAAACTGCCGGGTGTGGTCACAGACAGTTTAGGACAAAACACAATGTGTGAAAGCATCACTAGCAAAGCGGCTGATTTGCTCTAAAATACACAACTGTACTGAACATGTACTAAAATAAGCTTTCTTGCAAAAATAAAAATCTGAAAACCTGTGAGAATTTGTCAGTATTGCATTCCCCATAATTCTGTGTTCTCAGACTTTTGCCCTCAGTCATGATACACCCACGTGATCATGTGACGTATTATAGGTGCAAATGGTCAATTGTTTGATTCATCATATATGATCATACAAGATGAACCAAACTAAACAAAATGCAGGAATACCTTTTGTTTGGCTGTGCTGTTGTTCTTCTTAGAACAACAGCACAGTTAATTAATTGTATTAATTGTCTTCTCCTTTGCAAAATCCGTCATCTACAGAATTGCAATCCTGTGTATTTTTTGTTTTTATTTTACTTTTGTCTACTTCTGTATCAACATGATACTTATATCTAAGTTGATGGACAGTAACACAAAAACTGAGATCCTTCATTGTCAGTAATCTTCCATTTAGCAATGATTGCAACCAGCAAATCTACAGATTCTAAAAGGAGCTAAGGGCTGATGCGACCCATGGCTTTTATTAAGATGGACAGTGTGGTCAACTCATTGTTTATGGTGGTGAGAAAACAACTTGAGGAAGAAACACAGAGGAAGCTTCCTGAAGGGGAAATGTCCTGGAAACTCTTTAGAATTGCTCTATAAATGTGTGGCATGTAGATAAGATAACAGATAAGATAACAAGTTTTAATCTCCAAAGAAATTCTTGTTCACAGACACTTGACAATGTGACAACACTGTTAAGCAAAACACATTTTTAATCTGCCTCCATCTATGTTTTGTTATCAAAGTTTGTCCAAGGATTTTCAGATATTTATTGCACTGGCACCTTCTGTCATTCCAGACCTTCCAGCATAGTATGTTGCCTGTGGAAACCTAAGTCCTGGATTGAACTTGTTGAGTTTGCTGCTAAACAACCACTTCCTTCCTAAACTCTGCTGCAGACATATTGATCGAGAGTTCATTGATCTCCAGACTTGCCCACAACACACTGCCTTTTCTAATCTATTTAAAATCTGTGTGCCTCAAACAGGTTGTGAAAGCGACCAATTTTTGACGGTTGATTTACTGTTGGTCCGTCGTCACAGGATCGTGACGACGGCCTGTGTCGTGTTTGATCGTTGGTGAGCATGAGCGAGGCTAACCTTTGACCTCTGACACGGTAGGAAGGTTGACGGGACCGATGGGTGGGAAAAAACTAGGCCAACAAGGGATTATAGGTGAAAATACTAGGACTATATCTATATGAACTTTAGCCTGAGGTGTGTCAAAGCAATGATTTGAGAAGACGTAGACGAAGAAGAAGACATGTTTGTAAAGCTTTATTTATTTTTTTAATGAGCAAAAAACTGAAAACTACTTGAAATGAAGGCTCTTAGATACTCGAGACAACCTCTAGTTTGGCTATTTGAGTTAGAACTTAAAATAAAAAGTGTAATAAAGTATACGTGACAGACTAAGTTAGAGTTAACTTTACTGACTGCAAAGAAAATAACATAATCAAAATGATCTCATCTGCTTCAGAAATACTCCTAAGAAGTGGATGATGTATAGACAATAAAACGGTGCAGAAGATCTCAATCATTGATCTGTGATATTTTGTGTTTTCTGAGGCTCAGAGGACAAAGAATAGGGTCTTACAGACGAGACTGCGATGTGATATAAAAAGGTTTCACTTTTCTGGCATTTCACATTTGATGTGATCTTCAGACCTTGGCAAATAATCTAAAGACATGCTTTATCATGATTCTGACTTGATTCTGTCAGCATACTTGTACTGTTTTACACGTAAACGTTCAAATGAAGTGAAAAGAGTGCAGACTGACTCCTAGTCATCATAGCTCATAAAGCCTTTTGTCACAGAAGCAGCTCAGAATGGTAAACACTGGCCTTATCCATCAGCGTTTTCTAGGAAATGTTGTTCACTTCCTTTAACACCCGAAACTTTTCACAAGTGTTGACAAAAGTCATGTGTCTTTTGTAGACGTCTGACAGGTTCGACTATTTCTCAGGAAAACCTATGGTGCTTAATGTTGATTTAAGTAATGTGGCTTTTAATATTTACCAAACATTGACCAATACTAGGGTTGAGTATTGTCAAGAGCCTTCCGATACATTACGCATCGCAATATAGGAGTCAAAGTATCCTGATACATGTATTTCTTGATACAATTAATTCAAAATGAAACATAAAGATATATATTACTGACCAAAATGAGAGAATGTGGAAAAAACTATACAAAAGTAATGTATATTACCTGTAAAAATGTTTTCAATGTGTTTCTGAGTGCAGGACTCCTTAAAGTCAATGTTAAGAATGGATGAGAGTCGAAACGTCTTGATCTTCGGAAACACTGTCCAGATGACTACTTTGAAGACTTCTACTATGGATCACTCCTGGATGAATAAGGGACTACACCGTCTCGTAAAGTCACATTGTTTTTTATGTTTGATAAAAGTGTCCTACGAATAAGTCACTTTCAGCTCAGCAGTTTCAACCTTAAAGCAGCCGTCCAGGGTCAGAAGTGTCAAATTTTCTGACTTTAAGCATTGAAACATATCTTGATATGTATCTTGAAATGCCTCCCTGTATCGATACGCATATTGCCAACAAATTCGTCACAATATATCCCAATATCGATACATCGAGAACAGCCTTAACCAATACCAATGTAGGGACTGAAAATACCCCTTTTTTAGCTTTGAAACACAGCTAACTCAATAAAAAAATTGAGCAAATAGTGTAATGTAATGGTTATTTGTTGTACAACTAACGACTGATGACAATATAAAATATATAATGGGTCCGACAACAAAATTTCATAGATTGGTGCCAATATCCTTTGTATCAGCTCAGTGCAGACTTAAAATTGTATAGTGAGTATGCACTGTAAATATGACTTAGTACTGTAATTGTAACTGTTGCCTTCACTGTAAAACAAAGGCAGCCTATAATTCTGCTTGTACAACAGGAGGAACAAGTCTCACTGATTTGAAACACTGAAAGTTCGCCAAACATCTTGTAGTGAACTTCTGTTTTAGTTACATAATTACATAAAAGCTACATAAGGGTCCCTAATAATGTCACAATTCACAAAATCAATAGTATTTAGTCTTCAAAGACGCGGACATGAAAAGGTCAGTGGGACTTTTGGTGAGAGCGTGGCCTGGGACAGTTATCCGTCACTTTGGATGCAGGCTGAGCGTGTGATGGGCCAGGCGAGGCTCCACACGGGACAGGGGTGCAGCTAGTGCTCCCTGACACATGTGGGACAGCATCTCAGCAAATCGGCTTAATGAAACGTACAGAGAGGAGAGCTGCAGGGGGCTCCTCTCTCTATGTCCAGGAGGGTAAAGCTGCACACTGGAGGGACAGCGCTTTCTCACCGGCTGCACTTTCAAGCTGCGGTTAACGTAGGGTTGACAAGATGCTGATTTGGTTCCTTATTATCTCTTTGCCTGGAAAACCCAGATGATATGTATATAAAATATGTCGTCTAGCCACTGTGTCCCTCTTTCGAATTTCAGTGGTCGTGATTGACAGATGAATTAGCTTATCAGAGACATGTATTGTTTGCTGTGTGAAAACCAACAAGGCTGCTTACGACAAAAAAAAAAAAAAAAAAAAAAAAAACATGGAAAAATATCACGTAGAACTGAAAAACATCGCACATTTTTGCAGAATAAATGAGCAAAGGAAGTGAAGATAGATTTTGGTCTGAATGACAAATGACCAATCAATTTCTTTGTTTCACCTGCATCACGCAAATAAACTAATCTGATTGTCCGGTACGATGTAAATTGGATCTGAAAAGCAGGTGGGGGGCGTGGTGACCAGAGTTGCCAAGTCTGCTTCTTTATAGCGACTTTGGGCTTCTTATTTTGGAAAGTCGCTTGTGAATTTTGACGGTCGCTGGTTGCGGTTTTTTGGGCTTGCTCCTAAGCGACCCTTTGACGTCATAAACAAGGTGATTTTTACATTTTTTTCAGGTTTAATTTCACGAAAATTACCCACTATTGACGAAAAATATGGAGTTTTTGCATATTTTCATGTTTAAAATCTTTATTAATGATCAAATACTATTTAAAATATGCAAAAAATCATTACCAATGTTTTGCTGTGACAGATAATGAATTAATTGCTTATTTTAACTACTTTTTATTGAGTGCCTGAAGTTGCTTGTTTTGAGCTTTTTTTCAAAGGCCAGTCGCTTGTTGCTCTCTGAAAATCTGGCAACCCTGGTGGTGACCAGACTCACTCTTCACTTTTTGCTGAAGTGTAGGTTCTGGATCCCAGGCAAATTATCTCTAACCACTTTGCTACAGTGCACACAATAAAGTTTAATCTAGACTCAAGAGAGGTAAGTAACCTCACATAACAAAAAATAAATAAATTAGTAAACTAATACGTTGTTACAAATGTTAGTTTAAGATCAGTTCACTTTACTTATAAGGTCTCAAAGGCCCTTTCACACTGTAACGTCCAAATCGCACCAGATTCCCCTAGTAGCTTGTGCCACTGAAGTCAGACTCTGGATTTACACGTTTTTGACTTCATGTGTGGTGGTTTGGTCTTGGCTCAAATCCTCATGTTGTTGTTGCTGCTGCTGCAATGACTGCTGCAATGACTGCTGTTCAGAGGTTGCTCTGGGAAAGGTCCCTGATTGGTTGGTGTTGTAAAATAAATGGAGGTTATACGAGACTTGAAAAGACTAAGCATGTAGAACATTATGGGTTTATTTTGCATCAGCATGGGACCCAGGACCTGAAGACTCCAGTCAAGATTCTAGTCAAGTCTGATACTGAATGTATACTGAATGCGAGTTTGGGGGTCTTACAGAATGTAGAACAGTGGTCCTCACTATTTTTTAATGAAGAGCCACATTGACGGACCAAAGAGAAGGGGAGAGCCGCAAAACATCAAACATAAAAACAAACAAAAAACAGGCCAGCGCAAACTAGAATTTGGAACTCAAATGTATGTGTGAAAATAAAGCACAAATGTGCAGATAAAAATTAATTTAAATTCTAATTAAATAGGCTATTATTTTGTGTATTATAAAAACAGGGATTTCAATTTGACTTGTAGCTTCTTTAATATATATTTTATATTACCACGGTCAGGTCAATTTACATTTAATATAGCAAATTACAAACATTTGTTGTCATTTTTTAAACAATCAGTGTTTTGCATTATGAGCTTGATGTAGTTTAAATCTAACATGCATCACATTATCCAACCAACCCAACCACACTGTACTTACTATTCAATATGTCTACACTTAATTCTTATTATTTTAAATAAATATTAAACTGATGCTTTTCTGTTCACACTGTGACGTGCAAGCTCCGCCCCCTTTCCCTCTCACGCTGATGCTGCTGCTGCGCTGACAGAGAGACAAGACAAGTGTGTTTTTCTCCCTTTGGCCAGAGTCATACATGAAATAAACCTAAATACCTCTTTGCGGACACTATTTAACAAAGTTTAATTGTGGAAAAACTCTCCGCTGGACTGCGTTGTTCGCGAACGCGCGTAGGACTAGATTTTTCCCGATCAACTTTTAAAGTGTTTAGAACTAATTATCTCCGCCAATATTGATCGTATCACTACGAAATAAAAACTGGGACAGAGTTTAGACTCTTCTCTCTCAGAATATGTCCGCTACAAGTCTGTGTGTGGACGAGACATTTTACTACAGCTGCTCAAAGATACGTGACTTGATGTGAGAAGGAGAGCTCGTGCGTCCTGCGGCTGCAGTGGAAAACCATTTGGCACAGTCTGAGCGCGTCACTTCATTCATTTCTTAGATCGCCAAAACATTTATTTTGCTTAATATAAGGGTGAGCTCGCAGCTCCGTGCATGTCTAAAAGAATGTAGCTATACAATGTGGTTCATTTGGTCAATGGGCTGCAGGGTGAAGCAGTGGATGCAGCGCTGAAAAAGAACCAAACTAAGAGCACGCTTGTTGTGTGAAATGTGATCTTGCCGAATCTTGCTGAGAGCCGCCAAGGAAGGCTCTAAGAGCCGCATGTGGCTCGCGAGCCGCGCAGTGAGGAACAGGGATGTAGAAAGTGCTCAAAACCATTGCGCCCATGTACACTGACTTCTGAGGAGACCAGATGCGAAAAAGTAAAACATATCCGTATGAAGTCTATTTTTCCTGGAGACTGCAATGATCTGATGTGGCTTTCAATTCACTATACAAGCGTTCTCGCAGCCCACCTCGCAGTCAGTGTATACCCAGGTGATTAAGCTTCTGCAAGTGAAAGTTATGCATGACTGATGACGTAGGCCAAGATAACAAGAGCTGAGTCGGCAGTGTCTAACTGGCACATGGAGAAATTATATTTTCTCCAACAGATGGATGTGCTGCTTCAATTGAAAAAGTTCCCCTTTCATTCATGCTGGACACTGGACCCAGTCTCTGCAGACAGCAGAATGCTCAAGACGTACTACAGAAAAGCCAGGCAACCAGAGCACTGGCCTCTTACACTTTACATCTAAACCCAACATTTTTGACTTTCTGTGAATACCCTTGAGTCTTGCAAATGCGTAACTCTGAAACTTTTACTCATTGTTATTGTACTATTTTCATCCACTTATGTCGTAAATGTTTGGTTCCGTTTTGAGTCATTCGAAAAACCTGCATTGTTAATCTGCAGCGTGTGTCTGGGGCCTCCGGGTTTGCAGTTACCCCACCTTGGGCTATATCATGCAGGAGGAGGAGGGGCGAGGCAGGGATGTCCGCTTGCCCCATAGAAATTAGTTAAAAGGATTCTTAACAATACATCACAGACCTGGGGAAAACAAAGCTGCTGTCACTAATGTGTCATAGGAGATTTTTAATGCCCCATTCTGTCTTTTTGGGAGCGGAGAGTGTAACCGTTAGTTAATAGCCTATTGAGAGTGTCCAGTTTAGGCTAATGCGTGCTGAAGGTTCACAGGTCGAAGACAGTTCTCATGATGGACCAGTGAGTTTTGTGAGAGAACCAGTTTAATAATGTGCCATAACATCACTTTATCTCAGCCTCTCTCCTTTCAGCTGTTAGATAATGCATTATATAAGGCTGTGCGGAGAATGGGAGAGATGGGGAAGGGTCTGTGTCGTTAATACTAGTGTTCCATTTTTTTCTGAATGGTGAAATGCCAGAACAAAATTGATTTGATTTGCACTAAATAAAAGGCCTGCTTCTTTGCAATGGACAAACACACCAGGAACTAGCTGACCAGTGTTCTGTCTTGTTGATATGAGATGATATTCTGCACAAATCCACAGCTTGTTTAAAAGATATGCTTTATGTTTTAGTTTCCTTTTATTTAGTTAACATCTATTTATTCATTGTTTGTTAATTTATTTTATGTAATGCAGTGAATGTAGCTGATGTTGTGAATGTGCTCTCTGGTTTATTGTCTAATGGTGGACTATATTACAGTTCTTATAGCAGATTGATTCATCAGCAGTGGAGCTAAACAGTGGAAGATCGCCCTGGTTCTGAAAGGAAATATTTCTTTTTGCATGTTTATGAACAAAGCAACCGACATTTCTGTTCAATATTGGTTGTATGCTGTTAATTACAGTTTCGTACGATCATAAACGATGATCATTTGTGTGACCAGGAATAAGCTACATATGTTAATACGGCCATAAACAAAGAACATATCTGTGTAGTAAAATTTTTTTATTTTGTCTTTATAAATGGCCCTTTATTTCAGCTGTAAAAATAAATTGTAGTTTTTATTTTGTATGACTATAAGCGAAGACAACTATATCTGCTTATCATTTAGTAATATGTCTAATTTTCCATTGTTAATACCTCTATTGTGTTATTTACAGTATCTATTTTTGATGACTACAAACAATTGTGTCACACACTCATGTATTTTCCTTCATGAGTGTGTTAATATATGGTATCTATGTATATAAAATTAAGTTGTAAAAGTACAGCTCAGATGTACAAAGGAGTAGGTCTCTGTAAATGCTTTAACATTTTTCTTTTCTTCTTTCATTTACATGTACATGCATGCCATACATGTATTTTATGTTACACAAATAAACAAATGAAGTAAATTCTCCATTGTAAAGTGCCATAGGCTTATTGAAAAATTCAAATATTAAGAGTTTCAAGACATATCGTGGGACTAGCCAGTCATGTGCTGAGTCAGATCCACAGCGCAGTTGTTTTCAGTCTAAAAAGCACCTATACTATCCATAACTTAAAACTTGGTCAAATGTTTAATACCTTTGTAGTTTATAACACTGCAGAAATAGATTTTACACACAAAAAAGTAGGTTTCATGTTCATGACTCACCATAGAGCTAATTAGCCCTGAAGACATTTTCAAACTTTTAATATATATATTTTTTTTCAAAACCACTATGGAGATTTAACATGGAAGCCTGAGATTGTTGAACCAGGAAGTGGCTGGTCACTGTTGAGCTCCACACACTGTCATGTTACAGATGTAAATACCTTCTGATAGTCACATTTTCTTATCAGTTGGTGTTTCTGTTGAAGCCTTAGGCTCATAGGGCTGAAAGATAACATGGAGTGTTTATGAGGGGCAGTATTATTTAAATACTACAGTTTATCACTTTAGTAAATGTGAGAAAACAACTGGATGAGTCTAACAGCTCAGCAGGACACCAGACTCAGCCAGTGGGCATGTTCCAGGGAGGTGTTTTAAGACATTTAAAGCCCAAAATACCCAGAGCTGCAGGAATCCAACGCAGCAGGAATGAGGTGACATTGGTATGTTTTGTGGGTAAACATTTTTTGCATTATATAGGGAAATAAAATCAAGATTTGAACTGTAATTCTAAACCTGCTTAATTTTAATGATTGAAGTCTAAAAATGCAACCAAATCAATCAATTTATTCATAACTGGCTGCACCAAAGAAGAGCCCTCTTCACCTGAAGAAAAGGACACAAATTAAACAGTTTTATTTATGTTAAAATGTCCTCACCTCATCAAAAACTTACACTCTTGTTTTTATGCACATGTACTGTATGTGAATAATCCTGCATTATTGAGCTGTTTGGGGAGTGGCTAACTCCTTCCTGAGCTTCAAAATCGGGATAGGCATTTGCATCTCCAAATCCAGCCTGTTCTCACAGATATGTGTGTCTATATCATTCAATTTGAAACAGCGTCTCATATGAATGCAGTTTCTTTTTGTGTGTATTTCACATGTTGCTTCCCCAGTTCATTTCTATGGTGGATGTAAAGGTGTGGGCTTAGCCACATTTGAACTCATTCACAACTGCAATACACAAGAATGAACTGAAGTTCCAATAATTTTTGTTGCACTCGGAAGCGAAACAGTTTAAACAAGGCTAAAACAATAGCTGCAGCTTCAAAGTTAAGTAAACACAAGGTCAAAGGTTTGCAGTGATAGTGATGTTGTGTGCGATTGACTAATACAGTGGAACACTGTATTCCCACTTAATTTCATCACAAAGTGGAACAAAATGTTTTCAGTTTAAGAGGAAAAAGTCAGCCTAAATATAATGACAATTCCAGGTGTTAGATGATGAAACAGCAATAAAAAACAAATACATAAAATGTCAGTGTAATTGGCTCTGTGCACTGATATGTCTGTTGGCTCGTTTATATTCAAAATAGCTAACTTCTGTACTTTTGAGCATTTCCTGTTAGCATTAGCATTTAGACAAACATTTGTCTCTTTCTAAACACACAAGAGTCCGTTAATGATGTACATGTATTTATATTAAAAATTCTGCTGATTTGTGATGTCACAATTCCACACCAGGCCTGTAGAAAGTGTGAACATTTCTACAGGCCTTTCTAACACTTCCCAGTCTAATATCTTGGAAAAAATACAAGTTCAGTGCATACAAGTTCAAACTCACATCTCCTTCCGCTTCCTTCTCTCTCGTGTCTGACAACTGCTGATCATTCAATTACCAACACCACTGAAACGGGTCAATTAGCGCTCCCGTCTGGCCCGGATCCGGTTCTTTCACAGCGGCGTAAGAGGATGACATACATTAGCATATTTAATTGGAGGCATTGGTGCGCGCGACAGCTGTTGAGTGCGCCCGGCCTTTGTGCCATCGCCCATGAGTCAGCTAATCTAATCAGGAAAAACATTGGAAAAGCGTGGATGGACTTTTGGAGATGCGTCTGCGGGATTAGAGGGATTATGAGCACAAGTTAATTACAGAGAAAAGGAGTTGTGTCATACAAGATACAGATTTGAGTTTGGAATAGAGAGAATGGATTTTAAAGGGTTTTTCATTGAAGTTGTCCGTGTTGAGTCTCAGAAAACACTGTTCCAATTGTCCCAGATTTGTGATGTCATATTTAGATCTCAGTCAATCTTGGTCTTCTATGTAGCCTTGAAACAGAATCACGTGGACCTGGTGAGGCCAGTAAAACATTGGTCCAATACAAAATGAGGTTTCTCATTATCTTCTGGCCTGTTAGACACTCAGTAAAACCCATATGTTCATAAGTAGCTCACTGGCCCAAGGGCATGGCTCTAGGCAATGAAACGCCTGTGCATCATTTGAAAAATGGCAAACACTGGCTGATTTTGTCCTCCATACAACCTTAAAACCAATAAAACCATTCACACTTGTTTAGAGCATTTCTTCAGCATTAGCATGTTTCAGGCAAGAGTGATTTGATCATTTCACAAGTGTCATATCTTTTGCTCAAACACAATTCTTAATGTGTGCTTTTAGTGTGGGGGATTCCAAAGTGGGGGTGTCCATGAACACTTAAGAATTAACAATGCAAATAATGCATGATCCATCAAAATCTTGTTTAGAACCAGATAATTTGTTTCTGGTAACAATAGAAACTGCCATGCTATACTAACTCCGAACCTCTGACCTTTTACAACTGCTGCAGCAGAAAATCTTTCCGAAGATTGGCCTTGTAACTGTCTAAAAAAACTGTAGTCAAACTGATCCACCTGGACCTGACTGTGATGTGTCTCCAGAGTTCACCTGGACCTGACTGTGACGTGTCTCCAGAAATACAGTTTAGTCATTTTGTAAGTAAAGAGACAAGTTTGGTTACATTATGTTTTAAGTATCTGGTATTGAACAATGGCAGACTGTACATCATTCGTTTACTGCAAAACTGACTGAAAAGAGCTTAGCAATTAAAACAGTTTAAATCATTTCCTGTTCAAAACTGTCAAGTCATTGTGCCTAGGGATAGGTGGTGAGTGCAATCAGGAGGTTTCTGAGCACTGGAGCATCAGCTGCAAGATAATAAAAGATTACTCAAACACACATAAATCAATCCAAATACAATTGTGAGCAAACTAATGAGGAAATCCCTCATTAGTTTAAACAGGTTAAAAGCTCATGAAAGTTGACTTTGCATAATGTGTCCCCTTTAGGTCTGAAATGATTGCTTTTTGTGAACCACAGAGGACATAGTGAGCAGTTTGAGTCACAGATGGATCGGTTTGTTTGACGTTTCCTCCAGGTCACCAGCTCTGGACCGTCAGTGTGCACCTCTGAGCGGACTGATCAGTGTGACGGCTGAATCGTCTGTATTGGATTCCATCTCTGCACATTTCAGACTCAATCCTCCGGCTCGTTGGTCTTCATCAAACGTCCGGTGTCTCATATCTACAGGCTGATACATCAAACGTGTCGCCCGCTTCTGCATCCGCCAGCATTTTTACACACATCCGTCAATTACAGCCAGTATTGATTAGTTTGAAAGGCTTATACGGGCTTTGGAAGCAGCTTCTCTCGTTTTGAAACAGACGCAGAATTGAAGTAATTAGCCGCTTGGGATTTTCTTTGAATCTGCAAATGATCAAAGACGGAAGAAAACCAGAGCATTTTGCAGGGTTGACAAAGCTTCATTATGATTAGGGAAGTGGATTTGTGTAACTAAACGGACTACAAGTGGTTCAAGACTTACATTAAGCTACGTGTACTTTGGTAATGATTTTTATTTTTATTTGGGGATTACTGAACCATTGTTTGAAACATTTTATTGTGTTTATGTAATGACAAGATAGAGAAGTGTGATGAGGAAACATTCACACGTTTTAAAACAGTCTGCGGCATTTATGGTTTAATGAAAGCACAAACTAGTGAAACCAATAGTTTTCAAGTGTTTGTTTGTTTGTTTTGCATTGACTTACAAGACAGTCAGGTCTCATAAAAGCAGATTTAGATTAATGTTTATTCTAAAGCACTGTTTTTAGGTTGAAAGATTCTGACACTCCACCACGTAAATAACACTAAACTGTATGTTTTGGAGATAAATTCAGGGTTGAAAAATCTCTAAAAAGACTTTTTTAAAGGTATTAAATGATCTTTAATACTACAAAAAGTCCAAAAAACTGGAAAAAAAAAAAAAATTAAAACATTAAAAAATAAAAAATACATTGTTTGATTCCATTCTTTGTTTCTGCCCACATCTTTAGATGTTTTTTTTTCCAAAAGTGAACATCCAGAGACTCACAGCATCAATAAAAATACATTTTGTGCAAATAATACAGTATATCAAGCCAAATCATTTTACAACACATGCAAATAATTAATAGTTTGTGTCTTAAATATATGTTTTGAGAGTATTTGAGGTCTTGATAAATTCTAAAATTTGAATTGAATTTAGGCACAAGAACCCTGAAAATGGAACATATATTGTTTAGAAACTGGTAATGAACATTTCTTGTTTGATTCAAACACTTGCCCTGGACACTGGACATGGCAAATGGCTAAATAACATCCATGTGTCAATTTCTTAATTCATCTTGCTACCTCGAGACAAACTAGCTGAAAAACATTGGGCCTCATTCATGACACGTTCTTACAAACACATTTGTTCTTAAGGGCTCCTTACGAACATTTTTGGCATTCACAAAATTTGTTCTTAACGGAAAATGTTTGTCTGTAAGAACAAATCCTAAGAGCACTGAGGAGCACTCATAAGAACAAAAAATCAACTGTTTCAGAATTTTATTTCTTATATATTTCAGTCAAAAATTGTAATTCCTACATGATTGTATGTTATGTATTTTTGCAAATTATTGTATATAAAATAATTTTAAAAACAAAAAAAAAAAATCAAAAAAATGACTCCTTTAATAAACCTGCAGCCTGTCCCAGTCTCTGAGCCTCTGTGTTCTGACCCCCACAGGACTCAGGACCCTGTGTCCCCCCAGGACCAGAGCCTCTGTGCACTGACTGTGCTCCTCCGCTACAACCACTAGTTACACACAGATTTTACGAAGACTTTCATGAATGAGGCCGAATGACCTTAAAGATGGAGTGGCTGATTTTTACACTGCAAACACAATTTAGGTTTTAAATCTGACAACTTCCTCTCATAAATCTTTCGCCTCATAGTTAATATCGGCATGTGTTCATTTTGGTTGCAATTCTGATTTAAACAACTTCTTACAAACAATAAAGTGAAATTGGACAAGTCCAGTCAAGCACAGCCAATCAGAGAGCTGCATTTGGCTCCTAATGAGAACTACAATTCTTCATTATTCAGTTCAGACGGCATACAGTGAACCCATTTTTTTTTTTCACAAAGTGCTGCATTTATTATTTCCTTTTAGTGTAAAGCGCAAAGGTTACTAATTCATAACTAAAAAAGTTAGCTACCCCAACTTTAAGATTTGCACACACAATATTTTACATCAAATGTTTAATGTGACTTACTTTCAAAACATATTTTCTTGCAGCTTCATTTATTAACAAAGACAACCTCCAAAAGTCTCGTTGCCATTAGTCACAGCCGTTTCTTTGTCATAATCTCCACTTCGCACACACAATTAGTAGCTGGTGTCGGGTTAATCTTTCAACTCCACTTTTCTTCCCGAGTTGCCCAACGAGGAAACGGTCTGGTCGGTGGCGCGCAGATAAGCGGGCTGTTGCGTTGTGGGCCGTGGGGCAGGTACAGGAAGCAGAGTGTGAGGCGGTTAGGACAGCTGCACAGATAAGACAGCACCCACTCACTGTCCCGCAGATTTATGAGAGGAAATGCAATATTTACAACTCATCTGTGCAACATGCAGCTCCGTGAAGGCACACGAGGACGCTCAGGTCAACCGTCAGAGGTCACAGCGCAGAAAGATCAGATTTAAGGACTAGTTTATGAGTGACAAACATTTGTATAGGAAGCATACTACGTTTTTGTTATTTTATTTGTAAAAAGTGACAAAATTGAGTCGTAGTTTTGATATTGTTCTATTGACTTCTGATTGAGTTTAATTTTACTGTCACAACCAGCACATTTTAATTCACTTGTGACTACTTGTCAATAATGAACCTTACAGGACTCAAACATGCATGAATCAATCCAAATACAACTGTGAGTAAACTAATGAAAGGAGACGTAGAATTAAACCAGTGTCAATTTGAAATATTGGTATTTACCTGAGGACAAAAGGTATTACTGTACACCAATCAGATAAGAAAAAAAAAAAGAAAAAAAGTTTGCTTAGAATGTGTGTGAGAGTGCGTTGGTTTTGATTCTTTAGGAAAACTCCAACCTTTTGAAGTGGCCATCAAATCAAACTAAATGTACTTCTTTTAAGCCTAAAATCACAGACGACAACAGTTGCCTGTGAGGGCTAAAACTGACAAAACAAATCTAATTGAGCATCTCTAAGTGCAAACTGGACTATGTTGTTGTTAAATTACTGATCAGCAGGATCAGCTCAGTCTCCGAAGAAAACACACATATACAATGAAATGTCAAAAATGTTTTCATGCCTATTTTACAAAAAAGCCAAAATGTAAAATAACCACACATTTTGGTTGAAGACAATGTTGCCACGCAGTTTCAACTAAGATTTGTGATTATTTTACATTTTGGCTCTTCGTACCATATCGACAAAATAAAAGCATGAAAACGTGCTTATTGTACGTTATAGTTATAAAAAAACTATTTTAAAAAATCCATCACCTTGATGCTCTTAGACAATTGTTCCCAAAATGGGGGTCAAGACCCATCATAATCTGTGGGTAATGGGATCACTGCGATATCTGTTATGGCAAAAGCCATAACATTGATATATTTACTCAGTTTCTTACTAAAACAGTATTTTGAGTGCATTTAGATCAAGCACTATGAAAAATAAAGATATTTTGAGTGTCATTGGAACCTTTAAACTAAGACTTTACATTGTCCTCATCTATCAAACGTCACTCAAATATAAAGTAATCAATGGGGAAAAGACATCATCACATTGTGAAAACAACCAAAAAGATGCTCATGATATCACAGCGTTCTAAAGGCCAATAGAATTTAAACAGATGTTTGACAGTTTTTGTTGCAGTGCTAAAAGTGAATGGGTTAAGTAACTAAAAGAAATAACCACAATGAAAAACTTTAAGTAATTTCATGGCAAGGTAAAAAGTTGATAAACTTGCTCTTGCTCACCATCTGGCCATGAGATATCTGAACCTGAGCACCACCTAAACCACATGTACTAGTTTTACACTATATTTGTCTGATACTATTGTACTTTTACCATTTAGAAAAAGACATTTATTACAAAAGTTGACTTATAGATTGAGCATTTTCATCTGAACAATCACAAACACATATAACCCTGAGTGTATGGACCCTCACCACACAATTACGCTCCAACCAGCTGCTTTGATAGTCTCCATTGATCCGTCTGCAGTCTCGTCTAACCGCCGCACTTCGATTAGAACACTTTGCACCTGTGAAATAAAACCAATGCTCTGTTATAGCAGCTCCATTGAACGAGTACAAGCCAAGGCCCCGGATGCCATCGATGCTCCTCGGGGCCCCATCCATCACCCCCCCTCCCTCACCCCTCTGTCCCCAAGCCGTCCCCATCTGGCCGTAGCGTGAGGCCGTAGCGCGTGCCCTTTATCCGGGCTTAAATTAGTACATTTTTTGGCGTTTTGGCTCGGGTCGGTCACTCAGAGCTCTCCTCAAAGCGGATTGGCTCCTACAGCCTATGCGTTCTAATTGGCTTGTGTATGTTCTAATTGGCTCCTTCATAAGTGGGTTGTTGTGATACTTATGTTATACTTAAGTCCTGCTACAGCTGCCAACGTGACCCCAAAAGTGTGAATTAGCCCAGTTTTTCCTCCTATAAGCTTCTACTTACAGAGATTATATAATCCAAAATGAATTAGCCCAAACTTTGGCTAATTATGTTTTGGGTTAAACTGGATTTTTCACTAGAGTTTGAGCTGCAAGACAATACAAGCTTACTCAAACATGCATCAATCAATGAAACTTATGATGATAAAATACTTTATAATACTAAATGTAAGTGTGTGTCAGACTATTCTGTTGTTCTAATTTACCTTTAGAAGGATACTATGATAGTTTCATATGAATTGTTTAAAATAAGCAGAGTTCTTGCACTTTTACATTTGCATGATTCTCTAAAAATAAATACAAAACAAGTTCTGATGTTTTGTTTTTTTTTGTTCTTTCGTGGTTGCTGGGTCTAATGCAATGTCATCATTTAACCTGATACCACCCTGTTCACTGGGGCCTGTGCTTAATCACTTGACATACCCAAATGGTACTGCTTATTAAAAGAGTTTACAGTACATATGCTGATGTGATGCATAATTTTAAAGTTCAGGTCTTCTAGTTTCTGGAGATATGCACATAAAGGCTGCCAGTGCTGAAAACAAATTGACTATACAAACTCAAAAACTTAAAAAAAAAAAAAAAAAATATATATATATATATATATAATATATATATATATATATATAATATATATATATATATATATATATATATATATATATATATATATATTTTATCCTGCCCGAAATATTTTAACTTCTAAGAAAGATTTACTTGTGCCAAAGTGTTTTACAAGAATTTTAGCTCAGATATGGCCATAAAACATGCATTTTTTGTGGTTTTCATAAGAAACCAGGAAAGGTTTCCTGGCATTTTGGGATGAAGGAGGCCAACAACAAAGCAGCAGTTTAACTGTCTGCTCCTTTGTGACAGAGGAGCATGTGTCTGCCCAAAACAGTCACAAACTGACTCCATGAGGATGGCCCGAGGGTCTAACCTGCACAGGTGAAGCCTGTACTCACAGCACTACACAGTGCAGTCTGATCGGCATTTGCTAGAAGACTTCATGTCGGGGCAACATGATGGTGCAGCGGTTAGTGCTCTGACCTCAGGGTGTGAAGGTCCTGGGTTTAACTCTTGGGCGACCTGGGGCCTTTCTATGTGGATTTGGTATTTTCTGACCATATCTGTATTCCCTACCACTAAAATCCATAATTGCCATCTTTTTCCGCTGAATCTCAGAGGGACTTTCCTGGTTAAATAAAAGACAATTAGCTAAAGTTTATTTTGGGTTGAAATTTTTCTCTCAACTTCTCAAGACCTTGTTCTCAACTTCTCAAGACCTTGTTCTCAACTTCTCAAGACCTTGTTCTCAACTTCTCAAGACCTTGTTCTCAACTTCTCAAGACATCAGTTTCGAAGCTGGAGGAAGAATCTCGGGAAAAGTAGAATGGGTCTGGACTACAGTTAGAACCATAGCTTTGTTTCCTGTCTGGCTCAACAGATTGTTCCACATTATTTCCTCCACTGTAGTTAATCGTTTATAAAAGTAACACTTGAGTAGTCTAATATTGTCACGTACAGTCAGTTCAGGTCATGTGCTTCAAACAAAAGTCAATGTTTCACTATTAAATGAAAAGATAAAGGCTGGATTCCTTCTAGCAAACAGGGCATAGAATCGGACGTGCTAACGGACATGCTAATGCTATCAATCATTGCTCAGGTTACAGGAAATACAATTTAAATCATGTTCTTTACATCTGATAAACCTTTGTCATCTGCGAAATTGTTTTAAGTCTATTTGTGACAGTTTCTCTCTTTATGTCTTACTTTGCTGTGTTTTCTAGTTTTACACCAATCAAGTTGGTATTGTTAAAAAAAAATAAAGAAAACCTGTGAGACCTTTAACTATCCTTGATTTTTCCTTGCTGGATGTTCATGTCAGACCTCGTGAGTAGAAGAAGAGAGGGGAAAGATAGGAGAAAGAAAAAGAGGAGGTGAGAAGGAAGAAAAGAAGACGCAGAAGTTAGGAGGAACGAAAGATGGGAAGAAAAAGAGAAGAAGAAATTGAAGAGGCGAGTATGATGGAAGCAGGAGAAGAGGATGACTAGAAGGGGAGCAAGAGTAGGGAAGGAAAGCAGCAGGAGAGGGAAAAGGGAAGAAAAATAGGTGGATAAGACAGGAAGATCGGAGGAGATGAGGAAGAGGAGAAGGAGAGGAAGAGAGCAGAAGGAGAGAAAGAAGATAATGGAAGGAAGGGAGAGAAGGAATAGGAGGAAGAAGGAAGAATCTCAGAGGAGAGGAAAGAAAAAGGTCAGAAGAGGAAAGGAGGAGAGCAGAAGTAGAAATGGGAGAAGAAAAGAGAGAAAATGAAGGATAGGAGGAAACAAGGAGGAGGGAAGGAGGGCAGGATGAGAGGAGAAAAGCATAAGAAGAAAAGAAGGATGAGAGAAGAGAAATAGGACAAGGGGCATAGAAAAGTGGGAGGATGAGAAGAAGGGAAGTAGGACAGGATGAAGAGGATATCTTTCTTTCTACCTTTTAATTAATGACAAAAGTAAAACAAAATTTAGATAACAGCAAGGTGTCCTTCCATAACTCACCCTCATAACCTTCTCACTTAGTCTATGAAGTGTAAACATTCTTCCCTTTTGTTAGCTGCACTGCGCCATCACAATGCACTGTAAAACCATCTCTGTGCTTTTCATTCTTACACCATGCGCTGTCCGTGTTTGTTTACATCCACTCACCGTTCGCCTGCCTCCAATCTGTGTTCCCCCCCCCATGACTCACGCTATCCGTCACCTACGCACCATTCAGCGCCGCTAAATCTCCGCAGATGGCCCGGCTATCGTGTTATTCAATTAGCAGGTGAAGGGGAGAAAGGCTGACACTCAATCCGGGACAAAACCCAAATCCCAGCCGCGGCCACACCCGCACAGTCAACCGGCCCACGCGCACGGAACAAACGCGCGCACGCTCCCTCCTTCAGAAGACACCTGTCGCGAAACCGGACACCCAACAGGCCTTCCCCGGTCCTTAGCCGAGACTGGGGCGCTTCAAAGGTCCCGGGGCAGGTACAATGGAGGAGACGTCAAAAGAACAGCACAAGTTATAGCGAGAGAAGAATGGACGGTGGAGGCACAATGGGCTCAAAGGACCAAAAGGACGGGCGCAGTTCACCTGTTGGAGGAAACCCGATCGCAAGGCCCATCCTCAGGGGCAGTGTGCGGGACAAGGGAGTCCTCCTACGCAGCACGCCTACCAGAGACCTAAAGAGATGAGATTAGGATCAGTGTCAGGGGACGGGAGAGTGGGCCGACTTTGGGTTTGTGTTGGAAGTATTCTAAACAAACATATGTAAAAATCTGTTTTGCCCTACTAAATATGTTATCCAAGTTTCTTTTGAAATTAAATTAAATTAGTTTACAGTGTCCCGTGTACCTTTGATAATGTTTGTTCTGTAAAACCTAGTGCTCTCATGATTGTTTTTTCATGTAACAAAGTCAAATCTTATATTACCTTAGAACAGGGGTTTCCGGTCTTTTTCATTAGAAGAGCTACTTTTGTATGTCAAATACAAATGATACAAAACCTTTGGCGAGCTTATTCAATTAAGTTCAATTCAGTTCAATTTATTTTTATAGTCCAAAATCCCAACAACAGTTATCTCAGAAGACTTCACATGATTGTTGATTTAGCAAACAAAATTTGTCAGAAAATCAAAGAATGAAACTATTGGTCAAAACCACCAGAAACATTGGAAAATCTGAAATAGTCATTTTTAAGAAGTGTTGTTCAACAACAAATAGGCAAATAAAAATGGCCCCAGAGTATCTCCTGTCTTTAGACCCTCACTTTTAGGGAAACACATTTTCTAGCAGGACGACGATAACCAGTCAAAGAGAGGCATAAGTGGAGGTTCTCAAGATTAGATAGCATCCGAGGTCCAGGCATCGACACTGGAGCAGCAGCATCTGAAACAGATACACTCACCACAGGGAAGTGGGACAAGTACTGAAATGTTCTTTAATTGGCAGGGGGTGATGAGCTACTGGTAGCTCCCAAGCTAAAGGTTGGAGACCACTGCCTTAGAATTAACATTTTATAGTGTGGAGACATTTGATAATGCTAAAAGCAAACACTGTTTAAAGGTGTTATGAGGCAGAATGGTGGCAGAGTAGTTAGCACTGTCACCTCAGTAGGAAAGTTGTCAGTTGCGCGTTGCCATTAAATGGTACCCAAGGTGCTTCAAAAAATAACACCTATAAAACAGATAAACTATGTGTCAAAGACTAGTCTGACAAGATGTATATAGCAAAGCAACAAATCGCAGTGAGGTTTCCATGTTTTGGGACCGTGAACAGTATTGAGTGACTACCAAACTTCTTCATCAAGCTTAAAAATTATCTGGGTGATGAGGTGATCACTACGCCAGCAGCCTGATCTACAGTAAATAAAAAGCATGTCATCATGTTTACGAATATTAACAAAATCCTAATACTGACAACCAAATCCAAACCCAGACCTAAACCCATTCTAAACATATTCACTTTTGTATTACAATGAAAGAATGACTTTAAACAAGATTCATTTTAGCTGCCAAACATCTGTGCTAAATATTATTGTCCTAGAGAATGAACACAAAAGCTTTATATCATGGACAAAATGAGCTCATTAAATGTATATCAGAAGAACCAGAATCATGCTTTCACCAAGAGTGTACATCAGAGCTGTTCAGACGACACATAATATGATTATTTTCATAACAGGAAGTGCACACGCAGCATTTTTCCCAACAACTATTAATCTTCGACACATCTTTCTCCTTTTAATAGACTTCCATTAACACGCTTTTAAAACTGAGAACTGCGTCAGCCTGTAGCGTCATAACTCACTCTCTCTTTCTCACTCTCCTTCTCTCGTATGGCCGATCCTTTAAAAGCAACCGGCCTTTTAAAATCCAATCGTCTAATGTGTCCCCCGTCGCACGCCTGTCTACGGCCGTATATCTTTAAGTGTGCATCGGTGGAATTTAACAAGTCTGGGGGAAATTGTCGGACCCCCGCTTAACTTTCCTTGATTGGGCTAATTGTGGGACGCAGTAAACTTGTGAGGGGGTGTTTGGGGGGAGGGGAGAGAGAGGGAGGAAGGACCGCAGGGGGGGTCATTCGCAGGGTCCCGGCCCAGACAGCGATCAGCTTTTCAAACGCAGGACGTAAAAAAAACACAATAGGCGCACTCAATTGGCTTTCCCGAGGTCCCATTGATAAGAAGTGCCAGGTAGTAAAGAGTGTATAAGCCTAAAGAAGTGCCTATAGACTGCACAGACCTGAGCTTGTGGGAGGATTAGTCCAACTGGGAATTCAACAAGTGGTTTTAGAACCCACCGGGAGACTGTGTGGGGATCATGAAGCTGACCACTGGTGAAATGTCCCTGAGAAAAGTGGGTTTCAGTTTGTGTCATTCAACAATCCACCAATGTAGATGAGACTTTTTTTTTTTTCAAAATGTATATGCTTTAAGCTTCATTAAACTCCTTTTCACTCACATTAGACCTAAGTGAAGACTTTTGTACGCATAGTGATTTATGAATGCCATCTATGTGCAAAAGTTTAATAAGGAGCTTAATACATATCAGACAAGACTGCTTTGATTATTTCCTTTGTAGCCAGTGGATGGAGCTCGGACTCAATTCCTGACATAGCAAGCACATAACTAGCCAGGCTGACGCCACCTATCCCCACTCAATTTCATTTCACTCCAGAAAACTACGTCAGGTATCACAGAACTGCAGACGGTTCCCAAAAAGCAGGAAGTACGGTTGTCCAATCAGCGAACAGAAGTGAATTGATGTGTTGGCTGAGAACCAACTCGAGCTGAGTTAGCAGACTGTATACATTCTTCTGTGTCAAATATTAATTTAGTATAGTAGTGTTTAATTTGCAAGTTAAACCACAAAAAAGGCAACAAGTAGTGATTGAATAATAATAAAAAAACAAGTTCCTGTCTACTGTGAAGCGAATGAACCCTAATGATCGAATAAAGCAATTGAAACCGACCGATGCATCAGGCTGACACTTGACTATCAAGTTTGATTTATCATTTTTTTCTTCTAAGTTCTAACACACCCCAAAGTAAACATTCTCAAGAGCACGTTTTGTAGAAAAAGCAATGCAATAAATCTACAAAATTTGATCAATAATGGAAAAAGTACTCAATTCATTTTCCATTCTAAATATTGGAATAAAAGCTAGGAAAGACGACACATTTTTCCAACATGCAGAATTACATCTGTTTCTGATGAAAGAAAATATCCGTTTATAACATAGAAACCTCCAATAAGTTGATTCTGCACGATACAAAACCCTCTCTTTAAACTTGTATAAATAGCCTTCTGACCCAGAGCTAAACCAAGTCTAAACCATATGATCCCAGCCCACTAACAGACCGAGCCGACACCATCCCTCTAACCCAAACACACGCATTCTCCTCTCACCACTACAAAGCCTTTGGTAGCACCATGATGCCATTACCACAGACTGACAGCCTCGGCCTCAAACTCATATGTTAGCAGTTTGAACTTCTACTGCTGCAATTACGGGCAGCTGCTCTGAGAGGCGGAGGGGAGAGAGGGTTCGGGGGGTATGAATTTATGGTCCGCATCTTTGGGCCGACCCCCGTTTGATGTGCAGATAATTAGGAAGCCAATGACTTCCTGTTGGGCGCTACAGTATACGTGCTGTAATAAAAAGCAGAGCGCGGAGCAACAGCTGAGAAGTCCCATTGAAGTCTGCTCCTTTGACACCAGCTGCTGTTCAGAGTCAGATGGAATTTCAGACTCAGATACTTTTAGCTGTTTATGTGAGATATTAAGTTTGAGAGCTAACTGTATTTTCTTGTTTTAGACATTAGCTAATGGCAGTTATATGTCGTTGCATCTCTGAACTCAAGCACTCAGTTCTGTTCTTCAGCCTCTTTTCTGCTTCAAGAGGTTGCAGTTCAGGGTTTAGATTTCCAATAAAGTACATTGCCATGAACTACCAAGTATTTGTATTAAATATTACTGCAACACAACCTATTCACCACCTGCAGAACCTTAGAATGTTAACTTTTGCTGTAGGAAAATGCCAATGCAGATTCACACTCTGTTCTTAAAGGCACGATACTTGAATTTTATTAAGCAAATAACTTAAAATCTGTGTTATGTCAGCATTGATGTATTGCCGATGTGGCCATTCAGGTGAAATGAGTTCACAGAGTCTCGTCTCTGTTCGATAATAGAGCATTTGTCCACTAAAGCCCAGGATGAGAGTCCATGTTGTTAACATTTGGCTAACTGCTGTTAGCACACTGACACGGCAGAACCTCTGTTCTAAAAGTGCTGAAAAACACTTCAAAACACACACCATGCTGCATTATTTGGAGAGTTAAACTATACTAAACTTTGACATACAAATGATACTACAAATAAAAGTTAAGTTTGAATATTGTATATTTTTAAGTGACTGAATACATATCATTAGTCTGAAAGATGACTTACTCTTTAAGTTCATACAAATGATTTCATTAAGTTAAGACACTCAGATTAGTCCTGGCACTAATGTAAGAATAAAGAAAACCTTATAAGACCTTGAGGGCTGCATGAAATGAAGTGGAGGGCCAAATCTGGCCCCCGGGCCTTGAGTTTAACATATGTGCACTAGTGGCTCTCACGACATGACACTGTGGGGAAATGGAAGGAAATTAAGCTTTTACATAAGCACACTCTGAAAGCAGGTTTTGGTAACACACCTAATAAAACAAATGATTGTTTGCATATAAATAAAAAAATATAAAATAAAAATTAAGGTTAAGGTTAGGTAATTAAACAATATAAAATGGAAAATGAAGTCCCTGTTCACCCCCAGGACTAGAGACTTTCACAATTCATCTTTGTTTCTAATATTTTTTAAATGCAATACGTTGTAAAAATGTACAATTTACACTCAAGTAAATGTGAATTTTTGCTTGAATCATAAGAGTCAAGAATATTCTTTAACTTCAGAATTTCTGTTCTCGACTGCTCTTTTCTTCTACCAGAAGAACACTTTCTGTTTTTTTGTGAAGGACAAAATGTTCATAGGAAGGCCTTAAATAGCTACAAGTTTGCAACGTGTTATTTAGAACTGGAGTCGACAAATTGATTGGCAACTTCTTGGTCAAACTAAACTTGTATTGGTCACCTCATGATTTTCTTAAGATGAAGACTATTTCCGTGGAACCCTGGAGGACAAGTGTGTTCTGTGGTGTCACATGATGTCCAAAGTGAGTAACTATGCAATTAAAACCTAGCAATACCTTTCAAGCCATAAAAGTCCCATAAAGTCTGGTCCGGTCTGGTTTTGATCTGGCCCGGGTGTGGAACAGCTCCAGTAGCAGGTCTGCCTCTCCAAGTGCACCCTGAAACACTTGACCTCAGCCTTTTCGTGCTGTTTTCAATCGTGTTCAGTTGAAAAAGCTCATCCATCAGCGGTGAGAGGGGATGTCCTTCACAGGCGTGCATACCGCTGCTCCTCGGCCTCCACACAACACGTCCCGGCAAGTTGGCAGTTCCAACCCATTCACAAGAGCTGGCAAGATGGGTTCAAAGCACACAAGACCAAACATATGGATTAGGAACGCCATTAAAGGGGGAACAAATCTTTGAACTTGAGCCAAAGTTTTCTTTCGCTGCTCCTGGTAAGGCTTAGTGATGTTGTGTCATGGGGCAAGACACTTCTATAGGCTCATGTAAAATTCATAGGTCTCAAACAAAGTCAGGTCTGAATTATGGGGCAATGCCGATGAATTTATTTATTTTTTTTACATATTTTACAGAATCTCAATGCTGGTTTAACCTTGTGTGAAGGAATTTTAGTAAATATGTTACCAAGAGGTTCTAAAGCACAAACAGACCAGACACAGATGGAAAAGTCCAATAAGATTCTAGCCCTTTTGGCATTCATGGCAAGATTCTATATATCATTTTAATTTTTACCTTAATACAATTCTGTACATAAGCCTATCTATTAGTGTTGAAGGCAGAGTAATGTTTGAATTTATGTAAAAACAGATGCCATTTGCTTTATTCTGGAGTCTTTAGACCAATAAACGCATCTTGTGCCATTGTTAACCTATGCATAATTTTGTACACAGTCTATCAGATTTATGAACCATTTGCTCATGTGCAAAAGAAGTTAAGGGGAGAAAAATCTTCAGATAACTGACATTTTTCTCTAACAGAAACACTGAAGATGCAAAATTTAAGTTAAGTAGGTGCATGTTCCAATATTAAATTTAGTGCAAAACACCCACAAATAACGCATGCATTTTCTTCCATTTGCAACCTTAATTTAGCACCTGGTAAATCAAGCCGAGATTGTACTGTACATTCTTTTCAAGACTCATATTGTTTGGGCCAAACTGTAGTGTGCTGAACACAGCCATTAAGCTTCATTCTTGCGCAAGATTTTGTGAACAGAAATACTAAAGCTTGACATATTACATTTAAATAGGTAGATGTAAAAGTTCATCAGCTATTTGTGGCTGTAACTCAATAAATATGTGTCCTACTGACACAAATAAAAACTGGCTAGTTGCTTATGAGTGGTAGAACTTTTTTTCTCCTTTTTTATGGCAGCAATTTGACGCCACCTCTTCACCAAATGGAGCTCTAAGCATCCGACTAATTTGTCTATGCTCAATGCTGCCCCTGGCCCCTTCTAGGTGAAAACAATAAAACTGCAATGAATGGGATGTCATTGGTGGTAAACTTCAAATAAACATCTAATAACTAGATTTTGGGATTTCTATAGCGTGGTAAAAAGAAAAGCAAAAGAAAAAAGAAATGCATGTAAACAATTAACATTTAAGTTGAGAAATATCTGTAACAAGTATGATTAGACAATATTCCTCTAGAGCAGTTGTTCTTAAAATCGAACATCTAATATAATATTTGGTTTTCCAAAACTCGTACTAGTGGTGGTTCAAAATTAGGCAAGATCAGTTCAAAATTCTAATGGACACTAATAGGGCTTTTCCATTAGTACCTGCTTGGCCCTACTATACTCGACTCTACGCGCTTCTACCCGGCTTAGCCCCGCTCAGAGTGAGAGCATTTTCATTACAAGAGAGGCCGAGTGGGGCTGTTGTGAAGCTGGGCGGTAGGGTTGTTAATGTCACTCCCCAAATCGGGACAAGTTCTTGTCTCTTGTCTCTGCATGTAGTGCGTGCGCCCAGATGCAAGCTCATAGAAAACAACGGAGCGTCCCATCTTCCTCCTCCGTCACTCTGACCCAAAGAAGCTGCATTATAATCTCCTGCTTCAAAACTTGTGCATTGGATGTCCATCACTGGGAAGCAGGAGCAGAACCCCGCAACAGTATAGACCACCTACGTGCCCACGCACAACAGAGCCCCTAGAGGGCTACGCACATACTCATAGAACTACAATTTTACGTATTTAGCAGATAGGGACATTGGACTCAGTTTGTTTTATGTCATTGTGCTGCTTTTTTGCTACGGTGAGTACAAAATGTAGAAGCGTTTCGGTGCTTTCGGCAGCTAGCTTAGCGGCGACTCAAGTTAGCATATGGCAACAACAACAACAAACCAGTGGCGCTTGCAAAGTGCGTCTGATGTCAGGTTTAGTGTCTACTCAGCTCGCTTTGGCTCTGGGGTAAAACAGTTACTAAAAAGTACCTGGTCGGAGCGATCAACCCCAAATGGAAAAGCTCTGCACCAGGGCTAAGTCACGCCGAGTAGAGTAGAAAAGAGCCAAGCAGGTACTAATGGAAAAGCCCTAAGACACCCAACGGAGGACTAGAACATGAATAGATTTGTATCTAAATGAAACAAATATTCAATTCTAGATTGCTTCATAGGCCTTCAGAGACAACCAGAGTTTCGACAAACAGTTAAAGCAGCAAAGTTCTACAGTGAGTACTACTTCTTAATTTTAATGAGTGCATTTTTATTTGAAACATTGCAAGCACAGAGCATTGGTGCAAACTTTTTGGTATTATGACAGCTTGGGCCAAAATGGTCACTTGGGTTTTTGCACAATAATCATACCTTGAGGATCACTGGCACCACTGAATAAACAATATTTAAATTTGGATGATCAAATTTTCAAAAAATTCTTTTAATTCATAGCTCTTTCTCAATGGCTTTTTCTCAACTAACTTGTGAGTCAGTATTAAATCTGAAAGACTTCTTTCAGTTTTCTCAATTTTTACTAAAGAAACAACACAATCGTTTTATATTTACTACAAAGGCAGCTGGGACATGTTTTTGTGTAAAATCAATGGTTTTCGATAGGGACAGGATAGAAACTGACCCATCTAAATAGGAACGTCCGATTGCCCAATTTTAAATACTGTCTTTAGAACACCAACCGCTATTTACCATTCATCACCATAAAGTCTGTCCAGTGTAAAGCCTTAAGTCTTGAATGGTAACTTTTTCCTCTCGCGACCGCCTTTCCGCCATATTGCATGTCATTTCAACTTTGACCTCTGCAGCCACAAGTCACGACCTCTCGCCATTGTCATCTTAATATCTATGAAGAGGATCACCAGAACAACCCCCATAAAATCTTCTCCGGCGACACTTACATTCCCTTTCTGGAGATGATTGCGAGCTAACGGCTAAGTCAATCAACGTAGCTTCTAACAGACTCAGCTAAGATTGTCGCGTTTGGGTGCTTTTGTTTCACTCGAACTGGCAAGACAATGGGAAGAATTGTGTGGCTTTCTGCTTGAGTGCAAAAGCCGTAGGAATAGCAACAATGTCCTCGGAAAGTAGCTGATTAGCCTTTGCTTTCCAGAGCCCCCTCCCTGAGCTAGCTCCATTCATGTGCAATGCTAAGCTAACAAAAAAAGAACTGTCTTGCTAACAATAGCCCGGCGCTGTCTCCCGCATCCGAATGAATCCACGTGGTTAATCAGCAAGCTTCGTCGCCGGTAATGAATAAATTAGCTGTATGTGGTCATTACTGCCAAACAGATAGTGTGTTTTTGTGAGTTTTCACACTGGGAGTTGATTCAGTAGTTTTTTTTTAGATGGGTTTAAAATGTGTGATTAACTGTAAGTGTTTAGAAGAAAAGTTTGAGAACATATTTAGTTAAAATAAATGTGTGAATAGCTGGAGCAAAGCTGAAAAGTGATTTAAGCTCATATGTAAATTGTTACTTAGTTTAACATATTGCCCTGATGATTATTGCTTTTCCCTTTAAAATGTTACACAGTAGGACTTTAAATCTCCATGGAGCTGTGCATGTGGTGCTACCAGGTCAGGTGAAAAGTCAGATTTGTGGAGAAGTACACCCGGTCACTGTATAAAAGCATGTTTTTCCAAGGTATTTCACTTTCACTTTAAGTTATAAAGCCACAAGTTAAAGGTGCACTATATAACTTTTTGGAGAGGAAATGTCAACTGCAAAGTTCAGTAGAAAGGGAAAGCTAAAGTCATACTTAGATACACGTTGTTTGATGCCAGAAAAATAAACAAAAACAAAACACTTTAATGCACATTATCATGAAAGCCTTAAAGAGTTTTGTATTCTGTGGCCAAAGTTAAGACACATATTTTTTATTTTTGATATAAATGACAAAAACATGCTTTTATTAGAGTCCATTTTTTTCAAAATCTTACACAGTGCATCTTTCAAGTGTTTGTTCTGAGAGAACTTAACAATGTGAGTAAAATATTTTCAGTTTACATTTTTAAATTATACAGCAAACTAAAGTAAGTTGTACATGGCAGACGACTCACATTTTTCAAACCGTGTTTAAAATTCAACTTTAGATCCGTTGTGTAAATGTATTGTTGTGAACCTTGTTATAACAGCGTTTTCTCATCATTAGTTTTATTAAGAATGATTCATGTATGTTTGAGTAATCTTGTCCTGCAGTGAATGATTGAGTGCTCAGAAAAGTCCTGTGTTCACCTACCACCTATCCCCAAATAATAATAATACTAAATAAAAAATAAATAAATAAATCAGATTATTTGTAAAGCCTATTTGGTTCAAAATAGTCACATAGCCACTTTGCAACAGTCAAAATTACAAATTTTAAATAGGATGCTTGCTACATTAAATTTTAATGTGGCACTAAGGAAGTAAATGAAGCATAAATATTACACGTGACAAAATCCACTTTAGACATAAGATGCTGGTATAGACTCAATTCAGATATACAGTACAGAGACTCAAATATATATTTCTTTTTAATGAGGAAGATTGAGAAAAAGATTGAGATTAAGAAGTACTACTCTTGATAAGTATTCTAGCAAACTGTACTATAGAAATAAACGAGATTGGATAATAACTCACAAACATGAGCACCAACTAAATTCTTAATTCTTTTTCTATCCATGAGGATGTGTTTGGGTATAAAATCCATAAATAATTAATTCTTTGCATTGATTTCTTCAAAAATGTCTTTGATGCTATAACACTAGCTTAAAAACCTGTGACAGAGCTTGAGCTCCACAAACCCGAACTGTGACTTTCTGGTTAACCGTAGATTCAATTCAATATACAACATTTGATAATTCCATTTCTTTCAGGATTCAATTTACCAGACTTTGGATAAAACAGGACACTTACTAAACAAAATGTGTGTCACTTCAGTCGGACTTCTTCTCACCAAATCTTTTCACACACTTTGGTACATTTCTGAAAGCTTTTCTCATGGCACTTAAGCACAGGGTGTAATGGAAATAGAGATAGGAGTCTAGACACATCATAGTCCCATACAACAGACCCCCCAAACCAAAACACAGCCTTATCAGAGCCAATCGTGGTTCGGAGAGGCCTTGGAGACGCTGGCTGCTTTACCATGATAAATGCTCAGATGTCAAGCCTGTTGCATAACCAGTTCTTTAAAGACGTCATGATGAATGGAGTGTGACATCAGGCATTCACATTGAAATTGTTTTAGCACAGGACAAGACCAGAAGGACGTCAACCTACGGAACTCAACAGTCGAAGATCACAGTAGATTCACAAGCACAGATTTTATTTTCAATTCCTTTAAGAATTAAAAAAAATCTTTAAGGGACTAAATTATCAAACTTTGGTTTACATGCAAAATGGAAAAACCTGACACTACAAACAAGTTACAAAATTTGACATTTTGGTTTTGTGGAAGATATGCATAAATAAAGGATGCCCTGATAGTTTGATGGCATGTCACGGGCTAACCAGTTTAGTTCAGTTCCAAACATTTTCGAAGAACCTTCTCTTTGAACAGGAGAATTGTTAAAACAGCACCCCCACACATGATCAAAATGATAGCTAACGTGTATTTATTTCAGTCAACTAAGTGCTTGTGTTGCTTTATTTCTCTATCTTAGATAATAAATTACATTAATAACCAAATTTGTAAATTGACCCTCTGACCAGATAAAGCTCTTGGGAGCCACTGTAATCTCTGGCATCTTTGATTGTACCAACCCCCCAGGTTTGGAACCACTGCTCTAACAGACATCCATAGCATGGTTGTTTTCTGTTAAAAAATCACTAAATAAAAAAGTTGGCAAAACATTTTGACACCTTTATGGTTAATACCTTTATGGTTTATAAAGTTTAGAAGGTTTTAAATACAGAGTTGTCTGCAAAAGAGACAGACACAAAATCAAGGCACTCTAAAGGGTTAACATCAAAAAGTCTTTATAGTCAAATGTTTTTTTAAAAATGAAAACAAAAAATGCACCAGTTGCCTGTACCATTTGGTGCAGACCAGGATTTGACTATTTCCAAAGAGCACCTGCCTTGTTTCCGTACACCTGGACATCCATGCAGCACTCCACAATTGAATCTTTGTTTAGTTTTATAAATAATATTGTAAGCAATAGATAAGTGTTGCTATGTTCACTGTACACCACAGAGTCTCAAGGATAATTATGAATTTTTAATGAGAATCAAAACTCCCAGAATCAGTCAGTGTCAGCTCCAAAAGGTTGCATTTTCAAAAAAGCTTTTTAGATTGGGATTTGTGTTTTTTACTGGACTGTGTGTTTGATTAGGTCAATGTGGATGTGCAGTGGCGCTCCAGTTGAATAGTGACCTTGAGCAGTTTGTTTAAGTGAATACTGTTTTGTTTGGTAGTGCCACAGATAAAGCAGAGACAAATGGATGTTGTCCATGTTGTTTACCTGTGAGGGTGTGTTCCACAGCGCCTCTGGAGTGAGGGACAGATGTGTTTCTGCAGTCCTAGTGTGACTGCTAAAAGTTTATTTTATGAATGAATGGTTCTTCAGTTCCAGACCCCAGGCTGTCTGCTTCTGTTTTAGTATCTTGAAAAAATCCAGACTCAACTCAACTGTATCAGCAATTGTATCAACGAATTCAAAGATTTCAGTTTAGATCAGACCTGGGCAAACTGCGGCCTGGGGGTTAGATGTGGCCATTGGTGTTGATATTTCTGTTTTAGAGTATGTGTCTGCACTTGCATTCTTATAGCAATAAATGGACAAAATAGTAGATTAAAGGTGCATTGGGTAACTTTCTGGAAAACAAAAACCATACGTTATGCATTCTGAATGTGAATGAATACAGTTTAGGCAATAGTGTGAAAAAATACAGCTAAAAACAGATGAAAGAAGTGACCTCTCGACCTCTAGACCAAAATTGTAGTCCAGTTTGTGGTCATGTAAGTCTACCCAAAGCAAAGACACAGATTTGTATTATTTATGTAGAGCAACAATGAAATCAAAATGACAAAAACATTCTTTTATTCCTCAAACAGGGCGTGATTACAATAAAAAACTCTGTTGGCTACATGACCTTTAAGACCTTGTGGTTACCCTGAAAAGATAAAAAAGAAGCAGCTTATATAACAAATCTGCTTACAGCTACACATGATTTCCTTTTGAATCCAAGTCTTTTAAAGCTCGATTCACTGGTGGATCTAACGGTCACATCCAGCTTTTGGAGTGAGGAATGTCCACCTTGCTCCTGATTCTTTGGCTCCTCTCATCTTTAGCTGCATGGGGAAAACTGTTGGCCTCTGGTGCTTTTCTGCAGCGCTGACAAAGCCAATTGTGCAAACGAGCCTTTAAAAATCCCTAAATGGTGCCTCGGGTTCACAATGGGCCAAAGAATGTGGAGCTGGACAAAGGACCAGTCCCCAAACCTCCAGCAGACCCCCTCACACCCACTCCACTCCCCTCGCCTCCCTAAACATCAGCGCTGTTTGAATTCAGAATTATCATTTGATTGGTGCAATAAAGAGGCAGCTCTGCAGTTTTGAACAGAGCAATTACATGATTGTTTCTCTTACTACTGTAAGTTTGTTTTGTGATTCACAACACTCAACATGAAAAAATGATGATGTACACATGCCATAGTTCAATACTATGTTCCTGGGAAAAGTATGTATCCTAATAGATGTTGGGATTTAACAAGCTTTGACTTGGCTTAATGTTTTTTTTTTTTTTATTTTATGACAAAAAAAAAAAAAAAACACGCTAAAAAAAAAATGATTTTTTTTTCCCTCTTACTGTATGTAGCAATCTTTAATCTAATTTTGAACTCAGGAGACACGTCACAGTCAGGTCCAGGTGAACTCTGGAGACACATCAGTCAGGTCCAGGTGAACTCTGGAGACACATCAGTCAGGTCCAGGTGAACTCTGGAGACACGTCACAGTCAGGTCCAGGTGAACTCTGGAGACACGTCACAGTCAGGTCCAGGTGAACTCTGGAGACACGTCACAGTCAGGTCCAGGTGAACTCTGGAGACACGTCACAGTCAGGTCCAGGTGAACTCTGGAGACACGTCACAGTCAGGTCCAGGTGAACTCTGGAGACACGTCACAGTCAGGTCCAGGTGAACTCTGGAGACACGTCACAGTCAGGTCCAGGTGAACTCTGGAGACACATCTGAATTTAGCTTTAAAGCTAAAATATATATTGTTGTTGTGTGCTCACTAGAAAACTTATTCCTGTATAGTGCCTGGTTAGTCCAAAATAGATTTGTCTCATTTTCTGTTAGGGTGCCTCACACTAGGCTTTTTTCATACTCAAGTCTGATAGCAGAAAATTCTATGTCCCGCACTCACATCTGCACAAGTGAACTGAACTATTGGACACTAATATCCTTCTCTGTAGATGTTTGTTTGCATGTCGTGATGAAGCATGGATCCAGTACTGAGGTAAAAGAGAAAATAAGTCCAGAGGGTTGTTAAAACTTTAATATAATTAGGCAGATACTAGATTTACCTCCTTCATCTGGCTTTGAAATAAAACCTGTGTGGAGCAGCAAGAGCAACAGGACCCTTCACAACTTTTCAAGATAAGCACATTTTCGCGGACTTTGGTGCAGAGTTTATTTACATAGCTACAGTATTTCTTCTTGTGAGAAACATCAGCGCTCACAATGAGCTTGTACGTTAAAGTTGGGCATGTGTGTGTACACTAAAGTGTAGTGATAGGGCGTAAAGCAGCCCTTTAGCTAATCCATCTTCTGACGTCACATGCCTGAGACTTGGACATGGCACTGAACCCACAGCCATACTCAGATTCAAATTCAGACAAATGTATTAATCCCACATGGGACAATTAGTTCAAGCAGTAAAAAAAACAAAAAACAAAAACGAAGCAAACCCATACTCCAAAAACACATTCAGTACATAATTTCTGAACAAAGAGGAGCCCCGAGGTTGTTACGGTAGCCTATACAGTAAAATAAAACAATCTACTTTATTCCTTAAAAGCTTAAATTTAAAAGAGGAATAGAAGTAGGAATAAAAGATTTAAGATAACTGTTTATTTTTGCATGAGGCAACCAGGGGTACGTGGATCCCAGGAGGTACTCGACCATTTGCCAGGGGGTACTTGGGATGATTGTAGATTTAAAAGGTACAATTGCAAATATTTTAATGTGAAAAATGTAATTTGCAGCACATTTTACATGTTATTTGAGATGGAATTTATTAAAACAAGAAAATGCAATGGTTGAAATGAATAAATAAAAATATACAAGTAAAGATAAAATACCTTTAGAAAAACGCATAACATGGGGTACTTCGTGTTTGAGATCAACATTTTGAGATCAACATACAATATAAATAAACAGAATAAATAGTCAAATATGTAAAAAAAAATAATAATAATAAAATAAATAAATAAATAAATAAAAGAATAAATATGTCAGTGCTTGGTTATGTAAAATTCAAAGAACTACAACAAACTCACTGAGATCCTGAACCCTTCGTTCAGCTTTGCAGCAGCTCTCTCCATGTCCCAGCTCAACACACAGTCATGCAAGGCATTACTTGTGTTATTTTTGTTGCTGGCAATTATGGCCTTCGTTGTTGACACTCCTATCACTAATGATTACAACGAACATAAACAATAAGCTTCACACGTTAGCCTCAAACTCACACAGCGGCGAGGGCTTGTGACATTAGAGAATGAATGGAGAGGGCACACCAGGTGAACGGGCCTCCATTTCCAAGGCAATGTTAACACCTGTTGGCTAAAGAAGGGCTGCTTTACGCTCTATCACTACACTCATGCACAACTTTAGCGTACAAGCCCACTGTGAGCGCTGATGTTTCTTAGAAGAAGAATTACTGTAGCTATATCCCTTCATGAGTAACCTTGCCGTGCTCTGACGCAGCTCCTACAACCGTTTGCACTCCCATTGAACACTCACACTTTAACCCAAAACATTTCCCAGAATTCCACCCCCCAAAAAATGTATTTCCCCATACCCAACTGTACAAACCCTTGTAACCCTTCCGTTGGCTGATGTAAGCAGATCCTACACATGTGTCCACCGTGGAGGCGCCATCTCCGCCCTCCCGCTGTGCCTCGCTAAAAGGGGACATTTCAGGACCCCGAGCAAGAGGCGAGGGCCCCCTGAAACAATCAGGCGGCCGCTAACTAGCCTTGCCATGCGTGGTGCTTGATTGATATGGGAAATGTATAGCGGCTTAAGCATTACTGCGCCGACACATCACTCTCTATCATCCTCAAAGCTTGAAATTATTCGTCCTCTTTTGAGAAGCGGAGACTGTACCCTCGGCGTCCCTTAAATTGTGATTTGATTTTGGGTTTATGAGTAAAGTGGAGCGAATGCCAGTGAGAATCGCTTGAGTGAAGGTATGGAAAAATGAATTTACATGTTTTATGAATGAAGAGCAGAACAAAGGAAGAGTTTCTATGGAAGATGGATATGCAAAATGTGCTGTGACAGAGGTGATTAAACATGGCTCAGTTTGTGGGATGGTTATTGTAAAAGGACTGATCACGTTTTACAGGACAGTTGTAGTAAAATGATGGCACTTCTATGTAACTCTGATACTACGAGATGTTTGCTTATCTTTCACAACAGTTGCCAGCCTTGTTCAACTCAAGAACTCAGTGATAGAAAGCCTCATAGTACAAACGTCAACGTATTGCACAAGTTTAATTGCTTTACTAAAGAATACTGTACTTTGTTTTTTATTAAATTTCAGAGCTGATAACTGTACTTTCTTCTTCATTATTCCTTTATTTTAAGACGATTTTGGGTTATTCAGAACAGTGTTTTCTGAGGTTCAGAGGGGAATGAAAAATATCTCACAGGCATAACTTTAGCTGTGTTTTTAATGCAAAAGTAATATATTTTGTACTTTTTTCCATAATATTGTATATGCACTCTAAACAGTACTTTTATTCTCAAGATAAGTTTTCAACATTTTCAATGATGCTTCAAAAAGATGTTTTAAAAAAAATCATATTGAAAACTCAAAAAAGTCATTTTGGTAAGTCTTAGTTCGTTCTTGCAGCTGTATCTGGGTCTTTTACTTATAGGAGACCTATTGTGTAGAATCTATTTGTCTATGTTTTTTAACTGCGTCAGTGTTTAAAGGTGATTTTTAAATCACATTTATAGTAATGCATGTGGTTCATAATAGTCAAATAGCCAATTTACAACTAGAAAAACATACTATTTTAAAGATTGTTGCTTGTTACACTAAAATCTTACAATGAACAGCTGTTTCATTGAAAGATTGCCGTTTTACAACAATTTTGTGTTTTACAATCAACAAAATCTAAGTTACTGATACGTATAATTATAGTTTATTCCTAAATGCAAAGGAATTACTTCTTTAAGTAATACAACTGAGTTCTTCATTCACTTTAGCACAAGCTATACTTTTAGAGTGGGTAAAACCCCAAACATCTACTGACAGTTTTACATTATAAAGTATTTTTGTCTTAATTATTTGTGCACCTTTTCAATTGAATTGTGGACTAAACATTTACTTTAGCCTTATACATACACCTGCTGATTTAAAAAAAAGCTTAGAAATGAGTTCTAGAAGAGATAACTCACCCATAGTCATATTCACCTATTTATTTGTTTATTTTTATATGTAATATAGTGGACTAACTTCCCTTTCTGTGCTAACAAAAGGACTTGGTGTTGTGGAGTAGCCTGCTTCTGTCATTTTGATGTAATTGTTTTCACAGTTTCACACCGACTTTACAATAGAATCATCAACATGATCTCTTGACTCCCTGCGTCATCTTCTTCTGCTTCTGTCGCTTTGATGCTATTTCTGTAGAAAGGAAAACACACACGCTCGATACAATAAGCTTTTGGATCGTTACGTAAGAGTGTGAGGAGGAAACAGCTGTGAGGAGCACACCTGGCTTCCTTCATTTCAAACAATCACTGAAGAGGAGATGTTTGGAGCAGGAGGACATGGCTCTGTAATGTGCCGAGGAAAGGGAAGAAGGTAAACAGGCAATGTACACTTCTGCTGGTCCCTGCGGTCCGGCTGGATAATCTATTCAAAGACATGTTTGTGAAAAGGTTGTATGGTGTCGAAGAAGAAAAATAAAAAGGAGAAGGAGCACAAGAAGAGGAAAAAGAAGAAAATGACGAAAACGACAACGACAAAGAAGAAGAAGGTGAAGAAGACGACAACAAAGAAGGAGAAGGAGGAAGAGGACAAGAAGAGGAAGAAGAGTCATCGAGGAGAGTCTTTGTCGTCTTCTTCTTTACCTTCAGAAGATGAAGAAGACAACGACAAAGAAGAAGGTAAAGAAGATGAAAACAAAGGAGGAGGAGGAAGAGAACAAGAAGAAGAAGAAAAAGAAAGAGGAGAAGATGACGAAGAAGTTGTCAAAGACAATGACAAAGGTGAAGAAGAAGATGACAAGGAAGGAGACAAAAGAGGAGGAAGAAGAGGAAGAAGAGTTGTTGAGGTGAGTCTTTGTCGTCATCTTCAGATAATGAAGAAGATAACGACGACAAAGAAGACAACAAAAAAGAGGAAGGAGGAGGAGGACAAGAAGAAAAAGAAAGAGGAGAAGGAGGACAAGAAGAAGAAGAGGAAAAACAAGAAGATTACTAAGAAGAAGATGATGACGAAGAAGACGACAAAGAAGAAGAAGACAACGAAGACGGTGACAAAGAATGAGGAGGAAGAAGAGGACAAGAAGAGTCATCTTCGTCGAGGAGAGTCTTTGTCTTCTTCTTCATTTTCAGAAGATGAAGAAGACAACGACGACGAAGAAGACGACGAAGGAGGAGGAAGACTCAGAGAAGAAGATGGAGGACAAAAGGAGGAGGAAGCAGACAATGACGATGAAGAAGAGGAAGACAGAAAAAGAAGATGAAGATGACAAAAAAGAAGAAAAAGAAGAAATAGAAGGAGGATAAGAAGAAAAGAATGATGAAGAAGACGACAAAGAAGAAAAAGACGATGAAGAAGGCGATGAAGAAGAAGGAGGAGGAGGAAGAGGACAAAAAGAGAAAGAAGATGAAGAAGACATTGATGACGAAAAAGAACTAAAATAGAAGTAGAAGGAGGACAAGAAGAAGGAAAAGGAGGAGAACGCGAAGAAGATAAAGACGATGAAGAAGAAGACGACAAAGAAGAAGACATTGAAGAAGAAGGAGGAGGACAAGAAGAGGAAGAGAAAGAAGAGGAGGAAGAAGACAACGACGATGAAGAAGAAGAGGAAGAAGACAAAGAAGATGGCGCTGTAGAGGACGACGAGGACGATGAATAAAAAGCTCCAGACTTCACCTGCCTCTGATGAATGGGTCAAATTCAAACTATTAATTTCCCTTCAAAGACTTAATAAAGTGTCCCTGACACCTGCCAGCCCACACACTTGTTCAAACATTGACGTTGGCACACACAAACGTCTTACACAAATGGCCCTGAACTTTGCCCTTCCGTTCTGCTATTTCACAACTGTTACTTTCACTTTCCATCGAAGACAATGTACAGTAAATCCACATTTTAAAGCTTTACAATATGACTTCATAATGGGCTGAAGTGATAAGATTAAACTACATGCAATAAACTCTTTTGATGTGGAGCGACAGTTCTCAAGCAGTGGAGAACGTTCAGCTAGGGCACAATTTAACGAAATCTACTGAACCTATCTGATCATAATATGTCTAACAATTCCTGATCCTACTTGTATATCATCATTTTATATTTTGCTTTGTTAATTGTGGGTTGTAATAAAGCTTTGACGCCACATGACTACATTTGTTGTGGCCGCCTTTACAGTAGTGAAAGAACAATGGTAACTAATGACAACAAGCCCGAAGTTTCGCTTTTAGAGTTGAGTTGTCATTACATGAAGCAACAAACAACAATGCTTCCTAAAATAGACTCAAATGAAACATTATCAACCATTTTGTGGTCTGACATTTAAAGCTTAATTCATTTGTTTCGCCGTAATGTATTTCTACATCTAGTTAGACTTATTTTAAGAGCAATTTCGGTTTTGTAATTTCAGCAGGGTGAAGAAAACTTTGAAGACAAGACATCTTGAAAGTCTTGTTGAGCCAAAATGGGAAATACATTATATTTTCGTAACCTGATTTTGGTTGCTTAACCAGGAATAGACTAGAACTAAAACTGGTCCAAGAACTCGACCAGGAATGGAACAAACCATTATCACTACCAGGACTAAAATTGATATGAGCAGTGGCATAGGACAAAAACACTAGATTTGAGTTTCTACACACACATTGTGTATACACTTGTTTTGAGTTTTACTAACTTGTACATAATTGCTGAAAAAGAGCTTTTTAGCTTATTTTAAGCTCCTGTGGCATCCGGGTGTTACAGTCTCTCTTTAACTAAGCTGTTTCCACTAGACTAAACCAAAAAAATAACTTAAAAAATAAATAATCAACAACGCCACCTTGGAGTTGGCCCAGGACCATTTAGTTACATGTAAGGCACGTAAGATGCCTTACATCAGATGCCTTACAGATGCCTTTAGCTAGATGTAAGGCACAATAATCAGAGGCTTGATACCAAATTATCAAAAGCAAGTATGACATTAATTTGTACATGTTGGACATTGGAGTTGAATTCAGCCAAAGAATTCATTAAAGTTTATAGTTCATTCCATCCTTAGTTCATTCGAATGTTCACAGTTTAACCCATTTCATCTGGAGTCATCCGGTCTATTCAATTGGGCTAAGCAACACGGGAGAACCAAAGCAAGAAAATGTGATCTAAGGCAAGGCGAAGTAAAGGCAAGTTAACGCAAGGCGGTTACAGTGCACCCACACAGGTCCATGGCAGCAAGCACTACAATCAAATATTTAATCAGCGCTCCTACATTTTGCATATAAAGCTGAATTTTGGATACTACCTGAGAGTGGTGAGCGAGCGGCATCAGTTGAGGTCAGAGGTTGAAAGGTGGGAACCAATCAGAAAACCCTTTTTAAGTGGCATATAGGCTGCCTGCAGTCTATCCTGCCATACTCTGAAAGAAAAAATGTAAATTTTTCAAACTTTAAAAAGAACCAAATGTGCTTGTTTTCACTCAAGTTTTTAGCTGTTTTAAGTTAACTTGCTTTATAGTCTTTTTAGCTGTGCAAATCTACTTTTTTCGTCAATATCAAAGTATTACCTCCAACCTTATTTTATAGTGTTAAGTTAGATATTTGGAATTAAAAACAGGAATATGATTAGGGCTACAAACAAATGAAAACAGGACTGATTTGAACTTTAGGTCTTGGTTGGGCTGGTCCTTTTCACCGCTAACACCTCCATTATTTCCTACGCTTGTATTTAGTGTGAATACATTCCAAAACTCTCTGATGCAAAGAGAGGTGCCTTGCTTAGAGGCACGTCGTAATGGTAGTCAAACAACTTCGCACAATCCACTCAAATGTTCAAACAGCTCCCGATAGACGCCGTGAAAAGCCAGGGGCCCCGTCGCTCACAATGGCGGCATTTCGGGGCTGTGACTTCATATCCTGAACCGCGTTTTTGTCTGGATTTGAACCGGGGGCCCCTCCACCAAAAGCTGGAAGCGTGCGCCCCAATTCTAAGTAAATCCCTTATGCATACCTCTGCACTTTGGGTTACATAACTGGCATGATGCATACAAGACGCAGCAATCAGACACGCCAGGAAACTCGCTGGATTTAGTCAAGACAATGTGCACATTCATCTTAAACGTGGGAAATGTGAGCGCGGGACAGGTGAGCTAGGTTTGGAAGAAACACTGTTGAAATTATATAAAAGTCCTAAGTAAAAAAGGTGCGAGTGCCAATTTATGTATATATTTAGACTAAATGTGTTTATGCTGCAATGCCACACTTTAAGGGAAATATTTACTGGCATTAGTTGAAGTTTTAACTTGCTAAGCAGTAGTTATTTTGCATTGCTAAAATAGATTTAATGTTGGGAATCTTTTGTGTGACCAGTCTGTTGTGCTAAAAGGGGTTTAGTGTGAAAAAATCTGGCCCTCAGGAAAAAAAAAGTTGACTAGCCCTGTTAATGTATCTGTGGAGGTGAATATTGTTTTGCAGTGTTTAGACTACTTCTAACATCCCCCAAAATTCAGCTTGTGATTGTTAGCAAACAGGGTTCAAAAGAAACAGAGACAACATTAACTCTATGAAAGTATAATTAGAACTGGAAAATGAATTCAAGATGGCGGCTGATAGTTTTCAGTGGCTTGTGCTCATTGATGCATTGACTTCCATATTGTTTCCTGAAAATGAGCTAGCATTGTGACAGTTTGAACTTTGCAAAAAAGCATAGACGCTAAATGAAGAAATTGTTCTTGGCCCAGCCACAAGCGACCCAAACAAATGTAACTGGGACAGAGGAGGAGCTGTCTAAACAATTTGTAATTACTGCATACATCACACATAGAATTTAACAGTAACAAGCAGCTGATTTTAACCCCCTATAATTCTGACGTCCCTTCGAAGGGACATCACATTTTTTCTATTCTAGTATGAATCGATCTCAGTTTCAATTCTAAACAAAAAAAAAATCTCAAAAAAAAAAAAAAAATCAAGTGTCATTCAAATCTTAGCTTTACCAATCCTCATATTTTGTCCCCAAAAAATTTGGGCGGAACTTAGATTCTGTTTTTCTTTAGTGTGGAGAAAGTTCTTACTTCTGATCAGAGCCTATAGTCTCAGAAGCTAAACCTATACAAAGTTGCAGCTTCACTCACTCTAAAGGGTTCAGAAACAGTTTTCGGCTGAATTTCACAATTTTAATCAGACGTGATGTGAAAAATAGGCTGGAATGATAATGACTTAATTCTGTTATTGCTGTATATTTTTTAACATGTATTAATGATGTTTTTTGGGGGGAATCACAAGTAAAATCAGACAAGTGGGCAGAGATAGGTGGTAGGGAAAAGCAATACGAAGAAGCACTGGAGCATCAGCTGCAGGACATAACAATATTAACATTTTCAAATACACCTGTGAGTAAGAAGTGAAATTGGTGAATCTAACCCCCTTATTCAATGTGTCTGGCCTTAAACGTCCCAGTACAGATGTTCCAGGGCCTGGTACATGAGCACAGCCCAGAGTGGTGAGAAAGTTCGAGTACAGTGAAACGTTCCCCGAGGCAGACCGCTAACTTCTAAGGCTAAACCTGTCTGTTAATGCCTAACCAAGTGTGTCTTTGAAGCCTGCGCCTTCACTTTCCTGTTCCTGTAAGCGCACCTTTTTCTCTCCCCCTCACTCCCTCCTCCTCACTTGTTTTATTGGTGTGAGTGGGCGTAGTGTTAGCGATACCTGTCTCATTCATGCGCCTCCGTTTGAAGCCGGATCGTTTTTCCAGCTGCACACACGCCTCTTACACCGGAATTCAACCCCCAACCTCTGTAAGGGCCGATCGAGTTTTATACTGACAGGACATGAGTGTGCAGCCACCAGGGTCAATAAAGAAGAGAGACAAAGCCGTGCGACTGGAGGAGACACATAGAAGTTTGATGGATATTATGACATTTTAATCAGCCTTAAGGCAAAACAATATACTAGAATGTTGTAACTGTGGAGCAGCAAAATCACTCCTAAAGTAGCTCAGACATTCTAATGTTGGACAAGTATTGCAAATATGTCAATGACATCTTTTCATGGAGGAATTTTGTGAGTCACTCTAGAATTCTAAACCAGCATGTTCTCACAGATATGTGCGTCTATACCACACAATTGCCTTTGTGCACGGAGCATCAGTTGGCTTATTTTTGTTGAAAATAGCTAACTTCTGTACATACAAGTTAGCATTTAGACACATCTCTTTTTAAACACACAAACAAGTGTCTCATGGTGAAATATTCTTCTGATTTATAAAGTCTCACAGTCTGAGTATTTATCGTTTTAAGCTGGTGTCGTGAAACCTCATAGAAATTAACTGAAAATGAAATGCATGTATGTAGAGAAGTTAGCTATTTTGAACATAAATAAGCCAACAGAAGTTCTGTGCACAGAGCCAATTTGAAACAGTGTGTAATGTGAATGTGAATTCTATTTTTTGCATGTGTGTTTCACACGTTGCTGCACCATAATTTCTATGGTGAATCAGAATCATGTTCTTATGAAACAGTCAAAGCTTCTCTATTTTTATCCAGCTACACAGATAAAATCCTTCCATCTTAACTTCCCTACAGTTTTATCCAGATTAGATACTATCCTCTGCATTTTCACAATGACAGACTTGTGCTTCCAGGTCACAGTTTTATAGCAGTTTGCTTAACTTTTTAAGTGTAGAAAAAGTCAAAATTTGATTGTAAAATTATCTGTTGCAAATAGTTGTAACAACCTAATTCAAATCAGAACACAAATTTGTCATTTTAAATCAATGCACATTTAATTGACGGCCTATAAAGACAAACATGAGTCTCACAGTACTAGAATAACACTCGGTACATTTGTGGGAAACTTTGTAGACTTTTCTACAGACCGGTACAATTCTTATCGGATTAGAAACTGAGACGACATCCATAATATTACAACATGAACTTCTGAAGACAAGTTTAAACTAATCCTTTCTGAATCTGGTAAAAGTCTTAAATTTGAGGTGAACATAAATGCAGGAATCCACAGCTTTCCAACGCACAGGTATAGCACAGCTGTCACTTCAGGTAAACGTTAGCTTGATGACCATATCCTCCTATCTCATTGAAGTCTTTCAGAAAACACCCCTCCATCCTTCTTTAAAAAGACCATGGGGGCCCCGACTCTGGAGAACTACAGCCAACAACACGCTATTAATGTTAGCCACACTCCTGGGACAAAACAAGGGACAAAAAGACACAGCCGACTCCAGCTCCTTTAGACCGAAGTCACGCTGCCAAAGCCTCCAGCGCCATAAATTAACGTCTGCTTAAAAACTCTCGCGCCAAATTGTCATCAAGTGGCACCATTGATAAGGACAAAAGGTGGAAAAACACATGGGCACATCACCAATCACGTGCCCAATAAGAAAGAGGAAGGAATAAAAACAACATTCTTGAGTGGAGTTTGGAAGAGTCTTTTAGGCCTAGTTTACAAGACAACGTTCCCAAGAAAACCGTCACAGTCGTAACGTTTGTGCTCACAGTTTATATGGTGTCGTGGCGAGCTAATCTTCCTTTACATGGAAACGTAGATAGACCCAAAATGGTGTAGTTCGTACGCCGCGTCAGGAGGTGGCAGTGTTGTGCTAGGACTCCAGATGACCTTACCGTGAACCCACGCAGCCTACGATAACACGAGCATTGACAGGTTTACAAGTTCTTCATATCAATAAAATGACAAACGAAGCAACAAGGACCAGCGCGCGAGCAAAAAGGGAGATTGCTTGCTTGAAACAAACACGGAGGTTCGAGGACCAATGCGCGAGGAAGACACAGATCGCCGAGAGCTGGACACAAACACGGGGAAGACGGCGGCTCGCAAACTTTATTTATTTATTTTTTCTGAACACACGGATTTGAATGGACTCATTGAATCAACACCCGGAGAGGCCTTGGATTAGTTTTGTGTCTCCTCCTCTGCACGCAGGTAAGAAAGCTGGACGCATGAAAGGTGCAATTTGGTTTAAGAGACATTTTTGGTGACTGGGCAGTCTTCTTCTACTGTGTGAAAGTAGCGGCTACTGCACGTCAGTGACGTGACCGTCTTCATTGAAACCGTGTTTCCTGTTTACACCGCGGTGTCTCCACTGAAAGTTCTCGGTGAAACTACCTCTTGAATCGTATCCAGTGGAACGCCGATTCAATGAACACGGAGCTCGTTGTGGTGTAAAAGATAAGCCAATTTGACATGGAAACGTCACGGATTCGTGAAAACTCGTTGTCGTATAAACTACCCCTTAGAGGTGATGGTTTGAGGGGAGGGATGTAGGGGTGGGGTGAGGGGTGCCTGAGGGTCCAGATCTGTGGGGTACACTTGGGACTATGCAAAGGGGGCCAGAGTGAGCGACGAAAAAGGCCACCCTGCCTGTGACTGAATATCTACTGACTGGAGATGGTTGAATGTTGACGCAAGAAAATTGTATGTATGCGAAATTAAAAAGATTAACCTGGCAAATGTATTTTTAATGAGCTTTTAATCTTATCAACTGTGTTTCTTCATCATTAGCTTACCTAAAATTGTGTTTGGATTGATTTATTCATGCAATGTTTGGGTAATCCTGTATTGTCTTGCAAATACTGAAGCTCAGAAACATGCTGATTACATCTACCCTCCAGCCCCTCCCTACATACAGATGCTGTGTTCCAGGTAACTGGGTAGTTTTGGACAGTAGGAAATCTGACTTGTTAGCAACTGAATAAGTCACGTTCCTGTAGAGCAGGGGTTTCCAAACTTTTCAGCTCAGGACCCCCAAAATAACCGGTCAACCAACCTGCGACCCCCACAGCAAAAATTACTTTTGAATTAATTTTAAGTTACAAAACCAATAAATTAGGCTTAATTGCGTTTCTTCTGATAGTGTATTGCTTTAAATAACCAAGATTCCCTCCCAAAAATGATTAAATGACAAGTCATAATGGTAAAATACTTTTTGAAATCCTCTCGCGACCCCCAGATTTTGCTTAGTGACCCACACTATGGGAAGGACTGCTGTAGAGTGCAATGGTGGCCCAATCTCTTAGGTAAGATTGGGGTTGAACTGCAGCACAGCAGGTCCCATGGCACAGGAAAAAAAGTAATATGTAGATCACATTTCATTCATAATTGTTGGATCACAGTTTCACAGTTGTGAAGTGTTTCACACACCTGCTCACAAATGAACAAAGGACTGTGGCTACACTGCTTTAAAAAGATGCAGACAGCACCTCAAGGTTCATGATGATGATGAGCACTGATGATAATGCTGTACATACGTATGTGATATCAATCCCAGTTTGAAGTAAACAACTACATGAAAATGTAAAAGAATAATTTAATAGAAACAGTCTTTGTCATGTGATGCAGATTGATAAAGTTTTGCACAAAAGCGTGCTAAAACAATGAACAATATGAACAATGTCCAGCCAAAGCACAAAGTCTGGGCAATACTGATGCTGTCAGCATCTTTACATGCCACACCTGTAAGACTGTGATGGATTTTCTCATCAACACATTTGTCAAGATAATAGGCTCTTTTGTGTTCATAGAAAATAGTGTATATCTTTGAGTTCAACTCATAAAAACTCCTATCAGCTTTGGTCTTGTGTTGAATAGGCCTAGTCTGTAAGAATTCCAGGTATAGCTTATGGTATGGAGAAGGAGGAGGAAGGGGGGGGGGGGGTGTCTTCAAAGCCTTGTCCACTGCATGTGAGGCCTGTGTGCGACTGTGGCTGGGGGGTGTGGAGCTGCTGGAGCGCAGGAGAATGGGAGTATTAGGAGTCCGCTCGCTCTCTTTGTCCCGCTCCAATCAGCCTATGGGGGGGCGGAAGCTGTGGGGTAGGTGGTGCCTGTGGGGTGGTTGAATGTGATGTGGGTGTGTTGTATTGTCCGACTGGAGAAAGGTGGCGAGAAGGGGTGAGCGTGATTGATCAGTACATTGGCTAACAGGCAGTGGTGGAAGTTCAACTCAAGAAGTGGGTATAGGCAACAGGCTGTGTTATGAGATACAGTCCAAGTGTCGCAACCATCTTCAACTTTGTCCAGAAAACAACCACTGAAGTCTTTTCTACAATCACAACTGAATCTGTTTCTGATGCCATGTGCAAGTGAATGCCAGGTAAACTCTGGTGACACATCACAGTCAGGTCCAGGTGAACTGTGAAGACACATCACAGTCAAGATGAGAAGGTATTGAGCAACGCAAGATCAAATTTGCTTACAGAGAAAATGCTTGAATGAAAAAATACATAACCTACTGTCTAACATTTGCTTTCTAACTCTATGAACCTTTAAGCTCAGACAAAAAATGTGATATGATGTGACTGGTTTTAATACCTGACCATTAAACCAACAACCATCGAAAGCCCCTTGGCTATGCGTTTGACTAGAGTATGTGTCAGGTAGATCCACTTTCACCTTTCGACTCCACTTGGTTATTACTCACTTTGCTGGCAGTGACTGATTCTGAGAACATCCAAAGTCGGTGCCGCACGCTGAAAGGAGTACGACATTCTTTATATTTTACCCAACAAAGGCCCGATCGAGATGACAGCGGTGAGAAAAAATGTACAGGCCGACATGGATGGGAAAGTGGAAGGAGGATACTGGGAGTTTGGGAGAAGGAGGAGGAGGAGGGCTCTTGAGGATTAGCAGCTCCTGTGTGTGGGTTTGGGGATGAAAGTTTGGGGCAGGAGAGGGGAGACTGAAGGATTGCCATTCGCTTCACTCACTCCACTAAACAGGAACAAAGCGTGATGGGAGGTACTTGACATGACGCTCTTCCAGGCCATGAGCTGAGGCGCTGGGGTTCGCTCACGTCGACATCATGTGTGGGAGCTAGAGTTCACTTGCTCCTGATGGGATTGGAACAACTTTGGAGGAGAGTGGGTTCTCCGTTTCAAGTCTACATCAACCTTCCGTTACAGATATTGACAAACTTTATTCACCCGCGTAGAAAATGGGCACAGTGGCTTTTGCAGTGTATTTAATAAAGAACTAAAATGTGTAGATCATTAATTTAACTTTTGCTTTCTAAAACGGCTTACAAATATTAACAGGTTCATTGACTTAATGTTCAAAATGGCAGAAATGATTAGCTCTGCCGTTTTTGAGTGTAATTATAGCTTCCAACAGATTTTAACTTGCTTGTTTTTATTGTTGGAAAGTGTCTACATAACAATTTTGAACAGTGCAACTTTTACTTAAAATGTTTTGTGAGTAAGGGAGGGGATAGGTGGTAGGTGAAAACAGGATATTTCTGTGCACTGGAAAATTAGCTACAGGGCAAGACAAGCTTTCTTGTGCATGAATCAATCCAAATACAACTGTGAGTAACTAATAATGGCAGAACACAAGGCGATGAACCCAAAATGCCATCCAGTAAAGCAAGCACGTATAAAGGTACAAAGGTTGCAGTGTTCCATATCATTTTCATATTTGGTTGATGCAGTCTCAGACACATCGCCAAATCAAATGGACACACACTTGAAGTTGAAGACAGGACTCAAACAAAACTCGGCTTTAGATATCAATTCATAATGTTAGAAAAATAAGCAAAGGATATCCTTTCACATTGTGTAGTCAAACTTAGTTTTATCAAACCTAAAGGCATGTGGTGGTTGTGACAACAATAGTGTAGGCTTTCAGTATTTACAACAAATTACTATTGTGAACAACTAACAAGCTGAAGCCTTTCTCCACACTAAACATCAGAGACGCCCATTAAGAATCAGACACCGGGAGGCGGAAGGAGTGAAATTAGAAACTGAATGGCAGGTGATGCACTCATTTTACAGGCTACAGCGCCATCTGTGCACAAAAAGAATCCACACCTGTAAAGTCATAAAAATACACATGAGGTTTAAGTAGAAAAGGATAACATATAAACCACACACTGATGAAATATATATGTTCTTGTTTTTGCTTTCATTCAAGCTTAAGATAAACTCAGTTTCACCAGTTTCTACATGATCACAACATTCTACACGCCTATGAAATACAGTTACAATACACAAAGTGAATGGGTGGCAATGATCAGTGCACTCACTTGCACTTTTGGAATCAAGACTAATTGACACAACACAATTGCCAGATTGGCAAAAACATACAATTGTAGGTGAACAGTTTTTAAACAATTTTAGAAATTAAAAAAAAAAGTGTGAGATTTTGTACTGCAACACTTTCAGTACAAAATCATGCAGCTTCTTTCCCATTTCAAAGATCTCATATTTAGTTTTAAATTGTTAATCATTATGGCCTTTGACACCCAATGGTTATGTTAATGAGATAATGTAATGATGTAAGCCTTCTGTTGTCCTCCTGCACAGGGCTTTCACATGCACCAGCTCTTATACAGTCCACAGCACATTAAATTCTCATTACTCACTCCACTGATAAGATTATCTCCATAGGTGCAGGCCCCAGGGACACTTCCCCTCTGGGACCAAAGCATTGAGGGGCCCTTGGACACCTCACTGTTAAATCCAGCTCACATCTGCACTAGCTTTGGGAAGACTTGACCGCATTTGATCAAGATGATAGATCTGACACACCTGCAGAAATGGAATTAACCTTTGTTCATTTTATCTTTTGTGAATAATACTTGGTTGGTCCAATTAGGTTAGCATTGTGTTTGTGAGTGCCCAGTCTTTTTGAATATAGCGTAATAGAACGGTTTTGTTCACAGTTGTATAGAATTGATTCATGCATGTTGAGTAATCTTCTATTGCTCTGCGGATGATGCTTTAGTGCTCAGAAAACAACTGTTTTACCTACCACCTCCAATTTGTCTGTATTTACTTGTGATTTTTCTGAGTAAACATGTAGGGTTCAAAAGTGTCATGTATGCACCTTCCAACAATAAAAACAAATATGTTGCTTAGATTTGATATATATTTTTAATTTTTAAAAAAGCAATACACCTTTGAAAATTTTGACAGATTTGACCTGCAGTGTCAAACGACATTGGTGTGTATTAGTCATTTGTCATTTTTCTGGCGCCTAAGCATGATTGTGTGTAAAGCAGCGGCTGGATCTTTGTTTGGGACCTGTCACTGGGACCTGGAGGTGGGGCTGGTGGAGCCAGGGGCCGCTTTGGGAGGGGACAGTCCATTGTGACTGGATTAGAGCCCGAACCTTCTTTCTCTCTCACACACACAGATTGGCCAGCATCCTGCAGGTACAGTATCCAGCCCTCGCCTGTGATCCCTGGAGCAGAAACTCAGGGCTCAGGGGGGCCTCCTGGTTCCCACATGAGCCCCCCACTTTAGGGCCGGTCTCTAACCCACAAATAGACACCTCCTCCTCGGAGTTCTACTGTACCCATGGTACAGACAGTTATCTAACAATGAGAAAATGACAATTGCTCCACAGGTTTGACAAACTTGATGCTGTTTTTGGAGGTGGGAAGAAGCCAGAGTACCTGGAGAAAACCCATGGTAACTCACAGAAAACATGCAAACTCCACCCATAGAGATCACTAGATGTTTTTGAATATATTTGAACCCCCAATACTTTTTGGGAAGCCAGGTGACTCTAAGGATTACTAGAAAGCCTGGTCTGCATGCACTGCAGATTGGCCAACACAACAGTAAGACAGAGAACCCTCTACCCTCAGAGACGTGACAATAAGAAAGCTGCTGTGTGGACCACATGTCTCAATGGATTGGACGACTATCAACAATTTCCTTGACTCATGATTATCCCTGTTTTTCAGAAAGCTTTGATTGTAGACAGCCAAAACTCTATTGGGGAATAATCCTTTACTGTGTTCCAGAAGAGACATACATGCTCAAAACAACACAATAACTGCAATTCATACCAGTTTATACCTTTAGCTTAATCTCTTTAGTACAACCAGTGACCTTTGGCCAAAACCACTTTTGCCTCTTCCTAAAGATTCAGCACTTGCGTTATGATGTATGTCAGGTTGAGCTCAAATCCAGTTGGCTTAAGTGAAGAACAAGGGCCTGGCCACCGAATTGTGCTTAATAAACAACCACAAGAACAATTTGAGATGGAGGCACCAAAGAAAACTTGCATGCAGTACTTGACAATAACAATAGCTGCTTTGAGACAGTAGCTTTTTGAAGACAATTAACCCTTCTAACCAGCAACAGGTCATTAGTGTGGTGAAAGACTGAATAATCCTGTAGCGTCGGGCAGTGAGGGGTCGCGTGGGGGGTCGGGGGAGGAAAAGGGACCGTGCTTCTACTGAGAAATCCCCTTTGAACTGTAGCACCAGGCTCCATCCTCAAAACAAAAGCTTTTCTTCTCCTGCTCTCCTCTCAGCGCTGGAGCGTTCTTAAGGAGCACCAAAGCTTCTATCCTTCTTTGCTTTGGTCAGTGCTTAAGAAGTCCAATCATTAAGTCTTTTTTTCTAGCTCAGTTATTGCTTCCCATTGATCTTCCAATAGGATGGTCTATTTTATGACCACAATAAATTGCTTAAATTTAGTTATGAGCAATGCCTTGTGTTTAAATGGTGTGTAAGAACCTATAAGGGATTTGGACAGACCCTTAGCCCTGCTTAACATTTTTAATGTTGTTTACCAGTGGGCATGCACAGGATCGCTCACAAAGATTAAAGATGAGGCATGTTCAAATTAGTTGTTAATTAGTAGTTAAATAATTTAATAATTCAGTGTCTTAGTATTATTGTTATTGAATTTAGCCACAAGCTAAATTGAAGAGAATAAGTCAACAAGTGTAGTCGTTTGCACGTTTACTAAAATCTAGCTCTACTAGATGGATTCTCACAATATTTGTGACTTTCACAAGTCTTAAGAAATCAGAGACCCTTGTGTACAGTTAAAGTCAACTGTTGTGAGTTCAGACCAATCACTGCGCAGCAGTGGCTAGAAGTTCATTTGTAGAAACAGAGTTTAAGACAGTGGGGCCCAATGTGGGGCCTGTGGCCCAAACTCAGCCTGCCATCCACAAAAGGGATGGAAGACTTTTTGATTGAATTTTGTGTTGAAAAAACTGTCAGAGGACATTATTTCAGATGTAATCTCCTACAACATGCTAAAAAAAAACAATTCATTGTTTCTCAAATATTTTTTTAATGCAGCACAAAGCTTGATTTTGCCATTGAGGTTTGACCCGTCGAGGAAAAATTTGGCTAATTTTGGCCCACCCCTTTAAGATGTGGTTAGTCAGCTCTATAGAGCTCAGTAGCGCTCATATCCCAGAGGCCCACTCATAGAACAGGTGGAGGTGCACTGGTCTGTAATGACAATCTGGAAGTTAAAAACTGTTTTATACAGTATGTATGCACTAACTTGAGTTTCACACATTGTCAAGATGGATCCATTGTCACTGAAGTCGTCTGGACAAACAGAACATCATGGCGAACATGCTGGTGGTCTATATACCAGTTTGTCAAAAACTAATTTGGTCAAGTCTCAGAAAGCAGGTTGGGCTTGGGCAGTACTTGGCTGGGAGACACTTGAAACTGACTTCAGATTGGAATAATGGCAACACTTTCTCTTATATTTTGTTTATTTGTGCCAATGAAGAAGTTGAACTTTGTGGTTGTTTTTGTGTCGTTTGGATAAACTCAGTAATTAATGTAAGCGTGTGAACCATAAACCAGTTCTAAAAATGTACATTCTGACAACTCAGATTCTACACATAAATCTCGTCCAATGTGTAACTGGTTGTGAGCACAACCTGTTCCACATTAGTTAAAGTTAGAGTTACGTAATTAGAAAACAGTTCCTGGTATCCTTGTGGCCCTCCCACAGCGGAGTGCCCACTGAAGTGATGCTCTTTGTGTGGGGGTCAGAGGTCACGCCTATTAGCCTGGAGAAACCCCCGCAGTGGTCTTCATACCCACGGGCCAGAAGGGGGACACACACTGAAAAAAATTCTGAAAACTAGACAAATACACTTGTTTTGGGGAAAAATGAATCACAAGAGAAAGTATTTCAGAAAAGTAACCTAAACACACTTCTGCTTTTATAGAGAAATAAGCATAAGTGGACACTTAGTTTACATTACATTTTTGTTTGAAGTAACTGTAACTGATTAAAAGTATTGGTTTCTCCTCCTATTGTGAGTAAATTTAGATGTCAAAATAGAAAACAAGATGAACACAATTTGTTTGTTGAAAAAAAAAATCTTAGAAAGCAGTTTGAAATCAGTGTGAGGGACGCAGGGGGGACACAGGGGACAGAGCAGGCGGCCCTCCTCACCCAGGCCACCGCACGGGCCACTTTCATCCCTTTGTCTGCCCCCCTCCCACAGAGACCAATAATGATATGTATGACAGTCATTGTGGGACCCTGGTGGGGGGTCATGGTTTGGTGGAAGTGGGTGGGGCAAGAGGAAAAAAAAGGGAGGGGTTAGGGGAAGTTGTGACATGGGATGTTATCTAGGAAACACTCAGATATGACAGGCCAGTGTGACAGGACAAAGTCTCCCTCCTGCAGCAGAGCTGGGCCATTCTGTGGACTTCTGAGGGTTGATTTTCAGTACTGACATTTGATACTGGTTTAACCTTGTGGGTGAAGACATTTCAATAAAAATGCATTTAAAAAGGCTTTGAAATAGGCATTCTCTAACTTTTCCACCAAATAAATATGTGACTTTTTGTGGTAAAGACAAGAATGCTAATTTATCTAATAAAAAATAACTATTCTAGGTCTCAGTTAGAACAAAACTTTTGAATTAAGAAACGTTGGAGGCGGCGATCCGGACCAGTGGTGGGGATCCCTGTTCTACTGTTTTTTGTTTTTTTTTTCAAATACAGAGGAATACTGTGTCTAGTTACCTACCTTACCTTGTTATAAAAAAAAAAAAAAAAAAATATTTAGAGAAATATTATTCTGGATATTTCATGACAAAGTACATTGAGCGTCAGGATTTGCATAACAAATATGCAACACAGTCTCCAAAGAAAACGTAGATATGCAACAAAAATGAAAAGCCAAAACATAGAATAACCACAACTTTTGGTTGAAGCCACGTGACAACATTTTCTTTGAGTTTAACAGATATGTTAAGGCTTCAAGTTACAAAAATGGGTAAATTTAAGACTTCAAATCTTGGAGTAGGTTAAACTTTACTTGTTAACCCCCCCAAAATGCCACCAAAATTCACGGTTACTTTACATTTTGGCTAAAAAAAAGGCATGAACATGTGCTTATTGTATGTTTTTGACATTTCATTGTATATCTTTTGAAGACAGTGTTACAAATATGGTTCAGTATATTACAACAATCCTTCAATATTTATTCTAGGATACCTGGGGTTAGCACTGTTTACAATTCAGCATTTCTAAAAGTGGGCCAGCCGTACCAACAGGATTTCAAGACCGTTATAGCTTAGAAATGATTCACTGAATGTTGGTTCATTAAACTACTCAAATGAACAATGATCAATATTTCATTTGACGCTTATTTAAAAATGTTTTACCACTCACTGAGTTGGTAGCATAGCTGTTTGAAAACCTCTCTACTAGGCCTGAGTTCTTCAACATGTTATAATAGTCTTTTCTCATCATTAGGACTCTTTTTTTTGCCTATCCTCACTCACTTGTCTGTAGTTGCGTTTACTTCCAACTATTCTAAAACATGCAAAGTTCAAAATGGTTAGGTAGCTCCTTCCCAAAAGGAAAAATTAGTTTAGGCTGGGCTTATGAGTATAAAGAGTTCTGCAGTTTTTATTGATTTAATTTTCATTGTGCTATCAAAAGGCTTTGAATTTCAGGACATTTTTTTTTAAATGGAATTGAGATTTTCTATTTCCCTCTGTCTCTCTCCCTCCTGCAGCGTTCCTACTTCCTTCCTTCCTCACCCCACACTCTCTCTCCCCTCTGACCTACGCCCTACGCCCCAGATGCATTTATCGTGGTTCACTTCACCCCCACACAAACAAGAATCTGAACTATTTTCCTTGATATGCTAATGCCATTACCAAACAATGTGATCAATAGGAGAAGACAGCCGGACACCAGCGCTGATCGGGACCTGATACGGGAATTATAGGGCTTTCAGATTTATGCACGGAGACAGGAGCGATGGAGGAAGGTCATTTGGTTGTCACGGAGATGTGATTTGGTCGGAGGAAACGCCTACACGTACGATTAGTGTCAGTAAGGACTTTCAAGTAAATTATAGAGCTTCTGCAGTTGTAGGATTTCCATTGAGATTAACGATGTTGGTGACGATTATCAAGCTTTATCGGAGTTTTGGAGAAAGGCGATTTGCACATGATTAAAGATAGAAGAAAGTCAGAGGATTTTGCAGACCTGACAAAGCTCCATTATGATGTGAGAAGTGGAACTGTGATGTTAAATGGACTAGAAGTGAGTCAAGACAAACATTGATTAAGCTACATTTATTTTGAATTGACCTTTTATTTAACCTGAAAAGTCTCACTGAGATTGTATTGCAGGGGAGTACTGGGCGAGGGGAGAGTTAAGGTATTAATTAACAAGTTTTTAGTGGTAGGGGAAACTAGAGCAACCAGAGGAAACCTACTCAGACATGGGGAGAACAGACAAACTCTACACAGAAATGCTCTGGTTCACTAATATTTAATCTGATTCAATTTGTAAGACATCTTGTTATTCACGGCTTTATGTGTTGACAAAGTAAACTCCAAACAACTACATTTCAGGCTTGTTGCCATTTGTTATGAGTGTTCCTTCCTCGTCACAAAAGCGGCCACACCAAATTTAGTCACATAGTGGAGGAGCTCTGTGTCATTTGATTATGTACACACATATCGATAAGGTCGTCTCCAAACTGAGTAGAATTTTTTCTCCATCCATCCATCCATCTATCAATCCATCTATTCATTTATCAATTTCTTCCGCTTTATCCAGGGTTTATTGGGTTGCAGGGGCAGCAGTCTGAGCAAGAACGCCCAGACTTTCTTGTCCACACACACCTCCTCCAGCTCTTCCGGGAGGATGCCGAGGCGTTCCCAGGACAGACGAGAGACATAGTCCCTCCAGCATGTCCTGGGTCTTTCCCGTGGCCTCCTTCCAGTGGGACATGCCCGGAACACCTCACCAGGGAGGCATCCAGGAGGCATCTAAAACAGATGCCCGAGCCACCTCAGCTGGCTCCTCTCGAGGTGGAGGAGCACCGGCTATACTCCGAGTTCCTCCCATGTGACTGAACTCCTGACCCTATCTGTAAGAGAGTGCCCACCAACCACCGCTTGTATTTGCAATGTTTTCCTTTCAGTTATTACCCAGAACTCATGACCATAGGTGAGGGTTGGAACATAGATTGAGCGGTAAATCGAGAGCTTTGGCTTTTAACTCAGCTCCTTCTTCACCACAACGGAATGTACAGCAATCGCATCACTGCATGAAGCTGCATCAATCCGCCTGTCAATCTCACACTCCATCCTTCCCTCACTCGTGAACAAGACCGACACGGTGGCGCAGCGGTTAGTGCTCTGGGCTCATAGCAAGAAGGTCCCGGGTTCGACTCCCGGGTTGCCCGGGGCCTTTCTATGTGGAGTTTGCATGTTCTGCGTAGGTTTCCTTCCTGGTACTCCGGTTTCCTCCTACAACTAAAAACATGTCCAATGTGCCTCCCCTCCCCAGGACTACAGATGGAAGCTACAATCTGGTAAAAGCATTGTAGATTGTCCTTAATAAACATTATCTGATGATGATGATGATGATGATGATGATGATGATGATGATGATGATGACCTCGAGATACTTGAAATTCCCCACTTAGGGCAAGACAGTATTGCTATTTTCAGAAATTGTAGACATTTCTTACTGAAAACAGTACAAAACTTGTCACTCAAGCTTTGGCTTTAGCTATTAGTCTGGCCGTCTGCCTCTAAGCAAAATAAAAAAAAAAAAAAAAATTCAACTAGTGCAAAATAGAGCTGCCAGACTGGTGCTGAACTGCTCCATGAGAGAAAATATAGAAAGGATGCACGCTAAGCTCTGATGGTTGACAGTAGAACAGAGAATAAATTGCAAAATAGCTCAATTTTTAAGAAAACTTTCTTTGTCTAAAGAACCTGCTGTCTGCCTGTACAATCAGCTGACTTTGGCAAAAGATCGACTTTACCAAGACACCCAACTCTAATCCACTACTCGCTGCCATTACCTAAAACTAATGCCTTGAAGAAATGTGTCCTGTACAGAGCTGTGTCCATTTGGAATTGTCTGCTTTAATTTTTAACAGAGATCACAAAAGAAGATCTGTTTAAAGGAAACTAAGGAAGACTGTGCTTAGAAAACAAATTCTCATCACGTAGGTTTTGTCAGTTGAATGCATGAAATTAGTTTTTCAAAAACTGTATGTATGAAATGTCACATAATTGTCATGTAAATTTGAATGTAATTTCTGTGTGTTGTGTGGACCCCAGGAAGAATAGTTATTGCCATGGTAAGAGCTAATGGCGATCCAAAATAAATAAATAAATGTAGAGAGAATGTGTAGCAAAGCAGAAGCTAAAATAACTGTTGTTATGTGAGGTATGTGATCAAACTCTGTCTGAGCACATATTGATTTGAACATGGTGAAACTGACCCAAGAGAGAGAGAAAGAGAAATGCATTATGGGAAGTAAGGATAGTCGGCCTCTCTCCAAGCTCCAGATTACACCAAACGATACAATGCAAAAAATCAATTCTTCACAACGGCCTGGTGCATTGTGGTCTTTATCGATCGAAGGGCATGTCATCAGATCATGTTGAGGAGATGTTTAGCAGCTCCCAGACTGCTCTCATCTATTATTAAAGCCACGGCCAGTGCTTTATGGAGGCTTCATTAAACATGGAAAGGGACACGAGGAAGGAGCACCTCAGAGAACGCCGTCGGGGCCGTTAATATTGTCGGAAGAGATAGACGTTAATCAGAAAAACGAACAGTGGTATCTTAGAGGGAAAACCTTGTGAGATATTGTAGATACTCTTGATAATCCTTAGCTTTAATCCTGGCCTTAAATACTGTCTAATATGCCAACAAAATGGTGGCCCTGAAATACCACTGTACTGTGATTGTTTAAAGTATACTGCTCACATTTCCGGGAGCGCATTTGGAACAGGTTCTGGTGGGAATTTTATGGTGTTATTTAGGCTGTTAAGTAAATACATTCAGACAGGGTTGGACATTGTGCTTGGTGATATACAAAATCTCTGATATTAACTTGCCTTTGTGTTGTTTTAGCAACATATTACATGCATTAGTGTTGACTAAAGCTGGTTTGTATTCACTTATTGACCACATAGTACAGTACAGTTTCCAGAATGAGCAAACATCTAAATATTACCTGACACTTTAAGCATGGCGGCTTTCAAACCTGACTGAGAAGTGTCATAAATGTTGCATTGTAAGCCATTTAAATGACCCATAATGCATTGATTTTATTTAAATAAAATACATGACAAAAATCTAATGGGACATTGTTTAGCACAAATTGTGATGTATATATAACTATCAGAGCTTTATGGAAGCTTCATTAAATATGTAAACATCAGCAGAGTACCCCAGGGCATGATACTGGACCCTCTAATGTTTGTAAATGAGATCATTATGCTGCAGTGCTTGCTGCAAAACAAAAGAAATGATAGAGATGTTATGAAAGCACTACATGAGTGATTAAACGGGATTCATCTAACACACAGTGACATAAATAATGCCTTACCATGGATGCATTGCATTAGGTTAGTGCTATATAGTCTGGTCAGGAGGGGTAGAACTGAGCTTTTTGCCAATCTTTACCAAAACCGTTTTTCTACCCTTACCCATCATCCTGATTCTTTTCCTAAACGTACCTGTTCACCTAAATGTACTGATTGTTCCTCCAGACCAGACTAATTAGTATTTACCATTGCATTAGCATTAGATGAGATAAACATTTCAACATGGACAAAAGTATTAAGCTGTGTTTCTATTAGGTTTGGTCTCTTTTGCTTTAACAGCACCTTTAGATGAAACACTAAAACCTATGACAGTGCAAACATGTGCTTAACAAAACACACAGAATGCAGAAAATCCACATAGTTTAGTAAAAGGAATTAGTTTCTGGGTGGTTTAGCCATCATCATTAGCTCTCACTACAAACATGCACATATTTCACAGCTGACACAGACACAGAGTTGGTCTTGGGCTTTTCCCTGGAGGCCATAATGTGACCCTCACTTTGACCCTCTGTCCCGAGTTAAAAGCTTCTTCACTCAGACCAAAAGCGAGGTGTGGAGGCATAGGGCCTGCTGACAGCTCTATTATGCTCCAGAGCTGGGCATGAGCACTTTAAAGAGGATGTGCTGCCTTCAGATGCTCGCATACATTTTGGTGTCAGTCTGAAAAAGGATACAGGTGAAAGGGTAGAATTTGGTAATTTTTCAACCATAACATATGTTCAACTGGATGGATTCCATAGTTTTTTTGTAGTTTTTTTTTTTCTTTTTTTTCAAAAAGTGAAAAAGGGAAGATTGCAAAATCTTTGGCCCTTGCACTATTTTCAGGTTTTCATTTTTTGGCACACATCAACATGAACAGGTTTTTCAGACATAAAAGTGAAGTGAGCTTAAAGTTGCATGTCATGCAAAAGTCAATTTCGACATGAGCACTTTAAAAAAGCATTGTCTGACTTTCTGGAGGTGAAAGGTCAAATACACAAACTTAAAACAATTATAACATTGTTAATAATAACAATTGAATGTTTTGACAAAATATAAAAAAAAAAAAATTGCTAAATTAGCAATTTTTGTTTCCATGGAAGCATACAGATGACTTTCCTCCAGGACAAATAAATTAAAACAATGTTGCCGTGCAACCCCGCTCAGAGTAATTTACATTTGGTTTATTGAAAAATACAAGGGTTTAAGATTAAAGAGGCGGGGTCAAGCTGATTTTAAAGTAATACACCCTTTCTTTATATCCATAAGCCCCGCCTCTTAGTGATAAATCCCACCTTTTTATATCTTATCTTATCTTTATAGTCATAAGCCCCGCCTCTTTATAGCAAATCAAATTAAATCAAATCAAACTTTATTTATAAAGCGCTTTTTATACATAAAATGTAACACAAAGTGCTTTACATCACATTAAAATCAAGCCCGCATGCCCCCACCCCCAGAGACAACCCCCATACGTGTACATACCCTACATCCCTTCTCCCCACCCCACCCCCCTTCCCAACACATGCCCACACACACACGCACACTCCCAAACACTAAAATACATTCACATACAATAGGCCGGGTACAGATGGACCAAAAGAAAGTGTCATCAGAGGAGCTGTCTGCACCAGGAGCAGAGTCGCCTGCAGCCACAGGACACCAGCCCAGGGCCCAGGAAAGAGATGGGGTCAAGACCAAACCTCCAGAGCCCATGAGCCAGAGTCCATCAGCCGCAGACGACCACAGTTCCTGGTGCAGAGGCTCCTTTATAGTGATAAACCGTGACATTGTGATAAGTCCTTCCTTTTTTCCTGTTTTTTAAATTGTATTTATTTTTAATGCAAATAAATACAAACACAGGACTTTTTGTGAGCTCCGGATCATCAGTTGCAGGACAATACAAGCTACTCAAACATGATTGAATTAATCCAAATACAACTGTGAGCAAATTAAACATGAGAGAACAGTTAGAACAGAGAAAAGAACAGTTGAGTTTACATTCCCTTTAAACAAACCTGGCCACGGTGCCTTTAATTTCTCCTCTAAAACACTTTAATCTAGAATCCATACCCCCAACTGCATCTCGGGCCCGTGAGGTTGCTGAGAGGACAACCCCATCTTAAGCCTTTTATTGTACGGTCCAAGTCCTTCTCGGCGGTGGTTCGTTTGATCAGAGCGGCGCTATAGTTACTCCTGTCCCTCTCTACTCCTCAGTCATCACTGCAGATTCCCCCCAAATGCATCCCAGAACACCTCGGTAGCCCGGCGTACAGTAGAGCCCTTATCCCTCCGCTAACCCAAACCAGCCGGCCCTAATCACTTGCACACGGCACCTCACCGCCACTACAATCAATCTGTCCGCCGCCCGGTAATTTTTCAAACTATTGTGATTAGTCCTATCATAAAGGCAACCCAATAGGACCCAATTGCCAGACATTACGGAGCGGCTTTCGTTCACGGGGTAATCTGCGGAGGGAGAATCAAAGGGACGAGAAGGGGAGAGGGCCTGGAAACGCATATGTTCAGAAGGGTATTATGGGTAGGGGAAGGTTTGATCGTCAGGGGAGGTGAGGAGAAGGTTTGGGAAACATTTTGGGGCTCAATGTTTAACCTGGGTTTTTGTGTGTTTCTATGTTTTCGTCATTGTCACTTTGGCTGAACTGGTGACAAGTTGTTACAGCAGCTCTTGAGGTAAAGGAGTGGGAACAAACCTTATGCAACAAATGTGGCAAGAGTGGTGTAATCATAATCTAACTTTAGCTGTAACCAGGCCGTCCAGATGAGCTCGAATCAAATTAAAAATGCATGTTGGAATCACGTACGGAGACATGGTTTGCGATTTATTTTAGGCTTAAACATGCTTCGAGGTTGTACTTTCAGTGATCACATTTGAGTTTTCACATTGTACATGGGTTATAAAGAGCATTTTAAGACTCAGAAGTTGGAGTACAAAATCATGTTTCACTCCTCAAAACAAGAAGTACGTTTTTAAATAAAAACTACTGTCGAGATCAGGTGTGGGCAGTTACTTTGATTCAAGGGCCATATCCAAACCCAGAACAGTGGTTGTGAGCCGGACTGCCAAAAAAAGAAAATTGTCATGATTGCAGACACATTTCTTTGACAAAATATAAGAAAACCAGTACCAACAAACTTATAACATTTCAAGATTAAGCTAAAAGTTTTCTGAAAATAAAGGCAAATGTTAAGGAAGTTATAATTTTTCTAGAAAAAACTTAATACGAGAATAATAGATTCAAATTGGAATTTTACACTTCATATTAATGAGGACTTGGACTTTGATGAGTCGAATATTTGCATAAACACACAATAGATGTTCCATAATCCAAATTAAAATTTTAATCTAGCAAAACTTCAAGTTTAATATTGAAAAACATTTTTTTATGGTTTTGATTTTATTTTCTATAACATTGTGAATTTAATCTTGAAGTGTTTGTTGTGGTCCAATTTTTCGTCTCTTAAACTTTGTCATACATTTCTGTTTCTCAAAATCATGCCAGAGGCCTGGCAGGTCGCAGGCCGCATTTGGCCCCCGGGCCGCAGTTTGTCCAGGTCTGGTCTAGATTAGGGGTTTCCAAACTTTTCAGACCGGGACCCCCAATCTTACCAACTCCTGACTCCAAGGCAAAATAAAATAGACTTCTATATGAATTTCAAGTTGGAAAACCACTTCAATTGAGTTAGAGTGCATTTATTTTAGTAGTTTTTTTTGCTTTACATGACAAAACAATCTGTCAAACAGAATGCTTCCAGTTAAAAAAAAGTCATGATTGGTAAAATTACATATTGAAATCCTCTTGTGACACGACCCCCAGAATTTGCTTCGCGACCTCCTTAAAGTCGGGGTAATTCACTTTTTTATATGTGAATCAGTAAACATTGTGTCTTCCACTAAAAAGTCGATGATAAAAAGCAGTACTTTGTGAAAACAATGAGACCACAGTATACTGTCTGGAACCAAATGCAGAGCTCTGATTGGCTGAGTTTGGGTGGTCCTCTTCAGTTTCACTTCAATATTAATCATGTGTTGAAGGGTGTATGAGAGAAGGTAGTTCGATTTAGTCAGATTTAAAACAGCGTCAAAATCAGCTACTACACCTTTAAGTAAAAGTAGGTAAACTATAACAAAGATCTCTCATGAAGTTGCACAAGATCTGCTCACAATTTGGGATTATATAACAACTGAATGTGAATACAGTGAACAGAAAAACAAAACAAAACTTGAAGTTGAAGATTTCCTATTGTTTACTCAATCAAAATTCCCCAAAAATTACGTTTTTGCCATGTAATGTTTTCAGATAGACAGGAGCAATTTTCTCTACACTCAGTTTGTTTGCATATGAGTTACTTTAAGATATGATCAGTATGTCGTTGTAGAAGAAAGTAAAGTTTTGTCTTGTAGTATCTTGCTGTGAAAGCTCAGAATGTTAGCTTAATAAAATATAGACCCAGATCAGAGATAACCCCTATGGCTACCTCTAATACCTGACGACTTCCTCAAAGCAAAATCCTATTCCATAGACACTTTTACAGAAATGTCTTTACGCTTTGAACATCCTCTAACTTGTAAAAGTCAGGTATTTGACATTTTTCTGGATGAACGTACAGATAAAACACACCTGCTGCTGCTTAAGAGGAGGAGGATTCAGCCCGTATCCCAACGTAAAGACTCCAGCTCGTGACCCGGAAACACGGCCTGTAATCAGCCGCGCACTCCGCTGATGGATGTCCCAATGACCAGCCGCTGCTTGCCGACGCTGCCCCGGGAATGTGGGTGTGTGTGAGAACTGGGCTTGTCTGCGAGATGACGGACATATGCGAGTTAGAGAAGGTAGTTAAAGAGCTGAGTGTGTGACAGAGGAGGAAATGACAAATGACAGAGTTGAAAAAGGACTGGAGCTACAGTAAAGAGAAGTGTGGAGTCCGTGGTCTGCTCTGTCTGTGCAGGAGCATCATTAGCAGTGTGTTTGTCAACCTGAGAGAACAGAACAAACCAGAGTGACCTGGGTTACACAATGAAGCAGTGAGGCCCTGTCATGTTCAAACACAAGGCGGCTCTCTCTTGTACATTGACACACTTATCTCTTGTTTCCGAGTTGCTAGGTGTTGTCAGCGACATGGTGCCAGTCTATGATAAATCTTATTTTTTTAACAAATCAATATCTTACTAATACTAACTGCCCTCAAGTGTTATCATGGAGACTATGCTAGTACTGAACCTCTGGAATACTAGTATTTGACATCTGCTGCAAGCAATTTTTACGAGGAAATACTTAAAGTGAAGCCCACCCCCCAACTTCACCCAGAAACACATTTCAAATACAGCAGTCTCATTGAAAGGCAATAGGTGTGTTCAAGATGCGAAAATGGATTGCAGACGAGAGCAGCCAGCTTAGGGCAAGGAGTGGAGATTCAACTTAGACACAGCCTAGATCTCACAGAGTCACAGGGAAAGCACAGATCTTGCAATTGTTTAAAGTGTTGCACTGAATAAAACTACATACAACTTTGCAAAAGCATTTATGCTTCCCTCACACATCTACAGAGGAATGAGTAAAGAACTCCCCATAAAGTGTACACACTTGAGCTGTGTTGTGAGAAAGTGACTTTCAGGATTATGTATTAACGATGCTGTGTGTAATGTCCAACAGTCTGGGTCTTTTCTGACTCATGTTATGTTATGTGATGTTATAAAAGTAAATCGATACAATCAAGACAGAGGAAGAGGAACTGCTGCGCGTCATGTTTGATCAAAGCGACTCAGCAGTCAATCTACTGCACTACATTTCCCATCAAGCATCATGGCCTTGTAGTCATTGAGGCGGTGAAGTCAGGCTGCAGTTCATTTTTCTCGCCTTGACAAATCGTCGAGGCGAGAAAAATCAACTGCAGCCTGACTTCACCGCCTCAATGACTACAAGGCCATGATGCTTGAGACTCAAGCCGGATTGATCTCTCGAGATCACCGGGGTCTATGTAGCCCTGACGTAGCCCCCGACCCCCCTTACCGGCTGGACCGCCTCTACCATCTTGAACACACCTATTATAAGAGAGAAAGAAGAGCTCAAAGAGGAGAGCAGTGTGATTGGTTTGACAGCAGGTGTCTGCACTCAGTGCTCAGTTTTGACTGGACAAATCACACTGATGTCACACAGAGACTAGAACTGACACAAGCCTTTGTAGTGAGAGTGAGGCTTGTCACTGGTTTGACCTGAAACTTGCTAATTTGCTCAGTTTGCCAAATTTGCCAAAATTGCCAAATAATGACTTAAAACAGTATGCTATTTAAACACCATATACACAATTTAACAGCCAACAAAAGTTATTTTGGAGTTTAACTTTACTTTAAATATAATGATCTTATCACTAACTGAAAAAAAAAACAGATTTGTATCTGCTCCACCTGGACCTGACTGTGACGTGTCTCTAGAGTTCACCTGGACCTGACTGTGACGTGTGTCCAGAGTTCACCTGGACCTGACTGTGATGTGTGTCCAGAGTTCACCTGGACCTGACTGTGACGTGTGTCCAGAGTTCACCTGGACCTGACTGTGACGTGTGTCCAGAGTTCACCTGGACCTGACTGTGACGTGTGTCCAGAGTTCACCTGGACCTGACTGTGACGTGTCTCCAGAGTTCACCTGGACCTGACTGTGACGTGACTGGGTGAAGAAGGGTTGTTGTCTTATTTTGATAAAGGATCTCACTCTTAGTTTTCCTCCACCAGCTGCACTGAATCATCCATCTTAGCTCCTGACCACGTCAAGATCAATAACTCATTCAACGTTTTATTCAGTGTGATGTCACTTGTCAAACTGCAGAACATTCACAAAAACAAAAAGCTGTCAAATCACAAACCATTACACAATGACCCAAATGGTGCTTTTTTTTTTTTTTTTTTTTTTTTTTATGAAAAACAACCACAAGTATTTGCACTTTAGAAGATACTTGTTATGCAAATTTGGAGTCAGAAAAACTGTCAACTCTCCATTTACTATGATTACAATCTTAAACATTAGTTCCTCATACCACACATGCAGCTGCCAAACCAGTCCATTCTACTTTAAACACTTTTCTCCACTGTGCCGTCATCGCAGGTGTCATAATCCTGTCCAAATCGGATTATCCCTGTGTGCAGATGTTTGTGCGGGCCCCCCTCTCACCCCTCCCCTCCAGCTCAGGCTCTCCACACCTGGGAGCGCCGCGTTACAGTTGGATGAGCGGAAGTCTGATCTACAGATAAGAAGGGTTTTAGGCTCAGGAGAAAGTGGTGATGTGGGCGAGAACAGGAGCTAAACGGCTGGGTGAGGGTCTGCAGGGTGGATCTATACCCCGGAGCTGTTGTGCTAAGGTGGAAGAGGTGAGTGATTTACCGGTACAGGCCCCGAGGGAGAACTAGACCTGAACTTCCTGTAATCTCCTCACGTGTCGAGGCAAAGTGGAGAAAACACTGAAAAAAGTGTTTTTGAAAGCAATGTCATTTTGTGGGACTTTTTTTTTTTTTTTAGAAAGGGATGATTTGCAAACATAATTATGTATGTAAATATTTCTTATATTATGTTTCATAACTATTAAATACACTTATAAGAGAATTGTTTATTATTATTGTTTATATCATTAAGATGTAGAGGTGAGATATCAACGAGTTTCTCTATAGCAGGGATTCCCAAAGTGAGGTTTGGGTTCTCTGGGGGGTCATAGAGGCTCTTTGGGGGGCATCCAAACGTCCACTCAACAAGGATGAAATTAAACTGAGTTTGAGGTTAAATTTACATACATTATTTGATTCATTTACCATCTAAATCCATAATGTACCATCAACGTTTGTGCTAAGGGGCCTCAAACAGCATTTGGTTGAACAGAATCTAAAGAATTTAGAATCAGTCTCTCCAAACATTTTTGCTGGTACATGCACAGATATGATGCTCAATTATGATAATGAGATTGGATATTGTAACAGATCAATAAAATTTAGCTGGCTCTCATAATGAGTTCAGGGGATGTGATGAGAAGTACTCTAGACAGGTTTTGAGACTGCTTTTTTAAGGTATTGGTCTTATCATGGACTTATATGTATATTTGCCATTTTTACCAATACACCTGCACTAATAACTTCGATAATTTGATCCTCTGACTAGTGAAGCTCTGTATACCCCTGTCATCTCTCAGTTGTTCTCACCCTCCAGGTTGGGAACCACTGTTTTAGAACATATAGGCCATGTGACTGTTGTGTGTCAAAGACCTGCATGTTTCACAAAAGTGCACTAACTTTTCTATAGGGTCAACTACCTGTGTAAGTCTATGTAATTATTTATTTTTAGTCCTCACCCTCCAGGTTGGGAACCACTGTTTTAGAACATATAGGCCATGTGACTGTTGCCTGTCAAAGACCTGCATGTTTCACAAAAGTGCACTAACTTTTCTATAGGGTCAACTACCTGTGTAAGTCTATGTAATTATTTTATTTTTAGTCCTGTGGGGCTGTACTCACTGAAGACATTCCTGGCTGTTCATCTGTAGTTAGGGTTGGGACTGTAAAGCAAATAATGATTGCAATATTTCCGGCTGTGGACTACACATTTTACTCACATTAAAATCAAGGAAGATTTCAAATGTTCCAGTGTGCAACCAGCTTAAGTTTTTGGAACATGATTTGTACCAAAATCTATGTTGAGGATGTTCGCCTAGTCTTTAACCCCTTCTCATTCCGACCTATTTTCAATCACAAAAATCATCTAAATTTACAACTGAAACAGTTTCTGGACCCTTTGTAGCACAGGCTGGGGTCTTTTTAAACTGTGTCGCGGTAGTTTCTGCTTCTGATGTCCAAGAGGTTCTCATCAGAAGAGAGAACTTTCTCCAAGCTAAAGAAAAACAAACCAATTTCCAAATTATTTTTTTGGGTAACACTTTAAAGTACCGCCGCTAGTTAATAGGTAACTACGGGGGTACTTACTGGTACTTACTGGTGTTAGTACCAGTGGTAGTTACTGGTAACTACAGTGGTACTTGTAGTGGTACTTAGAGTCACAAGTACTGGTAACTAAGTGACAGTTACAGTATATTTAGTATTAACTACAGTGGTAGTTCACTGTCAGTTACTATAGTAATTGATAGCTAACTAACACTGACAGCGGGTCGTATTTTAAAGTGGACAATGTGGTACTTCACTGTCAGTTACTATAGTAAACTCACTCCCTCAGGTATAAGAACCCACAAACAAACTGGGCCAAAGGGAGCATTACCTTTAGCTCAATGCGTTTGTCAGGTTGACCGGCGCCTGGGAGACCCGGGTTCGACTCCCGCTCAGGACATGTGTAAGACCATACCCGTTACACTATCAATTACTGTAGTAACTGACAGTGAAGTACCACCTTGTCCACTTTAAAGTATGACCCGCTGTCAGTGTTAGTTAGCTATCAATTACTGTAGTAACTGACAGTGAAGTACCACCTTGTCCACTTTAAAATACGACCCGCTGTCAGTGTTAGTTAGCTATCAATTACGATAGTAACTGACAGTGAAGTACCACCTTATCCACTTTAAAATACGAGCCGCTGTCAGTGTTAGTTAGCTATCAATTACTATAGTAACTGACAGTGAAGTACCACCTTGTCCACTTTAAAGTACGACCCGCTGTCGGTATTAATTAACAGTTAATTAATGTAGTAACTGACAGTGAAGTACCACCTTGTCCACTTTAAAATACGACCCGCTGTCAGTGTTAATTAACAGTTAATTAATGCAGTAACTACCAGTGAAGTACCACTGTATTAAACTGTACAAGACCAGCTGTCAGTGTTTTTTTTTTTTTTTTTGGAACTACTACCAACTTTTACTGTAATTTAGCTAGTGCTCAATACATTATTTACTAGTAACTACTGTTTAAAGCTCAACCAGCTGTAGTATGCAAATATTTTTGGGGGTTTATCGATAAACATTTTGTAAATTGTTAATATGTTCATATCTGTTGTGGCTGTGAGCATAATAAAGAGGTGTCTCTTTGTATTAGATTGCCCAGTGTTTGATTTTTATCATAATCTGTATTATACACAATATTTGCAGTAATAAACTTGTTTCATAACAGTCTTTACCTTGTTTGTGTAGCATCACAAATAGAACCACCAAGTACACAATTAAGTATCACTAGAGGTACCCGTATAAGTACCACTTATTAGTACAAATGATGCCACCATAATCCCTAATTATCATTCCACAAAAGTACCAGTAACTATCACTATAATTAATACTTAACTAGCCGGTAACTGTCACTTTAGTGACCAGTACTTGTGACTGTAAGTACCACTACAAGTACCACTGTAGTTACTAGTAAGTACCACTGGTACTAACACCAGAAGTACCAGTAAGTACCCCCGTAGTTACCTATTAACTAGTGGGCGCTATTTTAGTAACTGTCAATTAAGTACTAGTAACTACCACTATAGTTAACTCTTTCACTGCCAGCCCTATTCTCACTTTGACCCCCCTTCCCTGCCAGGACTTTTTGCTAATTTTAAGCAATATTCACAGCTCCACAAAAAACCTTGTGCAACTGGAATCATGACATGTTATACACCAAATGAGACCTACAAGTGTCTACTTTCATTTAAAAAAATAATTGTTATTCTACATTATTCCGTTATCTTTTTATAGGCATTTGAAATTCTTTGTTTTCATTAGATTTCAGCGTTTGACCAGAAACTTTTGAGATAACGGCCTTTTTCTAAATCAAACTTCATGTCATTGTTATTTTGGTCTGTACTACTTTTTGGTGAAAGAAAATGAACTACTACAATTAAATAATGTTTTTAGGATAAAAATACAAGCTTCACGTGATTAAAGCAATGAAGACGAGTGTCTTTTTCATCTTTAAACCAACAAAAGCTGTGTTACAGACGAGGAGGCAGCTTTACTTCTGATGCAGATTCACTGAAAAAACGGATTTTTGAGGGTAGTAATATTTATAATATATAAATAAATAGTTTTTACTCACTAAAATAGACTCCTGCCAAATAAATACAAATTGTATTTAAAAGTATTACATTTAAATGTTTTTATCCTTTAAAGTTTTTAATTTCTGAATATATTAACATTTATTATAATATTCTCTTTACCTTCTAGAGCAAATTGTGAAAAGTGTGTGTAAATATTACTCCAGAAATCACTTAAGCGTTTGAATGGCTAAATGCAGGAGCAATGTAACATTTAATAGATTATTTAGTTTAGCCGTCCTAGTTAAATGTAAAAAGTGTGAGTAAATGTTAAATGTAAAAATCACTAAATAGTTTGAATTCTGCACATGCTCAGTAGAGAGCAGGACAGTTAGCAGGAGCTGCTGCACAGACATGTCCAGGATCATCTCCACACACTTTTGTGAGAAAATGAAGGACTTTTACACTTCTACATCTGCTCAGGTGAGTCTCAAGTTTTATCTGGTTTACTGTGAGTTACATTTGTCCAGTACTTTTGTAGAAATGTGCTCTGTTAGCATACAATGTGCACTGTTAGCATTAGCTTTTACAAACGTGATTTGTTTTTTAGGTTTTACAATGAAATGTTTTTATTTTAGCCACATACAGTTGCTCAGGGCAACATTAGGCTGTGCACTTTGTCCAAGTGTTATTTCAAGTCACAGAAAAATGTAGCTGTGACACATTGTGCATTGTTGTTGTTATGCTAATTAGCTGCACAATCTGTGCTACATGCACACATGTGGACTATGTGGACTACATACAACATGAGAACAGACCACAGTACAGAGCAGGACTCTCTGTACTCACTGTGGAACATTAGTTGTCTTAGGACAGAAATCAGCTTCACTCAAACACAAACACAGCAGTGCTAATCACTTAGTACATTAAAACTGTGTTTTTATTCATGTAAACATTGTGTTACACGTGTCTCTTGCAGATGAAATGACAGAAAGATCTTCAAGCAAGTAATTTTGCCCACAAGTTCTTCTAACATTGGGTAAGTAAGCATTTTTTAAATATAAGGCCAATTGTCCTGTTTTATTCTTGTTAAAATACTAACTGTAACTGTGTTGTTCTTGTGTTTTTCAGATGTGAGAACATGGAGACATTTGACGAATGCTACATCTGCCAACATTCAGTAAGTCAAATAAATACGTATTTGAAGCTAAAAGCTCAGCTGATGGTGGGAGAGGCCATAGTAAAACTGACTAAAATATAACCGAGTAAAAGAACTGACTATCATCTTTTAGAGCTTTAAAAGAACATAAAGATGAACTGTGTCTTCCTCCACAGGAGCAGATTGGAGTCAGTGTTGCTGTTTGGACAAAGAGAAAATACCAAGAAAACAGTAACAGGTAAACACATGACTTCAGTGTTTTTGTACACCTTTCATTTTCTTTGATGGCACTTAGTGTAAAATGTTTCATCTTTCAATTTCTATGTAAAACCCATTAAAAATATTATGTAAACATTTTGACCGGGCAGTTTGTTTAAATCCCCTTTTTAACTGTGAAATGACGGTATGTTTGTTGTTCTGTGTCCAGGTGAACTCCAGCTGTCTCCAGAGTGTCCTGCTGCTGTGAAGGAACTCCAACAAATATAAATTCTGAAAAAAAAAAACTACATTTACTGTGAGTTGTATTATTCTTTGAAAATCTTTTAATAAAATGATTTTTAACATTTAATTTTGTCATTTTTGTGAGAAAACATGTAGAAAAGTAAAAATAAAAAAAATATTACAATAAAAAATTAAGTAACTTTTAAACATATATAGTACATACCGACATAAAAAATATGTTAAGAAATTATTTAAATTTTAAACCATATAAATACATAAGTGGTATGCAAAAAATCAAAATCTTACTTGTTTTTTAATTTTAAATTTTACTTAATTTTTTGGGGTAAAACAATACTAAAATTTACTCAATTAATCAGAATAAATCTTACGCTATGAACATTAGCAAAAATTATGTGAACTCTGGTATTAAAACGTAAGGAATAAAAATATTGCAAATTGTCGCGGGAATTTTTTGATTAAATCTTAATAGTTGTTTTTTTCAGTGTTCTATACAAGTAGATTCAGCCTTTTTCATGAGGGAAAGATTATATTTAACCCCCCAAACATGAAGAAATACAGTAGTTTGACTTACTCTGACACTTTAGGATCGCTCACAGAAGTGAAAGTTTAGTTTTTGTCTCAAGACTCGCTACATATGTCGTTCTCCTCAGAATCCTAGTCCAGTAGGATCGTCTTTTCTTCATTTTAAAGATCAAATATCTGCTCTAAACTTACTCAACAATGTTTTGGTCCAAGATGTGTGGCATGTAATCCGTTTGAAAAGAAAGACCATCCTTTAGAGTCGGATAATCACGTAACAGTTAAACACAGCCGACCGCGCTCCATGTTGTAAATAGAACAACACGTGAGTTTCCGGTCCTGACTTCCGCTGCGCTCTTGTGCTAATGCGATACTGCCTTCTGGTGGTGAATATATGAAACTGCATCATGCTATTTTAATGCTGATGAATTCAACACGTGCATCAGAGAGGGCTCTATCGCCGCACGTAAAAAAAGCTTATGACGGAAATTTCCGTCATTGGCAGGCTACGGTTGGATTCGTTATGACGGAAATTTCTGTCAGTGGCAGGGAAAGAGTTAATACTAAATATACTGGTAACTGTCACTTTAGTTACCAGTACTTGTGACTCTAAGTACCACTACAAGTACCACTGTAGTTACCAGTAACTACCACTGGTACTAACACCAGAAGTACCAGTAAGTACCCCCGTAGTTACCTATTAACTAGCGGGCGGTACTTTAAAGTGTTACCTTTTTTGGTATGTACGTATAAGGAATGGTAAAGCTGGTGTTGACAGCTGAGACATAAATTACACTAGATTTGGAATATTTGGGGTTTTGACTATTCTCTGTAAAAGCTGAAGGTAATTGAGGTAAAAATTCGTTTTAGAGAACCAAAATTACTCAAAAAAAAATTTAGGCGGAGCCAATACAAAAGTCCTATTAACATTTTTTTATTTGGAGGTTTACAGAAGAAATCTGAGTGTGGATCACCCCAGAGGCTGATTTTGCTCTAAGTAAAAGGGATACACTGATATTTTTATATTTGACCTTTTCGGGTGCTTCATAGTTCTATATCAAAGATTGAGATAGTGCAAATACATTTACATGACCATTGTTACAACTTCCTCTAAGGCGTGGTGAACCTGATGGACCTGTCAGGTTGACCATGTTCCCCACCGGCTGGTGGTTGTTGTAGAAGTGCGTCCTATGTGCGGAAAAGTTGGAATGATCTTATGAGGCCCAATCTGAAATCAGCCATGTCACATCACTGTAATTGTAATAACCACTTCATGGTTTGGGAAGTATTATTAACAAGAGACAAATAAATATAAATACTGGATCAAAAAGGCCACAGAGATCAGAAAACAAGGCACAGACACGATTTATCAGGATGAAGGATCATTCTAATTTTCTGGCACATGGAATGCACTTCTCCAACCACAGGTTCTATGGGAACTCTTAACATACATGCACACCGACCATCGTGTGACGCTTCTGACGAAGACGAAAGTCTGACAAAAACAGAACTCATCATCGAAACATAGGTATACACTATCTCAACCTTTGTCTGATATTGAAGATTTTTTTTGTTTTTACATCCTGAAATCACCTGTAACTGAATAAACGTCAACTCTACATCTGAACTTGTTTGCCATTCCTTCATCATCATGCTCTGAACTCACAGTCAACACACAAACTGTCCAAAAGCTGGTAATCCGCCCCTCAGGCTGTACTTGTTCTGTCTTTAATGATGTAGAAATGCTCTCCACAAAAATGATAATCGTCGAAATAACTTTTTTACTGCATTGTGTTTGGGGCCGTAAATCGTTCCCATGGAGATACCGGCTTCCTTCGCACCGCAGAACGCTTTAACTGTGCAAACGTGTCATGTAAATATGTTCTGTGTCGGTGATGAACGGCTTCATTTGTTTGGGAGCGTCAGGTCGTTGTGTCGTTCTGTTGTTGCGTAAGTCTTATGGAGGAACGCAAATAGTTCGAAAGCGATGTTACGAGAGGCTTGGCAGAACGTTTCTCTCTGGCTGCGAAGTGGAGCTGGAGGTGCCAAGAGCTAGTAAAGTTCAGCACAAACAAGCAGCACCCAAGAGAGAAGGAAAGAGAAAGAGAAGAGGAAGAGAGAAAGAGTGAGAGAAAGAGTGAGAGAGAGAGAAAGAGAGAGAGAGAGAGAAGGAGAGAGAGTGAGAGAGAGAGAAAGAGAGAGAGAGAAGGAGAGAGAGTGAGAGAGAGAAAGAGAAGAGGAAGAGAGAAAGAGTGAGAGAGAAGGAGAGGGAGAGAGAAGAGAGGGAGAGAGAGAGAGAAGAGAGGGAAAAAGAGAGAATAAGAGAGAAAGAGAGAGAATAAGAGAGAAAGAGAGAGAGAAGAGAGGGAGAGAGAGCTAGAGAGAGTAAGAGAGAGAGAATAAGAGAGGGAGAGAGAGAGATAGAGAGAGTAAAGAGAGAAGATAAGAGAGGGAGAGAGAAGAGAGAAGAAGAAGAGAGAGAGAGTAAGAAGAGAGAGAGAGAAGCAGGGAGAGAGAGAAGAGAGGGAGAGAGAGAGTAAGAGAGAGAAAAGGAGAGAGAGAAAGAGAAAGGAGAGGGGAAGAGAGAGAGAAGAAGAGAGAGAGTAAGAGAGAGAAAGAAAGAGGATAGAGAGAGAAAGAGAGGGAGAGAGAGGGAGAGAGAAAGGGGATGAGAGAGAAAAAGAAGAGAGAGAGAGAGAAGAGAGGGAGAGAGAGAAAGAAGACAGAGAAGAGAGGGAGAGAGAGAAAGGGGATGAGAGAGAAGAGAGGGAGAGAGAGAGAAAGAAGACAGAGAAGAGAGGGAGAGAGAGAAAGGGGATGAGAAGAGAGAGTAAGCAAGAGAGAGAGAGAAGAGAGAGAGGGAGGGAGAGAAAAGGAGAGAGAGAGGAGAGAAAGAGAGAGGAGAGAAAGAAAGAATGAAAGAAAGAAGGAAAGAAAGAGGGAGAGAAAGAAATAGAGATAGTAGAGAGAAAGAAAGAGTAGAGAAAGAAGAGAGGAGGAGAGAACGGGTTGCAAGGGGAAAGAAAAGGGGGAGAGAGGAGAGGTGGAGATAAGAGGACTGAGAGAGAGAGACAAAGAGAGAGAGAGAGACAGAGAGAGAAAGAAAAAGTGAGACAGAGAAAAAAAAAGAAAAGAAAGTTGATAAATAAAAAAGAGAAGTGATATGTGATAGAGAGACATCACAATAAAGAGGAAGAAAAAGGAGAGAGGGGGAAGCATCAAGGACACTTTCATTCTTCTCTTCTACCTCCTTCCTTCCAGAAAAGGCGTTAACAGAGTTTTGGATGAGGACAAGCAGACTAAGGATTTTTTTTTTTATTTATTGTATTGTATTTGTTCCAGCGCTGTCTCTTTCTTGCACTTAAAAAGCACTTTGTATGTTCAATTATTCATGTAAATGTAGTGTTAATGTGAAACTATACAAATGTGCTGCTGTCACATGTGTCTGTATTTAGTAGTTGCTTTGTTACACCTCTTAGTTCTACTACAAGTGTAATGACAATAAAGCTTAATCTAATCCAGAGGTGGCAAATAATAAAGTCGTTCACATTTTATTTTACTTCTTAATTTTTTCAAGAAAATATATTATACTGGTATTTTCTACTCCCTACTGAGTTGTGAGTTATAGATCCATAAACACATTATGTATAATTAATTCTCTGTAAAGCCAATCTCACACTGCACAACATCACAAAACAACTTTGTGCACTGCAAAAAAAAAAAAAAAAAAAAAAAAATTCTAGATTGGTTAAAATGTCAAATAAATATCAAAGACAGAAAGGATAAACAAGAAGCCAGACAAGATGAACAGAGAAGATAGCCAAGGAGAGAGTTTACATTGCACACTTACATTATTTATATCTTTCTCTGTTTCTCTGTTTCTCTGTATCTCTATCTATCTTTTTCACACAAACACACATAGACACACAGACTACAACTGCAGAAACAGTCACTCACCACTTTTACTGAAATGTTGGCCAGTAAAAAAAAACATTAATAAAAAAAAATCAAGTAATACATGCAAGTAAATATACTGAAGAAAATACAACTTCTAAATAAATGAGAATAGAAAGAGAGCTGAGCTGACAGGACCGGTCCACGGGGGCTTACACTACCTCATGTTCCCTCCAAACACAGACTTATCATTATTTCATGGTCCTTCACACACCCACACATACATACACCCACCCACACTAACCTCGGTTTAAGTCCGGTCAACAGAATCAGCCAAAGAAACTTAGACGTGGACACAGTTACACCAAAATGGAACCTTTTTTCTCTCAGGACACACACATGAGGACATTTTTTGCTTTATTTGTCTCACTGTCGCATCATGTTTCAAGTGGAAAGGCAAAATTCAAATAGATCCATTAAAGGTAAAATGGATACACAGTATTATAGGGTAGTGAAAGCCTGGCACTGTCTGGCTGCTCTGATTGGTTGCTGCGGTGAACAACTAAACATTGCTTTTGGAATCTTATGTGTTAAACTTAAGCTGAAATAAAAGTCGTGTTTCCCACATTAGAAATTGAGTTAGAGCTCTATCTACCGTATGCAAGGAGGAAATATTCATAAAGTGATCTTGTCTGATATTTTAAAAACTGCAGAAATGCTCCAATTGAGTCGGGATGATTTAAACTTGAAAGTAACGCAGAAAATCTCAGAGATCTACCAATAACACCACAAATTTGGAACGTTGAAAACAGTATTTTCTGAGGCTCAGAGGAGAAAGAATAAGATCTCACAGTACGGATGTGACAAGTAATCTGTTTGAAATAGTTTAGAGGCTCATCAGCTTAATATGGGGCCAGAACTCTTCCAACTGCTTTGTTTAATACTTTACTCAGTTAATTATACTTTATGAATAAAGAAAGAAACATATTAAACTGTTATTTTCATCATGGCGTCAGAGAAATGGCTAAATTGAAACAAATAAGTAGATAGTAAATGTTATACCAACAGTATTGAGAGTTTACGCGTGAGTCGTAGGAGAAAAAATGAAGAAGAATACTAACTCTTCAGGAATCTGTTATTACACATCTCTAATCAAAAATCAATACTATCGTAACTAAAAGATACACAAATTCATACTATCTAAGTAATCATCTTTAAGCTCAATACACTCATAGACAATAACAACATCCAACTAAACTTATTAGCTCTTATTATCAAGCCAAACAATAATTTTACACACAAAACAAAATCGAGAATAAAAAACAAAAAAGAAAGAAATGAACCCACATATTAAAACATCTCCACAAGCAACAAACATCAACGCTGTAAAACAACGGCTGATGTGACACTGAGAGACAACAACAAAAACATAAATAGCATTAAGTGGAGTCAGATCAAAAAAGCAGGAGGATGGCCGATCAAAACAAATAGACTAAGTAACAAAAAAAAGAAGTAAAGACTAAAACAATGGAAACAGAGAATCTCCACTGCATGGTAGCGGCAGAAGACAAGAATAAACATGAACCAGATCCTGCTGTACAAAGTAGAGTAAAGGACTAACTGAACTGACCTTGATGGAATTGCAAAGAGTACAGCGACTAAACATGAACTGACTCCACTGCCTGAGAGTGCCAGAGTCAGAGAAAACTGAAGACCCAGGCTTCAAATCATGCGGGTTCCAGAGTCAGGATAAAAAATGAACGACCTCACATGCTAGTACCAGAAGTCAGACTAAAATTGGAAGGGACATCCTGCAGGATGCAAGGTACAGGACAATAAACAAATGAAATGAACGACACTTCAAACTGTAGTAAAAGAGTCAGGACTAAACATGGCAAGATCCTGCAAGGTGCCAAAGAGTAGGACTAAACATGGAACAAGCTCCTGCTAAGTACAAAAGAAGTCAAAGGACTAAACTGGACAGGACATCAACTGCTGGAGCAGAAGTAGGACAATAAAAATGACCGACCTACTGCTAGTACAAGAGAACAGACTACTAAACGACTCCGCTGAGTCAAAAAAAAGAGTCAGGTATAAACATAAAACGACTGTGATAAACCAGAGTCAGGGAATAAACATGGACAGACGTAATGCAAATAAGTGAAGAGAAAGACTAAAATGGAGGACCTACTGACTAGAGATGCAAGAGTAAGACTAACAATAGGACGCAAAGGCTCGTGACTATTAGACACAATTTGTGTTTTGATGTTATAAAGCTCTGCGTGTGGGTCTGACATTGCAGACGTCTTAAGTCTGGAGTCTGAGAGAGCAGGAGCAGCGCAGGAGTGACAGACTCTACCCGTGTTTGTAAGAATGAGAAGAATAAAAATAATATATCACACAATAAAAATATATTAAACAAAAATAATAAACATAATAACAAATGCATTACACTCGAAAAAAATATAAATCATAAAAAAACTGACTATAACATAAACATAATAAAGACTTCCGCTACTGCACATTTGGTTTGATATTTTAATAAGAAAAAGCTGGTACAACTTTTTGGTCAAAAATGTATATTGTAAATTCAGCATTGTGATGAAAACAGGACTGATGTGTACGGTCCAAACTATTTTCACAATAAAAACAAAAGAAAAGTTTACTCTGTTTTTAAGCATTTTTTTTAAGATTCTAAAGCAGCAGAAACATAGAAAAATGCTCCTGATGCTTTCTGATGGATTTCTGTAGCCGTGAGTGACAGATTAATTAGCCAATCAGAGACTTGCATCTTCTGGCATCTGAAAACCAACATGGCTTCTCCTGACCAAAGAAATACATGAAAAAAATATCACGTAGAACGGAAAAGCATCGCGGATTTATCAATGAGCGAGGCAAAAAAACTATTTTAATGTGAGGTTAGTGAAGTTAGATTTTGGTCTAATTGACGGACGACCAATCAGCTTCTTTGTTTCATCTGTGTCACGCAAATACGCAAAATGCTGAAGCCTGGGTTCTGGATCCCAGGCAAATGAAAAACAGGATGTGGGTGGGGCTATATTAGAACATCAGCTGCAGGACAATCCAGGATTACTCAAACAATTAAGAATCAATCTAAATAAACTTTGACTCGACTAATGATGAGGGTACAATAGTATTGCCTCATATGTCCCTTTAAGATGCAAATATTTGAACAGAGTGAAAAACCTCAAAGTGCAGAAGCATAAATTGAACTGTCCAGCCTGACTACAGTGTCTTTTTACTCATCCGAGTGTCTCTCAGCCTGGCATTGTCTCCACTTCTCCGTTTCAAAGCCTCGAGAAGAGACAAGTGAAGAGACATGTGCTGCGAGGGGCCGCTGTGGGGGGGCCCTGTACGTCCAACAACCACCCACCAGCGACAATACGCTCAGTGTGAAGGCGTCCATGCCAGGAGGCTGTGTGGCGCTGGGACAGGAGGATGAAACGGGGGGCCTCTTGGGACTGGGGCTCCTGCTGATTGAGATGTAGGGCCACACAGTCAGTCACGGGCCCCCAGCCGGAGTCAGAGCCCTGCGGAGGAGAAAAGAGACAGTGAGAGGGGCGACCCTGACGTGCGGCTGGAGACAGTGTAAAGGAGTCCTGGGACGGGACAGAGGGCTGTGCCATCGTCTCCACGGTGATGGGCCGAAGAGACAGGCATGTGCTAGTAGTCTGCTCGTTGTTTGATTCAGACGCTGTATGTCATACATACAAAATAAAAGTGTACGTGCATTTAATTATATGTTTATTTGTTTGTTTATTTATATATTTATAGTGCACAATAATGAACACGTGTGTAAAATGTCATGTCTGCCAAATGTAGTTGACAGATTTGCTGTTGTCTTTGGGCAAGATGTCGGCAGTAGACTCAAAAACACTTAAAGTTGGAGCAGGTGAACTCACAGTGAAAGGTGAAAATACAAACAAAAGCAAAATACCATGGTATAAATGTCTCTAGATAGATAGAAACATCATTAGTAAAAACATCTAGACAGCAGTCATGTGACTTACAATAATTGGCACATTCTCATTGGATATGTTTCATGCCACACCAGTGTTTCCTCAACTACTGCTTATACTTATTACTTAATTAAAACAGGAGGAACTCGGAGTATAGTTGCTGCTTCTCCACATCGAGAGGAGCCGTCTGAGGTGGCTAGGGCATCTGCCTCCTGGACACTTCCCTGAGGAGGAGTTTCGGGCATGTCCCAACGGTAGGAGACTCTGGGGAAGACCCAGGACACGTTGGAGGGACTATGTCTCTGGACTGGTCTGGGAATGCCTCGGTATTCCACCGAAAGAGCTGAGGGAAGTGTGTGTGGAGGGAGGTTTGGGCCTCCCTTCTCAGACTGCGGATGAAGCGGAAGAAAATAGAAGGATGGATGGAAATAATAAATTTTATTTTATTTTTATTATTATTATAATTTTTTATTTTTTTTTTTGAATTTTAATTTCATGTAGTAAATGTCCTAAAATAACATCATAAGAGAATTTGTGGCAGTTTAACTTTTAAAAGCAGTAAATTTGCAATTTGTTCTCAACACAGCACATCCGCAGACAAGCAGCAAGAGAAGCACTGCACACTGTGAAAAAAAAATTATAAATGAATGAATCTTTGATCTTTTGCAAATCTTCTCAAATAAATCTTTTTTTCACTGTCCCCTTTGGCTTATGTAATAAAATGTGTCTCATTTGGATTATCAGCTCTGGTAGATTTTACTCAGGCCTGAGACATTTGTCCGCTCCATCTGTGCCATTGTGGCGTGTGCTCAAACTGAACATGACCATGGCTTTTTATTGTAAACAAGATCATCTTGGCAAAAGAGAAGCGTGCATGTGTGGATGTCTTTTGTTTTTATAAAAATGTTTTCTACATATTTGGATGGGAGTAAAAACAAAACTGTTGTGTTTAAGTTTTTGTTCAGTGTAGTTCAGTGTCATCATGCATGTTTAGTTTTGATATTAAAATCAAATGTGTGTGGGTCTGAATGAGGGTCTGGAGGCGGGGTCTGCTCTGTGCCCACGTTGCCCCAGTGACGGGTACAGGACTCAGGCATGATGGACTGGTGCGAGTGCTTGGTGCCGGGACATTGTTGGGTGCTGGATGGTGTCTGGTCATCTGTCGCTGGTCCTGGTGGGGAAGCTCCGCCCCCCGCCGCGCTGCTGTCTTCTGCACTGTCTTTGATGGGACAGTGGCACTAATCGACTGTAACCATGTCCACCCCGAACGGACACGCTCCCAGGAAGTGTTTTATGTCAGGCCAAGACCAATATTTGCATTAGACCAACCTCGTAGCACTTCAAACAAAACAGCACTTGGACTGTAGGTTTAGACACAGATTTTCTAAACATTCAGACAAAGGCACGGTTCCAACAAGCCGTTTATGTCTTTATTGAATATAGTTGGAGTGATGGAAATAAAACGCTATACTTTGGATTTTCATCACTTGTTAATGTGTATGTGTCTGCCATTTCCCAAATGAGGTTTGTAGAAACAGGTAAATTACTAGTCTTACTAGTTTTAATTTTACATTTCTTGTCTTTGTAAAAAGTCTATTTACCATATACCATAATGGAGGTGAAGAAACAACAATGGGATCTAATGGCAACAAGCCTGATAGTCTGCCTTTTTATTTTATTTTGTCTTTATCATTAAATTAAGTCATAAACGACAAAAGTTCTTCAAATCCAAACAAATATAACATTAGAGGACATTTCCTGACCTCAAAATCAAGCTTCAATTCTGCTGTTTCTGGACACCTCATTCCCTTTTCCACCTTCTGGTGGACCTGAAACCAAAATGTTCTTGTGTGTAATTTGACCTATCCCCTACTTTAGAGATTTCTATAACCTATAAAATGTTCCATATACATACATTTTACTTACTTCTAATATATTTAAAATGTTTCTCTGATAATGTTTGGGTGAAATATACTGTATATTATTATAAAGCAGTCTTACTGATACTGACAACTTAAACAATTTGAGCTCAAGAAATTGAAAAAAAAGTTTGCTCTAAAGCAGTGGTTCTCAACCTGGGGATCTGGACTCCCATGGGACCCCATTTAGATCTTAAACAAGGTTTGATAGCTTCAGATACAGTGATAGGAGTATATTCCTATTTGCTGACCTGCAAGATGAATTTATCGAGGCTTATGTGTTCAAATTAGTATCCAACAGAAGACTGAAAACTACTTCATCACTTTGCAGGTAGCCTACATTTTGTGTTTGGGGCTTGTGAATGGCTACGGTTGTTACTTAGGGGGTCCCGACTGAAAAAAGGTTGAGAACCTCTGCTTTAAAGTATGCAGGAACTTCGACCAATCACAGCTTTTTACGTGTCTACTATGCCGTTACTTTGAGATAAACTTAATTCAAGTTAATAATTGACACGAGGCTAAAGAAGGAAAAACACACAACTCGAGTTGACCCAGTCCATCACACCGCTTTGTAACATGCCAACATGACTTCCTGCTTCTGGGGAACAGTCTTCAGCCCTGTGATACCTGACCTGGCTGCTGTAGTGTAAAGAAGGTTGAAATCAACAAAATCTACCAACAATTGAGTTACGCAGTGCGTGTTGGGATAGTGTGACGACAACTGCAGAAACTCTTTAGAACTGGTCGCGTGAGTGCCGTAAGAGTTTTCTTCATGTGTTCAGCCTCAAGCAAAGTTCCTCTTCACAGCTGACACCCAGAGGCCTTCTACAAGAACATTTCACCCATACCACAGTCTGCCTCACCTCACACATCCGGGTCACTCCGAATACTTGTGCTTCATTTGTCAGAAAACAGTTTGTCAGTGATAGATAACACATATGGCTTCTTCACAGCTCGACACGTGAGCAAAGCTTGAGTCATGTCTGAGGTCAGTAGCCTTGTCTATTATTGATTTCATCCACTTCTGCTAAGTTACATTGATACTAAAGTCGTTGGTCACAATTAAACAAAATTATATGATTTGTGAGCACTTTACCCACTTCAGATCTCCCAAAAGCCACCATGTCTTCTGTCTTCTTACAGTAAAGGCCTGTTGTCATCACCTTTTGCCTGCCAGTGAAGGTGAAAGCTGGAAAGTGCGTGGTGAATCTGCCCGTATGTGAGTGTGTGTTTGTGAATGCATCCCTCAGCGCAGGTCCATTCAGTTCCTGTGGACTGTGCCAAAGTGAGCCACTCATCCTGCATCACAGCGTTAGCGTAGCATAGAGTGTCAGAAGTGTGGTCAAGCCTCTAACTTGGACCTAAAAAAGACTGTCATAACTTTGTGGAAACCCGGAAAGACCAATACATTTTGCTCACATTTTAGAGAGTGATGAAAAATATAAATCTAAAAAAGTAGAAGTAGAATAATTTATGAATGAGGCTCATTGTTCGACTTGCTTTTTAAGAAGATGCAGAGAAAACACTGAGCCAGATAAATCCTTCTTGTGCCAACTTCACCAACATCCAGCTATGAACAGCACGTCACTCATTTACATGTTTATTTAAATACAAATGAAGACCAAGACCACCTCTGAATAACCTCAAATACTCCCAGGACCACCTTGGGACCCCCTCTAATGCTCTCGGGACCACCTCTGAACCACCAAACCAGAAAATAAAAACAGAGATGTGGCAATTTTGCTCACTGGCGTTCAATGTCATTATTGCCGTTAGCTTTAGCCTTTTGCTAGGTGCTCTATAGGCAGTTGTAAGAATTGCCACAGGATTTGACCTTTCCTAAAGCTGTTGATGCTGTTTTTGCTGAACACAAGCAGTTTGTAATTGCGTTGTTCTCTAGGGAAAAAAAATCCGTTCTAGCCTGTAGTACCAACGGGGCGGCCACTGGGACTGATTTACAACAGCTCCACGCTAGCAATGTCATGTCCAGATATTATAATAGATCCATGTTGAGAATCAACCTGAGTTGAGAAAGCAGACTGTTTATGTTTATCTTTGCCCACTCAGTTCCTAGAATATGTTGCAGAAAGACTGGAAACTGACCAAGTTCTTGTCCTAAAAGGCTTTTAAAACCAAATTGAAAGGATTAGAGACTGCCTCAATAATCTGTAACAGTTTTTCTTAACCTATGTAATTTCAACGTCTTTGTATGTATGTATTTGTTTGTATGTATTTGTTTGTAATGTTTTGATTTTTGCTGCCTCAGGACCAGGACTTTCTTGAAAAGAGGTTTTTAATCTCAGTCCCCACCTAAAACGAACAAACCTCAATGTCAGATTGTTTCCAGAAAGTGAAATGAAGCCTGTTGATGTATTAGGCTAATTCTGATGCTTCCAAACCGTTTTTTTTTTCTTTATTTTGTTTTGCTTCTATATAATAATAAAAAAAACAATCTACATAGAATGTCAGCAGACCACTCCTTTACCACTAGAACACCTCTGCTGTCCGTCAGACCACTCAGCTGTACGTTACACTCCTGTGAGTTTTGCCTTCGTCAGCAGAGAGCTTGGTATGTAGGTCAGTTATCTCTGGTACTTTTGTTTTGTTTACAGTTTTGTTTTGGGTTTGGGCTAATCCCTCTGTCTGCCGATGCTATGCTAAGCTAATGCCACGAGCATAACTCAACATACGTTCTGACACTATAGCTTCCAGCTCTTCCTGCCTTACTACATCTATTTTGGGCGTCCGCTTGAGTGACTAGCACGACCTCTGAACTCTGAACTTTACTAGCTTTGACCTCCGCTGTCTGATAATGGAGACAGGAAGGTATTAGTGGAACAGGGGAGAGGGGGGAAGCGAAGGGTCAGAGGGACAGACTTTGGGAATGGACATTCAGGGTAAAAAAGGGCTGCTGTGTTGAGGGTACACAATGGGGTCTCAGTCAGGGTTAGGGACATCATTTGGATGATTGGTGACTCGGATAATTGTTTCCATAATGAGCTGTTGGTGAGAAGGTGTGATGGAATCCAATGATTTTGTTTTTATTTACGTATCTCACAAAAGGTATATAGATATGTCTCTCACCATTAGTTTACTGTTCAATTATTGCCCATGTATTTATTTGGGTATACTTTTAAATTTTGAGTAAAAATGTAGATTTAAAACTCTCATAGAGTCATTTTACAATACAAATGATAAAGTTAACTTTTTGGTGTCAGTTGCACAGTTCAGAAAAAGAAAGTTAAAACCATAACAGAAGCACTGACTGTTACACTACACACCATGATGTTCCAATGTCTGTTGATGATGTCATTGTAGTCGATGGTTTGTATGACTGAAGGTGAAAGTGAGCTCACAGGATTCAGACGAGACACTCCTTTACAGGGCTTGGATAACACAGGCAGGACTGCAGTTACCCAAAAACTGTCCTATAGGCCTCTCTGTAACAAACTGACAGCACAAAGCACAAGTGAATGACCTATTTTATTTTTAAAGGCCATACTCAATCATTCATTCACTCTCTACTTCTGTCAGGAGTCGCGGATGACTGGACCCTAGCCAGTGACTTTGGTGGACAGCGGCGAACTCGTTGCAGGGTTAAACAGACAACCATTCACTCACTAAGGCAAATTTACAGCCCAATTAACCTAAACATGCATGTTCTTGGAGGTGGGAGGAAACCGGAGTACCCGGAGAAAACCCACAGTGACACAGGGAGAACATGCAAACTCCACCCAGAGAGATCTTGAGATGTTGATACCCATATGACAGATTATCCTTTTTTTTTTCAAATTTTCTTCTAATTTTCACTTAGTTTGGTGTGGTAGTCTTTGTGGTAAATATTTATCATAGTTTTACAGTAGTTAAGTTGCGATTCATGAAGAAATTGACAAATAAAAGTAAAACATTACAGGAAGTATTTAAGTTCTACAACATAGTTAAAAAGTTCAGCCCCTTAAGAGGCACTTTTGAACAAGATTTCTGGATTTAATCTGAAATATTGTCAGTTGAATAACCAGAAAGGTCAACAGAAGTGGTGGTTTATTTCACTCTCATGTTCTGGTTTTGAACTGAAAAGACACTGTTTCATCTTGTGATGTCAATTAGGCTATGTAATGTAAATCTAACAAATACTGTAGAATTAGAACTTCCTATGACCATTTTAGCTGAACAATAGCTAAGCAAAAGTACTGTATCATAATAATACTGTTAGCATTGAAATTTCCACTCCATGACAAGGTGGAACATTTAGAGCTTTAGAAATTTAGACAGCCTAAAGCAGTATTACTCATTTGTGAGTGTAATGAAATGGACCTCTGGGTATGTTGTCGATAAGGTAACAATCAAAGTCAGTTGTGCGTAATGTAGAACATTTAAAATCACCAAACAATCTCAAGGCTTTTTTCCTCCAGTGTGATTTACAGCTCCAGCCCTACTCCACAAACATCCACCAGTGTCCCCCCACAGAGAGGCTCACGCTGGGGTCAATGGGCCCGTCGGGGGGCATCCTGCATGGGACGTCCCGGGTCCAGAGGGCAGCTAAGACCCATCTAGAGGTCATAACCACGACGTCCCAGGACAGCTCTGTGTGGATGTGTGAGGCTGAGGTGGCAAGTGGCGACGCGGGCAGGTCAGTGAACATGTCAACATTAATACTGAGAGGAGAGGGGGGGTGCAGAGATGTGCCCACAGGGGACCATCCAGACCCTGCAGAGTCTGGGTCAGGACCTCTGCAAACAGGCTTTTATTAATGACCTCCATCGGGATTCATGTGCAACGAAAAGAAGACGATATCAAATCAGACGTGTTCGCTTTTTGGTCCCCAGGCCAAATCTATACATTTTTGAGCTTGTAGCATAGTCTTCTCTTAGTTTATTCACAGTTGTGTTTGGATTGATTCATGCGTGTTTGTGTCATTTTGTGATGTCTTGCAGTTGATGTCTTAGAAAAGTACTGCTTTAACTTACAATCTAGCTCCACCCATTTACATGCATTTCTACTCATTTCACACTTAATGGTCTTGTTACAATTGTGAAAAGATGTTATGCTCTGGATTAATATAAAACTGGTTAACATGCAGGTTAAATCTCTCATGTCATATTATTGGTTTAGCTTTTGTTTTTGAAAAGAATGAATGATTTTTTGACATATGGCACATTAACACAGACAGATGTCTTCCAAAGTGCTTCACACAGTAACTTCCTCTCACTCAGTGACAGCAGCAGCCCTGGAGCAGCTCAGCAGGAGCGCTCCGTGCCTCAACCTCCGACCACCACCAAATGGTCCCTAACTCTTGTTGTTGGTTGGTGGGGAAACTGGAGTGCCGACCACCCAGACACGGGGAGGAACATGCAAACTCCCCACAGAAAGGTCTGGGACATGCAACCTTGTTACTGTGAGGCCAGAGCACTGTTGATATTATGGAACAATAAACACTGTATTCAAAATTGTTGTTCATCAATATTAAAAGCCAAAGCAAATAGGTGCATTTTTAAAGAAGTCTTAAAATCAGACAGTGACTTTTTGTCTGAGGCTCAAAGGAGCTCATTCCAGAGCTTTGGGCCCACAGAGAAACATCAGTCCACCCTGTTTTTTTTCTTTTTGTTTTGGGCACAACAAGTAAAATCTGATCAGCTGACTTGAGAAAATGAGTAGGTACATAAGACTGTAGCAGGTCAGACAGATGCTGTGGGGCGAGGCCAAAGTATTTAAAAGTCTTTGCGTGAAGAGACTTGGAGCCAGTGGGTAATGCACACCAGGGCAACAGCTCACAGAGAGTGTGAGGTACCACAGAGACGCACTACATCTGGACGAACTGTGCTCTGGTAAAGAGACACATTATCGGAACCTCTGACAATAAGACAGTGTCCATCTCTGGTCACATTCACACTGCAGCTTAAACTGTGAACACATCTAGCTCTTTCTTTATTTGTTGTATTCTTGTATCTCAGTTGTACATGTTATCTTTGTATCTGCCTAAGAACATCAAGTGGAAATCTTTGCTCTAATCTGGCATATTTAAACTGCAACTGTGACAGTTCATTAATATGCACTGTCCCAATCAAATAATAATGCTTCTCTCTTGTTCTGTCTCTCCCTCTTTTTCTCTCATCAAAGATAGACTAGACTAGACAAATAATACGCTCAACATCACAAATCTATTAAATTGTCATCAGACGGTGGCTAATAATAAAAATAATAATGTATAAACAAAATGAATTAAAATAAGATCAGCCTTCATTTTTTCCCAGACTTTTGTTTTTATGTGAAACAAATTACTCTTGACTACAATAATTTAAAATGTGGTATATGATATAACAGTTTTGACCTTAATATAAAACCCTATATTCTGCAAAATAAAAAATAACAATAATAAAAAAAGAAAGAACACTGATAAAGTTGAAAATCATTGTCAATGCTGATACTTTCATTACAAACTTACCACTACTTTCACTGTCACTGTGCAGTTACTGATGCATGCTGGGATAAATTATCAATATGTATTTACATTTACAACCTCAACAGTGTTTTATAATTTTGTACGGCCCTTGTTCTTTGTTCGAGGTTCGACCTGTTCGGGATAGCTGTGGGAATGCTCAGGAATGCCGCCTCATTTCCAGATTTCCTGCTGATAAATCCAGGTGAGTGACATGGATGACACGGCCTTATCCCTGATTATGGTCCTGCTCTGGAATCTCGGCCCCATCAAAGAGCTCGGAGCGGTGTCCCCATCTTCACCCGCGCGGATATGAGAGTTCTCCATTCACAACGGACTTAGGCCAATTCCCAACGCAGGCCGCTCGCTTTGCTCCGGCTCAGAGGACAGACCTCGGGATTTGGAATACTTGTAACTGGCTGATTGCTGGAAAATTGTTGTAGAGTGTAGTGGTCATGCTATCCCAGCATGCATCATGTAACTTCACATTGATCTTAAAAAATAAATATGAATATTCTGAAAAAAGAGATAAGGTTGTAGTTAGCGTGTTAGCTTTTCTCTACCGCTAACAACTACGGTACAGTATAAATAATGTAGCAGAGGGACGCTGTTGTCCGTTGCAGGAGGTCTGTAGACAAATACACACTGTAGTTGATGGACAAGTTGCGGACAAGCCGAACAGGAAGTTTTCTCTCAGATTCATATATCTATGTGAAAAAGCTGTCTAGGCAGAGACAAAGAATGAACAGGTCTATGTTGTACCAGAGAATCCTACTGACAGAGGACAAATGGCTGCCCGAAGCTGAAGAATAAAACATCTAAAGGTCTTTTGTGGAAGTTGTTAGATGTGCATCTTCCAAAAGTAAATTGAGTGAAACCTTCACAGAAAAAGTTTGGGTTAAAACACCTTATGGATTTGAGTCTATTTTTAGCCTACAAATCAAAATGAAACCATTTATAAGCTTTTTGAGTTCAAGCAATTGTATTTCTGGCAGAATTTTGAATGAATGAATGAATAGCCCTGTTTCCATAGACTCGGGTCGGTACAGTACGGTCCTATGCTGTTTCAACTGCGCAAAACGACGAGTTCCGTTCCTCTCACTGGGTCCGTAGCGAGCCGCTTTTGACCCTGCTTTTACCCTGGACCCCGGAGGAGACCTTACAGCGGTCCCCCTTTTCGATGATTGGACAAGAGAAAACAGGCTCAGGCAAAAACAACAGACAGAAACATAAAATAATGTTTTTCACCAAACCCTGACTCGATCCTGTGACAAACTGCCACATTTCCAGTGATGAAAACTTTATTTGTTCAGATAGACTTAACAAAGCTATGCAAGCGCCTTAGCATCAGCTGTTTCCTGTTTGTCGAGGCAAAACACTGTAAAAAAAAAAAGTGAATCCTGTGTGTAATGTGTCCAACATAATCCAGCCTCAAAGCATTGAATAAAACGAGAGTTGCAGAGGCTTTGCAGAAAAAAGTTAAATGCATTTTTTAAAAAGTGACAATAAACCGCTCCAAAGTGAACCGGTCTGAGGTACCCACGCTAATGGAAACGTGGCTAATGTTTGCACTGGTAAAGTCAAACAAGCAAACAGACACACACACACTTAAGTTAGCATGAAGCTCAAAAGGAGCAAGCAGAAGTACAAATACTTGTGGTAAAGTGTACCATACCTTACCTTGTGGTAAAGATGCACAATAATGCTGGTGTGTGCAGTCAAGGCAGGAATGACATTAGTTTGGCATATTTGGAGTTTTGTCAGTTTGTCTCCAAAAGTTGATAGGATTTTAACTAAAATAATATTGGTACTAGCAAATGAAAAAAATAAAAATAAAAAAACACCAGCGTACCCAAGTAAATGTCCATTAGTCTGTCTCATCCCAGATCGGTTGATTAGACTCTAAAACAAGAGGGTTGCAACTTTTCTCATTGTATCACGTATCATCGTTGTATCATGTATCTCATTTCCAGGTGCTTGATAGTTTGTTGTCATAAGATTATGAGAAAAATGTACAAATCAAGTCAGAAGTCAACTGGATCCAGGGAACCCGTATTCTTGGTTTAAAGGTTATACTGTGGGTAAGTCATGGTTAAGGACGAGTGTGCAGGAAATGAGCACAAGTGGAGTGTGTGCTTAGTATGTAGTGTCTGTGTGTCACATACATGTGCACAGGAGCCAGGGCATTTCAGGGAAGTGTAACTCGACTCCAGGACACTCTGTTCTCAGATGCACAGGCACATTGTGTTCTGTGGCGGGACATTAAACATCCTTTAACGTTAGCTACTGTAGTTATAAGGCCTAATATTAGCTTTAGATTGCGGACAAAGACAGACGGCTCCCGACATGGCTTTTGGTCAGACGGTGTGCAAATATATAAGGTGCAATGATTTCTTTTTTCTTTTGACACATCTATAGAGGTTAAGTGGTTTCTGTTGATAAAAGATTTGTCTAGACATGTGGTCCTCGAGATCTCAGGAGATTGTTTACATGAACACTCAGACTGGTCGGAACAACTCAAGAGCTTGAGTCAGAAGCTGCTGCCCAACCTCGACCCCAGATGTCACCTGCTGTGTGAAGCAACTCATTTATTCAATTATTTGTATCATTTGAGCTCATTAACTAAAACTACATTTACATCATAAGAGCAATACATTTATGCCAGAAAAATAAAGTGAATACAGACAATGCTGAACATTAGCTTTGGGATAGATTAATAACAATAGATCTCATCAGTAACTCTAACAAAACCAAACACTGAGGACCACATGAGTGCAGCATGAGGATTTTCTTTGTAAAGTGATACAATTTAGGATTTTTAAAGGAGACCTATTGTTCAAACTACCTTCTCTCATCATCCCTCCAACATGTCCTGGGTCTTCACCGCGGTCTCCTTCCAGTGGGACCTGCCTGAAACACCTCCCCATGGAGGCGCCAGTAGGCATCCGAAACAGATGCCCGAGCCACCTCAGCTGGCTTTTCGCGAAGTGGAGGAGCAGCGGCTCTACTCTGAGTTCTTCCCCTCTGTATTTAATTGAGAATATTGTTTGATTTTAAGTCTTCTTTAAAAAACACCTTTTGCTTTAGCTTTTAACACAGTCTGAAGTGTTCACTTTGGTTTGGTTTTTCTCTATGTTCTTGTTTTACTGTTTTCTTGCGTGCTTGCTTGTTTGTTTGTTTGTTTGTTTTTACTTTGTTTAGTGATAATTTGTGTGAAAAGCACTTTGGCCAACTTTGTTGTTTATAAAGTGCTACATAAATGAAATTGATTGATCTGAACTATTCAGATTCATAGAAAAGTATGTACAGCGGCATGAAAAAGTATGTGAACCTTTCGAAATTTCTCACATTTCTGCTTAAAATCACAATCAAATGTTATCTGATCTTTGTCAAAATCACACCAATGAAAAAAAAATGTCTGCTTTAACTAAAACCACCCAAACATGTATAGGTTTTCATTTTTTAATGATAATAACATGCAAACATTGACAAAAGGGGAAAGAAAAAGTAAGTGAACCTTCTGCCTAAGGAGACTTTAAGAGCAATTATTTCCCAATATTACCAAACAATTTAAGTCAGAATGTGCCCAATCACTGAGGAATGACGTAATGCTGCCCTGCCCACTATAAAAGACACTCCTGTTAAGCACTGTGTCTTGATGTGAAGCAAAGTCGGTTGTTCACCATGATTTGCTAAAAGCAGCTGTCTGAAGACCTGCAATCTAGAATTGTAGATTTGTATAAAGCTGGAAAAGGTTACAAAACCATCTCTAAAAGTCTGGATGTTCATTAGTCTACAGTTAGAGAAATTATGTACAAATGGAGCGAGCTTGGCACTGTTGCTTCTTTCCTGAGGAGTGGCCTTTCAACAAAAATGACGCCCAAAGTTCAGCGCAAAATACTCACCCCGGGCTCACACTAACTACGTACCGGACTGCGGACCGGACTCCGGAGGCTTTCCAATTCTTGAAAAGTAATGAGAGTGGCTCACACCGCGATGCGTACGGTCCGGAGATCCGCGCGGATGTGCTCCGTACGTCCGGATCCTTTCCGTTGGAAGGAACTTTTTCCGGACAGCCGGAGCCATCCGCAGCCCTTTTTGGTGAAGTTTTGAAAACAAGACACGACAAACAGGAAACCAAGCACTCGCGGGTGAAGTGAATCCGGTGGTTTTCAAAGTAAAAACATTACGTTTCTGCTACTACAACAAATACGGCAAAATGCTCGACATATACGCGACTATTGAACACACAGGAGGCAAATAAACGTCCCGTACTTACCCACTGTGCGGAGAAAAATCCAACAGAAAATGAAGTGACGTGAAATAAGCCCAAAACACGGCGCGTGTGTTCCTTGTTTACATGTACATGCGCCAGAGATCACGTAAACTCCCTGAAACTCCCAAGTTGAGCGTGAATCCCCGTGAACTCGTGGTCTCGCGAGGCCAGCAGAGTCCGTACATACGCATGCATATTCTGGAGGCAGTGTGAGTGACAACCGGACCCAGACGGATCCGGATCTGCATCTGCATCTGCATCTGGAGGCAGTGTGAGCCCGGGGTCAGAGAGGTAAAAAAGAACCCTAGAGTGTCTTACAGAACGTACTGACACAGTCCAGTATCTCTGTGCATGCAATGACTACATGTCAAACAACAGTCTAGAATTGTGCTCATCAGAGGACTCCACAGACGGAGCCACTACTGTCTAAAAAAAACATTGCTGCACGTTTAATGTCCGCAAAAAATCACCTAGACACTCCACAGAACTTCTGGCAAAATATTTTGTGGACTGATGAAACTAAAATTTAATTATTTGGGAGAAACACACAACGTCATGTTTAGAGGAAAAAATAAACAGCTCACCAACATCAACGCCCCATCCCCACCGTGAAGCCTGGTGGAGGGAAATTATAGTTTAGGCCTATTTTGCTTCCTCAGGGCCTGTACAACTTGTAATCATTAGTGGAAAAATGAATTCAAAAGTTTATCAGATGTTTTGCAAGAAAAGTTTAGGCTGTCTGTCCGACAGTCGAAGCTGAAAAGAGGAAAGAAGCTGCAACAAGACAATGATCCAAACACAAAAGTAAATCAACTTGAGAATGGTTTCAGAAGAACCAAATACACGTTCTGGAGTGGCCAAGTCAAAGTTCTGACTTGAGATGCTGTGGCATGACCTCAAAACAGCAATTTATGCCCAACATCCCAAGAATCTGACTGAACTGCAGCAATTTTTTAAGAAGAATGGTCCAAAATTGATCAGATCGATGTGCCAGACGGATCTGCAACTACAGGAAGCGTCTGGGAGAAGTTATTGCTGCCAAAGGGGGTGTAACCAGATATTGAATGTAAGGGTTCACTTACTTTTTTTTTCCTTCTTCTGTCATTGTTTGTATGTTATCCTCATTAAAATATGAAAACCTATAAATGTTTGGGTGGTTTTAGTTAAAGCAGACATGTTTTTTTCATCTGTGTGATTTTGACAAAGATCAGAATAAATTTGATGGCGATTTTATGCCGAAATGTGATACATTTCAAAAGGTTCACATACTTTTTCATGCCGCTGTATAGTTCAAAATAGTTAAATAGTCACTTAAAACAAATAAAAAATAAATAAATACAGATTGACACTCTGCTGCTTGTTACATTGAAAGGTGGGGCTTATCAGTTCTGCAGTTTTGTACAGGAAGTAAAGTGACCTCTTTTTTATTTCTGTTTCACACAAAAAATGTAAATTACTCATCTAGTATATAAAAGTGTATGCCAAAATACATAGAACAAACAAATAGATCCCCTTAAAACTTTTTTGCTGGTGATCAGATTAATAAAGTCTATTTAAAAAATGCCTATGTGCTGTAAGAAAAATTAAACAATAAAAAAAAAGTTGATGAATTTTATGTTTGAGGATTTGTTTGTACTCCAAATAAGCACATTAAAATAATTCAAAAGTGTTCCTATTTTAATAACATACTTGAACATGAAATATCCAAAAGATCATTTCACACATTCTACAGTGCATGACTAAACCCATTTACTTTGTATTAACTGCTTTTAAACAGACACATCTTTGCTGCCAAACATCTGTAGCTGTGACGTCACGTGAAAGCAGCCGATTGTCTCTATAACTCTGTCCTGTGTAACTTCACTCTCGGTGTAGAAAAGCGTCCACTTAAGCCCTGGTCCTGCTGAACTCCTGACCCTGGGGCCGACCGCTGAGCTAACGAGGCTGTGTGCGCTCTGGTCCGGCAGTAACACTCCCCCCGGCGCTGGGCACTAACGAGACGCCGCGCTCTGACCTCTGCGGGCCGCCAAATTGGATGTAAATTGTGGCTGATTTTTACGGGACATCCCATAACGCGATCCAGACACCTCCGCCCTCCCTCTGTCCTCTATGGGGCCGCGCTGTGAGAACTTTTCTGACAGCAGAGGTGGGAAGTTAAACGAGATATTTGTTCAGGTTAAACTGGTGCTAAAGCCCTAAGCTCCACCCACAAGCATATTTCAAACAGAACTGGTAAACTAGGCAGTGTAAAGTAAATGAGGGGCATGAAAGGATGGGCTGAGAGTGGATAGGAGCAGTGTGATTGGTTTGACAGCATGTGTTCATGATCAGAAGCAATCAGGACAACTCATGATGATGTCATATAATGTCATTGGCCACTGCACTGAGACACAGGAAGTGTGTTATTTTAACTTGAAACTTGCTCGACTGCCCAGTACAAAAAAAAAAAAAACAAGTTTGGGAACCATTATGATTCATTGCTGATTCACTGGGCTTCATTCACAAAGTTATTTTCCACTTTAAAGACCCTTTTCCCGATTGTTGTAAAAGAACATAGCATAAATAATTGCATTAAAGAGTCAGATTTACATGCCAGATTAATGCAAACTGGTGTCCTGAGGCGTCCAGCGAATTTGAGGTACAGATTTCCTTTAAATGCAGCGAGTTTTGAGAATTCACGTCAGCTGACAGAAAAACAAAGCCTGGGTCTGATGTATTTTTGACCCATCATGAATTAGCACCAAAGTAGCGTTCCTCCAGGACTTTTTATTAGGTGTATAGGTGGAGGGAAGGAAAGACGACTTTTCCATGGAACGACAATAACCCCAGTGAAGAGGATCGGAGCTGGCGAGAACCGCAGCTTGCCACAGCGCACGTGTTCAGTGTGGCTCTGCCTCGTGAACCTAACCCGGCCCAGCCCGACAACTAAGTGAGAAAAGTGGGCCCGGACCAGCCCGAAAGTCAGCTCAGGCTCGGGTCCAGAATCTAAAATCTAACTTGAACTCCTCCACTTGGGGCAAGCCACCTTTTTGCCGTGGAGAACCATGGCCTCGGATTTAGAGGAGCTGATTTTCATCCCAGCTGCTTTACACTCAAATGTCCCAGTGCATATTGCAGGTCCTGGTTTGAAGAAGCCATAAGGACAACATCATCTGCAAACAGCAGAGATGAGATCCTATGGTCAGACACCCTCCGGTCCCTGACTGCGCAGAGAAATTCTGTCCATAAAAACAATGAACAGAACCAGTGAACTGGGAACAGGTCTGACTCAGGGCTGGCAATGCGAACACAGCTCCTGCTCTGGTCGTACAGGAACTAGACAGCCCTGAGCAAAGGGCCTCAGAACCCATACTTTCGGAGAAATCCCCACAGGACAAAACGAGGGAGGGACACGGTTGAATAAGGTTAAGTTGTCGTATATGTTTTATTTTTGATTCCGTTGGTTTTGCACTGACCTTCTCCAGTAATGTAACGTTCAAATTATTGTGGTGAAGGTGTGCAGAGTTTAAAAACACATAAAAGCTCTTCCTGTGTCATGTTCATGACATCGCAAGGTGGATTTTAGGATGAAAGAAGAAATTTAAATAAACGTGTAGAACAAGTGTGAATGAAGAAAAAAAAACTGCAGGTGTGTTTTTGATGAAGAAGCGATGTTAAAGAAAGGACAAAAAACTTGTGTAATAGTGGCCCTTTAATGTGACATGGATTGACCATGAGCTCACGTGGATCTGTTAAACAAATCATCATTGTAGTGTTGACAAAACCACTGCTGACAATGGAGAAGTGCAAGATTAAAAGAAGTGAGGAAGTTATGCTATCCGGTCAGTTATAGCTTAGTAAATACACACAGAAGCCACTCTTAAACAAAACACCTCCCAAGTCAAGGAAATACTGAGACATGGTGTTCAAAAGCTGATTGGTGGCATTATCTTTATCATTTTTTAGGTCCTTCTCTCCATCTGCATCAGCTCCGTGAGAACGTCCCGTACCTCCTCACGACGCTGGTAGAGGCCGGCGCACAGGGGTCAGGGCTAATGCTGACCCCCCTGTCCCGCTCTTCACTTCCTCCCAATTAGAGCCCTGAGTCCGATCAAAGGAGCCGGCCGGCCACAGCGGGACGGCTACCGAGAGCAGAGGGAGCTCGTAAAAACACCCAGGACGCATTTTCACTCAACTTAATAGGCTAAGGATGGAAAAGTTTCAGTTTTTTCATTAGCGGTGCGGGGTCAAAGGGGCGCCGGACCCGTGGGCTGGGCTTTTGGGATGGTTCTATAGGTGGCAGGAGGGCCGTAAAGAAGAGGATGGATTTGTTTAAAGTGCAGGCAGCAATCAGAAGCTTTGTAAAAGTTTAGGGATGCTTAAAAACGGGGCAGACCGCACACCTGACAGTAAAAAGAAGTCGTATAATGGAGCTGAAGTCTTGTAACTGTCGGAAGGTAGAATGTGACATGATGTAAACAAAACGAGAAGCAGGACGTTTTCCAGATACATATAGTCAAATAAATCATGTTTATAGATGGATCAAAAGAAACAACAAAATCTGTCAGTTTGATAGCATTATTAAATGAGCATTGTTCTTGTTTTTTTAAGCATGCCTTTAAACCTGTACTCTGAACTTAGAAAAGTGTACATAGTGACCGTCATGTGTTTCCCATAGCAAGAACTGAGTTAGAGCTCCTGCTACTGTCTGCAAAGGAAATGACACAGAGGAAATATTCAAACCAATCATGTCTGATATGCTAATGCTGCAGAAATGCTCCAAATCAGTCTGGATAATTTATGGACAAAAACAGTGCAGAAGAGATATGACATCTCAAAACTGCTGTCCCACTCTGGCCTTCTTCAAAGCAGTGGTTCCCAAAGTGGGTGTTGGAACCCCTCAGTGGGTCGCAAAGCAAAATCTGGCCGTTGCGAGATGATTTCAAGATATAATTTTGCAATTATGACTTGGTTTTTATTTTTATAACTTTAATATCAGGCTTGAATGGATTTTGGTCATGCAAAGCAATGAACAACAAAAATGTAAGCATTTTAGCCCAATTTAAATGGTTTTCCAACTTGAAATTTCTAAAGACTTTCATTTTATTTTGCTGTTGGGAATTGGGTATGTTTTTATTTAGTGTGTTTCAGTCTGAAAAGTTTGGGAACCACTGCTTCAAAGGAGGGTTGCCAAACAGCACAAGCTATTGAGCAATTGTAAAAATTATAATGAAGATAAGTTCGTTATCTTAAGTTCGGGAGCAGGACCACACCATTTCTACGCCCCTTCCGTTTGATTCACTATTTAAGCCACGTGTTCACTTACCATCTTTGTCCACTGTCTTTGTGCCCCACCCGCCCCCTTTTTCCATAAATTCTATTCTCTGCTTCTTCTTGCAGGTACGGGGGATACAAGCCCTGGGAGCCTATAGGCCCCCATTGAAGCCAAATCATACAGCTAAACATCATAAAAATTTCACAAAATTATCATTATTCATCCCTTCAATAAACATTATTCACATCTATTTGTTGTTGTGGTCCTTGCTACTGAATAAAAAACTTAGACACTTGTTTGAGAATGCATTGATATAGATCAGTTGGTTGGGAACCATTGATAGATAATCATATTATGTGTGACCTTTTCTGAACAGTTTCACAATGATTGTGAACTTTATCAGAACTACTACAAGACCACAGGATTTAGTACCGTAAAATACTCCAGCTGCAGAAGCCTAACCCTAATTTGGTCATATCTGTGCTGCTTAATCAGCATCTTGACATGTCACACCTGTGATATTGATATCGAGAGTCTTTTCTATAAACTAAAATCAAACATGTGAGGTTTGTGTCTCTTTAGATCTTGTGCTTTCACTTACACTAAGATAAACATCAGTTGTTAAGTCAGCTCATTGAAAAGGCCTAATTGGTTCCCTGTTGATCATCATAGGCCCGTAGCTCACTAAGCATGTGGTCCAGACCTGCAGTGCGTCCGCTCAGGAAGTGGACGGAGACGGACAGGAAGTGGAACATTGAGCACTTCCTCCCCCGCGGACGTGTCTGCAGACCTCTGAACCTCCACATGTGCACTGCAACATGGGAAAGGCGACTGAAAAAAGCACATTTGTTCGCTTAATTACATAGGTTGCCATGGTAACAAATGAGCTCAGCAGGAGACAGGGTTAGAGCGTGTAATTAAAGGGATGGTTTACATGTGATGTAAAGGTCACTGTAATAATCTTTATGACACGCGAAATAATCATTCATGAGCTTGGAAATGATTATTTTGGGAGGATGCGATTTATGGATTCATTTACAGAGAGTTAATTTACAACACACGAGACGTAGCCATGTAATTTGATGTGGAATAATCAAAACGTTATTAAAATCTGTGTACAATATTTGCAATGTCATCATTTTTCTTAAAGGGCACATTCTGTAAAATGCACTTCTTTGAGCTCTTCCCCATGCTCTAACAGTGTCTCTTATTATTAGATTATTTACAGTTGTTAATGGATTTAATTATGCATCAGTAATCTGTGTTTGTTCTGCAGCTGATGCTCCAGTGCTCAAAAACTTCTGTTTTAATGGTAATACAGAATTAGTGCTGTCAAGCGATTACAAAATTGAAGAGATTAATTAATTATGATCTGTAATTAATTAATCTAATGTTTTTGTTTTGTTTTTATCCAATTTAATAAATTACATTATTGTTGCAGTTGGTAAATATGAATTTATTGCAAAAATGAAGACTTTAGGAAGAACAACCCTTATGTCAACTTTGCAACTCACAGATGGAAACAATGAAGTTAAAGATTACAAAATAGATTAATGCGATTAAAAAAAAAATCACTTTGATTAATATGTCTGTAATTAATTAATCTCAATTAAAGCACTAATTTGATTACAATCAATAAATGTCTTTTTACAAACAACAAAGTAAACGGAGAGAGCTGCAACTCCTGAAGAGAACTAAAAGTCTTTAGTTTTCATACATTTTTTGATGGAAAACACAATGTTTACTAATGTACAACTTTAATCTCATGAGATGAAGGGCCCCCTCACCAGACTTCCCACATTTTCTTAATTAATTATTTTTGGACCACTATGTTATAAAATCAACTATCAGTCATTCTGGTAGGCTAAAGATAAAAATAAAATGGTAACCCTCTAATTTACAGTCAAAACAACCACTCTGGGATCAATCAGAATCAGTTTTTACTCTAAACTTACCTAAACAGTCTTATAGGACTTTTTGATAGCTTTTGAAAAGGAATTGTCCAAACCCGAAATATGCCAAATCTTGTCTCATTCTGTCCCAGACTAGTGACATCAGCTATAATGCTTCTCATATTTACCAAAGAAATTTTAGGCAAACTTAAAACCTGTTATTCTTTCGTGCCAAGCTTTTTTTTTTACTTAAAATTAGAGTCAGTCTGACATCAGAGGCTAAAACTACAGCGCGTGAGCACAAAGAGTTGAGCCAAATGTTTGTGCCCCAAAGGGTTCACAAAAAGTTTTATTTTGAATTTAAGACAATTTTTATCAGGCGTTTGAACAAAAATGGGCCCCCCTCTTTAAAGATTGCCGTAAAATACACAGCTGATTGGGCCAATCTTTATGTAGTCTGAGGGCCAAGAAAAAATGTATTTGTCCTGTTACATTTTTGGGACTTGCAGTTCAAAATTGTCATCGATTGCTTGTTGGAGTTAAATTTACAAGTATACAGAGGCGGGACTTATCACCACGCCTGTCGATAGAAAATTGGGGGCTTAGGGTAAAACACTAAACTGATTTAAAACTGATAAACCTTGCCTCTTCATTGTAAACTCCACTGCCTTGTTCACACAGGACATACTTGAATCAATCAAAATACAACATTGTGTAAATTAATGATGAGAAAACACTGCTAGAGCATAGTTAAGAACTCAGAAAAGGGCTTCTTACATAATAGGTGCCCTTTCAGAACAAGTCAAACATTCTGGAGTTGATATAAGCTACAGTATAAAGTTCTTTGCTATCACGCTTCTTATTTTCAGATTCCAAACTTTACTGCTGCTTGAGCCCCGTAACCCTTGCCTATCTAGCGGATCTTAGCATTTACTGCATATTTGTTGCGAAAGCCAGGCTTGTGCTAGCTGGGATTTAGCATGAAAGCAATAACTTGAGCTTAGCGTGGTAGATTTGACACAATGCGTGGCTTTGCGTGAGGATCAGGGTGATGAAACGGTGGCGTATGACTGGTGCGTTTGATCAGCGCTGTAGAGACGCGGGGGCTTACAGAGTCATTTAGCGCTAACGACCAGAGAGCTCACATAAGCTAACAGACTGCAGGCTAAAATGACGGCTAATCACGTCGGATTGGGCTTGTTAAGGGTATTTCCTCCTGCTCATTCCAGATCCCAGAAAGATTACAGTTAAAAATCGAGTGAAATCCAGGCCAGCTTTGGACTGTGGAGAAGAAATATGAGTTACAATGTAAAAACACAATGCAAAACTGACTTTGCTGAGCGTACTTATCGAAAGCATAAATGGAGTTGTGTTTAGCTTGGTAAATTCGGATACAAAGTTGTCTTCTCTTTGATTGTTAAAATACTATGAACAAATCTTTATGTTTTGTCACTTGTAGGCTAGGTTTATAGAGGAGGTTGACGACAAAAACAAATGCTTTTCTTAAGTTTTGGAAAGCAAAGTACTTAGTAGTTTTAGAGATATTACACGACACTTAATTAACAATTCTCTTATAGTAATACAGTACAGACCAAACGTTTGGCCACACTTTCTCATTCAAAGAGTCTTCTTTATTTTCATGACTATGAGCATTGTAGATTCACACTGAAGGCATCCAAACCATGCATGACCAGAAGGAGAGTGATGGTGCTGCGCCAGATGAGCTGGCCTCCACAGTCACCAGACCTGAACCCAATCCAGAAGGTTTGGGGTGAGCTAAACTGCAGTGTGAAGGCAAAAGGGCCAACAAGTCTGAAGCATCTCCTTCAAGACTGTGTGCAAATCCGTAATCAAAGCAAAAGGTGGCTTCTTTGAAGAACCTGGAATATGACATATTTTGAGTTGTTTCACACTTTTTGGCTATGTACTATACTTCCACATGTGTTAATTCATAGTTTGGATGCCTTCAGTGTGAATCTACAATGTTCATAGTCATGGGAAAAAAAAAGTCTTTGAATGAGAAGGTGTGTCCAAACTTTTGGTCTGTACTGCATACAGTATCTATGCTAGAGCAGGTCCGTTTTTAAGTCAGGACAGTGTTAGCCCAAAATGTTTCACTGAACAAAACTAATGCAACACTTTTCTTTTATTAAAGGTTTTCAGAGACACTGAAGGATGAGTTTGTAGGCACAGTAAAGTGAATCTTGTCAATGCCTTCGTACCTTTTAGAGCAACTACGCATGCGCCGGCCAAAATTACGTCTTTTAAACACACTGTTTGTAAGTGTACAATTGATATTATTTATTTATACTGAGCCGAAAACGCCACACTTAAATATGGCTGTTTTAGGCTAGCAGTTAGCAACCGGAACTAGCTCACCCCAGTAATTGGGCATTTACGACTTTAAAATAGAAATCTCACTTTATAAATAACTGGTTTGTTTTTAATCTGTAAGGGGGCTTTACATTTAACAGTTTAGTTTTGTCTGTGTTTAGTTTAAAATTTAAAATGAATAAAACAATGTAAAAGAAGTAAAGCTAAAGGTACGAAGTGTGCTTACGGTACGAAGTGAGCAATGACAAACCTTTGCCTTGTAAAAAAATAAAAATTGAAAAAGTACAAATTTGTATTATTTTTTTAAAGAACTTACAATCAAACACTAACCTTAACCTTAATCCAGCCCACAGTCTCACATTGTATCAAGATGGACCAACAACACAGCATCACAAGAAAGCGTATATATACACCACAACACGTCAATAGCATATGTATTTCATGTTTTTTTTGCGTATATGTGTTAACGTATGTATTATATGATATGAAAAATATAAAATAGACACGATATTGAGTGTAAGATGGGCACGAGTTTAGTTGAAGCCACAATGGGACATTTTCTCTACACTCTATTAAATGAGCCATGGCACCTGTTGCAGTGACTTTAATATTTGCGTATTGGAAATAGAAAAAGTAAATTGCATGTTATAGGTTTATTTTTGTAAAGAATTTCATTTTCTACTTAATTCAATTCTTGTTGAAATTGTGTTTAACTAATAGGAACAATCTTCTCCACTACTTACATTTTTTGAACTGGCAACTTCAAATTTTGGATCGATCAGTCTGACTCCTCTCACTGAACATGTCCGGGCAAGTCCCATGGAGCAAACACATGGTGCTGTCCCTCTGCTTCTTCACACAGACAAAAACCTGAAGAAAGACCAACTTTTTAAGGTATGTGTCCTTCTATTTCAAACACAACTACTTTTCTGTAGCCTATAGTCATGTCTTTAAAAATTATTAGTTTGTCTGTTTGTCTTAGACTAATGCCTGTGTAAAGCTGCAGAAAACATCTAGTATTTTTGATTTTTACTTTTTAAAAAGTATTAAATTTAATAATGCTCATTTCAAGGCCTTAGAAGCATTGAGTTTTACATAGAAGTATTATTTTTCAAGTCTAATGGTCTTAAATTTTGCTGTAGTAATGTCATATTCTAATCGGAACATGCTTTTATATGTGTTTTATGATAAAATTAACAAACTCGCAACGACTCATGGAAGTTAGAGCGTCTTTGCGCCAGACATTTTCTGACTGTAGTTAAGCGCATCAGCAGTGCTAGTTGGAAATGGCTGTGCCTGCACCAAATGTAGAAAAACAGACAAAACAAATGCAATGATCAACGGGGAAGTTTAAGCATCAAGCTACTAAATAAATGAGTACCAGTAAGTTTCAGGCTGGGGATTGGAGTAGGTTAAGATTAGGATATGCTTTAATATCCATAAATAATAACACATCTTTACAACAACCATAGAAATGAACTGGGGCAACTTGTGTCAAAAATTTACATGTGGTATGTCGTCATATATACACGCATTCTTGTGAGATAGAGTTGGATAGACACTTGATTGCACAGACTGTGCCCAAGACTGGCCACAATAAAAGGACACTCTCAATTGTTTTAGCACACTGGGCTATACATGAAGGACACAGTAGGTTTCCATGGTTAGCACCTTAAAGGAATCGTATGTTAGATCCACAACTAATGGTTCTTAAAAGGTATTACAATTACAGATGGACTTGGGTTGACAAAATGGCCTTTACTTTGAAGATTAGAAGCTGATGACTAATCAGAAACAAGGTTTGCTATGAATCATGGGTAATAACCAGAAAGTTACCTTCTCAGACACCTGACTCTCATGATTTGTTCCCAAGATTTTAATTTTAATACATTATGGGTGGAGCCCGACGAGAACTGTATGGAATCCAGTGCCTGAACCTATCACAGACAGTTGTGTCTGTGTCCTAGTGCAACATCAGTTCAAACTCATGTTCCAGACTTAGCTCTAAGAAACAAATCTGGCAACCCAAATGAAAGAGTCATGTGAGACTCATTTGGCTTTCTGATTAGATAATCCTTTTGAGAACCAAAACACTAATTGTAAACATCAACAAATGCACATCATGTCCAGTGTTTTTTAAATTAAGAATAACTCAGATTCATAATGACTTTAAATAAAAATAATCGTATATTTGGACATGTTGACCTTGTATCTATGGACACATATGGGGTCTTGTCTGAAATAAAAATCTTACATACCTTTTCTTTTCAATTTAACTTGTGTAAAGTCAGTTTTTGGTTGTAATATGAAAAACGTAGTCACTAATAGAAATCATCCGACTGAAAGTTGTCAACCTACTGTCATGACAATGTGCAATTTTTGCAATAGAGCTGTTTTTTATGCCTGATTTTTTTTCTCCAATCCAGTTATGCTATAAATCATCACTTTGCATTGGTGGCTATGCTACCAAAAGTCTATATTAAAAAAAAAAAATACTTCAGGCATTTGGATCGGGTTAGTGTTAGGCTAAGGTTAAGTTAATTTGGTGAAGTTTAAGGATTTCGGAAATATGCTAACCAAGTAGCGACATAACTGCACTGGGAAATCAAAAGATGGCCCACCTTTTGACCTTATGACATCATCACATTCTGCAATAAAACACAACCTATTGTCATGTGACTTGCATTGAATGTTGCGAGATTTTGGCAATACATCCAACTGAATGAACTGTCTCTGTTTTTATTCATCGTAATTCAAGCGCCCTCATCAGTGAACTCAGAAAGCCATCATAAACAACAAATCTATTAATTTTCCATTGCCACAGTTCCAACGCATTACTGCATTAATAATTCTGAATTGTATGTAAAATTATTATATCAAAGCTACAGTGTGTTACAGTATATTACACAACCTTAATCAGATGTTTCCAATCCTGCCTGCAGCCCCCATCTGTCATCTGGAGTTACAGTAGCTACGGGCCCCGAGCCAAGACGAGCCGAGCATGTCAGCGCAGAGGAACTGACGAGGAAAGGAGAAAAAACGGGAGGTAACACTTCAAAGCCGGGAGGATATTATAGTCGGGAACACGGTAAGAACACATCAAACAGCCCCCTTCCACCCTGTCCCTCCAAACGCATTGTTGTCGTTAAATGACGGGGGCTGGGCTGTCGATGCATAAATCCAACGGGATAATGATGACTTTGTGACACTTCAAAGTTCTTTTAAAAGGAGGGCGGGGCGTGATTTAATATGCAATGAAAACATACACCGTGGGTACGCTCTCTGCTGCTCTTTTATGCACTTTCACATCGTTTGGGGGATGTCGGCTAATTGCTGGGTGTGTGATTTGTTACTTTGTTTGGTGGTGACAGAGGTTTAGGTGTGTGCAGGTGTTTCAAAGTCTGAATATCTGCTCGTTCCAGGATAATTTCTGCAAAAGTTTTGTCCAGGTTGTGAAGAGTTTGGGTTTGGATTTCAAGTTCAAAAATAAGCTTGGTCTCATAAGGTTCTGTCACTAAAATATGTTAAGGTGACATCAAAACATTCTGTAGGCCAATGATGTTTATTATAGATGAAGGGGTGTTAGAATTAATTTCCATTAAATAAAAAGAAAAAAAAAGAAAAAAAAAATCTCAAAGGAGACACGCTTGTGGAGCAGTCAGGCCAGGTTAGAAGTCAGATCTGTGTAGAAGCGTCAGCTCAATGCATGCTTTTCAAGGATTTTCATGAAAAAAATTAGTTGTTTTGTTTTTTCCAACATTTGAAGCAGTTAATTTTTGGGCAAAATTGTAAAGAACATGTAGCTAAGGGTCAAAAAAAAATAATTTTTTTTTAACAGTTTTCTCAATAAAAAGTTTTACAGGTGTTTTGAAACTGTAAAACAGCTGAATTATGGATGAGCATGTTGGCTAGCTCACAACATGATTAATAGGAAAAACTTTTCCCCACCATCTATAATATCTTCACATTCTACAAGGTGAACACAACTTTCTGCTGTGTTTGGTTCTGTTTTAACAGAAATACTGAGTATTTTCTTTTTGAAAGGAGAGAGGTGTGTGTAAGAGGCTTGTTTTTTCCCCATGCGGACATACACCAATACGATCCGTTGCTGTAATTGGTTAAGCACAAACTAAGGTAGGCCACACACCCAATCAGTTCTTTGTATTTCATTGAACGTCCCACCTTTTCCATACTGTGGAAGAACTCAAATCGAAGTACAAAATTTGAATGAACCTACTCTAATCACTAAAAGAAGTCATCAGATTGAAAATGTGTTAAACTACCTTTTAATTGGTCACTATTAATTAGCACTTTTAAATATTTGACCGCACACAAAATATTTTCCTATCAAGAACTATGTCTCAAACCATCCCACTGTGGCTTCAGAGCTCTTTCATACTGTACTGACCAGGCCTGTCCTGCTCAGCTCCTGAGATCTGAAAGAATCAGATTTTGACAGGTTTGACAGTAAATGTTTTTCAAAGTATAATATGTTTAAGAAGAGCTTCGCCAACATCTGGACGTGTCTATAAGATCAAAATGTGTTATTCCATCAAAATAGAAGAGAATTTACTCAAGACATAATGATGTATTTAAGACAGCTTAGTCAATGGCAAAATAAAAGAAATCTCAGGTATTCCTATTGTGATATCATAGTATCATTGAAAGGTAACCACTCTGGATTCACCTCAACCTGTGTAATGTTTGATTTCCTTGTGCCCTCATGACGTATAATTTTCGTATTTTTTAAAGTAGACAAACTGAGAAGCAGGCAAATGATTCCATAAAATCTTGAATAAAATGAAGTTTGCTACGCTTTTCTCAAAGTGTAACCTGTTACATTCAACACAAATGAATAGATTTGATTGATTGCCCCGATATGACCTACTATATTGCATCTTTTTATCGTCGAAGGAAGGAAGCAATGAATTCTAGAACAGAGCACATATGAGGCAAGGTTGTATAGTTGGACAGTAGGTTAGGCCAATCTGAATGATGACTTACTATAAATAGTTGTAGGAAGCAGCAGCCTAAACGAGAGCAGCTGCGGAATGACTGCAAAAGGAATGTCTGTGTCCACATGTGCGCCGCAGTTCATTCATTACACACCAGCATGTTTGGAGAAATCTGGCTCCTGAACTTCTTCTTTATTAGATACACAGACAGACAGGGAGATAGATGCAGGAGAACTCATCACAGTCAGGTCTAAATGAACTCTAGAGACAAGTCACAGTCAAGTCCAGGTGGCGGGGCTTTTAACTCTCTGAAAAATGTATTCTTTTCGCAATACATGTCCACTCATTTCGTGTGTTGTAATATTTGTCTGGGACTGCATCCAAACCTGTCATATTATTGTTATGACCTAAATCATTTTATCTGACAGCAGTCACGTGTTTTCAATCGAATAGTAGCACCACTTTCCATTGCCTCCACTCCTTAAATAACACACAGATAACACACTGTGGACCTCATTTATCAGGCATTTGCTCAAGTGTAAAATCGGTTAAGAGGAGCAAACGCTTATGTCTCTCAATAATAAAAGCAAATAAATAAATACATTTCATCGCATAATGAATAGCAATTTTTTGTTCAGTTTATACCCGGCTGATAAATGAGGCCCAGTGTGTGCAGTAGAAGTGCTCCAGGAAGAACCAGTCGGCCTTTTTAACATATTGTAGTCTGTTTGTGCAGTAGATGCATTGTTCCTTATGGCCATACCTGCTTGTCAAAGCCTGATCCCGTCAGATCTCAGAAGCTAAGCAAGAAAGGGCCTGGTTAGTACTTGGATGGGAGACCGTTAGAACACCAGGTGCCACAGTGGGACGACAGGAGTAGTCATTGTGTCCTTGGGCAAGACACTTAACCCACACTGCCTCAGTGTCTGTGTACACTGGGTGAGTGGATGCTAGACTGAGTGCCTGGAAATGTAGAAAAGTGCTATAGAAATATTTACCTTTTTTTTAATGCATATGTGATTTATAGATTGATTGATTGATTGATTGATTGATTTAACATAAACAATTAATGTTTGGTCATACCCAAATATTCATGAAGATGTATGCACTGAATTCCAAATCAGATTGTCAGATCTCAGAAGCAGTGGGGCCTGAGGTTGAATGGGAGCCACCGTGAGACAAATGGGACTGTTTCCATCAGTCTGCCCCAACGCAGCTGTATTAGTATAGGCTAATGTTTGCATCAGTATTGCTTTTTTTACCCTTCCGTGCTGAATTGTCTACTGATCCCCAGAACTGATCTTTCTTTTTTTTTTTTTTCTCCAGCACTGCCCAGTTTGACAGGTCTGTTGGAAACGTGGTTATGGGTCTTTCATTAAACAAAAGAGTTTTGAATAAAATAAAAAACAAGACAATTGTGCAAAAAATGTTTTTAATGCTTGGTGAAACAAAAAGTAAAATAAATGTAAAAAATGTTGTCAAAATGTTTTAATTTCTTGAAAATAGATTTATTATGTAAACATTCTTGTTCTGGCACATTTAGTTAGAATCTACTGATATTGCAATCAGAATAAGAAGATTCTATTGGAAAATAACCATCAAAACAATTCGTATGCCATTTCATGGAAATGTGTTTTATTAAAAGTTGGATAGATTTTTACACTACAAATATGAATAATGTTTAAATCTGACAACGTCCTCATAAATCCATCATGGTTAAAAGTGACATGTTCATATTTGGTAGCAAAGACGACTTATAAATTTCATTTTACAAAGCAACAAAGTGAAACCAGGAGAACCACCCAAGCACAGCCAATCAGAGCGCAGCTTTCAGCTCCTGATTAGAACTACAATTCTTTACTATGCAGTTCAGATAGTGTCAGTGGTCTCATTTTTTTTACATAGTGCTGCATTTATCATATACTTTTTAATAAAAAGGGCAAAGTTTACAAATTTACAACTAATAAAGTTAATTACCCCAACTTAAATAGACTCTCTTTTACTCTCATATATCAAATAAATGTCTATTCTTGTACTGCTTTAGTCCTTCAGATTGATATTTACCGTGCGTGAGAGGTGACGGGGTAAATTCCCTTCTCTAAACCCCAGCTTTAGCCTTCGCTCCTTGAACTTAAGTCATCTGTTTAGTGCGACTTGAATAATGATGCCGACAGCGCAGATAAAAGAGCGGCTACGCTAATGCCTGCGCGCCGCCTTTCATCCTGATAAGACGGCGCATTTGCAGATAACACGCGCTCTTACTCACGCCCGCGCACAGGCAGACAGGAGGAAGTTATTCATTCACACTCATAATCAGGCCCACTCCTTAAGCTCGCGCGGAACAATGAGAGAGATTCGTTTGTACAAGTCAATAAAAGAGGAGCAAATATGTGCATGCTGATATAAATGTCCCGCTCTAACCTTGTAAAGCGTGGAAACTGGGCTGCTGTTGTAAACTGTTATCGGGCTGGAAGGTTAGGGTCAAATTATTCAAGGAATGATTGTGCAAAGATGTGAAAGGAAAGCAAAACTTTCTAGAAATAACGCCATCTTAGATTAAATTACATTTGTAACAGTGCATTTCTTTCCTTCACCTTTGTGAAGGTGAGATGTTTTGATTTTAACTAGTTGAAACTGTAATCTTAAATATAAATTAATTAATTAAAAAATTACAAGTTGTAATAACTAAAAAACAAAACGAAAACAAAGTTGTTAAATTGTGTGAATTGAGCTGAGTCTCCAGAGTTCACCTGATCAAGTCCAATTCATTATCATGGTAATGTTTGATTTGCCCTTTTTGCATGTCTATGATACACGCTGCTGCCCCAGTTCATGTCTATGATGGATGTAAATGTGTTTACATTTATGAATATTAACACAATTTGAACTCCAAGCCCCAGACTTCAGCTTACTAGTTTTTGGTTCTTCAGATCTAATCTTAGCCATTAAACTCAAAGAAAATGTCCCCTCGTGGCTCCAACCAAAACATCTGTGTATAGGATACTAAATCTCTATTTGACCCTTTCCACAGCATGAAACAGTGTGAAATAGAGGTGTATACATGCACTGAACATGCGCACTCTGAGGATGATTGACAACCACTCCAAAACACAGCGCAAAACCACTGCGGTGATAAAATGTGAGTGTTTGAAGTAGACAGCTATGCAAAAGGATGATGCGTGTTTGATGCGAGAGAGAAAAGACTTGTGTACACAGGGTTTCATCTGGGATTTTTAGAGAGTGTGGCGGTAGATGATGGGGGGCGAACTATGCAAGCTCTGTGCACCTACAGAGGTTCTAACAAGGAAAGGCTACAAGACTCACCGCACACGAGCCCGGGGCAGAGGGGCACCTTTCCTGTTGTTACAGTCATCGATGCGTCTACAACAGATGACAAAAAACACTTTTTTTCTAAAAGGATTGCTTCCATATATCCATTAACTTTACAATGTAAAAAAAAAAGTAATTCTGAAAGTGTGGCGGCTTTTATTTAGCCGTGGCGGTGTGCCACACGTACAGCAAGTAAATACAGAAGGAAGGTGCATCTTTCATACAGGCAAACCAATGAAAAGAGGAGAAAGAGAGAAAACTGGAGTATGAGAATGAGTCTGAATGATATCTGATTTACTATAATACATAGTATCTAATTTCCAAAACCACAGTTTTTGATTTTGACAAAAATTACTTTGCACACCATCTTTAATACACTGTTTTAGTAAATAACATGGAAGCACCATCTTTACAAATTGTTATGGCAGATTTGTAACTGAGGCTCAGATGGACAGAGTTATGAAACAGGCTTTATCAAACTCCAGTCATACTTCTTCTATGTCTTTCATCATCTTGTTGAAATGCTGTTCTCTCTGTCTAATCCCTGGCTGACCTCTGACCTTCACCTGTCACCTACGGCCCTGTCCTCGTTCCTTATCAACCATGACCCCTCCCTTTACCACGGACACACGGACCCGCTCACCTTTGACACACCTGGACACACGATACTGTTGTTGAGAGTGCTAACCGCTAACTGCTAGCCGTTTCATCTCGTCAGCTGGCTGCGGAGCGACTAGCCTTCAGGGTCCCCGAAGTCACATCAAACGAGGAGCTTCTTTTAAAGATCTGAAAGAGAAGAAGAGAAGTTTAGAAAAACGCTAAACCTTTTGATGGCGGCGTCCTCAGATCACATGTACATTGTCAGAACTGAAGGCTAAACACTGTACGGTGAGCTACAATCGAGTTAGCGTTAGCCACTCAAATGCTAACGGGGGAAAGCATTTGAGTCAACCAAACAACGGTAGAAGAAACACCAGTTAAGTAATATTATTAAGAATTTCTCCCAAGAAAAGCTACAGTAGAGATCAGACAGAAATTGCTTCATTTAAAAAAAAATTAAGACCTGTGCAACCATTTTTAATATCCACAAGGGAAAAATTAAGACTTTTTAAGGTTGTAATCTAAAACTTTTTTGTTTAAGACTTTTTTTAGATTTTTTAAAAAGCCTGCAGAAACCCTGTTAAAGCAGAAGTACAGTAAGATAACATTTAGATTTTGTTAAGTGTCTTTGTTAGTCTATATCATGGTTAGATATGCATGTATGTTTGGTGCATCTGCTGCCTCTCTATTCAAATTCTGCTTTGTTGTTGTTTTTTTTTACATTTATTTGGGTAAACTAAGTCATGGTTTACAATGATTAGTTTAGTTTAATACTGGTATATACAGTATATAAATACGTAAAAATAAATACCTAAATCCAAAATATACGGGTAACTCACTACCAGTGTTGGGAGTAACTAGTTACTTTTGTAACTAGTTACTGTAATATATTTCACTTTTCAGTAACTAAGTAGTGTAACTCATTACTTGTAAAAATGTTGATAATATATTACAGTTACAATCTGAGTAACTCAAGTTACTTTCATATAAATTAATTGCTTTTATATTCTATTGAAAACAACACTTCAGAACAAAACAACCACTAAATACTGTCTGTTTGCTTAAAGGTGAATCAAATATTATGAGGAAAATGTGTTGTAACATCATATTTCCATAAATTAACCAGTAAACAGGTGTAAATGTAACAGGAATAGTGTTGTACAAAGTCTTAACAAATGTGCGATTAGCTCAAAGTAACTCAAAGTAACTCACAGTAGTGTAACTCAGTTACCTTTTTGAGACAGTAATATTGTAATACAAATGTATTACATTTTTCTCCCTGTAACTAGTAATATATAATGTATTACAGTTTTAAAGTAACTTACCCAACACTGCTCACTACTTCTTAGAACTTTGAAAACAACACATTACATCTACAACAAGCAGGAGCTTGAGTAAACAAATTATGTTGGTTTATTCATGGGTTTCAACTTTCTGTTATATGCAACTTTGCTAAGACAACTATCCAGACTTAGAGGACCACATAGGCGACATGAATATAAGGACACTAAATAACAAAAAAGATGTACTACAGGCTGGACCATGAACATCATTTCAAAACGATTTTAAAGCAGAAAAAATACAAACTTAACCAGAAACAATACAGCCATATACAGTACTGTACAAAGAGAATAAACTCAAATACAGGCTCTTGGCAGCTATAAGCTCATCTTTCTCTCCTCATTATACACAGACGCACTAAATCCTCTCCATATGTAAAATACCAAAGTACCAGTCTATTGAGACTTTACGAAGAAAACCTGTTTAGAAACAGTTCTCTTTGACAAAGTGTTCAATTCTTGTGACCCATTAGTGAGAGTTGTATCACTTCTTATCTATTGAAATGCTGTATCAGGGCACACAGCTGTTGTGTTTTTCTTGGCACACCAGTACAAACATCCGCTGTTAAATAAGCAGAACATGCACACATGCACAAAAGGACTGGGCTGGATTGACACCTACGTCTGTAGGTCAGGGATCTCCAGCAGCCTGCATCAGGACCTACTGACAGCTCTGTGGCACATTCTGGAAATATAGGTTATATGTCGCACTCAATAATCCACATGTAATCACTGTAGTTATTATCAATGCAAACAGTGAAGGTGGTAACTACGAACATAGATAATGTGGACTATAATGGTTCTGTTCATGTTGTGGATTGTGATAATGGAAAGTCCACATGACCGTTGTTTTCCGATTAATAAGATTGTATTTTACCATGAAATATTGAAAAGATAGTTTGACACATTTTTGATTTGGTGATTAGGAACTCTTTCAGATTTTGCATTACAAAAACTGCATGTAAACTTGAAATGTCTTAATTTTGCAGCTACATCCAGTGGCGTACTGGGATCATTTTTCAGCCCGGGAAAATCAGATGTTAGATTGGCCCATTTGTTCGTTAAGTCACGTGACTTAGCTGGTAATTTAGTGGTTAAGAACTGTGCATTACAGCTTTTGCCTTTCCAGCACCCACGTTCGAGTCCCGCTCAGGAAACCTCTCTTCTGATTTTTTTTTCTCTTTTAACCAATATCTACTCTACCTCTCATACATTCTCTTCTCCAGTAGTAAACTACCTAGTTTTAGTTACGTCATGGTCATAGTTCGGCTTTCCTCCACCTGACCTCTCCTCTGCTCCACAGCAGTGCGCTCTTGGACACACACACGAAGCACGCGCTCACACAAACACATACAGAGCGTTCTGGCCCACAGTGTCTGAATCAGGAAATGCGCTCCGCCGCGGTGATTCGCGCATATAATTCTGCCTCTCCCAGCACTGTGCTCACATTTGCCAGCTGCATGGGGCGGGCCTCTCTCTCTCTCTCTCTCTCTCTCTCTCTCTCTCTCTCTCTCTCTCTCTCTCTTCAACCACGGAGCGGAGGCCACCGGCCCAAAAGTCACGCGGCCCACCGGGAAACGTCCCGACTCTCCCGATTACCCTTGGCTACATCTCATGTTTAGCCTTGTTTAAACTACAAGATTACTTTTTAAATTTTGGAAGCTTTTTGTAATCAACAACATATCAAAAGAAGTAACCAACTATTTAGTCACAAAAAACAAAACAAAAAAAATCTTATTTTAGTGATTGTAGTAGAAATCACTATCATTACAATGCAGAACAAAGCATGTTGAGCTGTAGAGATGGATACAGCAGGTGTGAGAGTGGCTAGCACTCTTGCCTCCCAGCAAGAAGGTTCCAAGTTTGACTTCTGCGTAGTCCATGTGTAATGCTAATTAAAGGGCCAGACTGCAACTACATAAGTAAGAATAGGCAGAAATATGATCGCTTAGGGAGACAGGGGTTTCATAAGACCAAAAAGACGTAATGCAGTTACTGTTGTATATAGAAAGTAGAAACCGGATGAAAATATGAATGATGGATGAAGGGATGAAGATATGAACCAGTAGTGTTGACAACAAATGAAAACGCAAATACAAATTTGCTTATTATATCTTATACGAGTTACACATGGGTTACATCATATCATACGAGTTACATCATATAGAAGGCACACTTTTTTGTCAATGTTGCTTTATTCATTCCTAGCAACATTTCAGCACAAATTCTCAACTCATATCATCCATTGCTTTATAGCTTTATGGATTCAGTCAGTCTCATCAAAATGACTGTCCCATGTGCAGTCTGCGGTCATTGCAGAGGTGATGCTGATTGAAGTTAGCACTGCCCGCGAGCACAGACACACATTTCAGCCCTGATTGACAGCTGACAGGCCACCTTTGACCCCTGGTGTCAGAAGAGAGACTTTACAAAACAATAGGATGAAGAGCCCCACAGGCAGAGGTGCTGCAGATGAACGTCCATTTGAAAAATCCATGTATATTGAGGGGAAAATATACTTTAATAAAATAATATGAGTGGATAATAGTGCAAGTTTTATCTTAAACAACAGATAAGATGTTTCAACCACGTCCCGGTCTTCATCATCGCTTAAAAAATAGAGAGGCATTGAATAGAAGATACATTAGATCATCATAAATACAATACACACAAAGAAGAGAACATAAAATCTACAAAAGCATAGAAAACATATGAGGCGACAGAAGAACATGGTCAACATAAAAAAAGGGTAAATGTGTGAGATCATTAGAGTTGCTGTTTGTTGGGCAACTTGCAATAAGACTACAGTATGTGATATCTAGGATGTGTTGCCTCCTTTGGTCTTCACTTGAGGTACAGTATAACAAACCTTCATCCAGATGGTAAGCAGCAGTAGCTAGTTTTATCTCCCATATGAATCTCTCTTGAACCAGGTAGTGCTGTAGTCTTTTATTCATTTAGTCTATAAACTGGTCGATGGAATCTTGGTCGACCAACATTTTCAATAGTCGACTAATATTTTAGAGCAGTTTAGGTCAAACAAACAATTAGAACAAGGATACCTTTTAACTTCAGAGCTTTTGCCATGCTCCTCTTTTAGTCAATTAACTGATCGATGGGACATTTCTTCAGTTGACCAAGAATTTCTTTGGTCGACTACAGCCCTAGAACCAGTTAATAAAATATCAGTGGTGACAATGGGCAACCTTGTCCAGCACCTATATCTAAATTGCAAACCTGTCCACATCTTTTCTCTTTACCAAACAATTTAAGCAACTATGCAAGTTTTAGAGTAGTCAGAACACTACTGATACTTTAGTGTGAATCATAAAGGGATGAATTCCTAATTAAGAAAGTGACTTGGGTAAACGTGACTCCTGAAAACAGAACACAACTATTGCTTGGGGGTGTTGAGACATATCAGCTCGTCTTTGACACTAATGCCTTACTAATGAGGGGCTGAGAAAGGGGCTTAACCACAGAGATGTCCCAGGACGGACAGGGGTCCAGGGGTTAATGCAAAGGAGGAAACATGGACTTGGGATACCCACAAAACACAGCAACAACAAGTGAACAGCGCCTAAAGCTATCTAGATAGAAAATATACTATCATTAACATATATCCAATTCAATGTGACCCGACCTGCCATTTTTTGATGACACGACATCAGAGTGTAATCAGAATGTAAAAAAAAATAAAATAAAATATTTTACCATGTCTTGGCTAATTCTTTATAAAAAATGAATGGAGCCATAAGATACAATCCACACTTTTAAGACAACTAGAACTGACTGAGTAGAAGCATGAAAGGGGTCTGTTTGTAGTGGTGCGAGTTATCCCCACACTCTTCGGCCCACCTGATCTCTCCTTCTGTGATGTCAGACGCCGACAAGAGCAGCTGGAAGATGACAGCATCAACCTAGTGCATGTAGAAATGGACAAATCAGTTGTAAATGTCATGTAAAGTCAAGCCTTGTTGACTGAGTTTTGTGGCTTCTGTCACAATGAGACTCCCCTTTTCTTTCCCCCATGTCTTCTTGTCTGCTGCTTTGGCTCGCTCCCTTTCCTGAGGCTCAACAGGCCACCACTGTATGAACAGTGGATGGGTGTTGGTCCTATGTGGAGCGGACAAGGCGTCAAGTCCTCACTTCTAAGGAAAGCAGTAGGGCGCTGCCATCGCTACATGCGGTAGATCTTGGGTCATAATGGGACATTTCTCCTTTTACTGTTAAGGCCAGGGTTGTCGAACTCATTTTGACAAAGGGCCACATTGACATTATGGTTGTCCTCGAAGGACCAGTTTTATCTAAAATTAACCTTGCTCTTTGACATATTACAAATAATAGTCTGTATTTGTTTTTTGTATATTGAATTGACGTATACTGAATATACATCCACATTAGTCTGGACAAATCATTTCATTAAGCTAAGGAACCCATGTTTTTTCTAGCAACAAGATTAAATTAAAATAAACCTATAAGACCTGGAGGGCCGCAAAAAAGGATGTGAAGGGTCATATCAGGCTCCCAGGCCTTGTGTTTGACACACATGGTGTAGGATGTTTTTAATAACTGAATTGAACTCTGCTGCAAGAAACTTAACTTAATGGGTAGCAAATCGTGCTTCAAGAAACATATTTAAGGAGGTGTTTATTATAAATAAATGTGAATCTTAGTGCTGTAGTCTTTTATGCATAGTTGCTTAAATTGTTTGGTAAAGAGAAAAGATGTGGACAGGTTTGCAATTTAGATATAGGTGCTGGACAAGGTTGCCCATTGTCACCACTGATATTTTATTAACTGGTTCTAGGGCTGTAGTCGACCAAAGAAATTCTTGGTCAACTGAAGAAATGTCCCATCGATCAGTTAATTGACTAAAAGAGGAGCATGGCAAAAGCTCTGAAGTTAAAAGGTATCCTTGTTCTAATTGTTTGTTTGACCTAAACAGCTCTAAAATATTAGTCGACTATTGAAAATGTTCTTCCCAGACAATAGCAACTACTTCAGATAACAAACACCTACTGCATTTATGTGTGTCAGACCAATTTTATACATTCAGACCCCGCTTCTTTTGTCCTTCACTTCCTGCCCAGTTAGTTCTATTTGTGCAGATTTTAAGGCTTGAGTGTGACTTTAACCACATCATATGCTCAATCTCAGGTGGGACTTTCAGCTCGTAAAGTTTCTTCACCTGTCTCTTGTCCCTCTGCGTGTGTGTCTTGAGCAAACTCCAGGCCCACACTGGAATCCCTTCTGTCCACACTCTCTCTCTTTCAGCTGGGCGAGGCGGTGAGCAGCCAGGGCCAGAACAACTTATCAGCCTGAGAACCAGCACATGACTAATGGGTCTGTGTGAGGCAGAGATAAGGACAGGTAAAGAGGCAGAGGTCATAGGTGCAGAAAGGAGGAGAGCTGGGCCGGGCTGAGCTGGGCTGTCTGCGTTTGGGACACTGAGGAAAACAGGAGTAAAGATTGTGTGAAATGACACAACTTTTTAAGTGTTTTGTTGAAGGGAGAAATAGGGCTAGATTTATCAAGCATTTGCTCATGTGCAAAAATTTGGCGTAGCTGACATTTTACTTTCACACAGACATTAAAGATATATACTTTGAGGTGGTGCATATCTGTTTTGTGTAATGTGTTGTATGTACATCTTCCAATATTAAGTTTGCATACATTTCTCGCAAAAACATGAATTTTGTATTTACTTGACACAAGATTAAATGTGATGATGTCCAGAGTTAACAGTGTTCGTTGTACAGTCTGACAGCAGCAGGAAGGAAGGACCTGCGGAACCGTTCCTTCACACAGTGAGGGTGAATCAGTCTGTCACTGAAGCTGCTCTCCAGAGCAGACAGGGCGTCCTGCAGGGGGTGAGACTCATGGTCCAGCATAGATGTGAGACTCATGGTCCAGCATAGATGTGAATCTAGCCAGGACCCTCCTGTCCCCCACCTGTGTGGGTGTGTATTGAAAAAAATAAAACATAACAACCACATAGGCATTACATACATATAGATATATCATGCTGCAGGGTTTGAGCACAAACCGTGCTTCTCTCGCCCTTTTTGACAAAGTTTTTGGCACTTTTGCATTTTCCCAGCGCTCTGACCCTTATGTAACATGGCGTGGCTCACACTACTGCACAGTGCAAAAGTGTGGACGAGATACTACAAGACCAGGAGGTCTCAGCCCAACACTGTGCAGTCCCATTGGCATTTACCAGAAAACATACAGATTGGCAGATTCAACATTTGTGTACTCTTGTACACCGATGGGAGCAGGTTTGCTGCAAAAACTATCTAGACTTGCCTTAAAGGACTTAGAATCTGAATTTGATTCCAGATTTGAGCTGTTTTAACTATAAAATTTATTATTGTTTATGTATATTTCACTGGTTTCAAGAAAAATTTCAATTGTTTCTAAGAGAATTTGGTTTAAAAGAAGAACAAACATTTGCCAACGGGGTAAGAACAATTTTCTTTATAATTTGGCACAAAAAAAAAAGAAGCTATGTCTTGAAATCAGTTCAAAACACTGTGAAACAAGGACAATGTTTTAGGTCTCTACAATAAATCAAGGTTAAATGAGTCAAAATGCTTGAAATTTAAATCCTACAATCAAGCTTTAACTTCAACTTGTCTAGAATTTTATTTTTGCAGTGTTCATCCTAAGCACGAGTAGTCTGGAGACTGCATGGAGAACATTGTGCCCCTGCAACATCCTCCAGCCTGAGCGGTGTCAGTGAGGCTCTGATGGTAGTGAGAAAAAAATACACAGTGTGCAGACTTTCTGAAGGTTCTGCAGCAAACATACTGCCAAGGAGATGAACAATAGGTTACTTAGCAAGCAAACGTCTTGTTTAAACTTGTTTTGGAAATACAACCACACATCCATTTGTCATCACCTCTTGTCACTCACATTCTCTAATCTTTTTCTCTAAATCGCTGCTTCATCTTTATATGTGACACTTTTTTTACCATGAGAAAAGTTCAGAAGAACAAAACCCGTGCACTGATTTATCTTGCAAAACTGTGATTCATTCGTACATCAGACGACATTTCGGCACTAGGCCTGCAGGCAAATGAGAGATGAGCTCTAAGACGCATAGGATGTAAAATGCAAAGAGGTCATTAAATGCAAAGTGCAGCCTCAAAAAAAATAGTTGTGAATCAGAATCCAAAGCATGAGAAAGGTAAAGAAAGATTGCTGTTATGAAACGCTGTGTTTACGTTAGTCTTGCTCACTGCTGGTGTCGTCTCGGACCGGACACTTTCCACACCTGTCTTCTGTCTGCTGCTCTTAAGCTCTGGTCACATAACTGCTCTGTTTGCATTGCACTTCAGTCAGGGGTCATCTCCACCTCCAACAGCAGCAGCAGCAACAATCAGAGGAGCAAGAACTGGTACAGCCACATGACTTTTAAAGGACACGGATGACGCAAACGGGGCTAATAGACATTTGGTCATTCTAAACAGCATACAGATTGCCTAAGGCTGGACGAAAGACACAGACAGTTTAAGTGAATGGGCAAATCAATAGAATATGTCAATGAACAACAGCAACATTTTAAAAAGACAAAATGAAAAAAAAGAGGAGGTGAGGACAGGATGAGGATGAAAGGTGGGCAAAAGGAGAAAAAGAGGAAAGGAAGGTTGAAAGAGGAAGAAGAAAGGAAGAGGACTAGAGGAAAAAAGAAAGAGATAAGGAAGATGGAAGAGGAGGGAGAGGGTAAGAGGAAAATGGAGAGCATAGGAGAAAAAGGAAGAGATGAAAAGAGAGAAATTGAAAGAGTAGAGATAGATGGAAAGATTAGAAGAGGAAACGAGAAGAGGAAGAAGGGGATGAAATGAGGAGGAGAAAAAGACAAGAGGAAAAACTGGGAGGTGGTTATAGGAAAACATGAGAAGAGGAGGAAAAAGAGGAGAGGGAAAGATGAAGAGAAGAAAGTAGGAAGGGGAAAGGTAAAGAGGAGGAGACATAAAAGAAAAAAGAGGAGGAGCCAAAAAGAGAATGTATCCTCCTCCTCATTCCTTATCTTATGAGAAGAGAAAAAGTGGTTAACAGTTAGTATAATGGTTTGAGTATAGTTTAGTTTTGATGCACTTTATTTTTTTTTTTTTTCTTTTCTTGCAGAAATGTCAGTATCCATACCTTGTGCAGCTCTCTCTATAAAGAAAGACAATACAGATTATTCGCCTGCATGTCGCCTACACTGCTTTTGATTGGCTTCTGGGCTCTGTGTGATAATATTTGTGATGGATAATAATCTCATTTATTTATTCTTTGTATTTATTTTACATCTACCAACATAAAAAAAATATGTTTTAACTGATTCTTTTTAATCAACCAAACTCATCATAGCAATACTTGGCCAAACTGATTTTCATTAAGGGCAAAAAAGTGAGTAAAAAATCTGTGCAATAAAAACTGGGATAGAGCTACTCTACTGCCTCCTTTTGTGTAGCTTTTCTTAGATAACTTTAAACTGTTACGTTGTCAAGTTGACTTAGTTGCTTTGATCAGATTGACAATTCCATTAGCTTGAAACAGATGGAACACTGTGACACTAAACATGTGATAATAACAGTGTTGTCTGTTCATCTGTGAAGTTCCCACACTCACACAAGCCTCAGAGCAGCTTCTGTCACTAGTGTCACTGCATTGTTCACAAGTTTAAATGTACAGGTTGTTTCAGTGCACCTCACCTATAGCTTTGCCTTATATGGGCTTCCTGTCACATAACAGCGGTGTTTACAGCAGGTGCGCTACCATGACGGGCACTTCTTCTTATTTACTTTGTCCTTACTGTTTAAAATGTAATTGCACACAGTATTTAAATTTGATAATCGCATGTTAATATGCTTTTTTACTTTTTTCTGTATATTCTTTTTCTTCTGCAGTAGTTTGATGTGGGTCTTAAGTTGATTCTGCAAAGTTTTGTACATAAAGGTGAGTGAAGAGGTACATTTTGCTATCAGGGTATGTTATGTAAGAAGAGTTATTTATTAGACTGTTGGATCTGCAGGTCTTAAGGCTGCAGATCCTGAGGTTGCAGGTTCGAAGCTGGAGATTCTGAAAATGATGCAGGTCCTGAGACTTAAGGTCCTGCACTGCAGGTCCAGAGACTAGAGGTTCTGAAACTGCAGGTCCTAAGGCTGCAGATTCTGAAGCAGGTCTTGAGACTGCAGGTCCCAAGTTTGAAGATCCTGAAGCTGATGCAGATCCTGAGACTGCAGGTCCCAAGACTAGAGGTTCTGAAACTGCAGGTCGTAAGGCTGCAGATTCTGAAGCAGGTCCCAAGTTTGCAGTACCTGAAGCTGATGCAGATCCTGAGACTGCAGGTCCCAAGACTAGAGGTTCTGAAACTGCAGGTCGTAAGGCTGCAGATTCTGAAGCAGGTCCCAAGTTTGCAGTACCTGAAGCTGATGCAGGTCCTGAGACTGCAGGTCCCAAGTTTGAAGATCCTGAAGCTGACGCAGGTCCTGAGACTGCAGGTCCCAAGTTTGAAGATCCTGAAGTTGACGCAGGTCCTGAGACTGCAGGTCCCAAGTTTGAAGATCCTGAAGCTGACGCAGGTCCTGAGACTGCAGGTCTTAAGGCTGCAGTGATCATTTATCATTGTTGGAAGGAAACAGAAAATTATCTCATAAAAGCTGTATAATGTGTTTATGATTGTTATGCCCAGGTATGGTAATTGTACTAATAAAAAAAACACCAGTGGACATTGGTGAAAATGATTAATATAAATAATAGGCTTGATATGAATGCTTTTGAATGTATAATTATGACTAAAACTATCCGAGAATTGCCTTAATCACAGAGACAACATGTAAATCTTGTCCCTGTCTTTGGTTGTGTTTGGGCAGTGGACCTCTTCTCTTCTCTCTCTTCTCCATGTCGGTCTGTGTCACCTTGGCCCATGCCCCAGCCTGATCACATTACAGAGCATTGATTGGAGCGAGCCTGGGGAGTGAGGCTGGAGGTGCAGATGTGCTGTGTCAGCCTGAGCTCCATCGATCCAACAGCAGGAGAAGGAAGAGAGCTGACCCCATATCAACTGAATACTTCCAGGAATGGACAAGGAGACAGGTGTTTTAGTATCAGGGATGTGTTTGTTTGTTATTTTGTTTGTTTTTTTATGTATTTTGTCAGTCCTAGTATTGTATTATTATTATTTAGTTATGATGAATAAGGATAATAAAACAAATAACATGGGGCTAAACTGGACAAAGGTTTTTGAGGTTTAAAATTACAACCACAGTCTGATTAAATAACAAAATGCATGGATCTTTATGTTCTGCTCAACCATTTGGTAGATCACATTTTGAGACGCTGTATCTCACTGACAAATGTTTTGAACTGAACCCAACCTGATTGGGTCGTCTCTACCACTTGGTGGAGATATGCTAGGCATAAAATATCCAGTAGAGGGCACTCTATTTTTGACGGTAGGAGTATCACTCATTGTGACTCTACCAAGTTAAAAACTGAAAAAAATACCCTTGATATGTGAGCAACTTCTGGCTGCATTTTTGAAGGTAAATTGTTTTTTTCAACATATTTCATAATCTAACAGGTTATTTAACATAACTAGGTCATTTGATACAACAGAAAAACATTTTGTAAAGGTCAAATAATTTTTTGAAAACATGCTTGACCAAGCGGTTGAGATGTCACTCTATGGTAAAATTTTGCATGGAGAGACATCTCAACCATTCACTCCAAGAAAAACACAATGTAAAAATTATTTTTTTGTGTTTTTTAGGTTATCGGGTCACTAATAACAAAAATCAATAAAAAATATTTATATAGACCCCCCAGTTTTAAAAATATATGCCTCTACCAAATGGTCGAGATGGTGCTTGATGGTAAAAGAATTTAATACATAACTATAAATGTTTATTATCAATAAATTACTTGTTAAGACCTACAAATACAAAAAATAAAGTAGAAAATGTAAAAATACCAGCAAACAATTAAAATTATATTCCAACAAATAAACTTTCCTCCCATTTCCTGCATTAAATTACAATACTAATGCGACGATTGTACTTTCAAATACATAAGTGTCACTTTTGCATTTCTCCTCTCTAAAGTAATAAAACATGACACTTGAGGGCCTATTCAACTCAGTAAAATCTTCAAAGAACTCATGTAAGGACTGGGATCTTGTACAGATGAACCAGCATGTCGGAAAGATCAGTGCCACCCATGTGCGTATTACAAACTTCATTGAGTGGTGGGCATTGCACAGCAATCTTTACTTTTGCATTTTTGCTCCACTGTTAGTAAGAGGCATGATGCCACAAGCATTGCTGAGGAGAGTGACACATTTTTGATCAGTTGACTTCAAATACATCTTCAGTGAACTTGTATTCAGGAGTGCTACATCCTCTCTTCTTCAGCTCTTCATCTTTATCTATCTGGTGAGCTCCACTGATGCAGTGTGAACGAACTGAGCCGATACATTTAATGCCCAGATTTGAATACAGGCTCAGGACCTTCTAACCTGGATTGTCTCTTGATATTTATGAATTCACAAATTCGAGATAATCCATCTGGCCTTCCAGTAGCCTGATTGGTTTGGATTCCGACACAGTGGATTGACGGCCCAGTCACATTGCAGCAGGGCGGGTTGATGGGGGTTGGTTGCGATAGGAAGAACCGCTTGAATTAATCAAAACAAAGATGGCAGCTTCAGTGGATGTACGCGTTTCTGCTGCATTTGATTCTGATTTAGCAGAGTAGCAGAGTATTTTGTTTTTCAAAGAACAGCAGAGGTGTGTGTATGAGAAACTTGTTTTATTCCACATGGACATTGGATACCCCGTTATAATTGGTTGCTGTGATTGGTTAAGCACAAACAAGGACGGACGCACAGCCAATCAGCTCGATGATTTCATTAAACGTCCACCTTTTCCCAAACACTTTCAGCGAGTCAAGTTACAGATGGATGCTGTGTAAAAACTCAAATCAGAGTTCAACACAGAACCATATGGAGTGAGCCAGGTCAAGAACCTTCTATTTCTTTGTTTCTAAAACACAGAAATAGAAAGTAAAAAAAGAAATCAGCACTGAAGAAAGAACCGTTATAGCTAAATATAAGTATGTTTGTCAACTAAATACAAAAATCACACATGTTAAGTAATTTCAGTGTAATAACACTGTAATTATAACATATTGACAACAATGCATGAAAAGAAGTGTTTTTATTCCATGGAAAATAGTAAAATGTAATGAAATTTGTATAAATTCCCTAAACTGTTACCATATGGTTGAGATGTCTCTCCATGCAAAATTTTACCATAGAGTGACATCTCAACCATTTGATCAAGCATGTTTTCAAAAAATTATTTGACCTTTATAAAATGTTTTTCTGTTGTATCAAGTGATACAATTCTGTTAAGTAACTTGTTAGATTATGGAATATGTTGAAAAAAACAATTTACCTTCAAAAATGCAGCCACAAGTTGCTCACATATCAGGGGTATTTTTTCTGTTTTAACTTGCTAGAGTCACGATGAGTGAAACTCCTACTGACAAAAAATAGAGTGCCCTCTACTGGATATTTTATGCATAGCATATCTCCACAAAGTGGTAGAGACGACCCAATCAGGTTGAGTTCAGTTCAACACATGTGTCAGTAAGATACAGTGTCTCAAAATGTGATCTGCCAAATGGTTGAGCAGAACATTAAAGGGTTAAGTCGACCACCTCCTATGGGTGGTTTCCCGCGCTGGGACCAGCTGGTGTGGCGTCTGAGCTCGTCGCGCCTTCAGACGGATTAGACCCAAGAATGGGGAGGGATTTCTAATCAACCAATTTGTGGCAGTCACCCCCTGAACCCAACTCCAACACCTCCTCTGACCCTCAGGACGCCTCACTGATCTGATTTGGCTGGACCTTTGACAAGTCTCAATTCTCTCTCCCGTTATCTTTTCACAGTAATCGTTGCCACGATATATCTCCTTAAAGATGCACTGTGTAACTTTTTGACCAAAAGAGGCTTAATCAAAAGCAAGTTTTTGGAATTTAGATTTCTTTGTCGAATTAAATGAAAACTAAATATCTGCCTCTTTACCTTGAGCAGGCTTACATGACCACAAAATGGACTGTTATTTGACTTGAAGGAGTGCCTCTATTTAGCCAGGCTGGTGCCACCTAGTGCCTCCACTATATTTATTTTCAGGTATCGCAGGACTACAGATGGTTCCCCCAAAACAGGAAGTACAATCGTCCAATCAGCGAACAGGAGCGATGTGGTGTGTTTGTCAGAATCAACTCGAGTTGAGACAGCAGACTGTATACATTCTCCTTCTTTGACCTTGTATCAAATATTAAAGGTTGTATGGAGGATTTTTCAAATCCAACCACTTCTTGCTGTTTTTCAAATGATGCACATGTGTTTCTCCTCCCAAAGCCACGCCCTTCACTGTAACTGGGCCAATGAGTTACTTAGGAACACTGAGGGTTTGCTTGACAGGTTAGCAGACCAATAGATAACGAGGTACCTCGTTATCTATTGGTCAACTTTTTACTGGCCTCAACATGTCCACAGTTTATATATTTTTATAATTATTTTTTTGTTTAGCGTAAGTACAAGACTGTTACAAATCTATGCAACTATATTGACCAAGACTGAAAACAAACAGTTTTTTGAAAATCCTCCATACAACCTTTAACTTAGAAATGATTTTGTACCTTTGAATATGCAAGTTATTTACAAGACACGGCAACAAACACTGACACATGTTTATGCTCTACTTCCTGGGCGACAAAACGACCAAAAAGAAGTGACTGATTAAATCAAAAAGTCCTCACCTTCTGTGAAGCGAACGAACCCCAATGATGCGATGTCAGACAGCTGATTCATCGGGTTAGCCTCTTGTTGCTTCTATAGAAAAGTGATTTCTTTTGTTATATTTGTTCAAATTATTGCTTAAAACGTTTGCTTTTAGCTTTCTATTTCTACTGCATTGTGTGGTCGGCTTTTTACCTCCAAAAAGTTACACAGCGCAACTTTAAATTTCACATTTGCTGCTGTAGTTATTGGTAAATTAAAGGCACCATATAAAGTGGTATCTTAAAGCCTGTATCTACCTTATACTGCTTGCGGTTGAGCAGTCATCAGGGAGCTTTCAGATAGAAAAGTATGAGAGTTCAGGAGGACAGCAGCATCACCGCAAGTGTTTCTCCTTTCACTGTCTCCTCTCTCATTAGATCCTCTTTCCTCACCATATCTCTTCTCGTAAAATATTTAAAAAACATCATCACAACATCATCACAATATAAAACATGAACGCAACTGATTACAATACATGTTTATAAGGCTTTTGTTTTGCTTCATAATCCATAACTTCCTGTGTCGACCTTCTGCCTTTGGTGATATGACATCATTCGCCACATTTACCGTCTGCTTTGTTTTTTTCCCGGCAAAATGACTTAACCGGCGCTGCTGTGAGAGAGAAAGAGAGAGAGAGAGGAGGGGGAGGGGGCTGCGATTCCTTTAGTCATCTCACGGAGCAAAACAAAACAGCAGATGGACCGTACTGTCTTTAACCTAGATTTTAATCCATCTTCACTGCGAGAATGCACCACGCGCTCAGAACGTCGCGCCAAAGTGACCATTCGGCTGAGCGCGGATCACTTTTGGCGCTAAGAGAGGGGTTTGTCTGGACGTTTGTCACACGCAGGGTCATACACGGGGCAGGTGGGCGGGACAGAGGAGGCACAGGTTAAGTACAAGACTGTCTGAGGAAAGCTTGTAGAATGATGAACAGGAGTAAGAAGTCAGCACTTATTTTACACATTTAGTTTGATTCATTGGAGCAGAAGTCACATGTCTTAGAATTTACTCTTGTCTGTCTGTCGAGGCCATTACTTAATACTAAACAACTATTACAATAACTACACGTGTCAGCATGTGTCACTGTAAAATAACACTTGCTTAGCTGTTTTTTATTACATTATGCACTGTCTTGGCTAAGCTGTGCCAATATACAGTGTTAGTTGAGTTGTTTCCCTCTGCTAATGGACTCTGGCTCTACAGACTTATCTGCAATTAGATCAGCGTGAGTCTTAGTTACATCTACAGTCTGTCCGTTCATGGGAGTGGATCACTTCTTCACTGTGATGGTTTCCCTCAAGGTTTCTTTTTTTCCCCTTTGTTTTTTGTTTTGTTTTGTTTTTAACTGTTGAGAAGAACAGCCTAAGGACAGGGGTCGCTCATGGACTTGTTTACTAATAATCTGCTTTGACATGTTTAAGCAATAATTGTTTCTGAGTGTTTATTGTTTTATTGCATATTTATGTTACTTTTTCTCTTTATTTATTTTCTACCATTCATAGACGCTAAATTAAGAATCTTGGGAAATCTTCAGAGACAACTGTTGTTGTGATTTTGGGCTATACAAAAAATAAATTGAGTTGAAATTGATTTGGTACAGTTTAAACTGGGAAAAAATGGTGACTATCCAAATACAGTTTTGACTAAGCCCCAGTGATGAAAGATGGCCGCCGTATTGTGTCCATGCTGTTTTTTTGTATGCTTATTTATATATATTTTTGTTTGTTGTATTTTTAATGTATTTTTTTATGTTGTAAAGCGCTTTGGGTTGCATGTGTATGAAAAGTGCTATATAAATAAAATTATTATTATTATTTTCTATTATTATCGTTGTGAGTTAGCTCAGATTCAAACAACCTCCGTTCACCAAACATGCCCAGTTGTTCTGTCTCTCCTGTGAATGTGCACCACGCTGACCAATCAGAGCGAGAGTTTGCTGGAGTGAGCAGAGCTATAACTAACTATTTTTAACCAAACTGAAGACTTTTGAGTTCAAGATCTAAAAGTAGGTTTGTCACAAAAAATGACCTTTTCAAAGTGAGTTGTTTGTGATTACATTGTGGTCTATAGAAAAATTGTTTTCTGGACTGAGGGGATTGGTGCAGCTCTAAATAAACAGCAAGACAACATTAAGCCAAGCAATGTCCTATCCAGATTTTTTAATAGATCCATGTTTTTGACCTACGTACGTAAATGTGTTGTATATAGACAATGGTGTTTATACAGTATATATATATATATATATATATATATATATATATATATATATATATATATATATATATATATATTATATATATATATTTTTTTTTTTTTTTTTTTTTTTTTTAACTCACTGATTGCCAAAGCATCATTTATGCACTGGTCCATCCAGGATCTCTTTAAAGGTTCTCTGATTCCGATAAATGTCAGTAGTGTGGAAATTTCCAGACTCAAATCTGTACCAATGGTTGTATGAAATAATTCAAAGAAATATCAGTTTGGAAGTTAGCGGTCATTAGATTTACTAGATTGCATTTTATTCAACTTCAACCCTCTTTTTTTAGTCATTACTATAGCTAAATGTGATTCTAGATTATCTTTGAGCAGATCTAGAACTTTGAATCTTTACAACTTTTTGTCAGCCTCATTTATAAAACAGTTTTGGTATGAGATTTCCAGAATTTGTTATATTAGCAGTAGCAGTAGTACAAAGCATAGTAACAGAAATAGCAACAGTGATGGTATCCAGTTTACGGCCTTACAAATCCTTCCCGTAAATCAAAACGTGTCAGTGCATCACATTATACACCACGCTCCCTCCGCAGTCCAACGGGAAAACGGCATGACTCATTTGCACTCGCCGCTTCACGCTTGTTTTTGTGTGCCAGCTGTCAACAGAGAGAGAGGGGAGGGGGTATATCCTGAGGCCCGTCAGCTGATCCTAGACGGGACACACACACAGACAAGCACCGGGGTGAGGGGTGTGTGTGTGTGTGTGACAGTCAGCTGATGGGTGAGCTTCTGCTGTAACATCATTAGTTAGCTGACCTTCTAAAACCAGGTCAGTGGATTAGTAGAGCACGCCATGGCATTCTTTTTTTTTTTTTTTTTTTTTACATTTGCACCTCTTACTTGGGGGAACAATCCGACTTAGCATGCAGGTCTAAAGCTGGATCATGGCCAGTTAACACGCTCTCGTAATGAAGGGTTTAACGAGTTCAGACAAAGGGTTTGTTATGTAACTGCTCTGCGAGGATGAGGCCAGTTGTATTTATAACACTCACTTTACGAGACTTTTGGTGTTGTGGTAAAAGCGAATGAGTGGCTTTAAACAACAAGTAGTTTGAATATAGAAGCATGAAACTGAAAGTTCTGTATCAAATGTTAAATAAAAAAAGAGAACATCTAGTTTTTTCTTGCATTGTAGCGAATGGTTTGAATGCAGAAGGGTCTGGAACCACAGAGCTGACCACTTAGTCGTCCAAAATTAGGATGATCCAATCTCAAACTAACGCTTCCCTCCAACACCCCTCCACATTTCTTTTTGTTTTTTTCCGGCTCTTGCTTTGGTTTTGAACAATTCAGAACAGCAAAACCATGTTGAGAGTCAAGGGACTTACTCATCAGGCAAATTGCACTTTCATGATACTTTGGAATATTATAGCCTACCAAAGATTTCTATTGAAACAAGCAAGAGGAAGACCTCCTATAAAGGTTATGCAGGTGACATCACAGTATTCTAAATGTGAGTACTGAGTGGCAATGATGCATGTGAGTCAAAGGAGAAAAAGAACATGTTCTCTTGTAAGAGTTCAATAAACAGCTAAAAAAGGGAAAATAAACTACAGTTAGATAACAAATTTAACCAAGAACAAGTCTACTGAGCACTGGGGTTTTAACTGACTTGTAAAAATAGAAAATCAAGTCAACAAAGCAGATAAACAAGGTTTATCAAGTTCTCACATTCATCAGACATTGAAACACACAGTGGAATTTATTACCTTTTTCTTCGTTTATTGCATTTAAAATGTCCTAAATCATCATTGTTGTTAGCAGACAAGCCATGACAACAAAGAAATACATTGAAGAAATGTCAGTGCATATTCTTTATTGGACCCAAAAATCGGACACAAACTTGGTCACATTTTTATCCAAGAAACTTCAAATTTAAAAAAAAAAGGTATTTTTATTACACTTATTCTTGGCCACAAAGTTTCACTCTGTACTTTCAAAACATTAACAAATCAGGCATTGAGTTTTTTCTAATAAGAAGCTCTTTTCATTGCACCCAAAGGCGCTTGACAGTCTGCATTATTCATTCACTCCACACTTGGTAGTGATAAGCTACTGTTGCAGCCACAGCTGCCCTGGGGCAGACTGATGAAGCTGAGGCTGCCATTTTGCATCATTGAGCCCTCTAACCACCAGCAACTATTCACACTCACATCAGATTCAGGCAATGTGTGTGAGGTGTCTTGCCTAAGGACACAACAAACAAGTTTCTCTTCTATTCATCCACCCCAGGCTCACAAGAAAGTGTATAACATAACAGTACATGTCAAAATCATATGATTAGCACAATTTCATGCCTTTTTTGCGTAAAAAAATGACACATGTTGTAGCTCCATGTTCATTTCTATTGTGGTTGTAAAGATGTGTTCTTATTTATGAATATTAACAAAATCTTAACTCCCTCGGTGGACGGCCCTCCACAGACTCTCCCACTTTTTCTTATATATATTATATTATATATTATATATATATTTTATATCTATATTATAAAAATCAACTCTGAAACTCCCTGACATGCTATAGAGAAAAATTTATTTACAGCCAAATCAACCATTCTGGGCTTTATCAGAATCAGATAAAAAAAAATTCTACAAAAATTCTCCATAATTTAATAGGAATTTTTAATGAGCTCCGCCTAAACTTTTATTTAAGTTAATACCGGTCCTTGAAAGTTTTTTTTTTTTTTTTTTTTTTTTTTTTATGCAAATTGCTTCAGCTTTTGAAGAGAAATTGTCAAAACGCAAACTATGCCAAATCTAGTGTCATTCTGTCCAAGGCTAGTGACTTAACTTAAAAACATCACTTAAAACAAGAGTTAATCAGACATCAGAGACTAATACTACAGAGCCTCAGCTTCACAAAGAGTCCAGTCATTCCATTAAAATTTTAGATGATTTTAGTCAGGCGTTTTAATAAAAATTGCCCCTCCTAAAGTGTTTTAACCTACTCCAAGCCCCAGCCCTAAACTTATCCATTTTAGTAACTTGAAGCCTAAATGTACCTGTTAAACCTAAAGAAAATGTCCCCATGTGGCTTCAACCATAACTTGTAAGCTTGTACTTTAAACTATGAAATATTGTATGATTTTCATGCTTATTCATATCAATATACAACACTTCATATATACACAAAAAAGAAGAGAAATTGTGCTCATCATACACTATTTATGTGTTGCCTTCTTGTGATAGTGTGTTAATTCATCCCACTGTGGCACTGTGGTCTCCCATCCCAGCGCTACCCAGGCCCAACCTGCTTCGACAAACGGGTATGACCACACAGCATCAACAAATTCTGAACTGTTGTCATCTCGTTCAGTCCCAGATTGTGCAGCTTTGTGCGTGCAGGAGCAACTTTGTGCGTCTTACAGCTGATGCTCCACAACGCTCAGAAAAGCTCCACTTTATCACACTCCAACAACACTTCACTTCACATACATTTCATTACCTTCAACTCTTGCTTCCTCCGAACACGGCAGAAGTCGGCAGGCAGACTGGCATGTTGCAGCGGATTAGCATGCTGTTGGCTCATGCATATAAACATGTACCGCGCGGGGAGGTCATGGAGTACAGAGCATGTACAGACTCTACCTCACATCACCTCCGCAACAAAGACGGAAAGTGGAGCAGCTATTCTCACACGCAGCGGAACAACTCGTGTCACGTACAGATATAGTGGCACTCAGTAATGTTGTTAATGGAAATAGAGAAGTATGTAAGGTATTGATATATATATATTTTTTAAACGTCTGACTAAAATCATCTGAAGTTCTGTTTTGGAGTCTTTGGACCACAAACAATTAACTGGACTCTTTGCGATGCTGAAGCTTTATAGTTTTGGCTTCTAGGGTCTGGTTGACTCTAGTAATAAGTTAGAAGAAGCTCTGCCAATTTCGTTTGGTAAACTTGGTAATTATGCAGAGCAGTAAAGCTGGTGTCAGCCTAGATTTGGCATGTGTTGGGTTTTGACAATTTCTCATTAAAACTTTGAGCGATTTTCATAAAAGGTCATAATAATCGTTAATTGAAAGGCCCCATCTGTTTTTGTGATATTTTATTTGTAGATTCATAGACAACCCGATTCTGACTCTTTTTTTTTTTTTTTTTACATTCCCAAGTGTTTCATATTTTATTTAAAAGTGCAGTGCCAGGGGTATGTGGACTCTCAGGGGTAAGCAAGCCCTCACCAGGTGTCCTGGATCTAGAACCCACGCTTCAGCAAACTGCGAAGTGTGGGTCTGGTCACCACACCCTCCGCCTGCGTTTCAGATCAAATCTACATCGTACCGGACAATCAGATTATTTTTATTGGTGTGACACAGATGAAACAAAGGAGCTGATTGGTTGTCTGTCATTTAGAAATTATTTAAAATCTAACGTCACTCACCTCACATTAAAATTGTTTTTTTGCTTCGCTCATTGATTCTGCAGAAATCTGCGATGTTTGTCATGTCATTATATTTTTTTCGTTGGAAACAGCCATAATGGTTTTCAGACGGCAGAAGTGTCTCTGATTGGCTAATTAATCTGCCAATCACGGCTACAGAAATTCAAAAGTGACACAATGGACAGACGATATATTTTATATATCTCGTCTGGATTTTCCAGGCAACTCACCATATGGTACTTGAAATGATTTCAGGCTTTACTAGAAGGAGAAATGTATTTGGAATAATTTAAAAATGTTATTTGTGATGATTTTTCAATACTTTTAAGGCATTTAAAGGCAGCATTTTATGAAAACAAGAAAATACAAAAGCAACAGTTGGCAGTATTACTCTAGAAACTCATTTAGCGCAAGTTAGGGGGTACTTGGGACAAATAAGGTTGGGAACCACTATGACAGTGAACTAAAATGTATTAATTAAGAAAAACTGTGCTGTCTTCAGGACTTAGTAACTACGCTAAACAAAAAATACAAATCCAACATTTGTTTTTGCTCCTATTCTGTTCTGAGCTGACATTTTCTGTAGGTTTGGAAATGTGTGTTTATGAGCACTTCTCCTTTGTTGAGATAATCCATCTCACAGGTGTGACAGATCCAGATGCTGATTAGACACATGACTACACACAGGCCTTTTGCCCTGGGCTAGCCACAATGAAAGGACACTGTTCAGTTCTATCTTTGCACAATAAGACAAATTGAATGTGTGACTGTCATGTGACTGCAGTTTTTTTTATCTAGCTTCAGACAAAGAACAAAAAATCCTTGCCTGTGAGAAATCAAATGCTTTGATGACACAAATAAATTAAACCTCAATTATAATTAGACTAAAAGGCAAGGCTACATGTTTCACTCTAAATCAGAATATTTTGAGTAATCACAAGTACAGACAAGGGTGGTAGGTGAAAAGAGGACTTTTCTTAGCAATGGAACCTCAGCTGCAGGACGAGATTACTCCAACATACACGAATCAATCCAAATACAACTACAAGTAAAGTAATAATGAGAGAACAGTGATTTTCCATAACAACATGGGCTATTTTTATACTTCATTTGCATACGTAAACACCTACTTACTGTTACTTCATTCACACTTTAATGCATTTCTAATGACAAGGCATTGTTCTGGAAAAACAATGAGTCAGAGAATTCACCAGCAAGAAAAGAAAAGAAAACAAAGAAAATGGAACTGCAGGTTTTACATTGCATTTGTGGAAAAGGGGCTAAAAAAACAAGATGAGAGAAGAGTTTATTTGTTTTAAGGTTATAAATGCACCTATAGCTGGGTGTAGACAGCAAATTAAACATTATTTCCATTTTGGATGTGGGCTCATTGGAGAAAACGGAAGTGTGGATTTAAAGTGGGAAAAGTGAGCTTTACGGACAGCTGAGTGTCTTATTACAGGATTAGATTAAAGCAGTGGTCCTCCTGTGGAATGTGGGCAGAGGGAGGAGGTGTGGATGTGGGGGGCTTTGGTGGTGATGTGGCGGAAGGATTGGGGACAGATTTGGTTATCACGACAATCACTAATTTTTCATGTTGTTACCTTTCTGGTGCTATTTTGATTGTAGTTCAGTCCATCTTAATGATTTTTGTGTAGTAGCTTAGCAATGAATTAATCTTCTTAGTTCACGCCAAATCTACTCTCTTTTAATGTTTTCTGTGTAAAAATGTAACAGTTTACCTTCTTATTGCTGTGGTTGAATCTAAATTATTACACTGTTTTAAGCTGTTGTGGAGATTGTGAATGTGGTTTAAAAGCTATTCAATGCTAATCTTCTAAAGGCAAAAGAAGAGGGCTGTTTATTTTAACCATTTCTTACTTTTGATACTGGATGAAAGTAACTCCTGTCGTACACTTAATGCAAGTTTAGTGTGGGTCGGGACTCGTGCAACTCACGCAAGACTTAGAAAGTGCTGAAAACCAATTCACTGACTGCGAGCGCACGTTCCAGGGTCACGCAAGTGTGCGGAAAAAATCCATCCAAAATTCCACGCTGATTTTTGCAAATACGGATCGCCGTGAAGTGAAGTTGGTGTAGAAGGCACATCACAAGAAACTTGCATGTCTCGAACCAAACTCATCTCGCAGTCAGTGTACAGGAGGTGTAAGAGTTGTCATCCTGGTGACAAAATACATGTTTTACTGTCATTTTTTAGCTCTGTCTCTTTCTTTCCTTCTCAAATTTGGCCACAGTCTTTCTCACGTTTGCACCTTCCGTTACTTTCTGGATTTGGACTAAAATCTGAACTTTTACATTCTCAGGACTGAAACTTGATATGGACAATTTCATCACTTTTTTTCCAGACCAAAGAACCATGTGTTTGGTCCAGAGTATTCACAACTGGACTTTGGACCAAACCAAAGGTCCAAAGCAGAAGTTGCTAGTGTGAAAGCATCCTATAAGAGAGAGAAGAGAGAAATAGAGTAGACAGAGTATGAAAAGGAGTGAGAAGAGAAAGAGAGAAATAAGAAAAGACAGAAGAGAGGGAGAGAGAGAGGGAAAGAGTGAGAGGAACCAAGAAGAGAAATAGAGAGAAGAGAGAGCAAAAGATAGTGCAGAAAAGAGAGGAAGCAAGAGAGAATGCAAGACAGAGAGAGGCAGCAAAGAGAAAGGGGGTATAGAGAGAGAAAGAGGAAAAACTGAAAAGAGAGAGTATTGACTTTGTGCCCTTGAGCAGAGGCCCCTGTGGAACTGTGCCAGCTCTGCCATTACTCCTCACACTGAACAGCTGGCACATAATGGGTAAGAGTCACCCCCCTTTCCCCGGCGGGACAGGGAGAGTGTGGGAGGCCATAGAAATGCAGAGACCCCAGACCAAACCGAACATCTTGTGTGAGTTTAGGTATTTAGGTTGATTGGCCATTTGGCTGCTATATGTATTAGAAACATCTACACACAGACTGAAGTGAGTGTGGGGGGTCTGGGGGACATCTCCAGGTTCTCCGGAGATTGGAAATAACATAATTTTCTGTATGGAAAATCCCAAACTCAACTCAACTGTTCCTGTCTTGTATCAAATAACAGAAATATAATTATGTGTTGGTTTTACTTATGAATCGACCTCTGTTGTATTCATACCTTGACAGTTTCGGTTGCACACAGGTTTTGGTGCCATTTTCCTTCTTGGGACAGTCTGACCTCTTCAGAACTGTGTCCCAGATGTGAGAGAGTTGGTAAGCCCCCTCATCCCGATTTACAGTCTGGTAGGTGCGTTTTCGGATTTCGATGGCCTCCCTGACCCAGCGAAGGTATTTGTTGCTTTCGGTGCTTATGACTATGGCAGACTGCGGCCCAGGGGCCAAATGCGGCCCGTGACCTGTTTCAATCAGGCCCGGAGTATTTTTGAGAAACAGAAATGCAAGACGAAGTTGGGCTACGACAATAAACTTGTGACATTTCGAGATACAATGTCATAACAATGTTTTGATAAAGCCTAAGCATTACATTTTAAGCTTTGGTAAGATTTAAACTGTAATTTGGATCATGGAACATTGATATATACAGTATATTTAAATCAATTGTGTGTTTTTATGCAAACATTTGACTTGTCCCAGTCTAAGTCCTGATGATATTTAGTTGTTTTTTTTTTTTTGTTTTTTGTTTTTTTTTTCACATAAAATTACCATAATAAAAGAGATTAAGCTAATAATTGCATGAAACTAAAGTTGAAGCTTAAGAAACTTATGAATTTACTAGAATTTTTTTTTTTTTTTTTTTTCTGAGAATACAGTTGAAGCCGTTAAAAGAGGCTAGTTAATAAATTAAACTTGACATTTTACGAGAAAAATTACGATTTTGTTTATTTGTACTGGTCTTTTTTATTCTGTTGAAGAAATGTGTTTGCTATAATGAAAATTTGTTATACCAGTGTTGGCAGTTTGGCCCTCCTGCACCATAGGCGCCGATCACATGGGTGCCGCGGGGCTCAAGCACCCACTGGAATGTCTGAGCACCCAGGCGAATTTTTCCTACTTTCATTAACAGGCTAAATGTCTGAGTTCGCTCATTTATTCAGTCATGCAGCGTCTTTCACTCTCTTCTCTCACTTTCTTTCATCTATATGCGTGAATATAAGCGTCATACAGCGTCTCTCCTCTCTCAGAGCGCTGTCATTCAGCGTCTGAGAGGCCTGCCATAGACTCGTGGTCACTTTCGGAGGCGGACTGGGGCGGAGCGGAGCTGCACAGTGGGATCCCCGCGTCAGCCGCTGTGCTGCTGCTCCGTCCCCTGCCCCGTGAGATCATGGTTTAATTCACAACTGTGCTTTAAAGCAGCGCCGTTTGTAGGGCCAGGTGCCATGAGAGCTGCGCTGACAGGCAGGACAGACCCGGGGCTCTGAATAAAGTCTGTCAACTGAGAAAAGAACGCGCCAGCGTGAGCCAGACGTCTAAGTTGCAGGTAGAAAAGAAACAAATTGAACGCGCAAAAGAAGAGACACGTGCAAATGACGCGCGTGCGTGCGTATTATTTTGGGCACCCACGCAAAAAAAAATATAAATCGGCGCCTATGTCCTGCACTATTCTGAGTTTGAATTCGGCCCTCCAGTTAAAATAATTGCCCACCCCTGGACTATGGCATTGTCCTAGTCCACTGAGAATCTAAATATAACTTTGGATTCTCCAGGTGAAAGTTTAGAGTCTCTAATTTAAAAAAAGAAAGGAACAGGAATTCAATTAGTACCCGGCCTTTCTAAACTTTAAAGTAAACATATATTTCTAAATGTAGCATGGACATATAGCATACAACTTATAAAACACACAGTAGCAGTGCTAGAGTTAGAAAAACAATCCCAAACCTTTGTGAATCTACGGTTCTGACGACATCACAGCAGCAGGATGACGGACAGCGGCTCTTCCTTTGCGGTCTGCAGTTTGGGAGCAGATCAGAGCGCTGTGGATGTCTCCTCACAAACGCCCGCTCGTGTTTACTCTGAGAGGCAGCACAAAGCCCACACAAGCACACACACAGGAGGATTACACAGTTGGACCCGGTTTCAAACAGAGTGGTTATAAACAGAATTCCCCCTTCTCTGCAGAGCGGGTCCCGGCTTGAGCGGCAGAGAATGAGTTTGAGCTGACATTATCTACACAACCTGAACAGAGACACATACGGGAAGTGTTATTGAGGAGATGAGTGTTTAAAGGTGCTATAGTCAATGTTTGCTTCCTTAAAATATTAAACAGACACAAATAATTCATTTAAACTTCCGTCAGTCCACATGTTCATTGCTCACTTACCTAATGCGTTCTGAGCCTCCGAATAGTATTTTGAGTTTTGTTCAGCTAGTCATGCTGTTATGCTTAAGGAGTTAGCCACAATGCTAACAACAACAACAACAACAACAACAGACAAACTTCATGAATTTTGGTAAACAAACAGGACATTATTAGATGTAGACAAGACAGTGCAGAATAATTTTCGCCTGAATAGATACATTAACAAGATACAACAAGTAAATTGATTTATTATTTTTCAGGCATAACATCTTTAATGGATTGCCTAATGACAATGACTTATGTAAGCAACATATGTGATTAAACAACAAGACAAAACAAATTATATACTCACGCATAATTGTTTTTTGGCATTTTTTTCAAGTCAAGACTGATGTAGGCCTACTTATTTGTTAGTTTCAAAGTATTTCGTCCTAACTTTGCATTATGTAGACATTTTATTCATCAAAAACATGTAATAAAATTAGAATCCTGCTTTCTAACTACTTGCAAAAAAAGCTAAACTTTTTCAGAAGGTAAAGCAAAACTGTTTTGCCTGATGGCCCAGTAACCAAAATGCAAATCCTTCAATAAAATTGCTATTATTTAGAATGTAGGATTCTTTTGTATTTCATATTTGGATTTGGAGTATTACGCACACCGTCTCCAATGCACCTGCTCATGTAAAATATTGTGCAAAGCATTAACTTCATAAGTGATGGTGATTTAAAACAATTTTTGTTGTTGTTGTTTTTTTGTTTTATTTACAGTTTGACATCACAAAATTGATTTCAAAGTGTTTAAAAAAAAGGAAGAAAGAAAAGAAAAAACAGGTCTATTGACTTCCTGATAATCCCTGACTCCTGGTAGGTTTCAATTTTTTACTTTAGCTCTCTATAGTCTCTTATTGTAGAGCTTGTGTGGTGTCGAATCGAGATGGGTCCCCCTTAGTAATGCACCAACCTTTTTGTCATAAATAATTAACAATTAATTCAGCTAAGTTTAGGTATAATGGCTAGGATTGGAGCTTGGGTGAGGGTTAGAGAAAAGACAAACACAAAATCAAAGTACACAGTTTGGACAACGGAATTATGTTCTATCCCTTATAATCTATTAGCCTGACTCTATTTTGCGTAAGTAGGACACATTCACTGGGTTACAACAGCTGATGAACTAATACATCATCAGATTTAATCACACTGCATTCTACTTCATTCTTGTCTGTATAGATTTTTAATTAGAAAGGTCAGAGGGCAGCATAATGAACTGAATAATTCAGTTCATTATTTGTCTCCACTTAAATTTTCTTTTTTTTTTTTTTCTGTAAGTCATAAACACGATGATGGCAAACAGTACCTTGAAATAGTCATGATGAGATAATATAACGAGTTTCACTTTCTGAAAAGAATGACCACAAATATGCAGCTTTTCTTCATTTTAGGATGCACCTACAGCTAAGAATGATTCACTCTGTGTGTCATTCAACTAGTTACCAAAAGCCATGTCATTTTGTTTTGGAAAAGAAAAGACACAAAATTGGATACAAAATGAAGATCAGTTCGAGTAATTTCCATTTTACCCCCATTTTTTTCAATAAAAATGGTCAATATCAACCAATACCAGCACTGGAACCAACATGGCCCATCCTTACCCCAGAGAGGAGCACATGCGGTGGGCTACAGAAGCAGTATCCCTCCCTCCATGTGGCAGACAGGACTCGGGCAGATCCAGCTTACTGAGCAGAAGCTGGAAACATATGCAGCGATATAAAAAGGCCGCACAAACCAGCTGACTTCCTGTGCGCGGATTCCTTTCTCTGTCAGGTGGTCATGTTGCTGATAGATGCCGTATGTGCCGCGCTGTGCCGAGGGTGATTCAGAGCAGTCGCCCCACCGCAGGCGCTCCTCTCTGGGCTTTGTGACTCCACCACAGCCCCATGACTTGGTTCTTGGTTCCTCCCTGTGGCTAAGTGCTCTGGGAGCATCAAAAGCACACAGCCGGCTGACGTGGGCTGCAAACTGAAGTTATTTTGTGTGAGTAAAATTTGGTTTGCTTCTGGTTGGCGTTGATTGGTCAGGATTCAGACTGAAGACTTTTTACAGCCTGTGTTGAAACGTGTGACTAAACTAGATAAGTTCAACTGTTGCTCAAGAACCATGGCTCAGACTTCTCAAAGTGATTCTAAAGCCCTAAACTCCAACCATAAGAACATTTCAAAGTCTTGCTGGTAAACTGGGCAGTGCTGGCAGAAGAGGGTGAGAGTGGAGGGATACAGGAGTTTGAAAGTAGATCTTTGTGATCAGAAAAAAAATCAGGTCAATCTATGGTGATTGTATAGAAACCAGAATTGTTGCAGTGAAACAGTCAGTTTGGGACTATTTGGACCATAAACTTGCTAATTTACTCAGTTTACACTAACATATAGACAAAAGACTACGCTATTTATTGAATAGTCAGTTTAGATATGTGTTACACATTATCTATCTGGACTGGCTGTCACTGAAAGTCAGAACAACATGGCATACTTGAATCTGACTTGTCGAAGCATCTGAACCTGGACATAGCCTAGAAGTCCCATTTTTGTTAGACCTCTGGGGCTTGGTTTGAACAGGTGCTTCCACTGACATAACAATGGTGCACTGTGATTGGTCCATCTGGTTAATAAAGAAAAAACTAAACTAATATGTATTTGGATTTGTAGTTGAACCTGCTGCACTCTTGTAGTTTCCGATATAAACTTTGGTTGGTTTTGCCTTTGACCTGTTGACTCATCACATGTGCCCCACCACACACGCTCCTCTCTGGGTCTGCGTCTCCACCACAGCCCTCTGCCTTGGTTCATGGTTCCTCCCTGTGGTTCCTCCCTGTGGCTAGCTGCGTAGGGACCATCAAAAGCAGACACTTCTACCCCATAGTGAGAGTGTGTGTGTGGGGTCGACCGTAATAAAACACTCCAGACATCTGATAAAGCTTAAAATGTGTTACACTTCAAAAGTCAACATTTGGATTAAAGAGGTGTTTTTAAGTGGACTTATCTGATTCTAATTGTAGCAGTCTCTCTCTCTTTCTCAAGATGTTCCTGAGGGCTTTACTTGCCTAAATCAGGAGACACTAAAACCGTGAAATCACCCATAATCATAACAAATTCAGTCGTGTGGGAACTCTCTTTCTTTTAGTTCCTGTTTGTCCATAATGAAAAATATATACTGTCAAGCTCCTGGAAAAGATTTATTTATTTTTGTATGGTTATATGTACTTTTTAAATGTACTTAATCTCACTTAATTAAGTTTTACATAAGAACTGTCAAAACCCCAAATATGTGTAGAGTGGTGTGGCTAAAGCCCAGCTCCAGACACCGGATTTAGAGCTCTGCGTATTTAAGAACATTTAGGTGGAAATGATTCTGAAACAAATCAGAGACAAAGCCTCAGCTTCACAGAGTTCAGACTCATGTTTGTGCACCAACAAGCTGGGAAACAGTTTCAGTTTGATTTGACCGTTTTAGTTAGACATTTATGGGGAAATTGACAGGATTGTTAGTAGAAATGGTTATTCTATGTTTGATAATTAAAGATGCTTTATTATTTTCACGGATTTCATTTGAAACTGATACAGTCTGACAGTTTACCATTTTTTTGTTTAAAAGCAAATGGCATTTTGTGTGACATTAGAACTACTATTTTTCATGAGCTGAACTCAAAGTTATAAAATATTTTTTATGTACACAAAAGAATCATAGCTCAGTTGTTGCTCACAGATGTGTGGTAGTGAGCACTTCTCCTTTGCTGAGACAATCCCTCTCATAGTCTCACTAGTGTGGCATATCAAGATGTTCACATTCTGCAATGTGATAATATCACAAGTTTAAGTTCTGTTGTGAATAAATCTCTTCTCTTTAGTTTATTTACACTGGACAAACTCTTGTTCTGTATCATGTGGATGGACATATGAACAAGCTCAACAAGTCTACACTCTGACCTGCTCCGGCTCAGCTTTAAAGTAAGAAATGTAGAATGTGTATAACTCTTGCAGCTGTCGTCACACAGGTCAAGACCACTCTAATCTAGACCAAGACCTTTCTGAGACCACAGAGTCCCAAGACCAAGACATGGACCGAAACCGAGACAAGTAATTTTATACTATTTTAAGTGACTCAATTATCTTTTTGTGCAGTGCTTATTGCAAACTGTACCTGGGACAGGTCGCAGCACTCCTGTTGGAAGCTTAGCACAGTGTGGATGTAATGAAATGTGGTCTCCATATCGAAGACAAGACCAAGATAAAACCAGGTCCTTGCTCCCTCGAGACCAAGACAAGGCCAAGTCCACTAGAGAATGTGGATTTTTTTTTTTTTTTACTGAAATTTACAAATGATCAAAGACAGAAGAAAGCCAGAGCATTTCACCTAGTTGACAAAAAATATGTGGAATTTAACAAACTTGAAGCGAGTTTTAAGTCACATTGTTGTTAATGTCTATGTTTAATGACAGAGAAACTCCAAAGGTTGCTGCCACTGTTTTTTCTCTGTTGTAATGGCAACAGCAGCAACTTTAGGAGCTCTGTATAATGAAAAAGTATTTTGCATGTCATCTTATTAAGCTATTCTGGTTGTCTCTTTATTGACTGGGAAAAGTAAAACACAGACAGCCTAAAAACATAAGATGCGTGTGATTGCAGAGGATTAAGTCCAGGTTTGTTTAAAAGGTTACACAGGGCAGAATTTACATAAATCAATATGCGCTGGGCTTCAGGATGCTTAAGGACTATCTTCTGTAAGGTTTTAGTCGATTTAGCCTCTCAAGGTGGTTTCAGGTCCTGGAGGTCGTGAGGGGAAAGTGAAACTGCAAACAAGGACAAATATACATTACCTTGATTTGAGAATATTAATATTACTCCAAGTTATCGGAGAAACAAAATGACTTACAAAGAACATGTTTATTGTAATAAAATTGCTTTTGTTAAATATAACTTATAACGTTTGTTGAGGAGATGTGTCTGTGTCGAAAAGTTTAAATGATGATTTTAAAACAGGATGTTGACTTTGTCATTTAATACAAATGAGCTGATTCACATAAAAAAAGGTTTAAACCAGGAAATGTGCAGAGTCATTTTCAAAACTAAAGGTGATATTTTTGCACAGCGTAAGTGAAATATGAGCTTCAGCTAAAACATGTAATGGACTGCTATTAGATGATACTTAATAGATAAAGTGAATAATATGGTAAGCCATTGCAGATGAATAGAGAGAAAAAAAAGTTGAGTTAAGTGAGTTTACTCATTTAAGGAATAAAAAACATTTATATTTGTGAAATAAATATAACTCTTTCTGTTTAAAAATATATGGCCTCAAGAATGTTATGCTACTTGTCAGAGCCTGATCTTAAGAGACCACTCCAAGCAGGACAGGCCTGGTTAGTACCTGGATGGGAGACTGCTGGAAGACCGTGTTACAGTGGGACTACTGGATTGCTGTTGGGTCCTTGGGCCAGACACTTAAACCATCTTATGCCAGTGTCTGCAGTCACTGGGGGAGTGATCTCTGATTGGAAAGTGCTGGAGAAACCATTTACCATTAGCTACATTACTTTTGCTTCAGCTGCAGATCAGCCTCTTAGGTGTTTTACCTGACACCGTACATCATGTTTGTGGGTTTTTCATTTAAAAGTCAGTTTCTTTGTTAATAGCAGTCATTTCACAGTAAAATTGTAATTTAACGATAGTAAGTAGTTAAACACTGTGCCTGTTTTTCATAAGATTAGTCATTAGCACACATTTCTCAATCACAAGGGTAATTAGGCATTAACTGCTGTGTACTGATCTTGGGGCTTGATCCTGTTGGACTGAGAAGAAGAAATGAGACTTGATCAGTGATATCATGAGAGGAGACCTACAGGGAACTGTCCACCTTCCCAATAACAGCTGCAGAAGAACTGTGAAGGTCGAGGAGCAGCAGAGCTGTAGATGTGAGTGCACCATATCTCAGCAGCTGTTCTCAGTCACACACTTGTCCAGCCTCTGACCTCACAAACACACCTCCAAATAAAACCTAAGCCTGCTTGTTAAATGTGACAAAGAGCAGCAGCGATGAGCCCAGGTTCACCCAGAGACCACCGAGCTCTGGAGATGGGACCACCTCACAGGGTCTCTCTGACCGCGGAGTCCAGGATATGGGACCACCTCTTAAGCACACTCAGCACTTTGTGAAGTATGGCTTGTATGCAGGCCAAATCCTCTAACATGGGATCAATGAAATATACCTTAAATATAATAATATTTTGCATTAAATTTAAACTTTTAGAAAATATCCACACACACTGTATAAACAACACTCTTGTGCCTGTCCTCAGTCTACACTAAAGCCTCTAGTGAACTAACTCCAGAGGCATATAGATTACACAGTCTGACTTATCGACCTTTCTCCATCATTCAGTGAAAAAAAAATCCCCACACTGTCGGAAATAGAAAAACAACAAAGTCAACAAGCCGTTAATCCTGCACCGCAAAACACGATCCAATCACGTTCAAGAAATCCAGATGCCCTCCCCAGGCAGGACATGAAAGCCACACCAGCGTAAGCTCCGGAGGGCAGAGTGACCTCCAGATTAGAGCGATAGGAGCAGAGGAGCAGACATCGTAAAGGGCCAGACGTGCTAAAGCCAGACCTGACCTCTGCTGACCTGCGGACTGTGGAGGACAACAGGCTGTAATGACTCTCAGGGGTATGAACAGGTCACGTAAAACCATTTGCTCTGTGTGTTTGTGTGTGCATGTGAAAACCTTCGAAGAAATTATTATCTGTTGTTTGCTGAAGTTGAAGTTCCTCTTCAGTTTACTATTACATAGACAACACAGTTTCCGAAGTATACGCAGACATACAATAAAATGTCTAATTCCTTTTTTATGTCATTTGCTACGAAACGCCAAAACATAAAATAACTTTTTGTTTGGGAAAGTTTAGGCTACAAGTTACTAAAATGGTTAAATTTAGGGCTCGGGCTTGGGATAGGTTATGATTTACCCATTAAACCCAAAGAAAATTTCACCATGTGGCTTTAACCAAATTTTGGGATTATTTTACCTTTTGGCTTTATTGAAAAAACAAGGCGTGAAAACATGCTTTTTTTATGTTTTTGACATTTTGTAGTATATCTACTTTTTTCTGAGACTAGGCTGCACAAACGCGTACAGGTACATTTAAAACATTAGAAATAAGCAATAGTTTTTGTAAATGAAATCAGAAACTCATGTATATTTTGATCATAATTGCTTAAAATGGTCATCAGAAAGCGAAGATATTTTAAATAAAGTATATTAATTTCAATGCTAAAACACATACTGCATCAGTGTGAAGAAGCTTGGTGATTAGCCTGTAGTACTGCTCAGGAGGAAGCTTTGATAGAGATCTTCAATTCATCTGCTCTGGAATTGCTTATTGTCTTCTCCACAAGATTTCAGATTAGATAGTAACTAATTATGGAAAATTCACATTGGTCTTCAAGCAACATAGATTCATGAACTTCACTAGACTTATAGAACTTACTGAATTTCACGAGTCTAGGTGACTAAAAATGCTCAACTTTTTCCTGACTGTAAATATACAGGTGAGTGAGAAATGTGGGGTACCTAATTTTTTAATTGTGATGCCTTTCAATCTCTTTTTCACTCTCACAAAACCTTTGGTACATAACTTATTTCACGTGGGCTTTTGTCAATGAACAGCTTTTTCCAGCACAAAATCAAAACAGGTTTATTATTTTCAGCCATCACCCCAAAAAGTCAGACGGTGACTCACAAGGAAAGAAGATCATAAAAGAAGATCAGATGGTCGGCAAAAAACTCTCTGTAGATGTCTGTTTTCCCCAGAATTTGGTTTTGGAAAAATTGTTGAATGCTACATACTGTATATACGACCTAAATCCTATCTGAATAATAGCTTTAGCCATGGCTGTTCTCAGCAATTCACAAAACAACTTTTACTAATTGCAAGATTCCGCTGTGTTCTCTCTTTGTTTAGATGCCCTCAAAAGTCTCCAATCTCTAATGAGATGTTCTTATATGTTTCGTATCCTTACTGAAGTGTCCTCTTAATGAGACATCCTCCAATTATTTTCCTTTGTCCTAATAATTCTCCTATGTATGGAGTGTCATCCTCATAAGTGTCCTCCTGTTCTCAAGTCTATTTTAGATCGTATCACCTAAGATGTTCTAATGATGAGACATCTTTAATGTCTTCTGCCTTCTCAAATGTCCACGTAAGTATAAGTGTCCATCCTTGCTTAGAAGCCTCCTAATTCCTGCTTTTGCTTAAATAACCTAATGTGTCTTTGCTCAGATGTCCTCACAAGTCTCCTGTTCTTGCTCTGACATCTTTGTAAGTCTAATGTCCTTGCTCAAATGTTCCCAAAAGTCCATACGCTCACTCAAATGTCCTCATAAGTCTCCTGTCCTTGCTCAGAAGACCTCAAAATCCCTACTTTCTCTCAAATGTCCTCATAAGTCTCCTGTCCTTGCTTAGATGACCTTAATAGTCTCTACTCTCACTCAAATGTCCTCATAAGTCTCCTGTCTGTGCTCAAATGACCCTAAAATTCCATATTCTCACTCAAATGTCCTCATAAGTCTTGTGTCTTTGCTCAGATGACCTTAAAAGTCCATACTCTCACTCATATGTCCTCATAAGTCTCCTGTCCTTGCTCAGATGACCTCAAAGTCCCTACTCTCACTCAAATGTCCTCATAAGTCTTCTGTTCTTGCTTAGATGACCTTAAAAGTTTCTACTCTCACTCAAATGTCCTCATAAGTCTCCTGTCTGTGCTCAGATGACTTTAAAAGTCCCTACTCACTCAAATGTCCTCATAAGTCTTCTGTCTTTGATCAAATGATCGTACAAGTCTCTTCTCGCACTCAAATGTCTTCATAAGTCTCCTGTCTGGGCTCAGATGACCTTAAAAGTCCCTACTCTCACTCACATGTCCTCATAAGTCTCCTGTCTTTGATCAAATGATCTTAAAAGTCTCTACTCTTACTTAAATGTCCTCATAAGTATCCTGTCCTTGCTCAGATGACCTCAAAAGTCCCTACTCTCACTCAAATGTCCTCATAAGTCTCCTGTCTTTGCTGAGATGTCCTCATAAGTCTCCTGTCTTTGCTCAGATGTCCTCCTAAGTAGGCCATGAGAGGTTCTTCACAGCTGACAGAAGCAGAAGGTGGCTGTGTTTTCCTCTCAGCTGTGCATTCTGCCCGGCGACACAGAAACTCTCTCATTTACATACTCCTGTGGGAATAGTAATTAAAATCCATAATGACTTTGGGGGCTCGTCTGCGCTCGGGCCGCAAGCAGCTAATCCAAGCTTTGTGTGCTGACATGTCCCAAGACGACAACTGTCACTTCAACGGCATCTTTCACTATTCAATATGACAATGTAGAATTAGAACCTTTATACTTCTTGGATATTTTCAAATAGCCAAAGACTGATGCTTTTAAAATAAATGAATGAAATTGCTATGTTTATGCATTGCCCAAAAATTCCATAAAATTCTTTGACAGACTAAATCCTCAGATTTTTCAAAAACCTCCTCCTCTCTCCTCTGACTTTTTTTTTTTTTGCTTCTGAGACCTTCTCTTTTCCAAGGACACATGTAGTTAAGTAGTTTTTTGTTTTGTTTTTTAATATCTGTACTTTACGTGAGTAGTAAACTATCTGGAGACTTTTAACTTTTACTTCTTACATTTTTCAAGAAATAGCTGTACTTTCTACTCCCTACAATAAAAAAAAACAAAACAGGAGAGTTACTTTATAGATCCATAAACAGATTACCGGTAATCATAATGAATTTACAGTAAAGTACATCTCACAACCCAAACATTACAAATCAACTTCATGCTCTACAAAAAGTGCATGTAGAGATTGATTAAAATGTCTTAAAATCTGAATTTTAATTTGTATTATTTTTGTTCTGGTTAAGATTGTGTTACTTGAAGGATCTAGATTATTTGACTTGTTTTGAGAGGATTCTGCCTTTTTTCAATAATTGTTCTTATTTCAAATCAAATGTATTTGTCAACGATGTAAGACATTTTTACTAGTGATAATTTGATTCAAGCTCAAATCTCTTGAAAGCAGACAGAAATGTTTTGAAACAAGTCAAATATGGTGCAAAATCTTTGCATTTGTATTGTAATTTGGTGAAAATAACTAACATTAAGACAAATATTCTAGTCGTTATAACTGAGACTACATCATTATGATGGTGTGATTGTACTTTTTACTTAAGTACATTTACACAGGATTACTTTTGCACTTTTACTCAAGTAAACCAGAGTCATTTTTACACAAGTGTACTTTCACTTGAATAGTAAATTTCAGTACTTTTACCATCTCTACTCCCATCCAAGTACTGACCTGGCCTTGTCCCACTTACAAAAACGAAATCCAATTCTAGTTTTATGTCAATCAAATGCAGATTTTCAGTGGTTCTGATAACTCTAAAAATGCACAGAAAATGCACAGAATGAGGTGCCCTGGCTCATGAGGATTATGTCACTTCCGTGTTGCTTTTACTGTCCCCCTCCTCCTGGAATGCATACCCCCTCGCTCCCTGCTCTGCCAGCTGCACACAGGCTGGGCAGCGGGCACAAGTTAGTTAGCCCGTTTACACAGTCCAAATCCAACCACTAATCCTATCAGAAACAATAGAATATCTTTACCTCCCGCCAAGTGCTGGCTGGAACACATGTGCTTCTCTGTCAGTCAGACAGAGATTCTAAGAATACACTTCAATGAGCTGCTTTCAGTACTCAGAACATGGGCAGAAGTAAAGTGTGTGGGGTTTGGATGTCTCTGTCTGTGGGCAGGTGGGCTTCCTTTGGCTTCCTCACAAACACAACAGGTTAAGTCCTCCAGCTAATGTTGAATCTGATGTTAAAGTGAGATTTTTCAAACACTCTGACCTGCTTTATGACTGACATGCATAGTTTTGCAAAGTCTACAAAAGTAATCCTATCTTCAGAAAGTGTGTCAAAGTGATTAAACCTCACTGAACAAAGAATATACCCACCTTTGCACTTTGGTCAGTTTGCATAACTCGTTCCAGTGAGGCCTTTTCCATATTTCCATCTTGATTTTATGGTTTCCGGAGGCTCTTTTGTTCCTGGGTCTTTGCAGTCCACAGCTCATCACTCATCAGATAACTGTGCTGTCTTCTGCTCCACACACTTCTCTGTGAACGACCCTGCTGCTTACATCCAGTCGGATTCTTCCTATTGTTGTTGAAAGTCTGACACGTACTTCATCATTTCAGACAGAAAACTTTTTTTTTTTTTTTTTCCCCGCTAATCTGTGTATGTGATGTTTAAAGAGGATTATTCTAAAATATTTTGACAGCTTTACCATTTAAGACCACTGACCTCTGGAGATAGGATGTCCTCACATGCTCTCTCTAAGACCACTGACCTCTGGAGATGGGACGTCCTCATAGGGTCTCTCTAAGACCACAGACCTCTGGAGATAGGACGTCCACACATGGTCTCTAAAAAAAAACACTGACCTCTGGAGATTGGACATCCTCATAGGGTCTCTTTAAAACCACTGACCTCTGGAGATAGGACGTCCTCATAGGGTCTCTTTAAAACCACTGACCTCTGGAGATGGGACGTCCTCATAGGGTCTCTTTAAAACCACTGACCTCTGGAGGTGGGACGTCCTCATAGGGTCTCTTTAAAACCACTGACCTCTGGAGATGGGACGTCCTCATAGGGTCTCTTTAAAACCACTGACCTCCTGAGATGGGACGTCCTCTTAGGGTCTCTTTAAAACCACTGACCTCTGGAGATAGGACGTCCTCATAGGGTCTCTTTAAAACCACTGACCTCTGGAGATAGGACGTCCTCATAGGGTCTCTTTAAAACCACTGACCTCTGGAGGTGGGACGTCCTCATAGGGTCTCTTTAAAACCACTGACCTCTGGAGATGGGACGTCCTCATAGGGTCTCTTTAAAACCACTGACCTCTGGAGGAGGGACGTCCTCATAGGGTCTCTTTAAAACCACTGACCTCTGGAGATGGGACGTCCTTATAGAGTCTCTTTAAAACCACTGACCTCTGGAGATAGGACGTCCTCATAGGGTCTCTGTCCATTGACTTTTCAACTAAACAGGGAATTAAGTGAGTGTTTAGTTGAAAAGTCAATGGACAGACATTTAATTTTATTCAAACATGTGATTGTTGTCACATGTTTGAATAAAATTCTAATATTTTGCGAAGACTTTTCTATTTCGGATATTTCTTTTAAAACCACTAAATCCCATAGAACGACAAAGGCCCCGCCCACTATCTGATATTATGACATCATTCAATTACAGAACCCGCTACCTTTATTTGCTTTATTATTCTAAAAACGTGATCCTGTTTTCCCCTTCCCTTTGTCTTTTCTCTCTCCGCAGCCTGTCGTCTCCTCCCCTCCCTCCTCGCTTCCTCCGCTTGCTTCCTTCCCTTACTCTCTCTCTCTCTCTCTTGCTCCCTCGTTGCTGAAGCGGGTGTGAGACGGTATAAGCTCTATTTGCAGACACACAGGAGTCACCGAGGACAAAGTGTCTGGAACGGGAAAAGGGGGCTTTAAGCAGGGTGTGTGCGCCCCCGTGAGGCCTCATGGAGAACTGTCGCCGCACAGGGGGTCATCGAGTGGAAGATGATGTCATGAGTAATAGTTTACAGTCAGAACGATTGCAATGCATGGATTATGAACGTGTAATCCGACTTGTTTGTGAATGCTTGTTTTGAAAATGGATAAAGCAATACAATAAACTAAACATCGTAATCATACTTGTTGTAATCATAATGTAGGGCAAAAAATAAATTAAATAAATGTTTAATTTTAAAGAAAATAATGCAAAATTATTATTTCATGTATTATTAATACATGAAAATTGATCATTTGATTAATATTTTGCCCTACACATATTCAGAGAAATTCTTCTTATCATCTATGATTTTTTTTTCAGTGTTTTGAAGTGTTTAAATAATCTGACTATTTATTAATGTATTGAAGAAATACATTTGCATATTTTGTATGTTACATAACACAAAATCCATATATTAATGATGCATTTTTTGATATTTATTATTCATGTAGTTGTGCGTAACACATATTTTCTTTTCCCTTTATTCTTTGTGTGCCTTTTTATTTGTATTTTTTGGTACTGGAGGACACATTGTTGTAAATAAATAGATCTGCTACAAAAAAACAAACAAAAATACAGTGGATGATGAAATCGTGTGAGCTTTTGGGTAACGTGTACAGTATACGGAAAGGGGGAGGGGCTTCTGCATCAGACCTGTTATGCAAGAGGGGCTGAGGAGAGAGAGGGAAGGAGAAAAAAGGGGGATAGGAAGAAAAAGAGGGGGGTGACAGAAGAAGAAGAAAGAGATGTGGAAGGAGGGGAACAAAAGAGAAGGACTGTAAGAGGAAGAGTGGAGGGAAGGGTGAGAGAAAAAAGAGACAGGAGAGAAAGTGAAGAGAGCAAGAAAACAGAAATGGAGAAGAGAAAGGGGAAAAAGAGAGGTGGGGGTAAGACAAGAAAGGGAAGATGGGTGGAGAGGTAAAGGAAGAGAAACATGAGGGAAGTAGAAAGAGAGGAAGAAGGGGGAAGGAGGATGGGTGGAAAAAAAGATAAGTGGATAAGTGGTGGATTTCAGGTGAGGAGGGGTGACAGACGTGAAGAGGGTTTGTCGGGTGCAGAATATGATCAGATGCCCCGGTTCCTGAGCCGAATACAAATCCACACGCTGAGCTCTTTTGTCTGAAGAACAATCGCTTTCTCCAGACGGAAAAGTCAAACAAGTCAACTCACAAGTGCAGCGCAAAGACGACCGAGCTTTACCTGAAATAATCTCGTCTCGCTGTCTTTTTATAGCTTATTTGAAATGTACAAGAAAAGTAACACAAACTTAAAGTGGAGATTAGGTTAATGAAGAATTATTTAGGTCACAGTTTCAAAAATATTACATGAAAGTTTAGAAATGTGAAGCTGGTAACAAACCTAATTGGAACATGTCACAGTCAGGTCCAGGTGAACTCTGGAGACACGTCGCAGTCTGGTCCAGGTGAACTCTGGAGACACGTCACAGTCAGGTCAAGGTGAACCATCGAGACACGTCACAGTCTGGTCCAGGTGAACTCTGGAGACACGTCACAGTCAGGTCAAGGTGAACCATCGAGACACGTCACAGTAAGGGTTACCCATATTCATTGAGGTATGACTACAAATAGATGATGAACTTACACGACTGCAGATGTAATTCCCAAATGCAATAGAAGTCTTATAAAACATGAAGCTATTTGTCCTGACAAAAAATTCAGGGTTTAGTATTTCTGTTCACAAGTGAAATCTATCTTTCCTAGGGCGCCAAACGGGATAGGCCCAGCCACCTTCTGTAGTTTTCAACTTTTATCATGTCAGTATTTCTTCACAAATGCAAATATTCATAAAATTTATGAATATTTGCCAACGAAATTCTCACAACCAAGTCATGATGTCATAAATACAGTAGCAAAACTTTAAATTGTCCCACAGCTTTTTTGTCCCAAAGACAGTAGACTGAGATACATACAAGGACGTTCAATGCACCATAGGAATCTTTCAAATACACTCTTTTAATGACTGTTGTTTGCTTGCAGTTATGAGTGTGTATGAAATATGGTGTGAACAACCTCAGATCCATTCTCATGCAAATTGTCCACAGTCTGAGTATGATGCATTTTATTGTTGGTTAATGGTGACACGCAGATCAAAGAAGGACATTTATGATGCACAAGGTGACCAGACACGAGCGGCATAAATCATGATACAGTGAGATTATGTGAAGCTTTAATATGTAGAAGTATGCAAGATGAAATGTTGACAGTATTACACAACATCGATACAGTAAGTGTTATTTACTAACTTTTACTATCACAAAAAAAAATTGCGATTTACAAATTTCAGTGAATGTATTACTTTTTTTTTTGTCTTTTTTTTTCCACGAGTCTCAGTGAGTCTCATCGTGTCAGTGTTTAGAGGAAATTGTGTGGTGTACATACGCATTTCCATTGGTTGCAAGTACAATCTGAATACAATTGAAAGTAACCTGTCTCGTAGGACTTGTTGGACTTTATGGACACACGTATCAACCTCAATCGGCCATATTACATTATTTTAATTTGCAGCCATATTAGTCTTCAGCTGTTTATGCTCATAACTTAGCATGTCCTAGAACATGTTTTGTTTTCCAAAATGTTTCCCCTACAAAGTGCATGTGCTTCAGCAAACGACCAGAAACCTTCCAGCACCCGATGAAGAGAAAAGAACTGGTGCAGTGCTCCATGATCAAGATGAAAATCACACTGCTCCTCCTGAGTTCGATTTCCATCTATTGGTTGGATTTTCCTCACAAGTGGAGAAGGCTCTGGAGTGTGGTCTCTCTATAATTAGAACACTTCCTACTTGCCACTTTTTAAGGCAGAGGCACCACCACTTTGGTCTACCAGTCAAGAGGAACTGTCCCAGAGTGCTGCACAAACTTGTACACACAGGCCGCTCGGAGCAAACCTCGTCCACTTTCAGAGCGCCAAGGATCTTGTCAACAACTTGACAACTTGACTTTGACTTGAGAGATGGACGAGACTCCTCCTGAATCCTCAGTCTCTGCTTCATCCTCAGAAGACAAAGGGACTAAGTATTCTCTCCATCTTCTGACAACGTCCTTGGTCAAGAAGTAATGTTTCCTTAAAGACAATGTACAATGACATTAGGCACAAAGGCAAAGATGCTTGTACCAGATTCTTGCTTTCCAGCTAATTTCCATCTGTAGTCCTGGGGAGGGGAGAAGGCAGGCACATTTAACATGTTTTTAGTGGTAGAAGGAAACCGGAACACCCGAAGGAAAGTAGAAGATGCAAACTTCACATAGAGAGACCCCAGGCTGCCCGGGAGTCGAACCCAGGACCTTCTTGCTATGAGGCTTGAGCGCTAACCACCATGTTACCCAATTGCTTCCATGTCAAGCTTACTTCCATGCCTCACTTCAAAGTCACATTTTGTTTCACACCAGAAATGAACATTGCTCCCTTTTTTTAATAAAATAAAAAAATATATATGAACAAACATTATGATATGTACAGTGGCCCTGAATTTGTTTGCGTATTTGTACACATTTTTGTATTTGTGTGTGAATTTTGCCCTTTTTTAAATACTCTGTCCAGCCTGGAACAGCTGAGTGCTTCCTTACTGTACCGGTTCCCATGAGCGGTGATGATCTGAGGGGCGAGGGGGGCCGTTAAAAAGAAAAATGTGCTCCGGGCCCTCAGCTCTCTGCGGGGCAATGAGAGATGATGGCTGCTGACAATACAGCCTTCACCCAAATATGTGCTTCCTCTCCCAGCTGTCGGTACCAGGGGCCCGGGACCCCCTCCCCAAATACAGAACAGCACAGGGGAAACTGTAGATCCCTATGAAGTGCCCCGGACAGAGATGGGGAGATGGAGTGGAGCTGACAGTAAATTACCGCCAACGGAGAAAGAGAGGTCAGCTATGGAACAATGGGGAATAACTGTAGTAACTATACTGGTGTTTGGAGTAGAAATATGCAGAAAGAAGAATAGAAGTAGTAGCATGACATACAGTATAACGCATATTGAAACATTGGTACTGAAAGAATCACCAGCCAGCATCAACAGTCCTACCTAATTTGAAGTTTGTTTCCAAAAATATGATTCCTTTTTTTGTTTGTTTGTTTTTACATAAGAATAAGAACAGAGTCAATCACTTTGTCGTAAAATTAGGACATGCCAGGCTCCAACGGCAGTTCTGACCCCTGCCCTACACTAAGTGCAAGTTCCATTTAAAACTTAGAAAGTGCCTAAAGGCAATGTGCTCTTGTACAGAGTCCTCGGAGCAGTGTAAGCGCACGTCCAAGAGTTGCACATCTGTAGAGAGCTTATTTTTCCCGGATTTCACAGCGGTCTGATTTGTCTGAATCATAATATGAGCATTCTCTAGTGAATCCACATGAATTTGTACAACTTTGGACAAAAAAGGACTGCAGTGGACTGGAGTTGGTGTTCAAGACACTTCGCAAGAATCTCACAAGTGTCCCGAACTGAACTTGCCTCACAGTCAATGTTCAGGAGAGGTGATAAGTCACACTGACAATTGTAACTGGCAAACGTATAGATTATTTTCTTTGACTTTTGCTTCGGTTTTAACAATCAGGAAAGATCAAATCCTCAAAACCAAAGCAACAAACCATGTTGAGAGTCTTCATACATGAAAAAAAAAATCACATCTCACATTACATCTTTATGATAACATCCGATTTAGCATAGCATTGTTTGAGGGTCATGTTCCATGTTTCTACTGCTTTCACTTGCAGTGGTCTCAGTGGTCTAAAGCCAGATCTTCAAATCTTTGTAAAGTTGTCTGTCGAAGCGTAGGAACTGGTTGGTCAGTAAAACTAAAATCTGCCAACAACCTTTGGAACAGAGACTATACTGTAAATGCTGTCAGCATTTGTTCCACTCTCTGAGTCTTCCTGCATTAAATGAAATTTAATGCAGGAAGCAAAAAAACAAGCTTCAGGGCATTTGGACTATAAGCATCATATACACAACACCATATACACAGTGTGACACCAAAACAAGTTGACCAAGTGCTGTAGTTTGTAGTTTTTATGCTTGTCTGAAATACTTTCTCTTATGTTTATTTGCCATTAAAATGTTATACTCTATTAATAACAAAAGAACCCTAAGTGAAATAAATTAAAGAAACATATTTAATGCTGTACAAGCGAACACTGCAGGCAAAGTAATAACATCACATGGAGACAGAAAAGTTACATAGTGCATTTTAGGAACTCCTTTCAACAACAGTATGACAGAAAATTCAGCCTGACCATAAAACTGAAGTTGACACGTACATAAATGCAGGGTTATTGGTGGAAAGTGGTGGCAGTAACAGAACCAGGGAAGTTGATCTGACTTTAATCAATTACAAAGGGACATATGGGGCCCCTCCCTTCTCACACGGGGGGAACACTATCCCCATGAAGTGTCCTGTGTACAGCCCATCATAGAAAGTGAAGCTGACAGTAAACTACCGCCAACGAAGACGACGGACCACAATGCAACTGTCTGAGCAAATTATGGAAGTAACCAGATCCTTTAGGATGTTCTTTTGGATACATTTTGTGTTCATGACATGTGCACTTGAATGTACTTTGAACAGTGAGTGTAAGAAGCAAATGTAACTGAGTTGTACAGGTTGTGATGCAGTAGAAAGAAATAAAGGCCAGAATTAGCAAGGCTAGTATATTTTCTACTGTATGTTGTTTCAGATTAAATCCTGCATTCACCTTGTGATGTCATAAAGGGATAATGCCAGCTTAGTAAACCTCGATTCCTTCAGATCCCACGTAGTGATACTACAGGTCCTGAGTTTGCAGTGCATCAGACTGCAGGTCGTGACACTGCGGGTCCTGAGAATGCAGGTTCTGATACTGCAGGTCGTGACACTGCAGGTCCTGAGATTGCAGGTTCTGATACTGCAGATCCTGAGAATGCAGGTCCTGAGATTGCACGTCCTGATACTGCAGGTCGTGACACTGCAGGTCCTGAGATTGCAGGTTCTGATAATGCAGATCCTGAGAATGCAGGTCCTGAGATTGCCCGTCCTGATACTGCAGGTCCTGATAATGCCGGTCCTCAGATTGAAGGTCCTGATACTGCAGATCCTGAGATTGCAGGTCCTGAGACTGCACGTCCTGATACTGCAGGTCCTGAGATTGCAGGTTCTGATACTGCAGATCCTGAGAATGCAGGTCCTGAGACTGCACGTCCTGATACTGCAGGTCCTGAGTTTGTAGGTTCTGATACTGCAGGTCGTGACACTGCAGGTCCTGAGAATGTAGGTTCTGATACTGCAGGTCGTGACACTGCAGGTCCTGAGAATGCAGGTTCTGATACTGCAGGTCGTGAGAATGCAGGTCCTGAGATCGCCCGTCCTGATACTGCAGGTCCTGATAATGCAGGTCCTCAGATTGCAGGTCCTGAGATTGCAGGTTCTGATACTGCAGATCCTGAGACTGCACGTCCTGATACTGCAGGTCCTGAGTTTGTAGGTCCTGATACTGCAGGTCCTCAGATTGCAAGTCCTAATTTGTTTAGTTTTTCCTTGCCTAGAAGGAGGGTCTAAGGATAGGTGATGCGCTGGACAATTATTCATTTGCTTGATTACTCCTAATCTGCTTTCAATCACTGTTTCTGAATGTTTATTGTTTTATAGAATGTGTATTATTTTATTTTTATTTTCTACAATTTGTGTTTGCTAAATTTACAATCTTGGGAAGTCCTCAGAGACGATTATTGTTGTGATTTAGGGCTATACAAAAATAAATTGCTTTTATACTGCAGGTTCTGAGCTTGCAGGTTCTGATACGGCAGGTCTATTTTTTGCTGCCATTTATCACAACCTCTGTGAGTTGCTGCCTACAGACAGTGATGTTATAGGCAAAAGTTCGATCTGAAACATTTGTGCAGACTGTGGGCTTACATGTGTTGTTTTTATACGTATTTATTTAACATATCTTTTCTGACTATTGATGCTTTGCCTGCTGCGTGAAACAGTCCGAGGGGCCACATCTGGGCCGCAGTTTGTCCAGGTCTGCTAGAACTAAAGTTAAAGTTGGTCATTATATTGTCTTTGCCTGAAGAGAATGATCATAGGGCAGAAGTAGAGAGTGGAAGCTGTTACAAACAGGCGCACATGAGCAAGAAAAAGAAAAAGAAATGAGGCAACAGTGGTAATTCTTTGGTAGAATTCCTTTCACTGAGTTTTGAACAGTTTAAAGAAAATCATTTTTGGGAGTGTCTAGACAAAACGCTCCCCATAATGCTTTTCTTTCAACTGTCCCCTTTACATAACCTCCCACTATAAACTCTGTGTCTGTCTGATTGAAACATCATCTCCTTATTGCTTCTGCTGCATGGACACGTAATAGCCTGGCGGTCTGCTGTATCGACCTCTTCCTCCCCTCTTTAGATGACATTACAGCAGTCAGGGCTCACGTGTTTGGAGATTTATACACACAGATCATATTACCGAGGTCCTGAGGGAGTCCTGCGAGCGGAAGACATCAAACAGGAGCAGACTTAATAGAAGTATATGTAGTATCCATCACCGACACTGTCTCCCGGTGCCGTCATCTCAGGACACAGGCTCATCTTTGTGTCTTCTCTGCGCCAAATGATCCTCGGTAAGATGAGACAGACAAATTCGATATACATTTTCTAGGGAGCACAAAGTGAAGATGCACAAAAATGGACAAACTTTTGATCCATAAATTAAAAAGAGGCAATGTGTTATAAAAAAAAAAATGCACACGTCTCAAATACAAATACTATGTGTACTACCTTTCTTCAGTCTTTAATTGTATCTAGAACGTTGTAAAGCCAGTGAAGATGAGTATTCTAGGCACAAATATGGACAAAAACTCAAGACACTTTCATGAATTTGAGCAGCAAGTCTGGCAGACCTGTCACAAGTCCTTCAGACTGATAGAACTGACACTGCAGTCAGACAGAAGAAAGAGACAGCTGTTCACACAAATGTGTCAAGGTAAAAAAAATATCTAAATGGAATGACTTGGAACAACATTGTTACTGTGGCATCCAGGAGGTGACTTGGTTCTGCTAGATGGATTTTTGCAATATTTAGGAATTTGTAAATTCTTGACAATTGATTCCACCATGTGTTTTGAGCCAGTTACTGTGTGGAAGACCAAAACAGCCCAACAGCAAACCAAATGTGCGAAATATGCAGAGTCCAAACCAACATGGCGGTGCCAATATTAAAGGTGCACCGTGTAACTTTCTGGAGGTGAAAAGTCAACTACACAATTCAATAGAATTAGAAAGTTAAAATCACACTTTGGATCATTCTGAATGGGTGTAAATACGTTTTATGCTGTAATGTGAAAAAAGACAGCTACATCAACCACTTTTCTATACAAACAAAGATGTGTCAGCTCAAAAAAGAAAATTCAAAAAATACTCATGGAAATCTTTTATTCGATGATATTTGAAGTTGCTCATTGGTGATTGGGAATAAAAAATTACAAAGAAAAAAAGGGGACTCAAGACACTCTTCATACAGAAAAAATTAAAAAGCATTTATTTTTCTGGGCTTATTTGTTATTAACATATTATTGATTAAAAACGTGCTGGTTATTTACTTCCATAAAGATGTGTCGGCCCTCCTCCAGTCCATTTTGTGGTCATACAAGCCTGTTCAAAGTAAAGACACCAATTTTTATTGTTTATTTATTGCAGCGAAGAAATCTAAATGACAAAAACATGCTTTTGTTCAAGCCTATTTTTGGCCAAAACATTACACAATGCACCTTTAAAGTTTATTGTACCAGAATTACAGAGTATTTAGATTTTTGAAACACATGCATGTAGAGGAGCTTTGCTTTTCTTTCAACTGTCTTTCACAAATTGTTGGTTTCATGGTTTGTTTCGCTGTTATTATGACACTTAGAGTCTATCTAGAATGATTGAACTCAAATCAGACATAGAGGAAATCCAGTGTCAGGCTAGCTTGAATGGTTAATTAATATATATTTAAAGGTGTATTCAAAGGTATTTGAATACACCTTTAAATGAAAAAAAAACTTATTTATTCAAAGTTGTTTTTTTTTTTCTTTAGCTGTCTTAATAAAAAATAGAAAGAATGTATATAACCATATTCTGTAAAGATCAATAGGACAAGTTTTTGTTATGTTTGGAAAAAAAAAAAAAAGTTTGAACACCTCGCTTGGACTACACCCGGCTCAACTGTGGCTACAGTATTGGACCACATGCGACAACCTAATATTGTCACAGGGACAAGTCTTGAAGAGAGCTGCTGAGTCTGGTGAAAAATCCTTCCAAACAAAGAGCTGCAGCACCTCCTCTGTGGCCACTGCACTCCATCTGAAGTGAGAAAAACAGTTGGAATAATAATGCAAAGTCTGTAATACATCACCTTTATCATAGAATAATCTTACGATATTAGCATAAAAACAATTACTTTAGTTTTTTATGTGACTTTCGTACCTTGAATTGGTCCAAGTACAGTTAGAACAGTGTGCGAAGGCCCAGAAGACATTTGTGGACAAAGACAAATCTCTGTAATCACACACAGGCATGTTTAAACAATAGAACAGAGCAGGAGACAAAGAGAAGGGTGCAGGCTGATAGACCAAAGAAAAGATGATGCACTACCTGCACACACAGCAAGACTTTCCTCTCCCCCAGACCCTCCCCCTCTTTCATTTTTCTCTCCATCTGTATCCCTTTCTCTCTATCTCTCCCACTGTCCTCATTTTCTCCCACACCATCTCTTTTCTGTCTCTCTCTCCTTCCTTCACATCTCCTCCTTTCTTTCTCCTTCTCTTTCCAATACTCCCTCCTGTCTCTCACATCTTTCTTTCTTTTCTCTCACTCCCTATGTCCTCCATGTTTTCTCCTCACCTATCCTTTTTCCTCCCTCTCTTTCCCCACATTATTTTTTTTTCTCCATCCACCACTACCCCTCTCATATCTCTCTTTTCTCTTCTCGATATCTGTCTTTTTTCCTCCTCCTCTCTTTCTTTCTCCCTTTCCGCTGCATCCCTCTCTCTTTCTTTTCCCAAAACATCTGGGTCCCCCGTCCCTTTTCCTCTTCTTTTCTTTATGTCTCTCTCTTCTCCCTCTCTCTCCAATATATTCTCTCTCCTTTATCCCTTTTTCAATTTCTCTTCTTCTGTCATTTTTTCTCTCCACAGCTCCACTTCTCCCTCTTTCCTCCCTCACGTCCCCCCTCTCTCTCTTTCTCTCTCTCCATCTGCTCTTTTCTCTTTATCTCTATCTATTTTCTCTCTTCATCTTTCCCTCTCTCCTCTCTTTTTCTCTCCCTCCATCTACTCTGTCTCTCCCTCTTTCTCACACTCTCTCTCTTCTCCTCTATCTCTTTCTTGTCTTTATTCTTCTGCTCATTTTCTCTTACTCAATTTCTTGATCTCCCTCTCTCGTTTCTCCTCTTTGACCTCCACCTTTCCCTCTTTCTTCCTCTTTTTCTCTTCCTCCATCTTCTCTCACCCTCTCTCTCTCTCTGCCCTTCTCCCCTTCCCCCACATCAATCTCTCCTTCTCTCTCAAGCCTATTACCGTAATGATAGCAACCAGTGACGTAATGTATCTATATAACATTACAGCACACGGCGATGTATGGGACAAAGAGAGAGAGAGAGACAGAAGGAGGGAGGGGGGCAGACAGAGGGGCGAGCGAGGATACTGCAGAGACCACAGCACCAGACATATAGATCTGTGCCATTGAAACGCATGCATTTTTAAACAGCCAGATCTATAGAGGAGAGAGAAGAGGCCAGGCAGTAAACGACAAACAATATGAGAGATTGTGAGGCTGAAACTCAGCTATTTACATTGTTTCCAATAGTAAATGTGACTATTGTTCTAGATTTTGAGAAGAGGGGAGTGAGGTTAGATCAATAAAGAACAAGAGACAAAGTTGGAAATTGTGTAGAAAATAATAGTATCTTATAAAATCTGGTTCTGTCAGTTGAATTCTAATGAGATTTGTGAGTGAAGAAACTCTTAAGAATCCATCAAGCCGGACTTCTATTGAACAATTTAACTGGTTGCCTTGTGGTGAGGTCATCACAATGCAGCATTGTAGTTTGGGTTGAAAGAAAGAAAGAACAAACAAACAAAAACAGGTCACGTGATTCTCTTTCTTGAATGAAAAAAAGTGTTGGCAAAAGTCAGATAAAAATTTGCTTTTGTAATTTTTACTGATCACGTCCATCTGATAAGCACATATTTATGGACTACTAATCATTACACATGTTTGGTTTAACTTGGACCACACATTAAACGGCAAATAAACTGGATAATTCCTTTTTTAACGTTAGCATATTTATGGCTAACAATTTAATTACTTTTAATTTAATTGCTTTGTTTATATTCCCGGCTAAACATTGTGTGTTAAGCGGCTCTTTTATCATCTTTCATTCAGTTGTGTTGTTCTTATACATACAGTATTGACCTATATTGACCTTTCTATTGGACAATCAATGCTTACTACTTTTCCAGATGCATTATGGGAAATTTTGAGTGCACTACTTTTTGTCCTGCTGGACATTCGGACACCCCTACTAAATGGCTTGACTATATAGTAACACAGTAACATCAAGTGACGCTTGATGTTACTCCAAACTGGAACCAACGACAACAACAGCAAATTAATGTGGTGCCTCCTTCTCAGCTGGATCAATCTTGCGCCGAAAATCAAAAACTCACACAAGAAGTCCAGTCACTGAAATCTCTAACAAAAAGACTGCAAGAAGAGAATAATCATCTAAGGGGCTCACTGCAGACTCAGGAGCTACAGGCGACTTCTAGACAGGGTTCGTACAAAAAGGAGAAACAAAAGAACGAAAACCTCCTGAAAGAGCTTAAGAAGAAGGAGGAAGAGTGCAAGAGTTTGACCAAAGATACATTCTCAAACTGAAAACCACGAAGCAATATGTCAGTTTGAGAAAAGCTTTCTAGAACTAGAAGAGCTTAAAAAGACACAACATCAGCTCCAGGAACAGCTAAAGAGGGCAGAAAATGGCAAAATGTTTTACAAGAACCAGCTGGACACATTTGATCACGAACATCGAGAAGTTTTGAGCAATAATGGCTATGAGCGAATACAAACCAGTACGTCTTCAGAAACAAAGACCTTAGAGACGAGAATCTGAGGTTACAAGAAAAATGTCAGCGAGAAACCGAGGTCCTTTGTGAACAGCTCAGAAAGGCGCAGCAGAGATCTGCAAACTTACAAGTCAGTTTAAATAAGACGCAACAGAGCTTGGTGGAAAATCTAAAAATCCAGTGCAACTAGGAAAAAAATGAAAGGAGAAAGAACAAGATCAGGTGAGAAAGCTGGAGCAGACGCTAGAGAAAGAGAGAGAGGCGTTTAGAGAGACCATCAAGAAATGTTTCGCTGCGTACCAGGCGGTCGCAGCAAAAAGCCACTAGACCCGCTTAAACAATCTTCCATCGCACTCACCTTTCTACCACTTCAGGTAAGAGAGAGATGTCGTGAGATGGGAGGTTGAAAAATAAACTGCAAAGAAAAAATGTCAAAAAAAAAAAAGCCTCATTGTTTTGATCATGGCGTGGAAGTTAATCTAATATAAATAGCTAATTCTAATAGCTGTACTTCTTCAATTGATCGATTCTATATTACTAAAGTCAACTAAACTTCAGTGTTGCAAATGCTTTTCTAATAAAAAAAAATGACTATGAACTGACAAATATACGAATCACATGTGCTGCTTCATTGATCTGCATGAACAGATCTAAACTACACCATTAAAGTTGGGGTAAAACATTTTTTTTTTTTTTTTTAGTAAACTTTGTCTTTTCTTCAAAATAGTATATGGTATATGCAGCACTTTGTGCTGTCTGAGTTGAATGATAATGAATTTGAGTTCTTATCAGCGGCCGAATGCAGCACTCTGATTGGCTGTGTTTGGGTGCTACTCTCCAGTTTTACTTTGCTGTTTATATAAAGTAGTGATGAGACTCAAGAATGAAACCTCAAGTTGGTGTATTGTTTTAAGAAAAAATCATGTGACCGATACAGGAAGTGTGTTGTTTGGATGTGTCGCATCAAATTGTGTTTACAAGGAAACAAACTGTATCAACCTGTTGCGACTGGATTGAATGCAGACTGATTGCTGTTGCTGTGCCTGTTGCTTCTACATTTAACTTCATGAATTGTTTTAGGACGTTTTCCACAGTTCTATCTTTTGACACCAAATAAGGTAAATGTCTTTCTTCTTTGGACATTATTTATCAACTCACACTAATTTATTTTGCAAACCATCTTCACTGGTTCTCTGTGAAAGATTTTTTTATCTAAAGAAAGGAAATTGGCATCAAACAAGATAAATCACCTTGGACCAAAGACACTGCAAAAACATTTGTTCCTCAATAAAAATGTATAAACAAATTCACTTTTTAGTGTGTTACAGTACATAGTTCGTATGATTGAACTTTTAAGCTTACACAATCCCATACACATGGTAAAATTTGCAGGGTTGGGGTTTGCAGCATGTAAGCTTTTCCATCATATTTTCATTTTGTTTATCTCCAATATTTCTAAAACTACTGCAGAGGTCACTAGAGAGTGACCAATACAGTGTCAACACAGTTTGTGTAATGTGTCAATACACTTGAGGCATCATCATCCCATCACTACTGTAGTAATCTCCTGGTACAGGAGCACCTCAGGGAACAATACTGGCTCCATTCATTTTTACTGTCAGGACCCTCTCCCCTTTGCTGTGGATAGTTTACTACCAGTACCTTTTTCCTTGAGTGGGAGTATGCTCAGCCGGCATAAACAAGTTTGTTGAACTCCTCAAAAAGCAGGGTTTGTGGTGGAGTCAAAGTTACCTACGACCCACAGGTAACAGGGAAAGATGTTGTCAAACTTAGACCCATTATGGCCAACTCCTCCCACTGGCCACAAGCTTTGAGGTAAAGACTTAGTGTAAAACTTTTTCATATGTCATAGTCGTATGTAATATATGTATTATTTTTATTAATTCTCAACTTTATCAGCTTTAACATAGAAAATCGAAATTAATACCAGTCTGTATTATTAACTTATTATAAACTATACCCTGTGTTTACCTGAAACCTAGTCACTCCATATACTGCTATACCCACTTTTATTACTGGAATGTTTAGGACATCCCACTTCACCCTGCGCTCCACAAGCACTGCTGTTTGAAATACTTGTACAGGAAGCTTTTCTCCCATAAATTACACCTTTGGGAACCTGGATTCTAGGAACAGAACGGCTCAAAACACCTCTCCAAAAAAGCTGATAATTGGGAATGCGTTTTTCAATGCTAACAGTCTGAAGACACGCGGGTCCCTTGGAAATATGATAATTTGAGTGTTAATCTGGAAATGTGCTGACAGCGCCGCACAGTACTAACGAAAGCTGAGAACATATTAGGGATCAAAAGGTGAGGAAAGGGACGGTGCTTTTCCTAGAAGCCTCAGACATTTAGGACCTCCGAGGGTGAGAGGGAGGTGAGCCGGCTCCGGGTCAACTCCAAGGTCCTGCAAGGCACCGATGGACGTCTTTATGGAGGTCTGCACTGCAAAAACTGACAAGAAATTCTCCAGTTGGATTAATCGAGACATGACTGATCTGAACATAGAAACAGATTCATCAAGTGGTAAGCCCCACCTCAAATCTTGCAAGTTAACTTAATACATTTTTCATTGCTAAAAACTATATATAAAACCAGTTGTGGTCTTCATTTGCCAGCTTTTTTAGGCTAGAGTTCACACATTTAATGTAAAATATACTGTAAAGAAAATATTGTTTAACATCTGGTCCCGGTCATAGTCACAACAGCGTACTCATTAGTTTACTCAAGATTGTATTTGGATTGAATTCCTGCATTTATTCATCTTCCCAATAGTCACACCCACATCATGAACTTTTCCTTTGGCCTTGCCCACATCCTGTGATTATTTCAAAAAAGAAGGAAAGAAAAAAACAAAACAAACAGAGTATAAATGTGTCGTTTGACCAAAGTTCATTGCCAATATGAACAGATGGCGATTGTCACTATGAAGAAGCGGTGCTCATCATAATGAAGAAGCAATGCTGATCACTATGAAGTAAAGTGAGGTGGTGATCATCACTGTGAAGTAAAGTGAGGTGGTTCTCATCACTATGAAGTAAAGTGAGGTGGCGCTCATCACTATGAAGAAGGATGAGGTGGTGGTCATCACTATGAAGAGAGATGAGGTGGTACTCATCACTATGAAGAGAGATGAGGTGGTGGTCATCACTATGAAGAGAGATGAAGTGGTGGTCATCACTATGAAGAGAGATGAGGTGGTGATCATCACTATGAAGTAAAGTGAGGTGGTGGTCATCACTATGAAGTAAAGTGAGGTGGTGATCATCACTATGAAGAGAGATGAGGTGGTGCTCATCAATATGAAGTAAAGTGAGGTGGTGGTCATCACTATGAAGTAAAGTGAGGTGGTGATCATCACTATGAAGAGAGATGAGGTGGTGGTCATCAATATGAAGAGGAGTGAGGCGGTGATCATCACTATGAAGTAAAGTGAGGTGGTGCTCATCACTATGAAGAGAGATGAGGTGGTGATCATCATTATGAAGAGGGATGAGGTGGTGGTCATCACTATGAAGTAAAGTGAGGTGGTGCTCATCACTATGAAGAGGGATGAGGTGGTGCTCATCACTATGAAGAAGGGTGTGTGAAGAGGCGGTAATCAATAGGACTAAAAGACAGAAACTGAAAATGTGTGAAATGAAATATAGATATTTCATGGCAGAGAACAAAAGTACAAATGGGAAAAACCATCTGGCCTTTTGACATCCTCACATTATATGCAATTCTGTACTTGTAAAATTCTAAGTGTCAACAATCAGTGATTAACAATTATATTTCAACATACAAATTAAAGTAAATGCAATGCTATTTTAAGTGTACTTCTGCAGCATTTTACTAGTTTTATAATGTTCATGGATCAAGAAAAACTATCTTTATCGATCAATGTAGCGGAGCATAAATCTTTCACATATTTTGTGGCAGTGTACCTGTGGAGCCAGTTTCCCCTGTGTCACAGAACATTCCAGCAGTCATGTCCAGCAGCAGCAGCAGCACTGTCAGAAGAGCGTGGATGGGTGGTCGAGCTCACCAGGGCCCCGCGGTTCACAGTGACTCTCCCCGGCGGGCCCCTACACTGGCTCCTGTCCCTCACATAAAGGGCCCCTCTGTGTGGCCGGTGGAAGCAGCGGTGCCGGAGTTTGTGTTACAGCCACCATGGAGGAGGGTATAAAGCTCAAATGAGGCAGAATGAATCTATGTGTGCACTGTATGTCTATAGCTATAAGTAGTTACACTTTCAACATACAGTATGTCAATACTAAAAGTGATCTTAACCCACTTGGATGAGATTTCCAGAGCTCACAATGGAAACAAATGCACAAGTTGTGTGAGTTTTAGTATCAATATCAATACCAAATGTTCTGTCGCACCTTTGATACAGACTGCCGAATACGTAGAAAACAAAAGTGGACAACTGCTGGACAGGCTTTTTTTTTCCAACAGGGTTTTTTGTTTGTTTTTCCTTTGCCGAGAAAGAGGTTTTAGGTATAGGAGATGCTCAGGGACATTTATCCATTTTCTTTTGCAGTTGGACAATCTTTTGACCAAGGACTGTTCTGATTTGATCATCTTCCAGTTTGGTATTGACCAAATTGCTTGATTTTCTTCATTTCTCTTTGCTAAGTCAACAGTCTTGTGAAGTCCTCAGAGGTGACTGTTGATGTGATTTGGGGCTCTACAAAAACAAACTGATTAGTTTTGATCAAATAAAATACTGTAATGGTCAAAACAATGAGGTTTATCTTTTGGGGACTACCAACTGCACCAAAACACCATATTTCTTTCATTACCTTATTTTTGAATCATGCCAATCTCAGTTTTTTTCAGTAACAGAGACAATAACCAGTTGACATATCTAAATCTTTGTGTGATCTTATTTTAGCATGTGCCCGTTCTGTTGTGTTTGTATTTTGATTGTGTCAGCACTTTCACACAAGCATGTTTTGTCTTCATTGTATGTGAGATTATTTTTGTCATATTCAGTAAATCTTGGACTGGCCGGAGCACAATGGAAGCTCCCAGGAGAAAAGGTCCATATACTAGTGCAGCATTTTCTGGCATCAAAAACACGAGCAGATCCTCCTCAGCCTCGGTCAAGACTGTTGGGTTAATTAATGATCGTGATTATTCAGGTCATAACATCATCCTGACAACTAGAAAGGACATTCAGGTGGTTGTAGAAGAAATAAAGATGAAATGAAATTACTCTTATGCATTATGTAGAAAATGTTATACATGTTTGAGTTCAGCTTTTATAAAAGCAACACTTTCAGAAATAATATACATATAAATTGAATATGTACGGAAGCTTAATGCATTCATTTTAAATAAATTAGTTTATGTTTTTACAAGGAAAGTTTCTGTTTTATTGTAAAAATTTTCTTTTTCTGTTTAAACGTTAAAAGTTTTGTCAAAAACAGACTCGTGATGAGGACATCTGCTCATTCAGCTCCTAACTTGCTCTGGTTATTTCATTTAATCTGCTTTTATTTTATATTATGCTTAAGGCATTGGGAGATTTTGTTATTTTTGGTCCGAACTCTTCTGTCGCGTTCATGGCAGGACTGGGTCAGGAACTTTATACAAAAAAACAGAAAACTTTTCTCGTAAAAATAGAAACTTTACACATGAAAGATAAACTTTTTCACGTTAAAACACACAAATGTTTTATTCAAATGAATGCACGCCGTAAATATGTCTAATGCTCACTTACATGTACTCATACAAATTTAACCAAGAGGACAGTAGAGTGTACCTTAACCTCAGTCACACGCTCCGTCTGTGTTGCGCTGTTTGCACACAGACTGCGAGGCCTGTTCGAGTTGGGACACTTGCAGGTTCTGCAGTCTGTATTTGTCCAAAGCCACGTGGATTATCTATAGTCAGCACATTAGCATTAAGAAGAAAAAAAATCGATATTTAAATCATTTCAGGTCTAGCCTCACACTCAGATTTCTCTTTCTTTCACCTCTTTCTGTCCTCTTGATCTTTCCTCCCCTCATCCCTTTCTCAAGCAGGATGCAGCCATCATTTCGGCCTCCTGATTATTTCAAACTAACCTTTAACACAAAATAGATTTACATTGAGCAAAAACATGTGTCTTAGAGTCAAAACCTGAAATCACTTACCAATAATCACATCTTTTAAGGCTAGATTTTGGAGACTAATTTTTCCATTAATTCCCCACCAATAGCAGAGTGGTTAGTGCCCTAGCTTCCCAATAAAGAGATCACGGGTTCGACTCCCAGGGTAAGAGCCATATCAACATCTCACAGTCTCTCTGGGTGAAGTTTGCATGTTCTCCTTTTGTTTTTGCATTTATCTTAACTCCTCAAGACCGTTTTTACTTTCAAGCAGTAAAACTAATAAACTTTTTGCTGTGACCTATTCCCTCCCATCGAGCAGAACATGTCCTTGAACACTAACTTGTACTAAAGCCAATCACAACATCCATAAGCAAACATAATAAATCACAGTTAGCTTGGTGAATCAGATAAGAAAACCGATAGAGATCTGCAGATAATTACAGCACAGTGCCACATAATTACCTCCAGTCTTGTACTAATTATGTCTGTCTGATTAAGCCTTCTTTTGTTTTGGGGATTTGGACTGTGGAGGAGTTAGGAATGGGTTTCAAATGTTTATCTAATATAGGATGACATAAGATGATGTATTATTGCACGTGCATCATTTTTAAAACTGAAACTATTTTCACCAAAATAGTTTCAATCAGAGTGAAGTAAAAAGAACCTGCATAGCTTAATTAGTTTCGTTTTGATGTAAAGCAGGCCATTTAGGTGCAAAAATATGTTTCTATGTCAGTATGGAACTTTGTAAAGCTAATAAAAGGTTCTGGCTTGGTTGACATTTACAATTTAACTGTTCAAACATTTACGTCTACTTCACAAATATTTTAGCGTAAATGTGGATGGGAGAGGTATGAGTCAAAATGGCTTTAGTTCTCCTGCTTCAGCTGAACTTGATTGTGATGCATTAACAAGCTAACATATATTTTAAGTGGATCAGGTTTTCTGCAGGGTCTTAAAGAGTCTAAAAAAAAGTATTAAACAGAAAAGTTTGAATCTAAAGCCTTAAAAAGTCTTAAATTTGTCATTGTAGTTCTTCAAAATTTTTCCATTTTTCTAAATGAAGCAGATTCTGTCAGATTTCTACAGCTTTATTAAAAAAATGTGAGACAGTTGGTGTGTTTCGGTTGCTGTAAATTGGTTTCTTGTTTGTTAATTCATTTGCACGTTTTTCAAAATTGTACCAAAATATAAAATATATATCTTAAAAAGCTGTACAGAAAAGAAGCAGCTTATTTGTGAGTCGTGTAGCTCAATGCCAGGTGCATTGTAGCAGAGTGGTTAGAACTCTGGCTTCCCAAAACGGAGATTGTGGGTTCAACTCTCAAGTCGAGCCAAGTCAACATCTCACAATCTTTTGCATTTTCTGCTTGTGTTACCGTGGCTTCTCTCTGAGTATTCCAACTTCCTTCCTCCTCAAAAGCAGGTTAATAGAACTCTTGCACGTATGTGACTAAACTTGCTTCGCCGCCATTAAAGATGTGATGCTACTATTGAATCTAATGGGAAGAAGCCTAAAATGTTGCTTCTGTGGTTCATTTTTGCCATTAAATTAGTCTGTAAGTAATCGGACGGCTAAAAAAACATTTTGTGTCCTGACTTTGATGGATAAAGAGTGCTCTGAATCTGATTGACTTTACACCATCTTATTTCATTAAAACGTTTCCCTGATGAAATATATTTTATTATAGTCCTCTACATTTAATGTTGACCATTTAAACAATATGATCTTGAGACAAAATTGAAAACACTTTGGGCTCCGACTAATGTGAAGCTTTTGTACATGATAGAAAGATTTTGAATTGTTTTAAGACGTTAGTTAAGTTATTAACCAAATTAAAATACAAATCAATACAGCTGCAGCTTAGTTAATGTAAGACTTGACTCAATTCTAGTCAAAACTTAACATTCCATTAAAAAAATGTATGTAATGATCTATATTCAGCAGAACTCCGATAAAGTTTGATAATCCCTTCTGCCTCCGTTGAACTCAATGGTATCGGTCTCTGCCAGCCTGAGAATACACAATGCATGCTGGGATAGCGTGAAGTCAGCTGCAGGAGCTCTCTAGGGCCTCAAAGTTAATATTCCTGAATGAGAGTGAATGGTTATGTGTTTCTAACCCTGTGATGAGTTGGCTGCTGTTCAAAGTGTTCTACCTCCTAAGGCCCAAATTCAGTAGGATCGGCTCCAGTCACTCGCAATGGAAACAAGCGATAGAAAATGAATGAACGAGACTTTGCACCTTTGACCTAAACAATTCAGCAACTTCAATAAAAGACAAAAGGATTGGAGCAAAATCTTTTATTTCCTCAATGAAGTTTGGACACTGCAAACTTGAAAATGCCAGAAGTATCCTGAATGACAAAACTCTTTCATTCTCAGAAGATCAAATCAATCTTTGGAAGTCTGACTAACATCAAACCAACTTAATTGTGGAATCACTTAAAGATGGTAACATGGGTTTGTCTCTAGGCCTATTTTACTTCTCCAGGTTAAAACACATTATCCATAGGTTGGAATTACCAACTCAAATCCAATTCCACGCTGCGCAGCCTCCTTCCCCGTACCTGAGGGCAGGACCAGTTCTCTTTCACATCAATGGAAGCCGCCTCCTTCAGAAGACGTGCCTGAACTTTTCCGACCCCATCATTTGGGATAAAACGACATGCATTCCAGCTCCTGCCATTTCCGAAGTGCACCTTGGGTCTATTTTACAGTGAACGTGCATATCGGCTTTCTCGAAAACGAATTAGCAATCCACGGTTTGTCTGCGCGCATGCTAATCCCGCGGCGGACGTGCGCGGCTAGCATGTGTTTCTTATGAGTCAATAAAGATCTGCATTTCAAATAAAGATAATAGGAAGCAGAACGGCGGTGAATGAAAGAGAGTTAGGGTGGAGGTTAGGGGGAGTGAGGGGTACAGTGGTGGTGGGACATTCCTAAAGCCTGATGTCGGAGGGAGGTGAGATTAAAAATATCCCGGCTTGTTCTTGGAGGAGGTCCAGGCTGGATCATATGTGTTGAGAAAAAGCCAAGAAGCAGTGCATTGTGGGAGCAGAGATTGGGGACAGTTGCTTAAGGGTTAAGCGGTTTTCAGATCATTGAGTCCTTAGGCAAGACACTTGAGGCTGGGTGAATGATTTGATCTGTTTGATCGGGCTGAATAAAAAGAAAATATTCATATTCAACCATGTTTTAGCAAGTCTGATTATTACAATTATGTGCCTTGCTCAAGGAGTTCATCTAATAAAAAAGTAATCATCTGCCACTGTCAGCTCACACAGCACACACAAGCTTGGCAATGGAACTTTCACGTGTATAAAGGTTTGTTTGAGCTACGATTGCTTGGTTAAGCATGAAAACATGTAAATTGTGTTCTGATTTTGTAAGTGTTCCAATGCTACTTGATAAGGGAATGTGCTCCTGTAATTTTCCTACAGATTGCATCAAACAGGGATTTAGTACTAACTAAAAGGGTAGCAAAAAGCAAGCCAAAAGCAGGCATTCTTTAGCCAATCAGTGTTAACAGTTTCCTATAAATAAGGGGGGGGGGGGGGGTCGTTCAGGTGCGTCCTTGCACTCTCTGACGTCCCACACAGGCACCGCTGTGTGGGTTCGGGGCTAGCCTGTAAAGCCTGATGTTGATGTTTGTGCATAATAGACTTTGGTTAATTACCTGTTTTTTAGAGGGTCTGCCAGTGTTGCCCACCTCTCCTTCTTCACTTGACCTGAAACTGTGCCTCTGACTGATCTGTGCGCTGGATAATGTGCTAGGGCTGGTCTGGATTAAACTCCAGTAGCGTTGTTGGTTGTTTTTATGAACAATTTCATTAGGTTTATTTATGTTTATTTAAGTTAGTTTAATTCAGTTTTTTCCTTTCTTCTCTCCATCCCCCTCAGTTACATACTACACATGTTTATTGTCATTTAGCTAACTGATTGCCCTTCAATGTACACTTTACTGTTCTTGGTAGGGAAATTTGTCACAGCACAGCACCCTGGGTAACAATTCTAAATCTTCTTGTTAAGCTTGGTTAGAACTGTAGTTGGAGGATTTTGATGTGCATGTTTTGGGTTGGTGAGAGAAACTGGAAAGAAATAAACACACAAGGGCCAGACAACGGAAGGTAAACCTGGGTTATTTTTGCCGTGAAGCGAGAGTAGGGCTGGGCCATAAATTGGAGATCGAATCGAAGTGTCAATTATTTGGTGGATTTTGAATTGAAAGATCAGAAACCATTACTTTTTCAGTAAAAACTTGTGGTTTGGAGCGAAAGTCAGATTATAAAGCAGAATATTGATATATAGTTCCAAAAAAGTCCAATAAATGGGACATATTTTGGTTTTGTTTATGTTCATAGATGGCATTTTTCATTATGATAAAAAATCATGATTGTATTTTTTTCACAGATCGCCCAGCCCTATGCGAGAATGCTAACCAACCTGCCTGGTGATACATTTTGTTGAGTGAAAAAGAGATTTTAAATAAAAAATAAGCAACAAACTGTCATGCTACTACTTTTTCCTCTTTCATACCTGAGTTGGCCTTATGCCCTTCTTCCCTGCTTTCTGATGTAAATCTTGTTCTTTTTGCCTTGTCTCTCTGTGCCACTCTGCCCTGCGTCTCAATATGAACACCGTGTCCTTCTACCTGCAGCCCTGCACTCTTGCCCTGTGCCCCAGTATGAGAGCTGTAACCCTCTACCTGGTGCAAGTCCTGTGCCCTTCTGCCCTGCGTCCCAGTATGAAAGCTGTGCCCCTCAGCCCTCCAGCACAGAGGGGCCCACCGCTGCTGCTGTCAGAGGAGCCTGGATCACACCTCTGGTCTGTCACAGTCACAGCTGATGATTAATGCGAGCCGCAGTACAGAAGCAGCCACACATGGGAAGCTTTTACTCATTATAAAAATACAGTAACATGTGTGAGAAAGGGGGCTGAGGAGGGCAGGGCAGTCAGGGAAGATCAAAGTGTTACTAGATTCACAATCAGTGTCAAGAGCTCCTGTGCTCCAGGCCAATGCAAAAGAGTGATGGAAAGTTTTTAAATGTGCATCAGTGGATGTGGGAGGATATAAACACAAAATGATCAGAAATATAGCAAATGTTAATCCCAGTCTCTTTTTCCTCTGATTTTTTTAAGCCATCAGGTAAGATCAGTTTGATTATTTCCTCTGTGTCATTTACTTTGCAGCCAGTATGGAGCTCAAACTTGATCCATGAAACACATGACTTACAAGTGCTTTAATATTTCTAACAAATAGACGATAGATGTCAAAATAAAAGTTTAAGACCATGTTTAAAAGATAAGAACAAGTTAGCTTATTGTGATACGGATATTTAAGTTGGCGTAAAACAAAACAATTTCTGCATTTCTTTGGCTGATCGGCTGCATGTTTGTAAAGATAGAATTACGGTAATCATTTGAGATGAGTTAAAGAAACGCTGATTCAGACAGCTCTTGTAACTCCAACATACAGACAAAAATGCAATACAAATGATACTGGTTCCATTCTTTTCAGTTTTTTTGTTCAATCTAAAATAGCGCTACAAGCACAACTGTTGATGATGTTCCAACCATAGACATTAAATTAGTAGACGCGTAATCAGCAGCTGTGGTCTGTTGCTACAACACGAACAGTGCAACGGTAGATGTGACGACGCAAATCAATTGAACACAAGGGCAGAAGTTGAACTTTTACGGATAAAACGAGCTAAAACAAGCCGTTTCAGCAAAAACTATGAGCAGAACGGACTGATTTGTGCAATACGAAGCTTTATTAAACAACACTGACAATGTTTTATTGTGTTTCCCAAACTGAAACATTCATAGGCAGAAAACACTATTCACTTGGACACTCCTTTACAGAGAAGTGAAACTTTATGTACAACTTGTATTTGGAGATGTTTATGTAATTTTTCTGCTGTTTTCACTAAAAGAGGAAGATTAGTGGTCATTAGAGTCTAAAATGGTGCACTATTAGCTTAGAAATCTCTATTTGAAGTTTGCTAGCCTTTAGCAGTTTTAAATACAATTTTAGCCTATCTAAGCCCAATAACACAAAAGTTTGTAAACTCAACAGTAAGTTGTAAGGAGGCTTTGATCTTTGCTAAATGTGGTCATTGGGTTTGTACTAGCAGCTGGTACTCTTCACATCTTTCATAACTTGCGTATTTTGCGGGCTAATGCTAACGACTATAGGTAAACAAACAGGAGAACGCTCCGGACTAGCTTAGATGCTAAGTGTTGGAAAGCATCATAGTCGAACTACGCATCGAGTAATTATATGTCTACGGTTCCAACCATTCCTGCCAATCGATTCGTAAGCATATCTTTATTTGGATATTTGGGTTAGTGGCATTTTTTCAACTGTTCACTTTCTTTAAAACTAGTGGGTCATACTTTGCTATTAGCTCCAACACCACCTGGAAGTGGCCTGTTTTCGAATATGCTGTACTCCCTGTCTTTGCTCGACTGTCCCATGATCAAGTTCTTTGTGTAGTATTGAGCTGCTAAAAAGGCAGTATTAAAAGGCAGTAAAAAGGTTAACACAAGTCATCATATTTACACTAATTGTTTGTACATATATTTTGTTTGATGGGACTAAAATGAATTTCTTGTCCCACCTTTCAAAGAATAATATGGCAGAGCTAAAGATTAACACAGAATAGTAAACTTAACAATGTCAGAAAGGCATTTATTCATTTTCTAATGAACTGTAGCCTATCCCAGTGACTTTGGGCCTCAGGTAGGAGATCACCCTAGGACAGGGGTGGGCAATTATTTTTTATCGATGGCCATATTTGAATCTAGAAGTGGAAAGGGCCTAAACCAAGGTCATAGGTGCAGAAAGTATAACAAGTATCTGTATCTGTGAAATATAGGCTATAGAATCTATTAATGTCCATTTTTTCTATTTATCACAAACCCATTTGTGAACACATAATTTATAACTAAGTCATAAAGAAAACAAACATATAAAGAGTAACACTTCATCTCAAAAATATGCCACTGGCCTGATCAAAACAGGTCATGGGCTGCATCTGAGTCCCCTTATAGGACTGCCCTAGACATTTACCAACTATAGGCAAGGTTAACACATCAAGACAGACACATACAAACAAACATTCACTCTTATTCATTCACTAGGGACATTACAGTGTTGGGAAAAAAACCTTGACTGTTTCTGAAGGTAGGAATACCCTGAGAGAATGCACAATAACTTGAAATCATGAGATGCTGATTTGGCTTGACCTGGGATTGGAACATTCTCCTTAATGGCAAGTCAGAGAACTAACCACTCTGCTACAGTACACCTCTAGGATTTCAGAGCTGCACAAATCATTTCTGGGAATGACAGCAATCAAATAAAAAATCTGACATTCCAGGCAAAGCAAATAGTAGACCTATAATACTGTTTAACATTTATGGAGATGACCTCTGAAGCAATAAAGAAAAAAAAAAAGATCTGACAGATATAGCACCATATCAGAGCAAGGTTGGGGATATTTTTTAAAAGGTTAAAAGAAATCTAACCTTTTAAGATATAAGGACTGCTTTCCAAGAGCGGCAACAGTAAATGCCAGTGCAAAAAAACCAGGCTGATAATATGTCACAGACTCTGCAATCTGATTCTGACTCATACACACGACACACACACCAGTTGAATGGATAGACATGATAGCTACTTCCTCTGTGGATCAATAAAAGAAAGATGAGTCTGATTAAATGGAGAAAGAGAGAGAGACTGAGTGAAGGAAGCCGGAAGAACAGAGGAGGGGGTTCATTTGGAGTGTCACACAATAGCTTGAGGACTGTAAAGACACACATTTGTATTCTCGGGGTCGGACTAGCGTCATCGTGTTGTGGCAACGCCAAACGAAGGGGAAAACAACAACGTAAAACAACAACGTAAAATAACTTTAAATTTAAACTTTCACTCACCACCGCACAGTGGTTGTTTACAGTTTCCAAACATTAGTATTTGAGCATCTGGCAAGCATTTTTACGTACAGCAAGTTGATGTTTTCCCCTTCGGGTCGTGGGCAAAAAAAACAAAACGTCATCAGTCCGACCTCGAGAACGTACAGCTATTTGATGCTTTCTCCTTCGCGTCGTCGGCAAACAAAACAAAACAAAACGTCACGTCATCAGTCCGACCCCGAGAATAATGTATTTAGGGGTAGTTTATACGACAACGAGTTTTCACGAATCCGTGACGTTTCCATGTCAAATTGGCTTCTCTTTTACACCACAACGAGCTCCGTGTTCAATGAATCAGCGTTCCACTGGATACGATTCAAGAGGTAGTTTCACCGAGAACTTTCAGTGGAGACACCACGGTGTAAACAGGAAAACACGGTTTCAATGAAGACGGTCACGTCACTGACGTGCAGTAGCCGCTACTTTGACACAGTAGAAGAAGACTGCCCAGTCACCAAAAATGTCTCTTAAACCAAATTGCACCTTTCATGCGTCCAGCTTTCTTACCTGCGTGCAGAGGAGGAGACACAAAACTAATCCAAGGCCTCTCCGGGTGTTGATTCAATGAGTCCATTCAAATCCGTGTGTTCAGAAAAAATAAATAAATAAAGTTTGCGAGCCGTCTTCCCCTTGTTTGTGTCCAGCTCTCGGCGATCTGTGTCTTCCTCACGCATTGGTCCTCGAACCTCCGTGTTTGTTTCAAGCAAGCAATCTCCCTTTTTGCTCGCGCGCTGGTCCTTGTTGCTTCGTTTGTCATTTTATTGATATGAAGAACTTGTAAACCTGTCAATGCTCGTGTTATCGTAGGCTGCGTGGGTTCATGGTAAGGTCATCTGGAGTCCTAGCACAACACTGCCACCTCCTGACGCGGCGTACGAACTACACCATTTTGGGTCTATCTACGTTTCCATGTAAAGGAAGATTAGCTCGCCACGACACCATATAAACTGTGAGCACAAAACGTTACGACTGTGACGGTTTTCTTGGGAACGTTGTCTTGTAAACTAGGCCTTAGTCTACAATTCCTTGTGCAGATTTAAGAGCTGACCATCTGTGACATTGAAGTGAATGGTGTGGCGACATTTTCTGTGGGTTTAACAGATAAATCTTAACCTACCCCAAGGCCCAGTCCTAAACTTACCCATTTTAGTAACTTGAAGCCTAAACTTGCCCATTAAACCTAAAGAAAATGGACATATTTTTTAAATTTACCCCTATATAATATTTCATTGTATATTTGTGTTTTTTTTTTTTCGAAGAAAGGGCATGATTTTGTGGAATATTCAGCATTTCTCTTCCAGAAACTATTGCTAATTAAATGGTGAGTGTGTTATATTTGTTCGCACATGCACAGGACAGGTCGTTGATGGAGCTACGTGCTTTTAAAAAGTCAGAAATTGCACAGTCTGTGGGGCTTATTGCAATTTATAATTAGCATCAGCAGATATGTGTGCAAATGTGTTGTGTCTGTTGCTGTCGAGGTAGAATAAACATTAAAATCAGTGCAAAGTGGAGTCATTGTAGCTCTTTTCTACTTGTGGGTGCTGTAGATTTTTAGAATTGGTTGTAAAGTCATGTGATTTATAGTTCTTCCCACTGCTTCTTTCTCCAAACACAGCTGATGCTCCTTTTTCTAACTGTCTACTAGTTTTCTGTTGAAACCTTGATGCTGCTCCAAAGTTAGTGCTTAGTGGTTTGTACATTGAATTTAGGAATGAGATTTTACGATAAAACATAAAAATTGAATGTCATAATGTGGTCCACAATGCACAGTCCACTTAAGTGACAGGATCTTTGCACAGACTCCTCCACAGACAGCACAGACAGACCACACTGGAAACGCACACAGTTTAGCAGCTCATTTGAGGTCAGCTCCACACTAATGCCTTGTAGGAAATGGCCCTGAGCCAAAATAACCATGGGCTTGTTGAATGCACCCAGGCATGAAGCATGGAGACCAGGAAGAGGCGGGCTGAACCGAAACAGAGGCAAGATTCAACCATCCACCAACATTAACAAGTCCTGTGGGAATCATGTAAGGAGCTTTGTTGATTCAACTAATAAAAAAGAGTTTTTGATTGGAAAATGGCAATGCAAAATGACTTAAATTTGCGACATAACGTGATGCTGAGTTTTATTATTTAAATTGTAACTTGCTAAATAAATAGCTTGGATTACTGCGTGCCTCACAGCAAGAAGCTTGTGAGTTTGACACTCGCTTGGGCCGGACCTTTCTGTGTGGAGTTTGCATGTTTCTTTTACTTTTAGCCAGGCTTGCGCCACCTAGTGCCTCCACTCAATTTCATTTAGTTTCAGCTAGGTCAGGTATCGCAAGACTAAAGACAATTACCAAAAAGCAGGAACTAACCCTAACCCATATTATGTTTATTATGTTGGTACATTAAGTGGCACTATATTGTGCTTAAACATTATAAGCGGCCCGCCAATAACGTTGAAGAAATTAAAGGCACACAGGTGATTTTGTCGCTGTGCGTTAACAAACCATAGCTGTTATACTTCCATGTAACAAACACGGTACAACACGCTGGAGGAGACAGCAAACCGGTTGGATTGGTGGTTGAGTGGGTAGTGCGGTGGCCCTCAACACAAAGATCTTAGGTTCGATTCCTGGACCCCTCTAGTCTACAATGAGAGAGTGTTACAGGACAAGTGAGCTGGTTGCTATGGTAATGAGTAGTTTACTGTTGCCAAATTGGCCTAAACCTTCATATTTTTTATCTTAACCTTTACCCAAACCTTTTTCCTAACCTTACCCGTTCTACTAAACTTAACACTGTCCCTCCAACCTGACAATTAGCATTTACTAAGACCGCCCCAAGGTCTGTTAATACAAATGTTATGTTATGTAAATAAAAACTTATTGGTTGTCATAAAAACTATACTTCATCCAGCAAAAGGGAAAAAGTCTTGTCTGGCTGCAGTTTCAAGCATCTCAAAATGAGGTTTGTTTTGCTTTACTTCCGGTCCTCGCGGTGGAGGGTCCTCCTCATGGAGGTCTGCGAGGCAGGGTCCTCCTCATGGAGGTCTGCATCCAGACACTCGCGCATTGGTCAGAAACAATCAGGGGTGAAATAGCAGACTATATATGTACTACCTCTTTGATCTTGAATCAAATATTAATTTTATTAGTGTACCTTTTAATTTGCAGCAACAATCACTGACACTCATGTTTATGCTCTACTTCCTGGAAAACAAAACAATCAAAAAGCAGTGATTGGTGAAATCAAAAAAGTCCCCGCCTACTGTGAAGCGAACGAGCCCCAACGATGCAATGTCAAACAGTTTCCACAAATTGAAATGGAGCCGGCTGATGCATCAGGCTAGGGGGTTTCCTCCAGGCACTCCAGTTTCGCCTCTGCTTTTTGCTGTGAAACGAGAAGTTTTTTTTTGTTGTTGTTTTTTTGGCCAATGTTATTGATTATTTTCCTCATCAAATACATAGCTGGAGTTTAGTTTTGATTAATTTCTATAACACTAATATTATTTATTATTTTACCTTGTGATGTTACTTAAAAGCTTATACATAACGTTGTCTTCATTTAGAAATCCACACACCTTTACTAGCATTTTTTAATTGGATCCAGGCTGTGAATTGGCTATTTTTAGCATAATAACAATAATAATAAAATAATAATAAACATATTTACTACTCAGTGTAACAGAAAATATTGAGCCTTTTTGTTTCAATCTCATTGCAGCAAAAAAGTCAAATAAAACTGTTCCCAAAAAGAATTCAGCTCAGGTTACGTTTTAGTGTTTTGTTGACATTGCGACATTGTTTATCTGAGATTAAAAAATAATTGTTAATGTTAAAACTCCATTTTATGACTTCAGAATGTGGAACAGAGCATTTGTGCATGAAACAAAACACTGCTTTGAGCATGTTTTTAATGAGGGAATAGCACTCAAACATGAATAAAAGTTGACTAGAGTCAATTTTGTAAAATACATGACCTTCAAACTTTCTCATTCTAAGTGGTTCTGTAATGACTCAGTGGTTGGAAACCATACATTATATGTATGTCATCCTACTTCAGACATTCCAGTGTTCCCTCATGACTCTCCATCTTGTTTTGGCCTGTGACCAGAAGAGCCCGGCCTGCGTTCCCGCTCAGACCATCTGTGGGGTCAAAGGCACACCAGTGTGTAAGGTCAGCCGCGTACTGTCCACCATGACCCCATCAATACCAACGCACTTATGTGTAATAGAGACCCAGGCAGGGAGGTCCGTGTGTGCGGGGGTCTGGACTGGGCCCTGCGGCGGGGCCCTTGAAGTCGTTACACAGGTCAGCAGAGGATGGCCCCTGATAAGTGCAGTACTGGGCCATAATGATGCGAGCAGCTGCTGTGGGTTACAGTTAGTGTACAGTGTGGAGTGTTTAAAGCAGTCTGGATCAGGATGAGTTCAAAATGCAGAAGACAGCTTAGACATTTTTCACAAAAACAGTTAAATTCTAAAAATGTTGCCTTTTTCACTTTGATAATATTAGCAAGGTTTCTACATCTTTGGCCATGTCTAAATCCAATTGGCTATGTCATGGCCTATTGTGGCAAGTAACAATGTATTTCACTCAGGTACTTAAGTAGTTTAAGTCGTAATAGTGGTAGTACACATATGTCAAACTCAATGCCCAGGGGCCAAATGCGGCCCTCCACCTCATTTCATGTGGCCCTCAAGGTCTTTTAATCTGGGCGTCTTAATGAAATGATTTGTCTAAAATTTAAAGAGTAAGTCATTTTCTAGAATAATGCACATGTATATATTCAGTAAATGTCGCTTCAAATAATTATACATTAATCAAATACAACTAATATTTAGAGTATTTCAAAAATTAGTAAGGTTAATTTTAGTTACAATTGGCCCTTCGAGGACAACAAAGATGCCAATGTGGCCCTTTGTCCAAATGAGTTTGACATCCCTGTGGTAGTAGCAAACATGCACCGACACAGGAACTTAAGCCTGCTAGTTTATCACAGTCCTGCTAACTTTTCCCACAGGGAGTTGACACTTCCTCAACCCTGTTGCTCATGCAGTTCCAGGTGTGTGAGTATCACAGGTGGAGAGGGACAGGTGTGTGTGAGTAACACAGGTGGAGAGGGGCAGGTGTGTGAGTAACACAGGTGGAGAGGGACAGGTGTGTGTGAGTAACACAGGTGGAGAGGGTCGGGTGTGTGTGAGTAGCACAGGTGGAGAGGGGCAGGTGTGTGAGCAGCACAGGTGGAGAGGGACAGGTGTGTGAGTAACACAGGTGGAGAGGGTCGGGTGTGTGTGAGTAGCACAGGTGGAGAGGGGCAGGTGTGTGAGCAGCACAGGTGGAGAGGGTCGGGTGTGTGTGAGTAGCACAGGTGGAGAGGGACAGGTGTGTGAGTATCACAGGTGGAGAGGGGCAGGTGTGTGTGAGTAGCACAGGTGGAGAGGGGCAGGTGTGTGAGCAGCACAGGTGGAGAGGGTCGGGTGTGTGTGAGTAGCACAGGTGGAGAGGGACAGGTGTGTGAGTATCACAGGTGGAGAGGGGCAGGTGTGTGTGAGCAGCACAGGTGGAGAGGGGACAGGTGTGTGTGAGCAGCACAGGTGGAGAGAGGACAGGTGTGTGAGTATCACAGGTGGAGAGGGACAGGTGTGTGTGAGTATCACAGGTGGAGAGGGGCAGGTGTGTGTGAGTATCACAGGTGGAGAGGGACAGGTATGTGAGTATCACAGGTGGAGAGGGACAGGTATGTGAGTATCACAGGTGGAGAGGGACAGGTGTGTGTGAGTAGCACAGTTGGAGAGGGACAGGTGTGTGAGTAGCACAGGTGGAGAGGGGACAGGTGTGTGAGTATCACAGGTGGAGAGGGACAGGTGTGTGAGTATCACAGGTGGAGAGGGGCAGGTGTGTGTGAGTATCACAGGTGGAGAGAGACAGGTGTGTGTGAGTAGCACAGTTGGAGAGGGGACAGGTGTGTGAGCAACACAGGTGGAGGGTGACAGGTGTGTGAGTATCACAGGTGGAGAGGGGACAGGTGTGTGTGAGAAACACAGGTGGAGAGAGGACAGGTGTGTGAGTATCACAGGTGGAGAGAGGACAGGTGTGTGAGTATCACAGGTGGAGAGAGGACAGGTGTGTGAGTATCACAGGTGGAGAGAGGACAGGTGTGTGAGTAGCACAGTTGGAGAGGACAGGTGTGTGAGCAACACACCTGAGTTCACTCTGAGCTGATTGCAGCAGTGAACTAGAAGCACAGATCAACCTTCTCACGTGGGCATTTTTTTATTTTGTCCTTGCTCTTCAGCATCAATTATAGTTTTGATATTCAGTGTCCTGTCACCAATGCGATTTGAACCTGCAATCTATTTCTAAATCAAGTGCCAAACTGCAGCCCGGGCCAAAGATTAGTTTCTGTTGGGCCTCAGATTTCCAGAAGACTTGACCCAAAAGGCAAACAAATGCATTTAACATTGAGTACCTTCACTATAGATATTCAACGATTATTATTGTGCTTTAAGCCTGAATACATTTCTTGTGGCACTTTTAAAACATGTTCTAAATATATCCATTGGACTTTTCCACTGTATGACCACTTTTATATAGCCTAGATCATTTAGTTTGTTTAGCAAGAAACGGCCTTTGATGAAAAAAGAGTGGACACCCCTGCAGTAAATTAACTCACAGCATTGACTATCATTCCCCTCCGTCGCCTGGATTTATGTGTGTTCCTCCTGTAGGCCATGTTGTGGCTCATGAGTAGCATCTAGTGGAGAAACGGCAAAATGCACTTTTAATACTTTTAATACACTAACAAGTGACATTAGATAGCAAATAAGGACCCGATTCAAATCCAACTTTGTGTAACTAATAATATTGCAACCACTGTATTGTACCATAGGCTATTTAATCTATTACCTTGTACATTTATACTGATAGCCTATATGCGCAGACACTTTTTTTTTTTTTTTAATATCCGTATCTTGTACCTTTTAGAACAAGGGTGTCAAACTCAAATGGGGCTGGGGTCAAACCCTTTGGAGTCAGAGTAGGACGAGGGCTACATTTTAAAACATTGTGTTTTATTCAATTTTGGCTATATAAAGCTAATATAACACATTTACTCATCTAGATTTTATTGTATCACATTACATTACTTTACATTCCATTATATTATATTGTATTGTACATGGTTATTCTACCAACATTTTTGACAAATAATATGGAATTTGCTGGATTCTAGTGCATGTTTTTGTTTTATTAGCACAGCAATATAAGCCTTTCTATTTCCTTAGACTTAATATCCATTCTGGCCTTTGTGGCTCATCTCGTCAGCGCTAGGCTGCTGTGTTTTGTGGGATCTGTAGTCCATTTGTTGCATGCTTTTATCAGGGGGGCTCTATCAATTATATTTAGAAACCATCTCAGGGGCCACATGAAATCATCTTAGGGGCCAACAGCTTGATCACGGCTGTTTTAGAGTGGTCTTGTGTCGTTTTTATAGAATTTGTTTTAGAAAGAAATAAAAAAATATGTAGGACTTCAAATTCTTCATATAATTTGTGATACACCCTCTAAATTTTGATTGTCTTACACCCCTGTAAAATCTTCATAAAACATTTAGCCAACTTATAAAATTTTGATCACTATAAGACACCATCAACTCACTATTGACTAAGAAATGAAAGGGTGACATCTTTTATACAACAGTTTTATCCTCAGCACACATCACTGAAACGTGAACATATCAATTGTGTTCCTGTTGTTTACCTGCTTTTACACAACTGATTTCATTGATTCCTGGATTTTCATTATTATTTTTTATTTGATTAGGCTACTTATTATTGAATCCCAAATGTCATGATGTCGCCTGCAGAAGCTCCTAACATGTGTGCAATCAGTGAAGGCTGCACCAGTAAAAACTATGGTAACAGCGGATTGTTGGACCAATCAGATTCAAGATACCAACTCCACCAGTCCTGAAGCTCCCCAGTGACGCTTCCTCATACAGGCCACGGCTCAGACACACTAACACATTTAGGCTGAGCTATTAAAAGATCTGTGAAGAGGGAGAGAGATGTGAGAGAGGAGAGAAAGAGAGGGAGGGAGAGAAAGAAAAGAGAAATTCATGATTTAAAGATGTATTCATGATTCAAAGATGTGTTGTCACAGTGGAAGCAATGACATTTTTCTTTGTTTGGTTCCCTTTCAACAATAGCATCAATACCTTAAACAGAGATGAATAAACAGAGAGAAAAGAGAAAGGAAAAATGAGGACAGAGAAAGAAGATGGACAGAGACATGGAAGAGAAAAGAAAGAAGAGACAGAAAAAGAGGGATAGCAAGAGAGAGAGAGGATGTCCTGGAAAACCTGAATGTGGAAAATGGGAAAAACAAAAATATAAAATAGAAATGCCAAATTAAAATGTTATACTTATCTACGTAGAAATGTATAATGCACAAACTATATTTTTATTACCCTTTCCAATATAAGCTGAGCCAGATATGTAGCAGGATTATTTGTTTATCAACACAGCAAAAGCACAAGCAACTGTAATGCAGAAAGAGCCGCAGCTGATTGACAGAAGCTGTAGCAGCAACAATAGCCAACGCTGTTATCAACTACAGGAGTTTACTAGCCTGATGCATCAGCTGGTTTCATTTCACTTCGTGGAAACTGTCTGACATCGCATCATTGGGGTTACAGTATAGGCGGGGACTTTTTAAAAATTCAATCACTGCTTTTTGGTTATTGCGTCGTTCAGAAAGTAGAACAAAAACAAGTGTCATTGATTGTTGTTGTTTCTATGTGGTAAACTTGCAGATTAAAAAGTACAATGACATACTCTAAGTAAATATTTAAAACAAAGTCAAAGAAGGAGAATGCATGCAGTCTGCTTTTCAACTAACGCGTCACTCCCCTCCTGCTCACTGATTGGACGACAGTACTTCCTGCCTTTTGGGAACCATCTGCAGTCCTGCGATATCTGACCTAGTAACTGAAGTAAAATGAAACTGAGTGGAGGCACAAGGTGGCGCCAGCCTGGTTAGGAGTTTACCTCTGTGCTAAAACAAAAGTTATACTGCTTAATCAACATTTGTGAATGAAACTCATACACGGTACATTCAAATGAGTGGAAAAAAAGCAGAGTTTCAGGAGCCGGACTTCTGGCAGACTGGTTCAAACCTGATCGAAACAGCTTGCTCTCATCGTTTTGTTGCTTTTATCAAAGAAGTTCCCCTCGCCAACAGACGGACAGCGTCTCTTCCTGCAGGTGATACACTCAGTAGAGTGATGTTAACCGATAATTGCATTATGCAATTTGGTAGTAACCTATTGCTTTATTAACTTCTTAAATCAATCAGAATGCAGGAAATATTAGTTTGGTTCTAAATTTCCTGAGGGACGAACTCCAGACTCACACTTTTTGGTGTCCACCTATTGGACCTTTCTGGCTTTGCTTCTAATTGTTTTATACTCGGATTGTCATGATTGTGGACTATTGGGATGCCATAGACTTGGAAAAATGTGTATCTAAAAATGCCAATGTAGATGTTGTGATTGCATAAAATCCTCATTGAGACATGGAAATGTCCTGGAAAACAGTTTGGGGCTCTGAGTGGGGAGAGGATTTATACAGTATACAGAATAGGAGAGAAAGATTTGTGCTGTTGAATTTAATTATATAAAACATTTTCGATAAACACGAAAGAGTCATGTTCCTCTGCTCTTGTTTACCTCATTTTTTCCCTGTGTGTAAATATGTTAGTAAGCACTTCTCCTTTGCTGAGAAAATCTATCCCACAGTTTCACATCAACGGCATATCTAAATGAGAGGACATAATGTAACCCTCTTAAGTGTAGAGCCAAATGTCAGCAGGAGAAGAAAATCAGGAGAAAAAGAGAGGATTGGTGGTTAGAGTGATAGATCTGTTGGAGACCACAAGCTGACAGTTTCTTCAGATGTTCTCGCCAAAGGAACTGTGGTCAGGAAAAGAGAGGACACGAGTTATTTTAGGTCAGAGTCAAGCAAATTTATGAAGGAACAGAAATAGTAAGTTTGAGGTATGATCGCTCCATTGATTATGTCTGTTTTAGGAAGGAAATTTAACCAGCAGCTTCCTTGTTCTTACCTCAGCTCACCTCAGTTTCAAACCATCCCACTTCTGTAAATTCAGTCTCTGTACTTTCCACTGTCCCATCTCCACCGCAGCAGTGAGGTCAACTGCCCACAGATCTGTTACCTAGTCTAGTCAAAGTCAGAGCTATAACCTTTTGAGAGCCTTAGGCAGAAATCAGCTTCGGGGGTTCTTCAGCCTTTTCCACAAAACATAAGAAGTCAAGCCAAAGCAGCGTTTGAATGGACTTTTTGTAAGCTCCAACAAGTCAGTAAATTGACAAGTTGTGGGTTTGTTTTTGCAATGACATTTAAATAGAAGTCTGGAGGGTATTGGGATCCTGAACCAGAAATAAACTAGTCAATTCATGTGTGATTTTGTTCTATACTATATGATTGCACTTCTCACCAAGTTTCACATTGCATCAGTGTTTCCGCTGTGCCCTCTCCCTCTGCTCCACACACTGGATTTTAAGGACAGAAAGTTAATATCTGTTTTTACCATATTTACCCGTAATTTCTGGACTATAAGCCGCTACTTTTTTCCCAAGCTTTGAACTTTGCGGTAGAGACCTGCATCGGGCGGGAATTCCCGCGGGACCCACGGACCCGTGAGCAAACCCTCGGGATCGGGCGGTTTTAACGTTGCCTCGGGCGGGACCGGGCGGTCAGACCAAACACCTCGGGTCCCGAACGGACTCGCGCTCTCTCCGCTGTCTTCAAAATATTACGTAGCAAGAAAGAAATACCGCTTTGTGCGCGCTGCTGTTCAACAGAGAGACGCAACACGGACACCTGCGAGGTGCAGACACGTAAACTTGCTGCTGCATTTCCTAGTCTAGCGTGCGTATCATCTGTGCGTCCTCGCGCCAGCAGCAGCCGCAGCACGGACGCAAGCTTTCCCAGAGGAGTGAATGAAGGACTGGCTTTTACGCACGGGGAGATGGAGATAATACACACAGAGTTTGCGGCAACTTTCGGAGGCGGAGCGGAGTGCAGCTGTAGTGGGATCCCTGCGTAAAGTGTTTGCTTAGCAGAAACTGGAGGTGTGAGGAGCTTTGTATTTCAGGTAAGAAATACACATACATCATGACTTTATGATTGAATGTGTCAAATCTCCTTGTTGCAGATTATTTAGGCTGGTGCCTATCATTTTAAAACGAGATGCAGAGAGTTATGCAGAGTTTAGTTATTTGTGTCCATGTTGTTATGCCCTGGGGCCGCCACGCTACCTCCGTGAAAAAAAAAAAAAAAAAGTCGGGACCCGACGGGACCCGCGGGGGTTTCTCGGGCGGGTCCCGTCACACGGGGCGTCGGGATCGGGCGGGAACGGTCACGGATGCTTCGGGATCGGGCGGGAGCGGTCATGAAAATCTAGTCCCGTGCAGGTCTCTACTTTGCGGCTTCTACAACAATGCAGCAAAATTATAGATTCTCATAGACTTACTATTAACAAGTGCGGCCTATATATGCACGTAAGTTTCATTTGCTGCTAGCTGCTGAGAAAACTCTAGGAATTCATAAGAAGCGCTTCACCCACTTCTCTGAACTTCTCTCACGTAGCGAAGAGAAAATGAGGAGAAAGTACTACTGCGCGTCTCCTGACTTTCGCTAAATCAAAACTGTCCAAACACATGAACACACTCAGAGGAAACATGTTCCAGTCACAGATGGACTGAAACAATACTGGGATTTTGCTGTATAATATACAATGTATATATTAATGAAATTCTGAAACTGCAGTTTTTTTTTTTGTCTTAGTCTTGTCTTGTCAAAAAAGGATTTGTTCTTACAGACGAACATCTTTTGAAAATGCCAAAAATGTTTGTAAACAGCCCAATTTGTACGTAAGAACGTGTCATGAATGAGGCCCAATGGTATTGGTACTATTATTAGTATTAAAGACTGTAATATGTTTTTTGACACCATATGGAAAATATGACTAAATCCACAGACATATTAGTTCATCATCTCTTCATGTGCCTTATTCAGCCAATACATTTCCTGTTGTCAATAATTTACTGATTGGTTAATGTGCATAGTAAGTAGCCAATGCCTCTCCTGTGTCACAATATGGCCAGAAGAGAGTAAGCTTGTATAATAAGTGCAAACAGTGAAAGAAAGACCATAATAAGCCAAAACGTAAATCAGGGGTTTCATTTGGTCATAACACTCACTGACTGATGGACAGACATAAACTAGAAAAACTACTGGCACTTGGAAAGACGGGTCCTTGTGTGTATATGGGGCCTAGTAATCTAGCCTAGTCTCCTCATTCCAAGTTTCCATTGAGATATACTAATTTTAGCATTCAAGGTAAAGCACTAGCATAACAAAGTTACATAATGCAACTTTAGTCAATCAGCTCCATTCCTGCATGAATGAAAGCAGCCAGGTTTATTTAATTGTTCAACTCTTTTCTCTTTCCGTTTACTACAAAAGTGTGTAAAGAGGTTGTGTGTGTGGTGGTAGAACACAGCTCACATACAACAGAATGAATGAAGTCTTTACAGGTATCACTTTTCAGTCTGTAAAAGCAGGAATCGTACTCGGGGTCAGCAGGAGTTAAACATGTGGGGCCTGTCTGTCTCACACTGAAACAGGCATTTAACTACAAACCAAATGTCTGCTGCTCAAGGGCACGACCTGCAGTAAAGAAACTCTCATTAGCGCTCACGATCTGGCTGATTGGAATCAAGACACCTCAACCCTGAGTTTATGCTTTTGGAAAATACAGTTTAGTTTGGAGTTGGCAGTTGTCTTGTTTTCTTAGTGTTTGTGTAAATAGTGAAAGCAACATTAGCTCATTCACATGACTTTTTCTTTCACGTGGTTTGCATGCACATTATCATCGCAGGAGTGTTGCCATAATGAGTTTTCATTCAGCTGATTGTTTTGCTAAAAACAATGGGTAGTGGGAGACAAAAGTTGAAGAAGTGTCAGTGTATGTGCACGTCCTCATGCATAAGGTTTTCACAAGCAGTACATTTGCTTGTCACCCAGCTGAACAACAATTTTGTATTGTTAATTGTTTATTGTTAAAAATTAATTTTAAATAAAGGAAAAACATCACTCCTTGTGAGTTTATACAAAATAACTTAAAATCAGTTGATCCTAGCCCAGATATACCTACTGCTACAGCAGCTGTTTAGGTGAGACACTGTTCAAAGTGCCCTGACTATGCAGATGTGTGTCCATACCCTAACCCTAACCCAGTTTGAAACAGTGTGTCATATGAACGCAATTTCGACCCTGAACCCTAACCCTAATCCTAACCTTAACCAATTTCGAGGTGCACTCCTAAACTTACCCATTTTTGCAACTTCAGACCTAAACGTAGCCTTTAACCCCAAATAAAACCTCTTATTTGTCTTCAACCAAACAGCGTGTCTATACCACAACAAAAAATTGGTGTTTAATAAACACACAAAAAAGGCAGAAGCGTCTTCATTACATGTAATGTGTTATGTGTGGTATAGACACGCAAGACATGAAAACACGTTGGTCAATGTCAAACCATCTGTTCACGTAAAATCCAGAGAGTACTTAGTACTGCTTATATTGCAAGCAGTTTGGCCAACTGTTGTTTGCATGCCCACACAGCTCACTTCTGAAAGTTGTGAAAAAGATGTACAACAACTATTAGAATTCACCAACTAAGTAAAAAACAAAAAAAACAAAAGCAAAACTCAGGTATAGACTTAATTAAAAAATATTTTAGAAAGAAGTGTGTGCCAAGCAGTGGGCTCTGTTGGTGGTAGTATTTTCAGTTGGACGTTCTGTCCGATTCTCCTATGCCTTGACAGCAGAAACAAGAACATTCAATGTATTTTGGTTCAAGTATGCAACATCTTTGTAATTGTGCTGAGCGCAAAAGCTGAGCATGAACAGTGTCCTTTTATTGTGGTCAGCCTAAGGCACACAGTTCTGCTGTCTAGTCAGTATATGCCACATGTGAGACTGTAGGATGGATTATCTCAGCAAAGGAGAAGTTCTCACTAACACACATTAGTCAAAAAGAAGAGAGACAAATGCTCTTTTTGTGTTTAAATGTATCATATTTTCAGTTTTGGTTCAGTGCATAATAGATCTCCTTTAAAGCTTATCTGCATTGCGACACATTTTTTAAGACACACTTGGGAAAATAAAAAATAAAAAATCTGCCTATTCTCTCATTATTAATAGCATAATAACCTACTGTGTGGATAACTCAGGCTCCAAACATTAAGCACCTCTAAGCCTCTCTCCTGCGCCGTAAACTGCTCCCGGATGTCTTTGTTTCCTCCTGGTCGCTCTCACACTCTCCCTCTCTCGCTCCCTCCCTCCCCCACGTCTTAAATCAAAGGTAAATAAAGTACTTTTCCCAGGGAAGTGCAGGAATCCAGGGCTGATCTTGCGTGGCTAAATGTTAAGTGGTTGGTATGAGGGGGCACAGGAAGCGTGGATATGAGTCGGAGAAGTGCGTCCTAATTCAAATGTCACGCAGATAAAGCTCGCACCTCTGCGTCGGGAGCTCCGTGAGTTCGAACGTTCTCTGGAGCCGTGTTGTAAATCTTTGCGTCGGAAGATAACTGCTCGTTCACACTCTCACTCAAGTGCTGTTCCTAGAAGTGCCGGGCTTTCCAGGAGTCAGGGTTCAGAGCGATATGCAGAAGTCACACACAGGAATGTCATTTAGGAGAGATGTTTGAATACAGAGCTGTGGATAGTACTCATTTTTGAGCATCTACTTGACAGCAGAAAAGGCTTCAGTTGTACTCAGCTGGACTAAACATAGCCCTTCAATTGGCCTCAATTTAAACTTAAGATGAATTTTTTTTGTAAATATGAGAAACTGTAAAGCTGCTGTTGGTGGAATGTTCTAATCCATATTAGATTTTCTTTGTCAAATATACAAGTGGTAAGACTGGTGTTGGATGTAGCAGACTTATTTTTATTAATGAACATGAGAAGCAATACACTTTTATGCTTGGCATGTTCAGGTCCTTTTAAAATGATGAACAAGTGACACTGTGTAACTTTCTGAAGGTAAAAAATAATGTCTATTCCCATTGTATGCTTTGGAACATACTTCATTGATATAAGGTATGGAATAATAAAATAAGAAACATTTCCCGTGGAAACAAGCAGGATGAGGTCATCCTTTAGTCCAAAAGAGTTCAATTTGGGGAAATTTAAACCTATTTACCAAAAAGCCCTGGAGATCTTCTGCAACAACACGGTCTCACTATCTGTACTGTACGCCTTGTAAACATGTCATGAGGACACTTCGTAAAGCGTAGAATAGACACACTATATTCTTGCCTTCTTATGTTTTATTTAGAGTTAATGACAAAGTTTAGGCCTGGAACTTAGATTTGGTCAAGACTGGGATTAGGTTTTTGTTAATCATAAAATAAAAAAACAATAGCTACAATAGCAGAGAGCACGATATCGGAGCTTTGGCAGCTGGTGACAGGCACGCCACTGAAGAGCGGAGTTCACAGAGTGACACAAGGGCCCACAGAATACCTGGGTCATGGGAACTGCATGACTAGCCAATAGGAACAGCAAGACCTGCCTGCAGGCCGCACTGCCTCATATAGACCTACATGTTCTGAAATATGGTTGGTTTAGGACAGGCATGTCCAAACTGGGGCACAGAGAACAAATGAGGCCCTTTGATACATTTTTGGGCCCTCAGCCTTCTTGCTAGATTGGCCCCAATTACAAAAGGATGTTTTAATGTGAAATTTGCACTATTTTTCTATCATAGTCAAATTAACAAACATTTTGTTTTGTTTGTTTTGTTTTAAAAATGAATCTTTAAAGCCATACTGAAAGTGTGGTGGTTCATTTAAATAAGGTCAAATGTAACATTTTAAAAGATTGACATCACAGTCATGTATAATATGGCCCTACACTCCTTATATTATAAGCTTCAAAATGTGACCCGCTGTGAAAAAAGTTTGGCTGCCTCTGGTTTAGAACAAAATGCAGCCTTCCAAGAAAAACTGCAGAACTTGCCGCAGGTCTTATGTAACAACCCACCAGATGTTCTTCATATGTCACAGAGTAACGACAGCCAATGATATGCTTTTAGTGAGTCCATGTCAACACAGCATTAAGAATATAATTCAACGCTAATGCCAACTGTTGCTTATTGTCAATACACTTGTACAAGTTTAGTGCAATAAAATACATTTTAGCTTCTAACCAGTGGTGCAATAAAGCAACTAGATACACGTTTATGTTGGACAGCAACACATGCTGAATCTCATGTAGGATATTTAGAATGATAATGATCATTTAAGATCTAAAGTGCTTTAAAGTGTCCCTAACCCTATTAACTTTGGATGAATGAAATATTTGTGCTGGACTTGTATAGAATATGTACCAGGGTTGGAATCTAAATCTAAGGCTAAGTTCACTAAGCCACTAACACTTCGATTCACAGACGATAGCAACTTTGAGATGAACGCAGAAAGAGGCTAATGCAGCAAATGCTGCTCAGCATGCCAGAACAAACTGACTGAGAGTGCAAATAAAGAAGAAACAATTTGGGTTGTGTTTTTTTTTTTTTTTAAGCAGACCTATTTTTTCCACGTATTTAGGAATAAACTATGACATATATAGATCAATAATTCACATTTTGTTCATTTAAAACACACAAAAAACAGGTTCACTGACTTCCTATCTAAAACAGTTTTTATTGTTAGAAGGTGGCTACATGATTATTTTGAGCCCTACATGTTCTACTCAGAATCAGAATTTTGAGTAAATCCAGCCAAGTGAGCGGAGATAGGTGGTAGGTGCAAACAGAAATTGTCTCAGAACTGGAGCATTAGCTGCAGGACAATACATGAATCCATCCAAATGCAACTTAGAGTAAACTATTGATAAAAGAAAACTGTTACATACATTTACAGTACATCTCACCTCAGACCTGATGCAAAGCAGATGTGAGCCTTGGGACGTCCCGCTCGCTGCTTTCTCCGTGCTCTGAGGAGGTGATTGATCTCCTGGTCCCTGTGCCGGTCCATCAGAACTGCTCCAGCCCAACAGAAGGGACTTTGTTCAGGCACACGCAGATGATTGTCCATGAAGGTGCGCTTTGTGGACCTGTTTGGACAAGCTCAGATGGATTTCTCCTCCAAACCGCACGAGTGTGTGCTGTGCTTCCCATTCCATATCCTGTGCATGAAATATAGATTATGAGAGATAACAGTTTGGTTTTCATTACGAATGCATCTAAATACAGCAAGACGAAAGGATTTGAAGTGCATGTGGCAGGTTGGATTGTTATTTAACTTTTGACTTTTTCAACCAGAATAAAAATGTTATTTATAATCATTGAATACAAATTATAGTTAATCATTCGTAGTTTGACTGGAAAAGTCATAATTCTGGAAAACAGTCTAAACAATGTTTTTGTTTACTGTCACAAACACAGCTAAAGTTTGGTCTGTGAGATACTGTTCTTTCCCTCTGAGACTTTTGTGATGATATATACCTATAGCTATTTGTTTATCAACACGAGGGATGCATGCACAGCCAGATAGCAAAAAGAGCTGCGGCTGATTGACACAAGTTGCAGCGACTCTAGCCAGCGCTATTGTCAACTAACTACAAGAGTTTATCATTGTGCAAAAATTAAAGTTCTGCTGCTAAATCAACATTTGTGAATGAAATTTGTCTTCAAGCTTCAGCTCAGTGAAAGCTTCAGAAGCAAGTCGTAGGTTATACCGGTTGAAACAGCTATCTCTTGTCTTCTCTAAAACGTATTGAAGCTTTCCTATATCCGCTCACAAATTTGGAGCAGTTTATCCCTCCAGAAAATATTCCAATATTAGCATGGTAGCAGAACACTTGGCACAGCTTTGGAGAACCTGACTTTGAAGGAGAGATTGAGTGGTCTTTGAAGAACAGATCCTGGATATTGGGACCATCCCTGTCCCTCCCGTCACGTGGTCCCTCTACACTGCCACACAGATGAGATGAGGTTTATGCGCTGTCCCATTAAGGAGAAACGCTAAAAAAGGAAGCAGTGCCCTCTAGTGCTAAGAAAAAGAAACAACGTTTAGAATGAGCTTAATGCAATACAATATACCCAATTTTACCCTCTATACTTTTTTAAAACATTATATTTTAGAAGCTACTGCATCCCAGGCTTGTTGAAAAAAATTGGGGGCCTGGTGCAAGCGTGCCGCAATGGGTCCTTCACAAAATGATAAGTATGAAAAAGGTATTACTATACTCTGAACGACTAAAATCCTGGGCCCAGGACAAAAGATCCCCTTGCCTCCCTCCCTGTCGACTCCCTTGAATAGCTTACTTGTCTAAGCAAAGTTAGTGTTGACAACAAGTTTGTGTCTCTATTTCTTACTTTAAGCATCAATCTCAATACAGACGCCTCGGCTTCATCTAAAAAAAAAAAAAAAGTAGCAAAAACTGAAAAAAAGTTGCTGCAGTGCAAAAACAGCCTTATGTAGCCTCGTGAGAAAACATCTTATAGCGAAGCAAGATCTTTCTATTCTGTTTGTACTTCTTCTGGAAGTACAAAAGTAGTTTATTACAGTTTTTTTCTATAGGTTTGGCTCATTTCTTGAAACCAAGATGACATTCTCAGAATCACGTGGACAAATCTCCAAACCAGGCTACAGTTGCTCACAACTGAATGTCATTTCTCATTGCTTTCATCAAACTTCCAGTGTCATAGACCATGTCTCAATGGCTCAGTACAGCTTTGCACATGTTTCTGTACAAGTCTCCTACAGACAGGACAATGATCCCTCATTTAGCACATTTTTCAAATCAAAAGATCTTTCAGATCAAAGTGATGAGCTGTTTTTCAGTCTAATGGTTGTTATGTTCAAAACCTGTCAGCAGCATTTCACTGTGTAAGTCTCACATGCAAAAGACTCATTTGTCAAAGTTCGTCAAGAATAAAATACCATAAACACTGTAATATCTTCTCAAGATGTGACTTATTCTGATGTTACAATATGAAACTATAAACAGGACAAAGAATGATACTATAGAAATGACAATCAATCAGACTATAAACATGATACAGTGGAGAAAATGAATCAGAAATGATTGATCCAGTTTAGAGTCACTCTCCAGTCACTGCAGTGATGCTTTACAGTTGTAAGTAAAACACAAATACACTTACACTGGTCTCTCATTCTGTTCTGACTGTTTAGATGAGAAAGACTTTGGGAAACAGATGAGCTTTTTATATTGAGCAGTAATGTTGCACAGAAATGTAACATCTTTTGTCCAAATGATTTTAAAGATGTAAAAATAACTAAGCCAAACCAATGGAGAAAAGCTTTAGTGTATTCTAGTGTATAATTCTATTGTGTTAGCTGGACTTCTGCCACAGTGAGAAAACATCTAAACATTCTGACTGTCAGTGCTCACACAAGACCAAAGGGACGATGTGTTTTGGGGGCAATGACGATTCACATGACAAAGACGTCTGGTTTTGACACATATCTAAAGTGTTTTGGGAGAGAAATTAACTTCTGCAGGTGATCCATGGTGTTGTGCTCAACCATCCAGGTTATTTTGACAAAGTGACTAAGTGAATGAAAAAGAGCCAAAGCAACTAAGGATCTTTGTGATTTTGATGGAACTGACTCTTTACATGGAAAAGTAACTTACTGATGAAACATATACAAACAGTTTTGGAATAGAAATGTGCTTTTGCTGGTGATCTGTGATGTTTTGACGAAGTGTCAAATTGTTTGACCAAATGATCTGCAGTTTTGAGAATGTCATCTCAGTTTCAAGAAATGAGCCAAACCTATAGAAAAAAACTGTAATATATAATAGAGCTCGTAAATACACAAATGACAGCACAACCAATCCGCCAGGTAGTACCAAGCGCGCAATGTCAATGCGCCAGCTGTCACTGAACAGGCGAAGAAGACTGCGCATGCGCAGTGTCTTCGCTCACCTCTGGAAAACCGGAAGTGAATGGCAGCCGCAGCAACAGGTCAATTCGGTTCGCTCTGGTCGTAAAAATGTCCAGTTTAGATGAACGACTACGAGCTCTGATGTATGCACGGCTGTCAGCGGAGTTTGAGGATGAACTGTACCGCTCCGGAGACACCAGAAGCCCGCAGCAGAGGAGTGAGGGCCGCTGGAGCCTGGGACACCGGGGACGCGGCTGCACAAAGCGGGTGGGTCTCTGCCTGATGTCCCGACTGATGCTAATGAGTTATAGCCTGTATTCGGGCTTTACGTGATGGTTACAGCTCTACATATGATGTGTTTTCATAAAGACACTGTGCTTTAGGTGGTCAAACCGCAGATACTAGCACAATCCCGTGTTTCTGTTCTTCATTAGCAAAAAAAAAAAAACATCACAAAGCAGCTGGAAACTAAAGGCCCTCTGTCACTTTAACACGTCAAACGGTTCAGTGCATTAAAAGTTTGTTAGGCTGAGACGATACGTTTTTGTCTCCACATATATATTGCGTCTTCAGTATTTGAAGACATAAAGTTAATTTGAATTGGCTTAGGATAACGCTAGGATTTGCTGTGACTGAAATAGCTAAGCACATGATAGTGCTGAATGAAACGTAAATTAACTATTAACGCTGCAACCGCACACAACACAAAGTGAACACTGCAATCTGCAAAAATGTCACACCTGATTTGATCACAATTTGAGAAACATATTTAGTCCTGCTTAGCAGTGTTGCCATTGTCTCTTGCAGGTGTCCGGAGTCCAGAGATCTCTGACCCTCCACAGATCAAACAGGAACCAGAGGACCTGAGCGTTCAACAGGAGGAAGATCCACTCACATTGTGAGGCACCAACACACTTTCAATCAATATCTAATAGAGATGAAATTACATGTTTTCTTCACGGCCAAGTTTACATTTATAAACAAAAAATCTGTATTTCGTCGTTTTAGTTGCCCTCTGCCCGCTTGCAATAACATTGGCCCCTAGAATGCTGTGATGTCACGCGAACGGAACGTTATAGAACTTTTGATATTCGTTTTCAGGCCTGTCCCAGAGTGCAGTGGTATCCATGACAACAGAAGAGAGTCCACAATGCTTCAACATCTCCCTATGCAAATTCGAGTTCAGTCTGGGGAGATCCCGTTCACCTGTAAGTTGCATTTACCCACAACTAGGGATATGGAGACATTAAAGGGTTCATAATTGTAGAAAGGTTGTGTCTCTTTTCCTTTTTTTTCTTTCTGTTATCTCTTCCTTTCACTCTGCCTCCTCTCTTCCAACTTTATGACTTCTTCTTCAACCCAGTAACACACTTCTTCTCATCCAATACTATATCTAAGTTGTGTTTTCCTGTATTTTCCTTGCAGATGTCCAGATTCCCCCTCTTAGTCCTGGTCCTGCCCCCGATCCTGGGCCAAGTCTGAACCAAGCGATCTCTGAGCCTCCACAGATTAAAAAGGAGCCAGATGAACCAGAGGAACTGATCGTTAAAGAGGAGGAAGAACCACTGACACTGTGAGACACCGATCCTCCACACACTTATCTTAAGTTGTAATGTAACAATGGATGTGAAGACAGTGTATGTGTATTCGTATGTTTTCATTTTGACACCAGGTCCTAGATCTGTTGCATTGGACTCAATCACATGACACTTGTTCTCTGTAGAAACTTGCCACTGAACTTTCAGAAATCGCCACAACGTGTAAATTCTCGTGCAAAATGTTTATGAAACTTACGCCTCGACACGCTTCTTTGAATTAAGAATAACTGAATTATTGCTTTTTAAATCCCACTTGACTAAACTGAACTTAGATGTCTTTGTTTGTTGTGTTTTATTCTAGGCCAGAGTACACAACAGTGATCGTTAAGAGAGAGGAGTCGCCTGCAGCCGGAGAAAACCTCAGCTCAGAAGCAGACTCGGAGCAATCCTCTGACAACGAAGAGGACGCAAGCTCTTCGGCCGCTCAGATGGACACAGAGACGGACGGAGACGCCGCCAGAACCACCGCGAACAACGAAGACGCGTCGGGAATGGAGCCAGCGGAAGCGCGGAAATTCCAGTGCTCCGTCTGCTTCAAGACTTTCGGACGCAAACAGCACTTACAAATGCACGTCACGGTCCACACGGGAGAAAAACCTTTCGTCTGTCCCGTCTGTCAGAAGGATTTCACTCACTCCTCCAGCCTCACCAAACACATACGCACGCACACGGGAGAAAGACCTTACAGCTGCTCGGAATGTAACAAGACTTTTGCCCACAAGAGCGTTTTAGACGTTCACATGAGAATCCACACGGGAGAGAAACCTTTCAAGTGTCCTTTTTGCGGGTTGGGATTTACCGGAGGTTCAAATCTAAACCGACACATGAGAAGACATACGGGAGAAAGACCCTATACATGTTCAATCTGCGAGAGGACATTTACGCAAAAGGGCACGCTCGACGATCACAAACGAAAGCATCTAGGCGACAGACCTTTCAGCTGTTCCTTCTGCAAACGGACATTCACCCAGAGCTCAGAGATGAAGCGCCACATGAAGGGCCACACGGGGGAGACGCCGTACAGGTGCCTGACGTGCAACAAGACTTTCGCGGACGAGGCGGTTCTGGACGCTCACGGGAAAGTGTGCGCGGACGAAAACCCTTACAGCTGCTCTGTGTGTAACAAGGGCTTCACGAAGAGGTGTAATCTGAGGAGGCACCTGAGGACGCACTCCGGAGAGAAGCCCTACAGCTGTTCGACCTGTAACAGAGGGTTTACGGAGAATTCGAAGCTGAAAAGACACATGAAAACGCACGTGCAAGAGACCGATGACATTACAGAAGGAAACGCGGTGCACGCACAGGAGACTGAACAGACAACTCACACACACAACACTGACAACATGACAGAAGGACACACAACGGATACACAAGAGACTGAACATGTGACAGAAGGGCTAAGCTTTTAAATAGTGTAAATCATTTCAGCATTCTTTGGTATCATTTCTAACGTTACAACGTTTTGATGGACCTAAAATAAGGCCTATTTTTGTTGAATTTGAAGCTTAATGCATAAAGAGTCTAGCTGCAGCCTCGTGTCAGATGGGGTTTAAACTCAGCCCCACAACTACTGTCCCCAAACATGTTTACTGTTTCACTTAGGTTTGTTGGTTTAGCAGGGCTTGTTTGAAAAAGTATGTGCTATAAGAAAAATATAGGCCTAGATACTACAGTTTTATAAATATTGGTAGTAGTTGGTGACATTTAATGCCATTTAAAGCAGATAAAATAATCTCTTATAAGAATATTTTGGAAAATTCATAACATGAAACTAAAGTTCTTAAATGAAAAAAACTACAATGACAATCATGGTGTTAGAATTGTTGGGGAAACATGGTTGATGTTGAATCATTCATTCTTTTAGGACACAAGTGAAACATTACCAAATATGATCTCTTGGCAAAATATTTAACAAAGGGTTGTCGAAAGTACTGAAAATGTTACACTAGTATTGAAATTGAACACAAAATACTGAACAGTACCGTTAAAGCAGAGGTGTTCAACTTTTAGTTGAAGCAAACCCCAAAGATACAGATTTCTATCATTGACTTTTCATCATCAGAAGTTACAAAACACAATCTAGAGATGCTCTGCTTAGGTTTGCTGCTCAGTGCAGTTATCGATCTTTTGAAGCAGAATAATTTGAAAGCTCTGCTTCAGATCACATGACCTGATTAGAAAATTCCATTATCTGCTTAAGTCTGTGCTTTGAAGCAGTAGTTTGTAAGTGGTTTGCTGATTCATGAAGATTAAATCTCTAGCAAAAGCAAGAATTCTACTCCTTTTAATAGAATTCTATTAACATGAAGAAAAACAAAGTTTCAACTGGATTCTTATTGGTGACTAAACTCGTTCACTTTTTGTATTACAACTAAAGAATCAATTAAAACTATATTTATTTTAGCTGCCCAACATCAGTATGAAATACTGTATCAGCCTGAAGAATGTTATGCCATTGAACACAATATTGCAAAAAGAAAAATCTTTTGTGTTGAAAATAGTTATACATTTTTACCATTGTATATTGACAATGGTATTAAGCATCAGGTCTATTCCTTAGAACTGAGATGGAAATTAGGGCTGCTCGATTATGATGAAAATAAGTGCAGAGTGCAGAGCACTAGCGCTCCTTAAATGTGAAAAGATCAAATGACATGGGTGAGACATCTTACCTCTTTACCTTTTGCAAATGTATTCTACGATTGTAAAGAAACAGTCTGACACCTACTTTTACAACTCACGGAAATATCTGAGCGCTTACAAACTCACTTATAAATCACGGTAAATAATCACAATTACACAATTTTTGTAAACGATTACAGCAATAATCATAATTGAAATTCGATTAATTGCACAGCGCTAATGGAAATCTTAGCATCTGTGCCTTTATTGTGCTTTCTATTTTTGGGACAGGTAATGTGTGAACATCCAAAGCTTCCACACAGGGGCTGCAGCCAGACGACAATCAGAGTGAACTCCATGTGTAACGCCTTATGCCTGTCCTGATGACCCAAGAAGATACACACATCATGGGACAAACTCTGTGTCTCAATGTCTTTAAAGTGTGTTTTACAAAGAAAAAGATGACATTTATCACACTGTCTCCATTCAAAATGTTTTAGTTTGTTTAACAATGCATTGAAATGGCATTTGGACTGAATGTTTGTAATCTGTCAACATTGCTGCTCCAAACTTCAGATTGTATTAAATATTTATACAAAGCTGCTGTCATTTTGTCTTTGTTACTGTCCAATGCAGTTGCAGTTTCTATGCAGGTTCAACTCATTTTAGTGGAGTGAGGACATAGAATATCACGCTGAAACAATCCAACAACAAATGAATTCCTGGAATAATCAATAGGCAATAATTTAGTAAACAACTTGTTTAACTATACTGAATATGCCTGTGTTGAAATGTTTTATGACTCAAAGCCGTCATTACTCCTAATTTGCACTAGAATTATGTAAAATAATTATTGTAAATGATTATAAAGAGTGGCATCGCTTTAGCTTCATATTTTGTGAGCGAAACTACTGTATATTAAAATAAATGTAGCATTTTGTAATTTTGTCTTTTAGTGGATTGGAATATCTACAAATTATTTTACACAAATAATGTGTGAAGCAAGGTTGAAATATTACGTCACAGCATAATTAACACTAAACACTTAAAAAAAAACAAAAAAAAAAACATTTAACAGAGCAGTAATGCTGATGTTTGGGCCTGAATGACATTAGATTTGGGCTGATTTTGAGTTTTGTCACATCCTCTTCAAAAGCTGAAGGCAATTTAATGGAAAATTAGTTTAAGGGACATTGTTTTAGTTTATTTTTTTATTATTTCTATGTTAAAAAAGGAGCGTGATTCATCCCAAAACGGCTGATTTGACTCAAGAAAATCAGGGTTAACTTTGTTTTGTTTAAACATGACTGAGTTTGTTTTTGTCAGATAGTTGTCAAAATGAATTAATCAAGAAAAAGTGAAAGGAATGTTGTAATTTTAGCAGGTTTTAACGCAACCTGAAATATTTGGTTTTGTACAGAAGTGTGCTCCAAACTGTCAGGAACATGTCCCAGTGAGAATCCATACAAGTGCCTTACTCAGACACAATGAGGAAGTGTGCTGGTGACAGTGAAGTGAAGACTGTAGACAGGGTAGTAGAATATCTTACAGCATCATTTTAATGGTCCCAAGTTTTCTGAACAACTAAGTACACTCGTATGTAAAAGGAAAAATAAGATATGACAAATTCCATCACATCTAGAATTCCACTCAATCTTTAATCAAGACGGGATTACAAATTCTTCCAAAAAATTTGCAGTTTCAAAGGGCAAAAGGGGTAAAACTAGCTCAACCTACTGAGGTCTTTAAAAAGCTGTTCAAGTGGGACTGAAAACGTCCTGAACATGTAAAGGCAGGTCTTTGAGTCTTGTACAAAACGGGACAAAGATTCAGACTAACTCAATTTAAAGGAAATTTAAAACTAATTGCTGGCTTGTTTTTCTCTTCAGAGAAAGAAATGTCCGCTGAGTAACGACACTGATGACATCATCAAACAGAGACATCGTCCTGGTCCTACAAAACAAATAAAAATGGAGACAGAAGCGGAGACAGAAAAGAGGAAACGAGTAGAAGGAAGGGTGCAGTGGTGCTGTGGGTTGGCTGACCAGTAGGGGTCGCTGTGTAGTCCTTCCCTGAGTGGCGGGGCTTCGGGGCGGGGCAATGGTCCAGCCCCGGTACGCTCCATAAGGGGAGTCTTTGTCTGAATTCACCATTCTTCAGCATTTTGACACACTTCTGGTTTCATTTACAAGGACTTTTCCCATAAACAAATCACCTCACCTCTTCAGATTCACATTAAGCTCACACTTTAGTAGTACGCCAACCTCTCCATCATCTCCACCTCAGAGCAGCTCTTTGATTCTAGCCTATGGGACAAATCCAAAGTAGTTGAAGCACCGGCGCGTGGGATAGTGGGCGTGTCCTTCCTCACTTCACTCCTGATTGGCACTTTGCAGGTGGGGCTGAGGTCAGAGGAGCCTCGGACAGTCCGCTCCTTCTCACGGCCCCACAGCTGCTTCATTCATGTGTGTGGGTGTGTGTCCTGGGGCAGAGGGTGCTGCTGGCTTTAGGAGCTCACTTTGGACTTTTTGGACGGAGGCAGAGCGTCCTCTTTACTGTCGCTGTCTTCGTCCTCCTCGTCCTCCTCATCGTCGTCGTCTGGATAGTCCACCAGGCCCACCAAACCGCCCTGGAAACGGAGCACAACTACTTTTAGCAACTGTTTTGTTGGAAAAGGTCAAGTTTGTAGAAATGCCCAAAACAGTTCAATAAATACAGAGCTGGTCACAATTATTTTCTGACATCAATACATGGACATTGTATATGTGACCATTACTTTCTACAAAATATGTGAATAAAATGCTCTTATAACTGGAGTGTCAAACTTATTCTGACCAAACATTACATTGGTGTCATGGTTGTCATCAAAAGACCTGTAGTACCTATGCTTTCTTTAGACTCTTAAACCCACTAGAAATAATAGCCTCTGTATTTGAAGTTTCATATTTAATGCAGTTAAATGTCAAATAATAATAATTTCGTCTTTAACTTTCAAACAAATCCTTTTATTAGGTTAACACAAAAACAAAACAGCAAATATAATGAAAAGGACAAACTTTCTTCTAAACATGTCTCACAGCCAGAGGTTATGCTGGACTTTGACAATAACAACCAGTAACACAAACTATGGCAATAAAAAACAGGGGCTCTAACTTTAAATTCTTCCCATAACTTTTTGACCTGTATCTGTTATGGGTGAACTTGATATTATGTACCTTGGTAGTGACAGGTGCTGGAGGAGACCCACGTGCCCCTGAGCCTGGAGACCCCGGAGAGCCTGGAGAGCCCGGGTTGAGCGAGGCCGAGGGGGGGCTGGACAGACTGGACTTAGTGGAACCAGAGAAGGATAGTTTGAAGCTGGGATTGGGTCGCCCAGATAACGCAGATTTACCCAAGACTTCCTTCTCCTCACAGTCTTTCACTGCAGGGAAGACAAACAACAAGTGATGTGATGTCGTGAACACAATAATCACTAAATAGTGATGTTTCTAACTCATTAACTATAAATACAATGTGACATGTTTCTAAGCTTACCCTTCTTCCTCTCCATGAACTTGCTGATGGGCTCCATGAGGTCCTGCTCAGGCTTCATCTTGTCTGATGGGGGCACCACGGCCTCTGCTTCCTCCAGGTCGTCCTCATCGGTGTTAAACCACATCTCCTCCTCGTCCTCCAGTGTTCGTGCGTCCCGTCTGAACCGATGATTCCTCAGGATGGACCGCATGCTAAGCAGCACAGAGCACCAACAGTTAGCGACCATATTCAGCAGCACACACACAAACTCTGCCACTAAATCAAATGCTTAATTCAGACTGAAGATTTATAAACCATGTGCTTCTGGAGTAGGGCATAAATGATTTGGGTAAACAGAGAAATTCGACTACAAAAACCCCTTAATTTTACCTTCTTTATTAGCAAAATTTTTCTTCTAATAAAAACACTGTGCGAAATTTGTGGTGTGTGGGGCGGGTGGAACTAAGTAGCGTTTGTTGAGACGCGGAGTCGAACCCACAACCTTCTTGCTGTGAGGCAAGAGCGCTATCCGCTCTGTCACTGCACCACCAAGGGGGAGGAGAAAAGTGGCTGTTTTTGAACTGTGATGTGCAATGAAGAATAAATGTTTTATAAAGCAGAATATTCTCATTACCCTTTTGAAAAATGTTCTACAGAATGTAAAAAAGATTACTTGATTTAACTAAGTAAACAATTAAAGTAAATAATCAATAGAATAATTTATTACTAAAATAATAGTTGCAGCCTTATTCTGGTGACATAATGGGCTCATGTGATAGAAGTACTTCCAGTTTTTGCTCATGTAGACTATTTTTTATCTATTTTAGTGGAAACTAGGTAACCATTAAGCCAAACAGTCTCAAACTAACTGTGCCTCACTGCAGTAGCCAATGACATTTCTACGTTTTATGTATCATGGACTGCCTTGCCAGCAGGAAACTGATTAGAAACACTTGTTGCTGCTAACTACACCGTTACACTACTGTTACGCAGGTGAAGCTAGAGAAAACCACAGCCGCATGCCCACGCAAAAATAACCACACTGGCAGATCAAGCAAAACGTGTGGGCACATGCTCAATCTGGCCGTTTGTGTGGGGCACTTACTGGCCTCTGGATAAACGCAGACAGACAAGTCTGAACAGCTTTCTCATTGAAACACACAGTGGTAGGGCAATAAACAGAAGCCTGGGCTTGCTTTGAGAGCATAAGCATTGTGCTGTGCAGTGTTTTTAAGGACAAACACATCACATGACTCAACTGCTAATATGTTTATGCATATTCATTCAGTTCATGTAGATGTATTATATGTAAGCAGCACTGCTAACACCGAGCTCAGACTGCATTCAGTCCAGCTCCGATCCTGTTGATTATATTTGAATTTAAAAAAAGGCTACAACGTTCATTCCAATGGAAAGGTTCTGGACAACCAGTTGCTGGATAGGTCAGATTGGCGCTTGAGCGCCTCTTGAACGACCGAAGCCCGGACTGGATGCCGTGTGAGCTAAATGTAAATATACCTCTGGTTGTATAAGGTGTATATGATGGAGTTTTCACCGTGGCACATGTAAATAGTCAGGCTGAGTAAATAAGACAGACCAACCAAAGTCTCACCTGTCCAGTTTGGGGTTGTCCTGACGCTCTCGCTGCTGCTCATATCTCAGCTTGAGTCCCTTAAACGTCTGAACGTAGGATACATCTTCAAGTGCTTTCCAGTAGTTTTCTACAATGTGAGCCGTTAGAGACTTGATGTCCTCCTGAACAGAAGGAAAAGGGAAACAAAACGTGTTACAGATTGCAAACAACCCAGAATCTTAAGAGAAATGCTTCAGGTAAACTTTGATATAAATGCAAATGCTTGAAAAAAATAAATGTAGAGATGGAGACGTGTTTTGCAGGAGACAGAAGCGAGCGGGCTGCAGTTTTTCCAGAGAAGTCTGCAGTTAAACAGATAGCTTGTTGACTAAAGTGACCAACAGACTGCTGTTAATATTTTTTCTTTCTGTGTTGAAACCTACATTTGTCTCTCTGTGTTAAGTTCCTTTGCATTATACAATCCTAATGATAGGCTAAAATCTGAGGGTAAATGCATATTAAAGCAGTCTGCAGAGGCATATTTTTTTTTAAATTCAGATTGGTAAGAAGTAGTATTTAGAGCCACACTAAAACCCATGACACAAATAAATACAAGGAGAATAGTTCCTTACCCCGCGCACGTATTCGAACATCTCGATGATGGCGGAGTTCATGAGGTTGTAGCGTGAGCCGTTGTTGAGAAACGCCTTGACGACCGGCTCAAACAGGAAGTTCCTCATGATGTAGCGATTGTAAAACTCGTCCTTCAGCCCAATGATTCTCCGCATGAAGCGCAACGCACCTGCACACACGCAAAAGAAAATTAGCTTTCTGCAATTTAAGCAACATAAAGTTCTACTGAATCAAGTAAGACCAGCAGGTGGCAAACCATAAAGACTTTTGGCTCATATGGAGTCAAAGCCTTCACTGAGAAAATGGATTGTTGCCGACTGCTGCTCAGACAGATACTTACACAGAGCTAGAAAGGCATGCTGGGAGGAAGTGAGCACTAGCACTCTCCGTAGAATGTCTTTGTTGATGATATAGTTCTTGATGTGGTACGTGTGGTGCTCGACGCAGAAAGTAAGCAGCTCCAGGATCAGGGCCAGCAGCTGAGATGTCTGAAAGTCATCTGTCAGAAGAAACACAGACGAGGATTAAGAGGAGTGTTCACAGCACAAACCAGACCCTGAGCGTGAGAGAGTACCTTTGCTAGGCTTGTCCTCGGTGGTGTTGGCTAAAAGCGGTGCTGACAGAACGTGCATACAGTGCTTGTAGAAGAAACTCAGGAACTCCGTCTTCTCCGTTTTCTAGTAGATACAAATTAAGAAAATGAATACAACGCGATGTAAATGGTGACTATAAACGCAAAAGGTGCATTGGAGCTGATGTTGCGTTTTTGGATTTACTACAGTACAGAAAATTAAAAAAAGTCAAAATGGAAATAAACAAATAAGCTTAAAATATGGCTGTATGTTTACAATGTCAAGCCCCATTTTTTTAACCCAAATAAATACATTTTGTTTTATTCTTTTTGTGACTGAAGTGAAAAGGAAATTCTTGTGAGTCTTGCTATGGAAATTTCAAAAAGAAGTATCGCTAAATATCGTATAACAGCTCAGGCATTCCAAATCAGCCTAGAGATTTATCTAAAATAGTTCATTTAGCTTCAAAAATGGTCATTTATAATTTACTTTTATTCTAAAGCTGTGACCTGAACAATCACATTTATCATGCACTGTTGTATTTACTTTTTGGGTGAATTAATAGTGTAATATGGACATTTTAGTTTTTGGCATCTTGCAAAGACAAAGAACTGACAACCAGAAAGTAAATATATAAACTTAAAGATTGACCGAACAAAGATAATAATAAAATATGATAATGAAGATAAATGTTTGATTTTTGTTGTTTTTGTAAAAAGTAAAGTCCAAACTGTGTTATACCGAACATTGTTGACGGCCATGATTCCAAAGCGTGAGCAGAAGATAGTTGAGTTTAGTGTGTTAGTTTCAGACTCACATTGGCTGTAGCCAGCATGTTCTCTGGGTCCACTAGTGTCCTCAGCAGTCCCATGAGCTGCACAGCTCCTCCCAGCTCTGGATCTGTGTCACAGATCATGTGCTCGATGATCAGGTTAATGAGCAGGATGTCCTGGAAGCACACACAGTCAGTACAGAGTTAAACTCTATGTTACATCTCTCTCTCCTAACTTTTGTCTCTTACATCATCGTTCTGCTGAGACTCCTGCATGACAAACTCTCGCACCATGGATGGGTTGTACTCCACTAGGTATGAGAAGATGTCTGTAGCTGCTCCTCGCACCTGAACGTCGTCCATTCCCTGGAGAAACAAACACACATTCAGAAGGTTACAACTCTCCTGTAGTCACCATCAAACACATTTTGAAACAAATTTGAAATTAAAATTCTACTGAACAAAGTGTTTTCCGCAGACTCTCGCTCATCCAACTAAAGAACAGTATTACAGATTTACCACTTTAAGGGAGTCTCATTTTTCTGGTTAGTGTCAGTGCTTGATTTGTAGGAGTTTATAACCTCAAGCTGCACATGGTCCGTTTCCAGAGCAGTGACTGCCAGGCTTTCTCTATCAATAAAAGTGCCAGAGGAGCTTTGTAGACACCATGTTGTCAGACACTTCAAATTCTTTCAGAAGGAATAGATTTTTTTGATGACCAGTCAAAATGGTCAGTTAGGGATGTCAAGATTAACCGTTTTTTCAATAATCGCAAATATTTTCCCCCACGGTAGGTTATTCGTAGAATTTTTACAACTCACGGTATACCACAAACACGTCTTACGTCTTCTGTGACATGACTGCCGTGCTCGGGCAGCACCAGCGTAGAACAGCGTGTCATCAACTCACCGCTAGTTGAAAGGCTACTGAAGTTAGCGCTTCAGGAGTTGTATCCATCCAAACAGTCGGTGGAAGTTTTGAAGATGAGCAGGGCTTTGTCTGGGCTGCTTAGTGTCCAATACGCAAAACGTGTCAATGAAAAGTTGCAGCTAAAAGCGCTAACGCATCCAACATGATCCAGCCAGCTTTGATACGATCATCCCTCGCTGTTCGTCCAAGTAAAGAAACAACATAAATCCTTTAAACGAAGCGCTCCAGAGAGTGTCACGCAGCTCACGGCACAAATAAACGAGTATTTATGCTTCATTTGAAATAAACTCCGACCTGAAAGTAAAACGAAAGCAGATACGCGTGCAGGCGTCATGTGACGACACGGTGGGAAAACAAAACGTGTGGATGACGTCGCCTTCAAGAGTCACATGACAGATATCGCACATAATATATTATTAGTTAGTAATGTATCTCTCCTTGTAAGTATATTGAGATTAAAGCAATCATTAAAGGGACAATAATGTTAAAAAAAATAATAATAATAATTTGTTCGCGAGTTAGCCATTTTGTGGGTCCCGGTCTGAAAAGTTTGGGAACCACTGATTTAATACATAAAAATCTACTTGGTGCATGGCATTAAACAGGACTAGAGAAAATGATAGACAATTGGGGAACTCACCAGGATAACTTCTAAAGCAGGCAGAATCCCCATGTTGGATAAGGTCTTGAAGAAGGCGTCTCGATTTTGAGGTTGTAACGTTTGGGAGAAAGCACAAAACTCTTTCAGGAAGTTTACCTAAAACAAGTGAAAATTTTCCATGAAGAAGAGTAACACGACACATGAAGAATATCTGAATTCCAATAAAGCAAAAGGGATCATACCAGTTCATGCCTTTTGTCGTCCTCTGTGGCTTCATCAGTCAGCTGTGCAAAAAGGTCTGTCAAAAACTTCTCATCGTCCTGACGTTAGAGAAACAACACCAGTGTTTTAGACATTCTTATACGTTTAGCATTAAATGGCACAATGAAAGATCATTTGTTTTATCTGAAACTGAACTTTTTTTTTTTTTTAACAAAGTGTTGTTTTAATTCTAAATTCCAAATGATAAAAATTTGCTGTTTACATTTTCCTTGTATTTAAAACTCCAAAAAGACATACAACAGAAATATTGCAAAACAATGCGACTGAAATGTTGTGTACAACATAAAAACATAAACCATTTTTTTTCCCAATTAAAAAAATGCAAAGGGTAGATGTCCAGCATCAAAAAAGCAGCATACGGTTCATTAAATTATCTACCATGAAAAGAAAACCTTAATCTTTATCCAGAATAATAGAAACTAGGGATGGGACGATTCACTGAAGTCACAATTCAATTCAGTTTTCGATTTTGCAGCCACAATTTTTGATTTTGTGCAATAACTTTTTTTACCTTAAGACAAAATATAAACCATAAAAAGTTATGTTTAAAACCTAGCCAATGTTTGAGAGTCAAAACTTGTATTTGTATCAATATTTTGTGTCCATATTTGGAGTCGCTAACCCATCAGTTGTTAACGCAACATGATAATGCACATTCAGTCAAGTCTTGCACAAGTTCACACTTTCTTCAAACATTGTGGCTTTTATTCTATTATTCCTTGTATTAGACAGTTTGTGTGTTTAAGTCTGTGGCTGCATGAGCAAAACTGATCAATTCTGGTCTTTTGATACGATGGCTGCATACTTCCATCGATTTTTGAAAATCGATTTTTCATCCCTATTAGAAACCTAACTTAAACTCAAGTAAAAGGGCTAGCAGTCGAGACCTTGACAGATTTTGGCTTAAAAGCAATGTTTACAAATTCACAATATGATCATTTTAAAATAGTTAAACAATATGACCATTACAAAAGACTGAAAACAAGGCAAGGAAATGTGGCGAAAAGGTATAAGACACGAGAAAACAAAATTAGGCAAAAATCAAACAAACTACCATTTACCAAAACAACAAGGTTATCGGTCATTATTTGTCAAAGTAAGTAAGAGTGTAATTGGTTCAGTTGATGAATAAGGACTGATTTGACACATACTGATTTAATACTATTCTTTCATATTGCTTAAAAAAATAAATACATACAGTAATTCCACTTGGATGAAGGTGAATAGACATTCAATGCATTTATCATTCTAAGTGAACTTTTGATTCTCTTTGACAGATTGTTCTATCAGATTTACATGTTGTAAACACGGAGGTGGAGAGAGTGCTCAAGCTACATTTATTTGAGTAACCATTGGGAGAAATTATACCTTTCATCTATAATTTGGCCCTTCATTAATGGTTGCTAGGCAACAGCTGTGGGAATTACCTCAAACTATGCTATAGATGATGAAGGCTATGTGTATTTGGGAGCATGGCTTGTCATCAGTGAAGTCTGAACAATGGATGAGAAAGCTGTTATTCATTACAATTAATAGAATGAATTTTTGTTTTCCTCCCTCGGATGATCTTTAGTGGGTGTTTCCTTCATATGCCAGCTATAAGTCATATCTACTCTCATGTTCAACCAGGAAGCTACATTATCTAAACTGGAGAAAAGAGGTAACACGTTCAGTAAAATCTAATAGAATGTCACCCAACCTTTCAAATGCAGCTTAATTCATAGCTTTAAGTGTAGCCTCCACAACTCACTGCTTGTTTCTGTCGTCATCAGTATTTTAGCTTTTGCAGAGCCTCCATAGTCTGCGTTTATGTTGCTCTTGTCTTAGGCATTAGACACATCAGAATGAGATTGTGGCAATTACCCTCAATCTGTGTCTGAATCACAACTTGGAGGAAAATCACCATATTCCAAAATTAAACTTATCTACACGTTCAGCAATACAATCTCCAAATTTTATACTATCCATCCCTACATCAAAAAGCTCGTCACTGTGGTTTAGAAACATCAGCACGGATGATAGGAACAGGCTGAATGCGTGGTAAACAAAGACACGGCACTAGCAGAGCAGAGTGAAGGAGAGCTCAGCCTTTTACACAACACTGGAGGGTCGCCATGGGGACAGCATACATAAACAGTGCTGAGTTGACACAGTACAAAATAAATCAAAGGTCACAGGCCACGAATGACTCTCCAAAGTGAGTGTCACCAACAAACACTGAGAGATGCCGCTCAAACAAGAAAGAGTTGATGTTTGTGGAGTTCAAAAATAAAATGTTCAAGTTCTTTGTATTTCTTAATTTTGTTAGATGCACAACTCTACAGATGGACAGAGCACACACCAGTGCACATTGCTTTTCATACGTGGAGTGATATAGGAAATGTAACTATTTTTACAGAAAATATTCCAATCGTAGTAAACACCATTTCATGCGACTGAACGTATAACCCAAAAGTAAATCGGATCTCTAGACATCTGCAGAATGAAGTAGTATAAAAGGCACCATGTGTTTTGATCCCCTCAAACATTTTAAAATTACAAAAAGTACCTCTCCAGTAATTCACGAGAAATGCTGAGTCCCAGAAAATATTATCAAATCTTTCATTTACTGAATAAGCAAAAAATGACCACAGAAATCGTTTAAATTATTAGCAATGTTGAACTATGGTCGTGTTTCTGCATAACTTCTGGTATAAAATTTAAGACTTTATATTTCCCAATCCAAATGTAAGATATAGCAGAAATCCTGAATAATGAAGGAAAAAACAGTAACTAAATATTTGTTCTGTTCCTTTACTAGAAGAATCATTCTCACAGAGACTGTAAAAGCAGTCGTCTGCCTGGTTTTCCTCTCAGCCCTCACCTGTAACATGCCCACAATCTCCACCTTGTTGAAGAAGATGAAGGAGTGCAGTGTGGACAGCATGTTCTCCTCAAACACAGAGGGTGTGGGCAGCACCATGTCCTGGATGTACTGCACACGATACGTCTGGTGGATCTTCTGCCTCAGCTCTGGGTCCGAAATAGGGATGACCTCCTTGAAGCGTGCAGTCTTGGTGAGAAACTCCCTGTGCGGGCGTGGCTGTGGTAGTGCTGGGTCGAACTCCAGACAACCAATCACGTCCATAATGCACTCGTCCGAGAACATAACCTCGAACAGTGCCGTGCGGTTCAATAGGAAGATGCCTTTAATGATTTCGTAAAGATGGTGCAGTCCCTCCCTGTTCTCCAGGTCCTCGCACACACGGAACAGCTCCAGTAGTTTACGGATGTAGTTCTCGTTCTCCACGGCCAGAGCCAGTTTCTCTCTCCTCAGAGGAGACGGCAGCGAGGAGGCCACCAGCTCGGCCAGGTCCTCCAGCCGACTCAGTTCACATGGGGGCAGCTCCAGCCCCGGAGAGGACATGTCTTCAAAGCGCTCCTCCTCAGACTCGTCCACCACATCCTGAGTTATCTCCACAGATGGGTCCTTCCCTTGTACCTAACACAAAAGAAAAATACAGAATGAGTCACATTTGAACAGTCGCAATTACGATGCATTTTGAAAAAAGATCCACACCATTCAATAAAAAACATTTGAGTTTCTAAATCAATTCCCTTCTACTTCACACAGCCCTTTAATTGTTTCAACAGGTGAATTGTTAGACCCATCATCACAACTAGCAAACTGCAAAGACGTCAGTTATTCAGGCAGAATTAGGTCCAAAGCAGAGTATTAATCATATCTGCACACCTACTTCATATAGTAATTGCACTGCCTAGTTATAGACATCTAGAGATCCAATGTGTTGGGTTCACATCACAACACAATATTCAACAGGCAATATTTCAAACAGTGAGTTCATGTTGCTAAAAAAAAAAAAAGTTTAATAGGTCTCGTCATGAAAAACTATGACAAGATTTAAAAGAGTGAAATTCTATACATTTTTGGATATTTCATGATAGTCAAACTTCAGAATGTACCTGGCAGATTTTCTCCCAGATCTCGTCACAGCCGGCTTTCTCTTGAAAACTCAGCGCCAGGTCGTAGTTTTCCGCCTCGCACCACACTATCAATGTGTCCTGCAATAAACACAAAAAGAGACTCAGTATCAAGGCAAACGTTGTCCACAAGGCTGCAGGTCAGAGCTCACCTGTTGCTTCTGATAGGCAGTGTTTGGGTTGATTTTGGACTCCAGCAGCAGAGAACCTGTCAAAAAACACACTGGTTTTAATCATATTGACGGAGGAAACAGTTTTGATTTAATAGGTTTCATTGAGCCAAAAAATATGTTGCTGAGGGTACAAAATATGAAAAATCCACTTTAAATGACAATTCTAATATAGTATTTAGTTTGTTTTTACTTTTAAACATTCTTGAACAGCTTTACTTTGCCATTTCATGTCATTAAAACTTTGGATGCCAGGAAGAGTTAAGAGCTCCATCTACTGCCTGGCTGCAAAATAAATTACTAGTGAAAATCTCAATACAACCTTGCCTGATGTGCTAGTTACGCAGTAATGCTCCAAATGAGCCTGGATGAGTGATGGACTGTGCAGAAGACTTTTCACAAACCTGAAGGACCTATAGGAGTAGAGTGTCTGTGGGAAATTAAAGATCTAGCGGGACATCTTTCTATCCACTCACCATCACTCTCAGCTCGCACAAGCAAAGATGTGCCCCTCAGCCTCTCCACATAGCCCGAGGAGACATGCCCGGTACCGCGGTCGTCCCACTGTCGGTCCTCGTTCAGGGTGTACACTTTGACCCTCCGCCGGGTGTCCGTCATCCTGACAGGTGGCAGCGGGCCGTGTCCCCTCCTGGAGCCCCTCAACTTCTGCCGAATGTGCGTTTTAGCCCACAGCCCTGACACTTTTGTACAGAGTCTCTTATGTCAGAGGTAGTGAGGTCAGCTTTTATTCTAAATAATACAATTATCTCTAAATGTTTAACTTTACAAGGAAATTGGTAGGGTTGTAGTGGACATGCCCTGTGCATCTATTTGTCAACCAAAAAAAAACAACCTCAAACTCAAAACTGGATCAAAACCTAATGGAGATAATGGGGAAAGTCGAACGATTAATCGACTACTAGACACATTAAGTGGAGTTCTAAAATGATAGTGCAACAGAAGATTAACGTTTACAGTTTGCAGACACAATGCGCCACACTATGTACACGTTTGAGCCCACGGCTCCGACACGTTCGCTCACACCTGGATTAGTATAGTTAGATTTTAACATCGATCAGAGAAATCTCTTTAAAAGTTTAACTTTGAGGTGAAACTGCACGACTACCTTTGAACGAATGATAGACTGCAAATGGCAATTGAATAAGCTTATGTTTACGGTTTATGCACAATACGAAAATGTACGTAGGTTATGGTTCTGCAGCGTACAGGTACATGGCTTGAATACGTTCACAAGTGACCAAAACAGAGGCGTACAAAACAGAACACGGTGTACGCTCCGGGAAATGTTAGCAATACTCGATATGTAGCAAGTGCGCTAGCTGCTTTCACTCCACATTTTGAGCTCTAGAAGAACGCGTAAAGCCGAATGACCCGAGCCACACACAGACAACATTATTATACAGTAGCGAACTAAAAGCAAGCATTAACCCGTGACCAGTCTGCCTTATTTTTTATAATAATTGAAGCTGCTAGCTGGCGTTAGCTGCTATTTCTCCCCCAGTGTTCCGCCATGTTCTGGCTCGGGGCCGCGGAGAGACTGCTCTCTCCCTAAGGATAGTTGGACATTTCGAGAACAATGCAAAGCTACAAACTGCAGTCGGGGGTTTACGTGCACATTACGTTTTACATAAGAACTCTATTTAACATTCATCGCAGGTGTCTCGTCAGATAAGTGCTAACTGTCCCTCCGTGAGTGCTCCGCCATCTTGGGTCCCCTCTGAGTCAGTACGGGGTTTCCGCACAACAACAACAGGGTGGCCCGACACTTTTAAAGAGACAGGGCGCATGAAAATACTACAGTTTGCAGGGGTGTCAAACTCAAATGGAGCTCCAGGGACCAAATCATTTGGTGTCAGAGTTTGTCAAGGGCCGCATTTTAAAATAAAGGTCCTTCTGTATTATATTTCAAACAAAGAAATTGGGCTATTTACTTTTTAAATGTTATTTTTTTGGTAACCCCATTTTTTAGTTTCCACAATGTTGTCGTCTTCCTGGGGTCCATAGGTATACCAAAGTTAATATAACATTTACTGTATGTTCAGATTTATTTTGTAACACATTGTAGTGTTACATCATGTAGCATTAAATATTATATTGTACACACTGTCATTCCAAGAAACTTTTACACAAAATCTATGCAAATGGCTTTTTGTTCAATAAAAAAAGTGTAAACATCCTGTTCATCAAAGAGATTCAATCAAGTGAAGTAATGGGAAACATGAAATAAGCTTAAAATTCTAAGACCTCTTTGAAAACAAGACTTTATTTCAAAAGTATGTGAACAGGGAAATTACATAATGCAAAAGAAATGATTTACAAAACAACCATAACATGATCACTGAACGGTCAACAAGACAAAAAGGAAAAAAGGATGAAAAAACTTGCTGTTCCCCTTACTGTGTAAATGTCTTCCACTGTATTCATTAATCTTGTCCAGCACAAATGAAAGGGTTTCACATTCAATGAAAAAATACAAATAGAATAAAAGATGTTTGTTTTTGTTTTGATTTTTTTCTTTTCAAAAAAAGCTCAGGCTCAAACAGATTTTCTGTAACAAACAAATGTAGGCATACAGCAAAAAAAAAGAAGGCAAGAGACTCCAAGTGAATATGGAAAAAAATATTATGATTTATAAATCAATTTGAGACTTCTCATGTAGTTTGCTCACTTAAATCTAAAGAGAAAATTTATCATGTCATATCTTTACATGGAAGAGAACAAAGAGGGGATTTTGACATCTTAGTTTTCTGAAAATTTGCCATAGAATTAACATTTCACAGCATTTTTAATAAATCAGGCTTAAAATTAGATTTGAAACAAATCTTCAGTTCATTTTTTTTATTTTGATGCTTTTATTGCACTAAAAGAAATATATAATGTGTCTTACTGTGTGCCCGCATGAACTTTCACTAAACTCTTTAATCGCCCTCAGTTTGGAGCATTTCTTCTTAATACCTCCTTGGCCCTGGTTCTTAAAACTCTTCATTAAATAAGAATATTCAAAAGTATAGTTGCATTTTTGAAACATGGAATTATGCAGGCGTAACATAGACATAGTAATCAGAGATTACTATGCCTCATGAAAAATCTCTATAAATCAATATTTTGACTTAAATAATGCAGACTGGACAATTTAGTAGTTTCTACACGACAGCCCTAATGTTGAAAGTAAACTGACAAAAAAAAAAAAAAAAAACTTTGCCTGTGGTGTCTGGCCTTAAAAATACAAATATATTAATAAAGCTTCCCTTAGTCACATTGCTTTACTTTGCTGCCTGCTGAGCTTGGCGACGAAGTAGGACATAGATCTTCTCTTTAATCCAATCTTTGTTGTACGGTTGGTATGTCTGTGTGTCAGCTCTGTACCTGTAAAACACACAAACAAAAGTCACATCATGCAACAAACTCTGTAAGATTATATTAAATGTCCTACACACATTTTTTAAATTTATGTTTACTTATAGATTCCTCATCAAAAAAATACCTAGAGTTGTATCTTATTTTGTTTAACGCTTAGCAGAGAAATCCTGCAGTCTTAGGCGGTGTTCTGCTCTTGAATTAAAACACTTTAAATGGCAATCAAATAAAATGTATTGTAGACAAAAAAACACACAAAAATAGTAAGTTATTGTTTGTTCAGTTGTAGCTAAACGTTAACTTTAAATCTTACACTTCATGACATAATTAGGTGGGGAAAAAGCATTAAGAGCTTTGGAGATGTAGGCAAAGTATCAGTGCAATAATTATCAAAAATAGACATGTAATTTAGATATTTTTGATGCATTAAATAAATTCCAAAATCTGCATCTTTGCTGTGAGCTTGTATGACCACAAAATGTACAGTTCAATTGCCTGGAAGAAGGCCTGCTCCTGTATGTTTCAATGAAAGATATGTTCCTTTTGCTTGTTGTATTTTGGCACAATGGCATAAGATAACACACAATTATCACTACTGACAATGTTACAACATTTGGTTTTAAATGTCTATTTTTCTTGATTTGTGTAGTTGACTTTTCACCTTCAGAAAGTAACACAGTGCAGCTTTTTACATTTCTAAAAATCTCACAGGAGTCTATCTATCTATATACTAAGGCTGTGTCCCACCAACGGGGGGTAGCCGGGTGACTGGAGCCTATCCCAGTGAGTTTAGGCCTTAGGCGGGAGAACACCCTGGACGGTGGCCAACTCGTCGCAGGGTTAGACAGACAATCATTCGCTCTCTCATTCATTCACAAAGTTCACTAAGGGAAATTTACAGTGATGCCCAATTAACCTAAACATGCATGTTTTTGGCTGTGGGAGGAAACCGGAGTGCCCGGAGAAAACCCACGGTGACACGGGGAGAACATGCAAACTCCACCCACAGAGATCATGAGATGTTGATATGGTCCGACCTGGGAGTCGAACCCACAACCTCCTTGTTGGGAAGCCAGAGCTCTAACCACTTGGCTACCGTGCACCCAAATCTCACAGGAGTAAGATAAAAAAAAAAAAAAACATTTGACGTTAATGTTTGGACTGGAAAATGATATAAAATGAAATGTCAGTAATTGTAAATGGCTTTGCAGTTATTCACAATAACTGAAACCGTAACAGTAAGTTATATTTTTTTATTTTTCTTTCTTTCTTTAAAGATGTTACTTGTCCTGGCATGCTTCATAAAATAACTTTTTTGAGTATCAAAATTGCATTTATTTATCATTATTATTATCATTAATAATATTTAATTTTAATTTTTTATTTTTAACCACTAATATCAATAAAACTGACTCATGTCAGAATCAGAAAATATGTATAAAATAAGAAAATATTTTTTGACAAACATAACAGACTACAAAGTGTTTTCTTTTTTAGAAGGGAACAAAAAAACAAAACAAAAAAAAGTTTAGCATAGTTTATCCTACAATGTTTAAAAATCCAAAAATATATGCTAATACACTTACACAAGGCAGCTCAAATCCGCCAAGTCGTCAATGAAGTCAAAGAGCTGACTGATGTCATAAGTGATGGACGGACTGTTGGGGTTCATCCTCTTCAGGTGTTCCTCATACATTTTGCAAACTCCTACAAAACGCAGTTTGTGTTTACTTGTTGGCATCAAAAGCAAAATGAAATGAAACGACTAGACAACATAACGACTAGTTATGCATCTCATATAAAGCTTACCTTCCATGCATTCATTGACCGACTCGTAGTCGGCATATGTGCGTCCTTCTGGTCTTTTAGTGGGCTGGACAAGCAGAATTGTGTGTGACTGTAAGAGAAGACAAGAAATCCATTTCATAGTAATACTACTTAAAATACAGTCAAATACATTATGTGGATATTTAATCTCAACTTTGACATTGATGTATTTTTCCTAGTCAGTGCAGTCGAGTCACATTTACACAAATTTTGGGATCGATTACAGCAATAAAGCTAATTTGATTAATTGCACAGCCTTATGGTACAATACTTCAAAATGTTTCTTGCCTTTTCAGTTGCATATTTATATACATATTAAAATGACAGATTATAACAACTACTTATGCTATTACATATTATTACTATAATATGTAGGTTCGATTTCACAACCAGTAAACTATCCTATGGGAGGGTTAGGGGGCGTTGTGGTCATAGACTGTATGTGGTACATAGTACGTTCACATTTTTCAACTTGTATAAAAGTTATTTTACAAGCTCAAACCACAAACAGAACCACTTTGCCCAATAATATTTGTGATCTAGTGTCCAATTTTAAAGCGGAGCGCACTTCTTCAATCACCTTTCACCCAACGCTAGCTTTAGCCCAGGTTAGCTTGAATGAATTACAAGGTGCTAACGCGAGCAAAACAAAGACTTTGGCGTGGCGAAATGCACAAAGAAACGATGCTCACCATGTTTGCGTGTGGTGCAGACGTCGTGGCGGCTCAGATGGCGAAAATGTCGTGAAAGTTGTGTTTACGGGCTGCTCTTGGTGCGTGGAAAAGCGACGCTGCAGCTGGAGCAAAAAACACACGGAGGAAGTGAAACATATGTTTTCCGGTCGGCCACACATCGCGTCTTCAAAATAAGAGACCGAGGGCAGGACCTTGCTTTTCAAAATACATGTACTTAGAAAAATATAAAAAAAAATATTAGCCTCTGGAGCTCAATAGTGGAAGACTGCCCTGGTTCCCCATTGTAAAGTGTCATAGGCTTTTAGAAAAATTCTGTTTCAGACTTTTTAGACATGTCACAGGCTAGCCAGCTATGCACTTACCCAGATCCACAGTGCAGTTGTTTTCAGTCTCCAAAGCACATCTATAACTTAAAGTGCAGTGACAGGTAAGACAATTTTTCAGTAAAACGCTGTGAACATGAATACATTTATTTATAATATAAGACTAAACAATTTCCTTGTTTTCACCTAGCCTGGAAATTTTTATTAAGTTTGTAGTTGTCTTTTGTCCAGCAAATTTGACAAATGAAGATGGGAACCCACAACTGTTACCTAGCAATTGTAAATTGTAAATGTTGGCCAAAGTTCACATGAATGATACAGATTTTATGATCTGACAGATGATAATATTTTCAACACTTATTTAAAGGTGGGATAGCTAACTTTTTTAGTTGTAAATTAGTAAACTTTGTGCTTTCCACTAAAAAGTATATAGTAAATACAGCACTTTGTGGAAAAAATGAGACCTCTGAGTACTGTCTGAACTGAATAATAAAGAATTTTATTTCTAATCAAGAGCTGAATGCTGTGCTCTGGTTGGCTGAGCTTAGTGGTCACTCCAGTTTTACTTTGTTGTTTGTAAAAAGATGTTTATAAGCCATAAATGCAACCTAAATTAATACATGTCGATATTAACCATGTGTCAAAGGATTTATGAGAGAAAGTTGTCACATTTAAAACCTAAATTGTGTTTGCTCTGTAAAAATCAGCTACCCCACCTTTAAAGTCCCAGGAAACTGCGTCAGCTTTGTGTAAATTGTCTTGTACTGTATTCTCTTTGGTTAACCAGGAAGTGGAGTCACTGTTTAGCTCCATTAGGAAGCAGTTTTGTTCATTCAATCCCATAAGTGAATCACCTGCATCATAAAGACTCACTCATAGTGGTACATTTCAAGGTTTTATTTCTTGACATAACCTATTAGATTATTCTTTTTTACAGAATTTGTTCTGATGTATTAGTTTAAGATAATCTGTAGTAGTTAGTGAAACAGCTTCAGCTAAAAACACTTTAGCGGTATTGTTACTACACGAGTCAATTTACCGTTCCGTGAAGTTAGCCAAATTGTGTTCACTTTCTGGACTTCAATAATGTTGTAAGTTGAACTAGTTTTTGCACTGGTGGTGGGATGATTTTTTTGTATATATGAGGCAGAAAGAGAGATGAGACACTTGTAAGTTTGGGTAGGTTTTCTGTTTTACTTGTTGATTCTTTATTATCATGTGCCAATTACAGCTTACGTGAACACTGAAGATGGGCAATCATGCACATTAAACACAATTCCTTGTTCATATTTGGAAAAAAAACATCAACAATATATTTATTAAGTGTTTATTTTGTGCACATTTAATAAAGACTTATGATAATTTAATTTAATGTGTTTATCTCAATATGGCTCATTAATAGACTATAAACATTGCCAAAATAATAAAAAAGATTAACTGCTTGTACTGGCTCGCATAATGTGGACATTATTGTTAAGTACAATGATGCATGTTTCACAGTGATCTCATGCCCGTGCCCGCGCCGCAGTGACCCGGGGTGAGGCTCTTCGAGGGGCGGGGCCTCTCTCCTCAGATGCCCACAGGATCTCTGGCAGGCTTCCAGGGTCAGGAAGTTGTTGCCATTGCCGTGGCAGTTACCGTACCAGAACTCGGTACATTTGCCCGCAGCCGAGTCGAAGAAGAAGCGCACTTTCCAGGTGTCACAGGGGCCTTCATCTCGAGGCAGAGAACACACATCAGCAGAGGGCGCTGCGGGACGTGAAGGAGTGGCTGGAAGCTGCAGAAAGCATGGTGAAATTAATTTAGCTCTGGTAAGATTCTTCATTTTTCTTCTTTGGTCTCAATTCTCTTTTCTTGACAGTGAGGAGAGAGGAGACATAGTGAGGAGAGAGGAGACACAGAGAAGAGAGGAGACACAGTGAGGAGAGAGGAGACACAGTGAGGAGAGAGGAGACACAGCGGAGAGAGGAGACACAGAGGAGAGAGGAGACACAGTGAAGAGAGGAGACGTAGAGGAGAGAGGAGACATATTGAGGAGAGAGGAAACACAGAGGAGAGAGGAGACACAGTGAGGAGAGAGGAGACACAGTGAGGAGAGAGGAGACACAGTGAGGAGAGAGGAGACACAGCGGAGAGAGGAGACACAGCAGAGAGAGGAGACACAGTGAGGAGAGAGGAGACACAGCGAGGAGAGAGGAGACACAGTGAAGAGAGAGGAGACACAGTGAAGAGAGGAGACACAGTGAGGAGAGAGGAGACACAGTGAGGAGAGAGGAGACACAGTGAGGAGAGAGGAGACACAGTGAGGAGAGAGGAGACACAGTGAGGAGAGAGGAGACACAACGAGGAGAGAGGAGACACAGCGAGGAGAGAGGAGACACAGTGAGGAGAGAGGAGACACAGAGGAGAGAGGAGACACAGTGAAGAGAGAGGAGCTTATTTTTACGCTATATAATAAAATAAATATAAAAAAATTATGCAATGCAAATAATGCCAGACTCAGGTGAATGACTAATACCGTTGGTGTGTGGTACTCTGGACAGCCCGCTCTGCCAAACCCTTGTGCTGGGGTCACTCCATCCAGACAGCAGCCATATCTGTGAGACACAAATGCAGGATTTACTTCATCTATTTTGGAAAAACAAACATTTAGATAGTACTTACAGTATTTAAAGATTCTGTATCTCCCAAAAGAGCCAAACTCTTTCTACTTTTGAGGCGCTCACCTGGACGTCACACAGTCGTCATGGAAACAGCCCCCGTACCTGGGCCCCGCGGCTGGAGTGTGGCCGTCGGGACAGCAGCCGTAGTATGTATGGGCACAGCGCGGGACAACCACAGGAGTGTTTACATGTGGTCTGGACACTGGACATGTAAACACAGACAGACTGAGTCACTCTGGTCAGGATTCAGTACAGACATGTGCGCTGTACATTTACATTATTTGTGTTGCTAAGTTTAACTGTTTTACTCAGCTGTGGGGAAATGTGAGCCTTTAGATGGTTTAAGGAGTTATGCAGGAGACAGAAACATGCAGACTTGTTTTAGATTTGAATGCTGTTATTCTATGAAACATTTTTGCCTGTTTTTTTATGAAAAATTAAGGTTTTGTTTGTAAGATGCTATTCTTTCCCTTCTTAGCCTCAGAAAAGACTGTCCCAGATTTGTGATATATTATCGATATATTGTCCAGAATCTTTGAAGCATTTTTGCATATTAGGATTGCCTGGAAAATCCAAACAAATGTATAAAAAATCTATCGAAAAAAAATCTATCATCTATCGAAATTCAAAACTTGATGGCCATGTTTTGAATTTCAGTGGGTATGATTGACAAATGAATTAGCCAATCAGGAACAGGCATCGTCTCTGTATGAAATATCACATGGAACTGAAAACATTGTGAATTTCTGCAATTTTTTTTCAGTTCAGTTTTCAGTTGTGAGTGAAGCAAAACATGCTTTTAATATGAGGTGAGTGAAGTTAGATTTTGGTCTAAATGACAGGCGACCAATCAGCTTCTTTGTTTCATGTGCGTCACGCAAATAAGCTAATCTGACTGCCTGATAGCCTGGGCCTTCCCATTCCCACTTCCTGTTCAAATCGACAGTATTGAAAATACTAGGAGATTAGAATGGACCCCAGGCAAATTGCCTGATACATTGTGGAGTTGATCTGAAACGTAGGCAAAGGGGATGGTGACCAGACCCACACTTTGCAATTTGCTAAGTATGGGCTCTGGGTCCCAGGTAAAAATTTGTCAAGATTTTTACATTTTTTCTCCAGTGTATTTTCTGTTGCTGCCAGTTACTGAACTTAAAACATCGTAGAAAACATGTTTTTAATTCTAAGACATAAAATGCTAAACTAGATCCTCAGTTGCAGGACAATAAGATTACTCAAGTGGTGCTTTTCTTTTTGTACTTAGTTAACTTTACTCACGTGTTCAATGTGTGAAAGCTTTGACATACCTGTGGGGTCCTCTGGGACGTGAGGCACAAATCCTCTCATTGTGGTTTCATGTGTTCTGGGATCTTGGACACTTGGTACTCCTGCAGACACAAGGCAAGTTAAGTCCAGTTTTCAGTAGCAATTAAGTAGCAATTAACCTTTCTTCTTTCTCTGCACTATATTTTAACTTTATAAAGCTCAAGTGATCATTGTGTTATTCAGAAAACCAGTACTTCTCTAAAACCATTTACATTTTTTTGTTTGAAATACTGTAGATTTGTTTAATCAATACATGTCATACAATATCAACATGCTGGTTAACCCATTAATGACTCATTTCAGGTGCTCCAGACTTAGCTTTGTTCCAGTGATTGTATAAAAATAATTAATGTCATAAGTTGAAGATCTAATCAGATTTTAGGGGCCAAGTAAGTCAGTGCCTGGTACTTGGATGGTAGATTTCTGGAACATCAGGTGCCACATTTTACAGTAAAAAAGCTGTACTTTTTGTTGTTTGTGTCAATAATCACACAATTGATCCAAGAGCTGCATTTGGCTGACGTGCAATACTTTGGACACTCCTGGTTTGGATTGTTTGAATGCTAACTCACTCTATCATTTCTGTCTTTTGTTTGAGCTCACCATCTTTTTCAGCAGTAATGTGAAGGCCAAACTGATCCAGCCCAGTCTTTGAAAACCTACAGTACAACTTTAAACTGGAAACCAATCAACTCCCTTAACTCACTAAATTTTGACCATAGCTTTAGCCAAAAATCTTATATAATAGCAGAGTGTTCATACTTTGGGCTTCAGGGCAGGGCTGACTGTTACAGGACTCCACAGTCTGAGGTCTGCTCTCAGCTCCACACCGGGACTCTGAGTATGGGTTCAGGTCAGTGTCGAAGCAGCCCACTCTCCTCTCCCTGACTCCGCCTCCACAGCTACGAGTGCACTGCAAACACGTAAATAAAAAAATAAATATGATTGCCCTTAGTCAGTAGTTGCTTATCTAGCATTTTGGAGGTTAGTGGCCATGTTAGATTTGATTACAGGACAGGTCAGCGTGCAGAAAACAAGTCAAATTGTTTGCATCATGTTTTTGAGTCAAATTTAGGGCTGTATTCGACTAAAGAAATGTACGGGCGACTAAGACTCTATCAACCGATTAATCGATTTAACGACAAAAGGACTACGTCACTCAAGTTTACTAAAATCCTTCAGTGTTACATTCATATAAGAAAATCTACACATATATTAACACCAACTGCCTGAAATGTATGTGGAAATTTGATTTGCTTAATACTTGCGCCAAAAAATGGCGTAATTGCAAAGATCTATTTATTGCACATGCTCCAGAAAGCAGCCCCTCAGTTCCTTAAGTGTCGGTGTAGCTTGCCAAAGCCTGATCACATCAGTTTCTAAGGCTAAGCACATTTAGCCCGGGCAGTCCTAGGATGGGAGACCACTGGAAGAACCGAGTGAGATGAGGAGAAACTTGTTGGATGTAATCATTACTTCTGAATAATTGTTACAAAGCATAAACAATACCTTATTATTAGTTTGGAAGTACAGTAAACATCTTATTTAATAAACTTTTACAGAATTTAATTCAATTTATTGTTTGCAATATTGTATCATGAAAAAAATGTAGTAAATTCAACAAGTTATTTTTTTCAGGGGTGGGTTTTATAGGCTGCAGTGTATTTGGCCCTGTTACATTTTCGATTGATTTTTTAAATTTTTTTTTTTATCAGGGCCCACTGTCACTATTAATCAGAAATCATCCTGGAGGCCGTATTTGGGCTCTGGGCCGCCAGTTTGACCTGATCTAAAGCTTTACATGCTTGATATTCATTATTATCTTCCAACCTATATAATAAAATTATATCAAACATTATAAGATAAATATTTCTTTACATGTTTGTGGGTCTATTTGGACACATATGAACATGTAAGTGCATATTTGAGACTCACCAGTCCATAATCAGTCACGTGCCAAGTGATGTGAGCGTGACATGCAGGTCTTCGGCAGGTGCGCACTGACTCGGGCCTGGACAGACTGCTGCAGGAGTGTTCTGGCAGACGATCACCTGACGGACCCACACAGTGCACCTCCCGAGTCTGCTGGCCCTCTCCACACGTCACGGAGCACTGGACACAAGACACAATCACAGCATGTCGTTTTAACTGTACTGATGTCAAGATGAATTATTATTTCTTATTACCAAGAATCCACTTTTTCTATCTATTTCTTCACCATCTTCTTACAGTTTTCTCTCATCATGTTTTATTACCTACCCACGCTCGCCATTTTATTCTGAGTAAAACATGTAAACATTATTGTGTAAGTTAAAATATGCTGCTTGGTACATTTTTGAAAATGTTTTTTACAATTTTCAATTTTTAACCTATTTTGGTAAAAATGTTGCAAAAATAAAGTTTGTGAAGAAAATATGTTGAAAAAGACAGCGGACAAGATTAGGACATTGTTAATGAATTTTGTTATACTGCATCTCAAGTAGAAAATACCAGTTATATTCAAGGAGTTTTGACCCAATTTAATACAAGAGGCATTGTCCCACAAGAAAGTACCAAGAACTAGTCCCACTCCCACCATTCCTCCAGTTCTCATGTTTGTGTTTACACAGTAACAATTTCTGAAAGTGGGTGTAACTACCGTAGTTTTAGCATTAGCAAGTTTACCCAAGTTGTTCAATTCCACATTAAATTATGATTTACAAAACCTAAAAACATAACTGAAATTAAAAACTAAACACAATTACTGGTAGCCTATTAAAAAAAAAAATCTTAAAAATATTTACATTTTAAATAACTACATTTTGAAGTTACTGCTTTAATCTTTTTTCTTAAGGCTAAGGAAAGGTTATCTAAACGTGAGAACATATAAAATATGTTTCCAACAAAGTTAGTGATGTAAATGTGCTTGTGTCACCAGAGGTTCTTGGTGTGAATAGAAAGTGCCCCAGAGCAGGAGCTAAAAAGTCACTAGTGTGGCCCCAGTCCATAGTTCCTGCTTTGTGTAAATGCGCCTAAAATAGGGACTTTGATTAAAAAAAGTAGCCTACTAGGAAGTGAAAAAAGTTCCTGCAGTTGGAAACGGCCGGTTGCTTGGCAAGTTTTTTGTGCAATGCTAAGAATTATGAACGGATAGGCTACAATTTTAATTCTAAAAAAAAAAAAAAAAAACATCAATGAAAAATTTAACATGTTAAGTAAAATCTAAATGATCCAAATTTTGTTTTAGTAAAATTAATAGTTCAACATGTAATAGGTGGTTGAGTCAGAAGCATTTAGACTGGCTATATTTTTGTTTAAAAGTAGGCTATGTGGTTTTTAGACTGAAAATAACTGAGCAGAGTTAGCACAGCTGATGTTGTGCTGCAGTTTTTCATCCTGTCTTTATCATATTTATGTAGCCTACTTATGTTTGTCATGAGTCAGAAAAGACCCAGGATGTTGTACATTACAGAGTGTAAACTTTATTGGGAACTCTTTATTCTTTGCTCTGGTGATGTGGGAGTGAATTTGTGATGTGTGAGTGAGTGAATCAAAAATGCGTTTGCAAAGTTTTATGTAAATTTATTTAGTAGGCTAACACAAACACGAGACGTGTTGTCTCCGTGACTCTGTGGGACCTGACTCCTCCCCTTGCCTTAAACTTTCTGCTCTCACCTGCAATCCAGGCAAAGATTTTCTCGTCTTGCACACGCATAATTCATTTATTAATGTCTATTGCCTTTCACCATTAGGCCATAGGGAATCGTGAACAACCAATCAGATCGCTAGATCGTCGCCACGGAGTTACTTTGTGACGTATTGCTGCCTTGGACTATATATAAGCTGATTCAGCGCCACTTCAGCTCAGTCGGCCGCTGACCGTCGAAGGGGAGAGATGTGTGTGTCGGAGCTCCGCGACTTTTGTGATCTCCGGCAGTTTAGCCAGTATGTTGTTGTTTTTTCCGCTTGATTTCGTTCAGTGTTTGTGTGGAGGCAAGTTTGTGATGGCCGGTTCCAGGTGCTCGGACTCATTTCCATCCCGGAGAGGGCACTTTAGTTAAGGTGAAGCTCCGTTCAGAGCAGACCGTGGATGTCAAAGTCACCAAACAGCGAAAACATGTGGATGAAGCTCAACAGAAGGTACAATTTCAGCTCCTCACTTTAAATACAGTTTAAAGAGTGGAAAACAGCACTAAGGTTAGCTAGGCACGTGTTTGTTTGAGCAAATAGCGCTAACGTTAACTAGCTAACTACTGTTGTCATGTGTTAAAACCAGCGGCTAGTTTTGTAGCCGCTAGCTTCTCGGTTAATTCAAGATACAGCTTTAGCTAGCTCTGGCGGATAAATAAACGACGTTACAACTTTTTGATGATTTGATTTAGTTGCTGAAAGTAATTGTTATAATATTGTCAGTTTTAACTGTTACTAGTTGTAGAATGAAGTAAATCAAGCCCGCTGCCTTCATTTGCAATCAAAAGATGCTAATTTCCACTTGTAATTATTGCCTTGTCTGTTCTGTTTAAATGGTTTTGTGATCATAACAAAATGAAACTCGTTAAAAACACACTTTATCTTGACAAATAAATGTAGCATGTATGTCAAATCCAGTGTGAACTTTTACAATTTAATTGTACATTTTACTGTTGCTGTTACTGTTGCTGTGAGGACATTTTGACCATGTATTTATTACGCTAAGCAGACGTAGTCTTTGTCCTTGGCAAATAAATTAACTTGCTAACAAGTGGTAAAACTATTTAAGATTAAATTAGTTTGTGATTTTTGCTGCTGTCCACAATAACGAGCGGCTTAAAAATATTTGTGTAATTACAACATGAGGGGCGTTCATGTTTCTCACTCGGAAAAAAAGATATTTACCATAAATTCCACAGAAAACAGGAACATTGATGTATTTATGCTGCCTTCATTGTGGTAAATACCACTTGAGTGGGAAAGAGCGCATGAATGCTCCCTCATGTCGTAATTACTACTGGGAACCTGGAAAATAATTTTTCGGTACGACAGGAGGGGGCAAAAACATCTCAAATGAAGAAAATATTTTTAAAAAATTCTTGTTAGCAAGTTATTGTAATATCTGCAAAATATTGCACACACAAGTTAAACAGCATTGCTATTTCCACTTACAGAAATAAAATAAAAAGTCAGAGCAAATCTTATGGACATTTGTAGATTCATTCTTGCTACGACCACAAACCTATTTTCTCAACTAAGCGTTTTGATACTAAATTCAGTATTTTTATCTGTTTTTTTTTATTTGTCCATACGGCTGGGCAATTTTGGCAAAAATTAATACCACAATTTTTTTTGGGAGTATCTCTATAACATGTCTTTAAATTGTTCTGTTTAAGGTAAAAGGTTGTGTTCATATTGCATAATTTGATGTCTTAAGTCCAGATGGTGAGCTAAAGACATCTTTTCCTACTAAAAATAATGTAATTTCACAGATTTTCAATCTGGTGATGTTTATTACTGATGAGACGCATTCATTTTTTTTAATTGCAGCACTATTTTGCTACTTGACCTCCATCTGTATTCAGTATTATTGGCCTAATAATATTATTAGGCCAATATATATTTATTGCCTTTTGTCTATGGACAATAGACTTGATATTAATTTTTTAAAAATCTTGAAAACATCATTCTTGATATCTAAAATGTGTTATATCGCACAGCTCTGATCTATAGCTTATTCTTATTATTGTCATCGTACATAATACAACAATATATGAACAATAACCACCACGCACCAGTCAAATGTTTCATTCTCATTGTTTAGCTCGTCACTTTTTCACATTTGTGACTGGTTTATAAAATCAAACTTAATGGTTAAAAAAAGGCTAAGTGTCTATTAAACCGCCTGAAGGCATTAAAATCTTTTTGCTATTTTGGTTCTCATGGTAATGCGTAAGAAACATGCATAAACGGATGCTACTTAACTGTTGTAGGCACCACACAGTCAGTGTATTCTTTTCCTATTCAGCGATTTTTCGTGCGTGATTTCAACATCAACTAACCCAAATGGCTTTTTAAAAATTATACTATGCTGCCTCCTAACACTAAACTTAACCATACCCCGAACCTTTTCCTAATCGTAACTATTAATTTAGCTTGTTTCTAAACTCAGCCTTTTTCCAAAGATAGCTATAACTTCTTCCGAGCTTTGACAAGTAATCTGGCTAACTAAAACTAATATTGCTTTTTTAACTTTTTAACTAGAGCTGTGCAATATATCGAACATCATGATTGTTGTTTTGAAGATATCAAAAAATATAATATTGAGTATATTGTTAATAGTAAAAAACTATCTCTGAAGTTGCATAGTTCTGCAATAAATTTGTAAGGTTCATCCAATCAAAAAATTCAACCTGCTTGTTATAAAAGTCGTAATGTTCTAGAGAAATTATTGTTCAATGCAGTTATAGTTGCTCTTGTCTCTAACATGTTTTTTTTTTTCTGTCTGTTGCGGTGATGTTTTTGAAAGCTCTGAGTTGTCTCCATGGAGATGTGAAGGCCAATAACATCATGCTGGTGGATCACAAATCCGGTCTCCATTTTGGTCTGGTACAGGTACCAAATAAACACACACACTCACTGCATTCCCCACTACAATCACGGTGGAGATTCAGGCTTTCCGCTACATGTAATTGATCGTGGCGCACCGCCACGGCTAAATAAAAGCCGCCACACTTACAATATTTTTTCAGACTTTTTTTTTTTTTTACGTTTTCTTTTGTCATCTGTTATAGACGCACCGACGGCTGTAATATCATGAAAAGTGCAGCTTCTGAACCCGGTTTTCATGGGAAGGTTGTAGAAGTAGGCGGGCTGCGCGCGCGGACCGGGCGGAGGTGCCGCGGACGGGGAAGGAGTGAGCACACGCACGGCTCTGTGTTGGCAGACTTTACAGTGACAGCTCCCGGCACGCGGCGCCTCTGCCCGGGCTCGTGTGCGGCGGGTCTCGGTTCGCGCGCGAGGCTCACGTGTTTCACTCGCTTTGTAGCCTTTCCTTGAGAAAACCTCCGTACACGGAGCTCGCGTATCGCTCGCCGCGCGTGCTTCGTGCACCTACTGCCCGACAACGAACAACGACACCCCCCCCCGCGCGCGGACTACGAAACTAGCCCCGTCACCCCCCACCCCCGTCATCTTAACACCCCCCACCCCCCCCCTGTCATCTACCGCCACACTCTCGCAAAATCCTAGCGGAAACCCTGAGATTCCTAGCATTTTATGTCAACGCGGGAAAGGTGCACTGTGTAACTTTTTGGCCAAACATAGACACTAGATATATGCGCATAAAAGTTTATACGGTCTCTTGAGGTGGATTTTATTTTATGTGCTAACGCTATAACGACTGAAGCGAATTTTGAAAGATGGAAATGCAAGGGACCCTCTGGTTACACACCTGCTGCAGCGGCTCTGGAGGAGTGACAGAGGTGATGAACAAAGTTTAAATAATCTATACGGACTGAGTTGTTTTGGCCAAAATGCTCCAGACACGCAAACTGCATCGTTGTGTACAAAGCAAAAACAAAACCGCACAGAAGCACGGCGCTGTGTGATCAAATAATTCCGTGAAACTTCATAGTTGTTCAACATTGCTGTGATTCAGAGCTCGCCCTTTCTGCGGCGGAGGATTTGTGTTAAAAACATAAACAATAGTCTTTTATTTTCGCGGTTAAACAGATGCGACTTAAGTTTGCACAAGACGGAGCAGTCTGCAGCTAAAAATGTAATCTTACAAAAAAAAGTGAAACCAAACTTGCATAGCCACAGTGGACAGTTCTTTGTCCTGGAGGAGGCCCACTCCTGTTTGTTTCTTTAAAAGAGGTTGCTGTAGTTGTATTTTTTCACATTATGGCATAAAATGTAGACCCATTAAGAATGTCCCAAAGTCTAGTTTTACATCCAGCAAATTGTGTAGTTGACTTTACACCTTCAGAAAGTTACACAGTGCACCTTCAAAGAGCAGCAGTTCTTCTGTCCAAACAGACCGAAATTTCCCCTCACATTTTTTCCCCACCACAATGCAATGCTTTAACGCCGGGCTCACACTGCCTCCAGTCCAGATCCGGATCCGTCTGGGTCCGGTTGTCACTCACCTCCAGAATATGCATGCGTATCAGATGCAAATGATAATATAAAGGTGCTTTCAGACCGAACGCGACCACGCGGACACTTTCAATGCGACCAAAGCGACGCGGAAAGTCTACTACGACCGGCGCGAGTGTCTACTACGACCGGCGCGAGTGTCTACTACGACCGGCGCGAGCGTTTAAAGGCCCGTGCAGACAGGACGCAATCTGTCACTGTAGTTTCGCCCGGTGGAGCGAGAAGACTCGCAAATCAATGAGGAAGTGGGCGGGGACAGCTGCCGTGAATTATATTATTCTAAGTGATCATGGACAATAGAAGTAATCCTCTTGGGATCAGCCCAAAACACCACTGTCTCTTAACTATGTCAAATAAGCCCTGTGTTCTCCATTCGCATCGCTCCAGTGAAAAGAAATTCAGCTGGAGCGAGTGCAGCTGCTCTTCGCAAAGCTGTCATTTCGTTGCTCTTATTTTAATTAATGAACACAAACATAAAAATTAATTAAAACCGCGCGCGGTGATATAGGCCCTCGCCCCCCTTGCGACCGCCGAGTACGAGCCACCGCGGGCTACGAGCCACCGCGACGGGCCCGCCTCTCGTCCACGTGCATTTTCTGCCTTCAGCACTCCTTCCCTATTGCTACACTCTATTCACTGAAAGGACAAATTATGACATTGTCACAGCTCCACGGTTGAAGATAGAGGTATGCTTTCATTGGCTTTTTGTTCAGCATCCCGAAGGCAACAAGAGTGCCAATTTTCAAGTGTCTACGGCAAAGTATTTTTTTTCATCCAATTTGAAATTTTTCCATGTATTTCAATGGGAAATGTTTGACGTTGCCACGGTAACACGGTTTAAAATAACGCTATGCTTCCATTGGCTTTTTTGTTCAGTATTGGATGGAGAATGTGTGTGCCAAATTTCAGCTTTCTAGGACAAACTAAAAATTTCCACCCTACCACTCACCCTACCCTCCACTCTGGCCAAATCTGTCAGTTCTCCATTGAATAACATGGGTTTTGCCTTTTTTCCTTTGCCATGGCCAAATGCTTGCAGATAAACATATACTCCCATTGGGTTTTTTGTTCAGTGTGATGAGGAGAGTTAGTGTGGTGAATTTGATGCATTTTGGTGAAACTAAAAATTTTATCCCATTCAAAAGTAAGGGGGCGCTGTGGTAAAACGGTCAAAGATAGAGGCGTGTGATGATTGACTTTTTTGTTCAGAATGTGAAGCACAATGGGTGTACCAAATTTTAGCTTCCTATGAAAGGATTTTTTTTTTTCCCCATTCAAAAAGTTTTGCGTCTCCATTGGATAACATGGGTTTTTGTCATTTTTACGTTGCCATGGCAACACACTAGCAGATAAAGGTATGCTCCCATTGGGTTTTTCGTTCAGACAGCTGAGAAGGATGTCTGTGCCAAATTTCATGTGTCTACGACAAACTAAATTTTTGGGCTCAATGCATTTTTCAAGGGGGCGCTGTGGAGCAATTATTTGACTTAGATGTGTTTAAAGTATATCGCTAGATGCAGCTTGCGATTTAGAACAAAATGTATATTAATGCCGGAGAATAGAACTTTGCGTGTCAGAAATACGCATATTTGAACACATTGGAAAATGTCACTTTTGATTTGTGGCGTGGCCACACCCACATTTTTTAAGGTATCATAAATCTATCGAAAAACTCAAAGGCACAAGGGTCTGTTGATGACAGTTCCAAACTTTCATCCCATTTAACATAAAAACAAAAATGGGAAAAAATAAAACGTGAGATGAAAAATTTCCCAAAAATCAGGTTCCGCCCACGATAGCCGACGCCCTGTAGGGTTTAGGGATGGGTCATAATGTAATTTCTTACTTGTCTTGACACAAGCTATGTTTCTGCCAAATTTCATATGTCTGCGATAAAAAAGCTCTGTCATTGCCGTAATGTTTTTTGATTTTCGAGGGGGCGCTAGTGAGTCATTTTAACACATTAATTTTTTTGCCGTATAAAAAACAAAATTTTTCGCCGACTTTGAATTTTGAGTGAAATAAAAAAGACTTTTCGTTAATGTTTAGGGGGTCAAAATTGAGTTCGAAAAGGAAAGAATAATAATAATAATAAATAATAATAATAACGGAAATTTTTTTTTCTCCTATTATTTTTCTCCTAAACTACTAGAGCTAGATTCATGGAAGTTTCTCACATTGTGCCCCATCACAAATGAGCCCTCTGTGAATTTTTTCACAAGTCTACGCCAAACGGTTTGTCTTGTACGAATTTTTGAAAATAGAAATTAAAGGGGGCGCTATTGGGCCATTTTATGAATTACCCACGTGATATGCATATCGTTGCGTTCAGTTTCAAAATGTGCACAAACACTGTATTTCGATTTTCCCATAAAAAAATCGAGCAAAAAGAAAGATTTTTTACAAATTTCAAAATTTTAACAATTTTGTTAAAAAATCACCGTGACCACACCAAACAGGATATCAAAATTTCAAACCATTGATTTCATTTCACATGGGTTTACTGCATTCTGGCCAAGTTTGACGTGTTTTCGACCAAAAATGTGGCCGTGGTGGCCCAAAGTATGAGGTAATGCGCTTTTCCGAGTGACGTGTTTGAACCAAGATGGCCGACTTCCTGTACACTTGGGGGCGGGGCCACAATATGATTTTTTTCATGTTCGGACATGACCTATTTTTCGGGCTAGGTTTCATATTTTTATCGCGACTTTTTTCGTCGTCGGGCTCCCATTGGCCCAATGTTATTTGATTTTCGAGGGGGCGCTACCGAGTCGTCTTTCATTATTTTTTCGCGCGGTCTTCACTCAAAATTAGAGCTCACTGAGTTCTAATTTTCGACACCACTCCCGGGCACGTGCGTCGTCGTTTACTGCGTCGTTTTCGCCATTTCGTCCCTCCCAGACGCAATTCCAATTAGTCCCTCGCCGGGACTTCGTCTCTCGGCTCGGGCCTAATTAATAAATGCACAAACATAAAAAACAAAGACCATGTGTGACTGGGACTTACCCTGTGGCTCCACAAAAGAAAAAAGACGATCGTATTTAGAAACTTTAGTCCGGGGATTCCTCTCGTTTGTGCATCCTGTGCTGTCAATGTCTATAATTCATATAATTCTTCGATTCTGGCAAAAACAAGCGGCTATTTTGGCCAAATAAACTATGTTCACACCAGAATAAACGCGATGTCCGAGACAAAAATAACATGTTGATTTGACACAACCAGAATTATATACTGTCACGTCGACTCTTCAAGCCATCCTGCCTTGATGACGCATGTGTAAAGCGGAGGGCTAAGACGTGGGAGACCGGAGTTCAATCCCCTCAGGAGTAACTAAAAATCTTTTTTTTTTCTGCACTTAAGCAACAATAAATGAAAATATAGTGCTTGTTTTGCGTTTTATAACGACAATACAATGTGCCTTTAAAAAAAGTAGGCTTCTTAAAGTATTAAATTTGAATATCAGCTACAGATACAAGGCTTCAACAGGTGCGAGGGGTCGAACTCTCTTACCTGAGTCCTGTGCGTTATCCACTCAACCATTTGACAGCAGACTTTCAACTGCGTTTTAATAGAGAGTCAAAGATAACGTGGCTGCATGAACACGCCGCGGTTTGAAAGCTGTGAATTGGTCGCGCGAGAAACGCAACTAATTTCGAATAAAAAAGTGGCCACTGCGGGGCGTCTGGCGCGAATTGACGCCTCTGGTCTGAAAGCACCTTTATAGATCTATGGTACAGACTCCGCTGGCCTTGCGAGACCACGAGTTCACAGGGATTCACGCTCAACTTGTGAGTTTCAGGGAGTTTATGCGATCTCTGGCACATGGATATGTAAACAAAGAACACTTGTGCCGAGTTTTGGGCTTATTTTACGTCACTTAATTTTCTGTTGGATTTTTCGTCGCACAATGGGTAAGTACGGGACATTTAATTACATCCTGTATGTTCAATAGTGTATGTATATATTGTGTACAAATTTATATTTGTTTGTATGTATGTAATGTGTACAGATGTATAAGTGTGTATGTAATGTGTACAGATGTATGAGAATGTATGTGTACAAATGTATAAGTGTGTGTATGTAATGTGTACAGATGTATAAGTGTATGTATGTAATATGTAGATGTATAAGTGTATGTATGTAATGTGTACAGATATAAAAGTGTGCATATGTAATGTGTACAGATGTATAAGTGTGTGTATGTAATGTGTACATATGTGTATATGTATGTATACATGTTTGCATGTCCACACTGCTGAAGACAACTTAACAGTTCCATGGCACCACGGGTCGACTGTTGATACAGAGCCACGACAATCTGGACATTTTTGGACTCGTCGTCATGCACGCCTCATATGAAAAAGCACCTTGAGTGCGTGTATGCAAGGTATACAGATGTATGTAATGTGTACAGATGTATAAGTGTATGTTTGTAATGTGTGCATATCTATATGTACAGTATGTTTGTAAATGTGTACAGATGTATATGTGTATGTATGTAATGTGTACAGATGTATAGGTGTATGTATGTAATGTGTACAGATCTATGTGTATGTATGTAATATGTACAGATGTATAATTGTATGTATGTAATTTGTACCAATGTATAAGTGTGTGTTTGTGTATGTAAATTTTACAGATGTAAAAATGTATGTATGTATGTACTGTATGTATGTATGTAATATGTATATATGTATAAGTGTGCATATGTATTGTGTACAGATGTATAAGTGTATGTATATATGTAATGTGTACAGATGTATAAGTGTATGTATGTAATGTGTACAGATGTATGAGTGTGTGTATGTTATTTGTATATATGTGTATGTAATGTGTACAGATGTGTTTTTATGTGTAATGTGTTTAGATGTACAAGTGTGTGTATGTAATGTGTACAGATGTGTAATTGTATGCATGTATAACTGTATGTCCATGCTGTTGAGGACGTTGGAACAGTTTCATGGCACCACGGTTCAACTGTTGATACAGAGCCACCAGAACCAGGAATTTTTTTGGACTCGTCGTCATGCACGCCTCAGTTGAAAAAGCACCTTTATGTGCATGTGTATGTACAGTGCCTTGCAAAAGTATTCACACTCCTTGAACTTTTCTACATTTTCTCTTATTATGACCACAAAAATCAAACATATTTCACTGAAACTTTGTGTGAAAGACCAACACTAAGTTGCACACAATTGTGAAGTGGAAGGACAGTCATACATGATCTATTTTTTTTTTTTTTTACAAATTAAAACCTGAAAAGTAGGCATGCAAAATTATTCAGCCCTCTTTTCTTCTGAGTGCAACACATTACTTTTAGAGGCTTTAAGGTTCCAATGTAGACCTAACAAATAAATAGAGTCCACCTGTGTGTAATCTACTCTCAGTATAAATGTAGCTGTTCTGTAAAAACCTCAGAGGTTTGTTTGAGAGTATTGGGGAGCAGTCAGCACCATGAAGACCAAAGAACACACCACACAGGTCAGGGATAAAGCTGTGAAGAAGTAAAAAGCAGGATTAGGTTATAAAAAGATTTCCAAGGCTTTGAACATCTCATGGAGATCTGTTTACACCATCATCCATAAATGGAAGGAGTATGGCACAACTGCAAATCTACCAAGACCAGGCCGTACACTTAAACTTACAATCTGAACAAGGAGAGAACTGGTCAGAGATGCAGCCAAGAGGCCCATCGTGACTCTGGAGGAACTGCAAAGATCTACAGCTCAGGTTGGGGAATCTGTCAACAGTACAACTTTTAGTCGTGCACTACACAAATCTGGTCTTTATGGAAGAAAGCCATTGCTGAAAGAAAGCCATTAGAAATCCTGTTTTCACTTTGCTAAAAGCCATGTGGGGGATACAGTAACCATGTGGAGAAAGGTGGTCTGGTCAGATGAGACCAAAATTGAACTTGGCCAAAATGCAAAATGCTGTGTGTGGCAGAAACCTAACACTACTCATGACTCTGAATACACCATCCTCACATTCAATAATACAAGTGCCAGCATTATTTTCTGCACAGACTTTTCTTCAGCAAGGACAGGGAATATGGTCAGAGTTGATGGAAACATGGTTGGAGCCAAATTCAGGGCAATATTGGAAGAAAACCTATTGGAGTCTGCAAAACACTTGAGACTGGGGCGGGGGTTCATCTTTCAACAGGACAACGACCCCAAACATAAAGCCAAGGCTACATTGGAATGGTTTAAAACAAAACATATTCTTCTTGTCTTAGAATGGCCCAGACAAAGCCCAGACCTAAATCCAATTGAGAATCTGCGGCAAGATCTGGAAACTGCTGTTCACAAACACACTCAATCTAATCTGACTGAGCTGGAGCTATTTTGCAAAGAAGAATGGGCAAAAATTTCAGTCTCAAGATGTGGAAAGCTGGTAGAAACATACCCAAGGAGACTTGCAGCTGTAATTGCATCAAAAGGCGGTTCCAGAAAATATTGACTCAGAGGGGGTGAATAATTTTGCACGCCTACTTTTCAGGTTTTAATTTGTAAAAAAAAAAATAGATCATGTATGACTGTCCTTCCACTTCACAATTGTGTGCAACTTAGTGTTTGTAATGTGTACAGATGTATAATTGTATACAGTATGTATGTAATGTTTATAGATGTCTAAGTGTATGTATGCATATAATGTGTATAAATGTATATGTGTATGTATATATGTATGAAATGTGTACATATGTATATGTAATGTTTACAGATGTGTGTGTATGTATATAAGTATTATGTACAGATGTATCCATCTTATTTCGCCCGCCCACTTTTTCTACCGTTAGACACAGAACTCGGAAACACACTTCCGGTCAGCTCCTCCCCCATTTATTTAATTGACGTAACCTGCTGAGAAAACTTGCGGCAAAACAATATTTCAGGTAGGTTATTTTTTCCACATACGCTATGGTCATGTGCACCAACAAATAAGCAAGGCATATTTTCTCTGGATCACTTAAAAAACGACTGTTAAAGTGTTTAAATAAACGCTTGCCGGTCGGATCGCTGCGATAGACCGCGGTTAGCCTGTAAAGACATTAGCCACAAACAAACATCAAATGTATTGATCACACACAGATAATATACACATGCTGTACCTTGTTTTAAAGCTTAGGACCCATGCTGGGTTTGTTTTAACTGTCAGTGTATCTAAATGAGATTAATCTACGAGATAGCACAGCTACAGCGTTAGCTACCTTCATGTTTTTTATCTCCTTTATGGAGCATCTGAAACACTGTTTATTACACCAGCACTATTTGTGTGACTTACCACCCATGTATTTGACGTGTATTGCCGACAGCTGATGACAAAAAAGGCACAAATTGTGTGAAAGAGTGTAGCTAAAAGGGATAAACAAGAAGGTAGCTAACGCTGTAGCTGTGAGGGAGGAGCTGACCGGAAGTGCGTTTCCGAGTTCTGTGTGTAGAAGTGGGCGGGACGAAATAAGCTGGATAAGTGTATGTATGTAATGTGTACAGATGTAAGTGTGTGTAATTTTTACAGATGTGTATGTATGTATGTAATGTGTACAGATGTATAAGTGTATGTATTTACTGTGTACAGATGTGTATGTTTATGTATGTAATGTATACAGTTGTATAAGTATGTGTATGTAATTTGTACAGCTATATAATTATAGTTTCTATGAAATTTGTACAGATGTATAAGTGTATGTATGTAATGTGTACAGATGTGTAAGTGTATGTATGTAATGTGTAGATGTTTAAGTGTATGTATGTAATGTGTACAGATCTATAAGTGTATATATGTAATGTGTACTGATGCATCAGTGTGTGTAAGTAATATGTACAGATGTGTATGTATGTGTCTATATAATGTGTACAGATGTGTAAGTGTATGTATGTAATGTGTACTGATGCATCAGTGTGTGTAAGTAATATGTACAGATGTGTATGTAATGCAATGCGTACAGATGTATAAGTATATGTATGTATTTAATGTGTATATACATATGTATAAGTGTATGTGTGTAATGTGTACTATGTGTAAATGTATGTATAAATGTTTGTATTTCCACGCTGTTGAGGGAAACCACGGGCACCATGGGTCGACTGTTGAGACAGAGCCACCACAACCAAGAAATTTTTGGACTCGTCGTCATGCACTCCTCAGATGAAAAAGCACCTTGATGTGCGTGTGTATGCAATGTGTACAGATGTGGTGTGTGTATGTAATGTGTACAGATGTATATGCGTATGTATGTATATGTAATGTGTACAGATTATGTTTGTGTATGTATGTAATGTGTACATATGTGTATGTATAGATGTATGTATGTATGTAATGTGTACAGATGCATAAATGTATGTATGTAATGTTTATAGATGTAAAAGTGTGTGTATGTAATGTGTACAGATGTATAAAGGTATGTATGTAATGTTTTTAGATGTATACGTGTATGTATGTATGTATGTATGTAATGTCCAGATGTGTAAGTGTATGTATGTAATGTGTACAGATGTATAAGTGTGTGTTTGTAATTTTTACAGTTAGTTATGTATGTAATGTGTACAGATGTTTGTGTATGTAATGTGTACAGATGTATAAGTATATATAATGTGTACAGATGTATAATTGTTTGTATGTAATGTGTACAGATGTATAATTGTTTGTATGTAATGTGCACAGATCTATAAATGTATGTATTTGTTTTTGCATCTTTGTGAGAACCGTTTTCAGTTTTTAACCAACAGAGTTAGGACATTTTTGGGAAGTGAGGAGATTTTGGCCGGTCCTCACTTTGCAAAGGGCCTGTTTGAGGGTCAAGATGTGGTTTTAGATTTAGGGTTAGAATTGGGTTAAGGCTAGGATTAGGGCTAGGGGTTTAGTTTGGACGGTTAAGGTTAGGGTAAGGGGCTGGTTAATACATTATGCCTATGAAGGTCCTCACTAAGATAGAAAAACAAGTATGTATGTATGTAATGTTTATAGATGTATAAGTATGTATGGAATGTGTATAGATGCATATATGTATGTAATGTGTACAGATCTATGTGTGTGAGTAATGTGTACAGATGTATAATTGTATATGTAATATGTACAGATGTATAAGTGTGTGTATTTGTATGTAAATTTTACAGATGTGTAAGTGTGTGTATGTATGTATGTATTATGTATAGATGTATAAGTGTGCAAATGTAATGTGTACAGATGTATAAGTGTATGCATGTAATATGTACAGATGTATAAGTATGTGTATGTAATGTGTACAGGTGTATGTATATATGTAATGTGTACAGATGTATGAGTGTATGTATGTAATGTGTACAGATATATAAGTGTGTGTATGTTATTTGTACATATGTGTATGTATGTATGTATGTATGTAATGTGTACAGATGTATAAGTGTGCGTATGTAATGTGTACAGATGTGTAAGTGTATTGTGTACAGATGTATTTGTGTATTTATGTATGTAATGTGTATAGATGTATAAGTGCGTGTATGTAATGTGTACAGATCTGTAATTGTATGCATGTATAACTGTATGTCCACGCTGTTGAGGACAATGGGACAGTTTCATTGCACCACGGTTCGACTGTTGATACAGAGCCACCACAACCAGGAAATTTTTAGACTTGTCGTCATGCACGCCTCAGTTGAAAAAGCACCTTGATGTGCGTGTGTATGTAATGTGTACAGATTTATATTTATATGTGTATGTATTTATGTAATTTGTATAGATGTGTGTGTTCTTGTTTATACATAAAAGTGAGGACCAAAATTTGCATTCTACTATCAAAGTGAGGACATTTTTGAAAAGTAAGGACATTTTCCATGGTCCTCACTTTCTGAAGGTCCTGTTTTGGCCTGTTTGAGGGTCAAAATGAGGTTTTAAGGTTAGGGTTAGAATCGGGTTAAGGTTAGGTTTAGGGTAGGGGTTAAGGTCAGGGGGTTAGTTTGGATGGTTAAGGTTAGGGTAAGGGGCTGGGTAATACATTATAGTCAATGGTTGTCCTCACTTTGAAGCTAGCGCAAGAATGTGTGTGTGCCTATGTGTATGTAATTTGTACAGATGTGTAATTGTATGTATGTATGTAATGTGTACAGATGTATGTGTGTATGTAATGTGTACAGATGTATAAGTGTTTGTATGTATTCTGCACAGATGTGTAGGTTTATGTATGTAATTTGTACAGATTTATAAGTGTATGTATGTATGTCATGTGTACAGATGTGTAAGTGTATGTAATGTAATGTGTACAGATGTGTAAGTGTATGTAATGTAATGTGTACAGGTGTACAAGTGTATGTACTGTATGTAATGTGTAGATGTTTAAGTGTATGTATGTATTGTGTATAGATGTTTAAGTGTGTATGTAATGTGTATGTGTAAATTTATGTATGTATAAGTGTTTGTATGTCCACGCTGTTGAGGACAACGTAACAGTTCCATGGCACCACAGGTCGACTGTTGGGACAGAGCCACCACAACCAGGAAACTTTTGGACTCGTGTTATGTTATGTGTACAAATTTATAAGTGTATGTATGTAATGTGTACAGATGTATAAGTGTGTGTATGTAATATGTACAGATGTATCTGTCTGTGTATATGTGTACAGATGTATAAGTGCGTGCATGTAATGTGTAGAGTTATATATGTGTATGTATGTATGTAATGTGTACAGATGTATAAGTGTATGTATGTAATGTGTACAGATGTATAAGTGTATGTATGTAATGTGTACAGATGTAAAAGTGTGTGTATGTAATGTCTACATATGTATACGTATGTGTATGTATGTAATGTGTACAAATGTATAAGTGTATCCTAAGGACACGGAGTAGCGGTTCTCATATAGGAGTCTTTGGCTCCATTGCTGTGTGCGAGATGTGTGCGCTGGCTTGTGTGTGTGTTGGGAGGCATAGGACTGTGGAGGAAGCCGGCCCACTGCGTAGAGGGGAGACTGGGCAAACGTGACGATGACGACAAGTGGCCTCCGCTGACCAGGACGGATGAGAGCAGAGCACCACGGCGCAAACCACACGCAACGGCAGGACGAGGAGTCCTGCCTGTGTGGTGAGTATAGTGGACGTATAGTGCTCTGTTAAACGTTGAATGTTGATCCGTAGTTTTGTGTTGGACGCGATGCTGGCTCTGTTGTTTGTGCTACCCAGGTGGAGTGTATAAAGAAAGTTGGAGTTTGGACGGGTCGTCGCCCTTTCGGTACAGGCCACGCCCCCGTCGCCCCTGATTGGACTGTCCCAAACTATGATGGACTCTGAGTAGAGAGGCTGCTCTTGTGTAGCCTACATTTTATCCCTTTAAACTAACTTCAATTAACTTAAATAAATGTACTCTTTTCTAACATGTTCATCTCGTTATTAAGTATGCCTATTATTGGTCTCACCACATTTGGATTAAATTCTGTTCTCCTCTGAGATCTTATACATTTGGCCACAGCTCTGCCATATTCATTTACAATAACCTCATTACCATCGTGACAACTCTTTTCAGGTGTATGACATTGCAGGTGGCAACGCTGCAGTCTAACTGACACAGTCTTTTTTTCTGAGTTGTAGCCTTACATTGGACAGTGAAAAACGCCTCAAGCAACAATTCTGTCTAAGTTTTTTGTGCTTACTCCTGGATTCATATTATGCTGTTTTATGTGGCCATACCTGCTTTTTAAAGTTTGATCCCGTCAGACCTCAGAAGCTAAGCAAGTTAGGGACTGGGTAGTTTTTGGATGGGAGACCACTTGCCTCAGTGTCTGTATACACTGGGTGAGTGGATCCTACAGTGCAAAGTGCTTATAAAAGCATTATATAAATAGACCTTTTACCATTTTTATGCTGCGGCTCGCCACCATATTTTATGCTATTAAATTGGTTCATGTATAGATAGTATAGTATTACTAACCAACTTGACAAACTTGAATAAACGTTGTGCATAAAATATAAAACTCACCGCACTAAAGCTGGAGACGCTGTACTCGGCTGTGCATGGATGCATGTTGCAGGCCTGTTGACTTGCTGGTCTCTGGAGTCTTTGGGTGATGCAGTATGTCTCCTCCACCACACGAGGATGCTGCGGGTCCTGGATCAAGCACTCCACCGACCGGTATTGCATGCCCCCATTACAGGTGGCAGAGCAGGGCCCGTACACACCTGCTTGGTAGACGTAGGTGTGGGTCTCTCTGGGGTGAGGAGCCACTACCACTGGAGCAGAGGAGTGCACGGAGTTTAGGTCTTCGTCCAGACCCATGATCTCACCACGGCTGTAGGTCTGAGGGACAAGAGATAACATGAAGTATAATGGGGAATTTTCAGTGTTGTAACATATAGGGCTGTTCTTTAGTCGTTTGGTCAGTTAATTGGTTGATGGCATCTTAGTCGACCAACTTTGTATTAGTCGACAAAATATTTTAGATAGAATATAAGGTTTTATATTGAACATAGACAAAATGTAGTGATTTAGTTGAAGATCTGAGACTAAAACATTGGTTTTATCTGTCAGTTCATACCATGTTTCCTCTTCATTTGCGCATTTACACGAACTTGTATTTTTATTTTCTTTTAGTCAGATACATTTTTAGCTTCAAAGCTTTAGCCTTTTGTAGTACTTTGTAGTCTATTAATCGGTCGATAGGACATACCCTTGGTCGACCAAGAATTTCTTTGATCCACTACAGCTCTAGTAACATACAGCTCAAGAACAGCACAAAACCATATGCAATAAAAACAAGGTAATCAATAAAACAATAATAAAAAAGTCAAAGAGGCCCCCAAAAACGTGTGTGCAATAAGTGGTTAAACTTTGGATAAAAAGACTAAAAATGTAGCTCAGCATTAGCGTCACTTCTTCCTGTATACCTAGTTTGTAATTATTTCTTCTGGTCCTCAGCTGTTTCCCAATCCCTGGAGCATATTTGTGTGTGAGTGACAAGTGAGTGACTCACCCTGCAGACTCCATCTATACAAATGTCATTTCGTCCCACATAACACTTGGTCCCATCCACCACTGCAAGCCTGTGTCTGTAGGTGAAGTCCTGTCCTCTGGGCACACAGTTCAGCTCACACGGGTTTGGAGCTGCACAAGTCAGACCAAACACAGTTTGATTCATGTTTATATGCATTTTGGGTTTGGCTCTATAACTGTTTTATAGAAAAGACAATAAAGTCAGCGATGTTTTATAGAAAAGATAATAAAGTAAACAATGTCTCTGTTTCACAATTTACTTTTAATAAGCCCTGGCATAGGCTTGTTAAAGCCTATTTGGCGCCCTAGGCAGGACTTAATATGGATCCCCGCCCCTAAGCATCACTCTATTTTTATTACTTTTTGTTCTTAATATAATTATGTAGAGGCCAGTATCTATTAATGTTAGGGTACTGTTTGCAAGGTAATGTTTGAATTTATGAAAAATTCCTATTAACTGTAATATTTTAACTACGGTAATATTTTTACCCATTATTGCATTTTTTGATTGTTAACTTATGACCAATTTTTTCCTATAATATGTATATTCTCACCAATATTTTAATTGTGTGGGCCTCCACCACTGCTCCCTCTCAAACACAGACCATCAGCTTCTTACTCAAGCTGGATTTTGTGACCAGAAAGACTAAAGCTTAAATTTTTGTCAGGACAAAAAGTCTCATGAGACTTCTGTCCCTGTGGTAGTTTGTGCGATCAAATCTGCAGTCCAATACGTTCATCTGCTTTTTGTGGATATAATTTTATGAATATGTTTTCTATTGGCATAAAATAAAAACTGGCTAATATATTATGAGTGGTAGAAGTTGATTTTCATTTTTTTAGAGTTGCAATTTGGCGCCCTAGGCAACCGCCTAGTTCACCTATGTCCATGAGCCCTGGTTTAACGCGGGGATCCCACTACATGCATCTGCGCTCCGCCCCGGTCCGCCTCCGAAAGTTGCCGCAGACCCCTCGCCCACTGTCTCCGCTCCAGTCCGCTCAAGAAGAGCATGCGCCAAAAACACGGGTTTGTGAAATAAAAGTCCTCCTTGAAGATCAAATAACTATATCAGGAGTACAGACGACTCATGTGTTTCACGTGTTCACAACAGAAGGACGTGTTTTCTTCCTCCGCGGAGGGTAAAGAGGCTGTTACGAGCACGAACTCAATAACGTTGTCCTGTTCATGTGTCAGTGACATAGGCTGTAGTTAACATTCTGCTGTGTCCAAATATCAAAGAAACTTTATGTAAAACTACGAACTTTTCGTTATATGATCAAATCAAAGTACGTGCGGAGTGATTTTACTTTGTAAATCCGGACATAGTTCACTTTCTTTTTCCTGTTTGGTGCGTTTTGATTGGCGGAGATTGACTTGGCCGGACCTGGCCGGACTCGGGCGGAGAAGAAAATAGCCTTGATGCGTATTTTGGTCGTACGGCGACGGAGAGACGGAGCTGAGGCGGAGCCCTGCGCAGCGCACACGGAGGATGTGGAACGGTCTTCATTCATTAAAACAGCTGCGCAGTTGATCCGTCAGTCGGAACGGAGCGGAGCGGAGCGGAGATGCATGTAGTGGGATAAGCCCGTAAGAGTTAACGCTTTAGGCACCAAAGTAGCAAGTCATTGCAGGTTCTCCATGTCCAGACTGCAAGTTCTCTGTTAGGTAGCTTGGAAAAGCGGTATTAAAGGTGGGGTAGCTGATTTTCACACTGCAAACACAATTTAGGTTTTAAATCTGACAACTTTCTCTCATAAATCCTTCGACACATGGTTAATATCGACATGTATTCATTTTGGGTGCACTTATAGCTTATAAACCACTTTTTACAAACAGCAAAGTAAAACTGGAGTGACCGCCCCAAGCTCAGCCAATCAGAGAGCTGCATTTGGCTTCTGATTAGAAGTAAAAGTCTTTATTATTAAATTCAGACAGTACACAAAGTTTATAAATTTGCAAGTAAAAATGTTAGTTACCCCAACTATAACTTTGTTAATTTAGTTTTGTGAGTAGGACCGCGCCCCCATCGCACTCCAACCACACCCCTATGTCACCGGAAGCCTTCATATCACAGCTCACGCTTATGTTGTAAGCAATACAGAAAGACGGTCTCCATTTTTACTTAGAGTTCACAAAACAGGTTACAAACAGTTTTCAAGATTTCAATCGATCACAAAAATATTTCACCATAGCAATGGTTCAGTGTTAACCTGGCTCACGCCAGATGAATATGTGTTGAACTCGTATCTGAGTTCTCACTATATCCATCTGGGACTTTACTCGCTGAAAGTGTTCAAGAAAAGGCGGGGCGTTTAGTGAAATACTTCGAGCTGATTGGGTGTGGGGCCTACCTTACAAGTACGCGTCATACATACTGCTCTTCTTTCAAAAAGAAATTACTTCGTATTTCTGCTAAAACCGCATCAAAAGCAGCAGAAACATGTACATCCACGAGAGTCGCCATTTTTGTTTAGCTTGAATGTAGGGTAGGGTCAGCACCGAGGCGCTAACAGCCGTCTTAACACCTCCGAAACACTGCTGGTTCGGACTCCCAAACCAATTGGGCGGCAGGAAGGCCAGATGGTTTATCTCGTGTTTGTGAATTCACAAATATCGCAAGATAAACCGTCTGGCTGGCCAGGTTAGTTCAGTGTTAAGACGGACATGAAGTCATGTGTTGGACGTGTGAGTTTTTTCCTCATTGTTATGGCCTGCTCAACATGTCCAAAGCTTTAAGCTTAAACATACCTGTATATGAACCTAACCTTAATTTTACATTATGTAAATTTACTCATGTGAACTTTTAGAATCACGGTGGCCCAGCAAAAATACTTCCAGAGCTGTGTTGTTTTGTTTACACATCTGTAGGAAGAATCAACATCTCCAAAGCTGAAGATGCTCTTTTTATCTTGTGATGTCATTAGGAGGTTGTTAATGTTAATATCTGTTTTTTACATGTCATAAATGTCACAGAGATAACATAATGAGTCTTTGTCTGTGTAGAACTCACCTCCGTAGTAAGGCACCCATTTGTGATATTTGCCCTGGAAGTCGGACCGGTCAAACTGAGAACACTGCTCCTCACGGAAGTCCCTGGAGCCACCTGGACATTCCTAAAAACAAACATACAATTATAAAACAATCAGTCATTATAAACTAGTGTGTCAGTGCAAAGATCCAATGTGTCATTACTTGTGTGTTACAAATGCGGTACGACTTTGAGGATCCCAAACAGTTGTGTCCTCCATCCGTTCTGAAAACAAAATCATGTACACATACTTTATAGGATGAAAAAATAGGATGACCAGAGCATTAATAAAGGGCCATCGTACCTGGAGGTGATGCACTTCCTGGTTCTCATGGAGACTCCGGTGCCACAGGTCCGGCTGCAAGGTCCATACGGTCCAAACTCACCCCAGTAGTCGTGAACAGGCTGAGTCAGCTGTGGATGGCCAGTGTCAAAAATCAAATTAAGCTTAAAGACTCACTGTGTAACTCTTTGACCAAAAAATACTTGAATAAAGTCATGTGTTTATCATTTAGATGCCTTTGTTGCAGTAAATACATAATAAATGATATGTATTTATTTATATTTTAGGTTTTACTATTTTTAATTTAATTTATTTATCTATTTGTTTTTATTTTTTATAAGCACTGGCAGAGCATGTGATTCTCTGTGCCTACTATTTTCTATGCAGCACTCTGGAAACATTTTTAGTTTGTAAAATGTGCAATATAAAGTGCTATTTTAAAAAAGTAGATTGGATATTTTTTTTCTTTGAGTGGCCTTGCGTGGTCACAAAACAGCACTGACCCAGAGGAAGGCCTTTTGCATCTTTCCATAGAAAAGATGATCCCTTAGTAATATCTTTTCATATACTATATAGATATTTCCGTCTTGAAGGTCAGGATACGATATTTATCATAATATCACAATAATTACAAAGGTCCCACAATATTAAGAATTTGCTAACAACAGTAAACATTAATTTTTGATTTTTTTTTATTTTATTTATTTTTTTTTTCAATCATTCAGCGATTCCTTTTCTTGATATAAACTCATGGCTTCAGATTTAATTGCTCTTCCACTAAATCGGTTTTAAGGTCTTATTTGTAATTTTTTTAGTTTGTTTATTAAAATACAATACAGACCAAAAGTTTGGACACACTTTCTCATTCAAAGAGGCTTCTTTATTTTTTACAACTATGAACATTGTAGATAACTGCTTCCAAAACTTCCAAACCATGAATGACCAGGGAGGAGAGTGATGGGGTGCTGTGCCAGATGACTTGGCTTCCACAGTCACCAGACCTGAACCCATTCGAGATGGTTTGGGGTGAGCTGGACCGCAGAGTGAAGGCAAAAGGGCCAACAAGTGCTAAACAGCATCTCTGGGAACTCTTTCAAGACTGTTGAGAGCATTTCAGGAGACTACCTCTTGAAGCTCATCAAGAGAATGACAAGAGTGTGCAAAGCAGTAATCAAAGAAAAACGTGGCTACTTTGAAGAACCTAGAATATGACATATGTATTTTCAGTTTCACACTTTTTAGTTATGTAGCCTACTATACTTCCACATGTGTTAATTCATAGTTTGGATGCCTTCAGTGTGAATCTACAATGAAAATAAAAAAAACTCTGAACTTTGAATGAGAAGGTGTGTCCAAACGTTTGGTCTGTACTGTATAAAGAATTGCATGTTTGTTTTTTTGCATAAAATGTGTGCTAATGTTACAATATTAACGATTTTTAATGCAAGTCATGCTGTTTAGCATTATCAGCTGATGACAACAAAATATTGTGACTAATTTGGTATCGCAATATCACAATGCTGCTGCCACGTCCACTTTATGAACAAGTAAATCCTCTAAATGTAATAATTTCACACTTATCTATGTTTCACAAGGAAAAACTCAGATTAATTATTTCACTCTAAAGCCCATCTCACTGTCGAACACACCAACTTTGTCAAATTTCTTTTTACTATGTTGTATTTTACTTATCACAGTTTGGTTTTTTTAGACAAGCAACTGTGCATATTATACTTTATTGGAGAACTTCTGTACTTTTGCCACCTCTGCTGCCCTCCATCAAATGTTTCATTACAAAGTCTCATCCCCTTCTCTGCTTTTGTGAGAATACGTGGTGATAGTGTGACGGCAACTGCCAAAGCTCCATTGGGCATGTTTTCAAGTCAGTGGGGAAGTTCCCTCTCCAAACTCCAGACAGAACAAACCCACAACTTAGCCACTGGGACGTTCATAGAATAAAATATTTAAGAGACACTGTACACATGTGGTTCTACAGACTCAGCAGGAGCCTTCTTTCAGCTCCACAGTCACAACGGCCTGCTCCTCACAGAAATAGAAGCCACAAACCCTGCTCTCCACACTATTACATAACTCTGTGTCACAACAAAACTTCAACAGATTTTGAACATGTTGTTCTGTTTAAAATGAGGCTTACCGATAAAGCAGGGATGAGCATCAGCTGAAGAACTCCAACAAACAGAAGGGGAGCCATGTTGTCCTGGATCACAGACCTACACCTGCACAGACAAGAACACTGACTGTGGCTGCGTATAGATGGTAGAATATGATATCATAATACCAGTAGGTGCTATATTAAAGAAAGCATTATGGATTTTTCCTTGTAGCCTATTAAGGAATACACTATGTAATATTGTTACCAAACTTTTCCTGCTTCAGTAGTTAAAGTTCTGAGAAAAGGATGTTATAGTGTTTGTTGGTGTATTTATGGTTAAAGGCGGTACTAGGAAACATTTTTTAATGACTGGAGCAGCAGCTGTATTCTGGCAGAGGTGTTTGGTTCAGTTTTGGCATTAAAAAAAAAAAAGATTTTACAGTAGTGTTCAGGCTGTCTTTTTTTCTCCTCACGTCTGAGTTTGTATTCTTCACGTTCTCTCGTCTGCGTGATTGAATGTCTGTGACTTCTTCAATTTTGTCTAAAGTCTGAACATTCGTGTTCTTGGGAGCATTCACATCTGGAATTTGGACCAAACATTACTGGAAAGTCCTAAAGTTCAGACCAAAGGTTGCTAGTGTGAAAGCAGTCGTAGTAATTTACTAAAAAGGAACATAGAAACAGGTTCATTGACCTGTGACATTGATCTTGTTCAAAATTGCAGTATTACTAATACTCTTTATGATACCCCTCTGTCTACAAAGTGATAAGCCCAATCGCATTATAGTGAAAAATTCCACCTTTTCACCGCAAAAAAAAAAAAAGATTTTACTTGTAATCTGAGTTATCACAAGTAATTACAGACAAGTGGACAAGGGGGTAGGTGAAAACAAGACTGTCAGCAGGACAACGCAAGAATACTCAAACATACATGAGTCAATCAAACATACAATTATGAGTAAATTAATAAAGAGAGACAAACACTGTAATAACATGGAGAAGAATTCTGAAAAGTCATTCATCCAGTGGACTGTTCACCTCCTGCTCTGGAGATGTTATACCTTGCCTGATTTTAAGCTTGCATTTGTTCATTTACTGATGTATTTACTGCTGACAGACTGAAAAATCTGCATTCCCAAGCTTGCATGACATGAGGATAGGATTTACCTAGCAATATATAATATTAAGAGATACTGAGATGTTCCTGTCAAGGTGATTGACAAGTAATCAGTGCATCTAAGTTTTTCTTTGCAAACACTTTTGGCTTCTTTGCATTTATGGCAATCTTTAAATAAACAGTTTATCAAGTTCAGTCCTGAGACTTATTTTTTGTAGATAAACCCCAAGCTGTGGATCCTTTTAGTCAATGTACAATGTTGAGATGATTTTCTTACCTTAAAGTTGTCCTGCAACTGCTCCTGCTCCAAACCCTGGAGGGACTCAGATGTACTTTTGCAATGTTCTCTCTCTTCTACTTCTGGTTACCTCCCCCCTCTCTCTCTTTCTCTCACCCACCCCTCTGTCTGTTTCTCTCTCACTCTTTTACTCATCATTTTTTCCTCTCTCCTCCCTCTCTCACCCTTTCACCACACACCCCTCACCATTCCCTCGTGTGTGCGTCCTGTCAGAGCAGAATACTTGAGGTTGCAGCCCCAGGGTGTAAGCGTAAGGAATTGTATGTTTATGTCTTAATTGGTAGTTTTGTGTTTGTGTTTGCAGTGACATAAAGAATGAATGGTTTTTGAGGAGACAGAATAAAACCAAACGTCTTCATTCCCTAAAACAGTTTTAACACGCTCCAAAGAAGAAAACTTACACTTTAGCTATCTTCAAGTTTAGCCTCAATTGTTTAGGTACCCAAACTTCCTTATTTACCTCGGACAGTTGCATCTCATCCTGAATTGTATTGCCAGTTAAACACAATTGATCTTACCTCCACAGATAGTTTGGGCTTTGGTCTGAAACTCCCCATCTCCAAGGCTGGACACACTTTGAGTGGCATTGCCAGTGACGAGAGGCATCGAGCTGGTGTGGATCTGCTCACAGCCTCACAGCTCAGATCCAAATGAAAGCTTACTGTCTTTGCACCTTTGAGTGGGACAGATCTGTCTTTGCTGTTTAAGCCTCCGGTGCTAAACAGGAGTGCAGACAGAGAATCTAGCCTTCTTGTAGGGACAGTGGAGTGACTGGGGGGTGGCTCATTGTTCTGCTGGGGGACTACAACACCAATGTCGAGTACAGCTGGAGAGGGGTGATCAGGAGGGTTATTGGGCATAATATAAACTAGCAAACACAATTACTGAGGTTGTTGTGAGCAGACTTATCAATGATGGACTGTGGGGGTGGATACATTTCGAGTGTCTAAAGCACAGGTGTCAAACTCAAGGCCCGGGGGCCAGATGCGGCCCTCCACCTCATTTCATTCGGCCCTCAAGGTCTTGTAAGGTTTACTTTAATTTCATATTAGTGCCAGAAGTAATCTGGATGTCTTGACCTATTGGTCTGCAACTTAAAGAGAAAGTAACTTTTCACTGATGCAGATGTATATTCAGTTGTTTTCACTTCAATAAATATACAATTATCAAATACAACTATTATTTGTAGTATGTCCAAGATTAGTAGGGCTAATTAAAACCGGCCCTTGGAGGACAACCCCGATGCCAATGTGGCCCTTTGTCAAAATGAGCTTGACACCCCTGGTCTAAAGTCTCATTACAAAAGTATTGTAGTATGTTTTATTTTTCAGTAACTATGTAGTGTTACTCAATACTTGTGAAAATTACAATATATTACTAGTTAGAATCTGAGAACTCAAGTTACTTGTATATAAATTAAGTGATATTTTATTGAAAATCATACTTCAGGATTGAAACACTACTAAAACTGGTGTAGAAGAGTTTCTGCTAACTTAAAGTTGGGGTAACTAACTTTGTTAGTTGTAAATATGTTAACTTTGTGTTTTTTGCTAAAAAGTACAGGACAAATGCACCACTCTGTGAAAAAAATGAGACAGCTGAGTCAGTTCTAATCAGGAACCGAATGCTGCGCCCTGATTGGCTGGTGATCCTCTCCATTTTCACTTCGTTGTCTTTAAGAAGACGTTTATTGACCATAATTGCAATCATAATATATGCATTACAAGATTAACCATGAGTTGAAGGATTTATGAGAGGAAGTTGTCAGATTTAAACCTAAATCAAATTTGCAGTGTGAAAATCAGCCACCACAATTTTAAAGACATCACATTTCAAATAAATAATCAGTAATCAAGTGTAAACGGATTAGTATTGTACAGTACCTTAAGACAGGGGTTCTTAACCTTTTTGACCCTGAGGCCCAATCTCATTTTAATGTGTTGTATTTTACTGATTGCGTGGCCCTCAAGGAGAATCACTACCTTAGAAAATGTGTGATCAGCTCAGAGTAACTCATGGTTGTGTAACTCACATTTTGAGACAGTAATATTGTAATACAAACAAATTACATGTCAGTCCCCTGTAGCTATATTGTATGTATTACAGCTGTATAATAACTTGCCCCACTCTGCTGCCAACTTGGTATATATAGGCCCTACCTACACTAAAATAAAACAGACGTGTCTAAATAAGCTGTTGAATCATCCTTGCTCCTGTGTGTGCTCTGCTGTCTCACCTCCAACACCACTAAACACAGGACGAAGGACAGGCTGCTATTTGGAGTTAATTTAGTGTGAGGACACCACAGAGGACACACGGTGCAATGGGAGGAGACAGGGACGCTGCAGGAGGGACATTCTTCAGCTGGAGAAGAGCCAAGGAGCAGGCTAAAAATACAGAAGATCCACAGCGGTAAATACAGTCCAGCAGAGAGGCTGTGAGTGCAGGAGCAGAGGGGAGGAGAGCAGCTGTGCACGGAGGATTCAGGACCTGAGTCTGGATCTCAAAACACAGTTTCACTTTAGAAATACCTGTCTACTTGTTTCTACAGAATAATCTACAGTAGGCCTCACAGTGGGCCTACATCAGTGAAGAGGTGTGCTTAGTCAAAAGTTCAGAGTCATTGTGCACAACATCAACAGGATTATTCAAGAACGGGAAGTAGAAATCAGCATTCTTTTCTTCCCACAAAATGTAGTTTTGTTCATCAAAAGTCACTAAAGTTTCACATGGGGAGAAGAAAATGAATAGGTGTCATTCCACAATAGTGTCAAATCTGAATAAAAATTTGGTCTCTTAGTATACTTTAACATATACAAACAACATTCATTATGCTATTAAGGTAAGTTATGATATTGTGAGAGAAATTCATTCTTTGCATTTGACTCTTACTTCAATGCCACAGCCTACTACAGCGCTCCAGGACCCATCTCCAGATCTTTCGATAGGCTTGTGTTGCACACTTTATTGATGAGTCAAAGTGCAGCTTTCAGTGGGTTTATTCTCGGTGAAAAGACAAATATCTTCAATGTGCGTGTCTATCCTGTTTTATCTGCATTACTGTAGCAGAACTGCTTTTACTGCTCAATAAAACAATGATAAACAAATAATATTAAATAAAATAATATAACACAATGTACATAAACGAAAAAAGACGTAAATCTGTGATTTTCTTAATGTAATGACATTTTAGACCTATTAATAGTGTCCTCTGTTGGGCATTCCACCTCCGCTAGCTTACCACAATTAGCATAGCAAGAAGAGTAAACAGATTCACAACCCAGCTTCAAATACAGTCTAGAGAGTAAAAACGGCTCACACTGTCTCACTAGCTTTATTACTTTACTATACGTTCCCACACAATATTTTACTGTCCCACTTTATCTGGAGAAAATACATAAATATCTTTAGTGTGCGTGTCTGCCATGTTTTCTCTGCATTACTGTGGCAGAAATACTTCTACTGCTGCAGACGCGCAGGCTACACGGGCTCAGACGCTCCTTCTAATGGTCAGGCAAAGATACTGCACTATACTTTTCTAATCGAATTGTTCACAGTAGTTCGGTATTAAAAATGTTAGAATTGAATTAAGCATCACATGAAATAAAATACATTTTTAGGGGGTGTCCTTTTCTTTTCCACATTTGTACGTAGCACTTCTGCTGGAGGCTGGCAAACTTTAAACAAAATATGGAGTTTATGAAAAGACACAACTTCCTACAGGTTGTTGCTGCAAAAAAAAAAAAAAGGAGCACAACACAAGTCTATAAAGTGCTTTATAATAAGTGCATAAGTCATATTGTCCAAGTATTCACAGCTATGAGAAAGCATTACATTTGATATAAATACATGAGAATAAATAAAATAATTTTTAAAATGAGCATTTCTCAAAAAACATTTTAGCCTTTAAGCAACAAAGTTCTAATTTTGCAAAGTTTTCCAGACTCTCAGTCTCTGTTTGGGCTAAGTTCCAAACTCAACTTTTTACCAGGTGTTGTGCAAACTAATACAGAGAAAAATCAGTTTGGGGCTAATCAATTAAAAGGTCCTACATTGTTGTTATCCTCAAGCATCATTTTTAGGAAGAAGAAGAGAGAAAGACTAGAACAGTCAGTGCAGAATGCCACAGAGTTTGCAGAATAAAAAACAAACAAACATTTATGTCAATTTTTCCAAAAGGAATTGAAAAAGATGAAGAACAATTTTGCCTAAATATTTTTCGGAAAGAATCAGAATCACAGTTTTGTTTCAGTTGTGTTTAGCGGGAATCCACATGAATCTCCTCGTCTTCACTTCGTGGTCAGAGCACAAAAGCTGTAAGAAGCATTCCTTCATGCACAAAGTTCACCTAACCTAGCTCTGTCAGGTGACTTCTTGTGATATTTGTGATTTTCACACCCACAAAAACATCTGCTGTGTGGTTGAAATAAATCTTAAACTCTAACGTTTTTTGGCTGTTGACTGTGTAGGCGTATGTTGTCTACAGTAATAGCACAGCCTACAGTTGGTATTGACAAACATCTGCCCTGCTGCTCTCCACTCTCAATCCCTCCTTTCACCTTCTACAAATGCTTCTCCAGCAGCCTGCTTGGTTTGAGGTGTCTTTGTGGGTGGAGTTTAGTGGGTTTCCTTCTCTTTAAAAACAATCACATCAACTTCTGATCTTTTTTAAAGGTGCACTGCGTAAGTTAAAATGCTCAAAGTTGCAATATATCAAAATACAGTTCCTTTGCACTTGCCTGAATGTTCGCCATGATGTTTTGTAAGCTTACTGGTTGCCTCTATAAGCAGTGCCACTAAACGCCAAAGATGGCATCCTTGTTCTTAAACTTTGACACTTACGCAGTACACCATTAAGTGGGTCTAGGGTCATTTGGGAATGACTTAAAGCTGCACTGTGAGACATTTGTGGTGTTTGATCTAAATTCAAAGACAAGAAGAGGCGAAGAAAGAACAGAGAACATGTTGAGTGTGCAACAATCACTGGAAGACGTTTGGAGCTCTGAAAAGGAACACAGAATGAACAAAACACGTAAAACAAAACACAACTAGTCCAAAATGACTGCATCATATCATCATTTTGTCCCTTCTCCACCGATACTGTTCATAATCTCAGTTTTCTACAACATCCCGACGGTTCAGAGCTGCCGGGACAGTTTTTGACTTTGCTTCTCCTTGCTCTCGAAGGCGCTCTTGGTGCTGAACAGATCGTCCACAGTCTCCATCACCTTCTCCATCTCTTTGGCCAGTTCGGTGTAGCTGTCCTTGAGCTCCCCCTGCTGCCTGCGGAGCTCCTCTGCGGCGTCCATCAGCTCGGAGGCCTGGTGACTGCAGTGGGCTCTCAGCTGCTCCACGTCGGACAGAAGCACCTCCATACTCTTCATGAGCTCGTCCAAACGCTCAGTTGTGACCTCTGACCCCGTCTCTGCCTCGGGTTCAGAAGCAGCAGCACCTTCACAGACAGCGGCCTCGGCCCGGTTTTCACTCTCCATAGTGTCCTGGAAAAGAAGCAAGGAAGTAGTTAGTGCCTTCTCTCTTCAAGCTTAAAGTTTTACATGTAATTACAACCAGACAATAATGTAAAAATGGAGTGGACCAACCAAGAACAACCAATCAGAGCATTGCTTTCCTTGTTGAGAAGTGAAAGTGATTTGGTCACTAAGTGCTACAAATACTTTTAGTGGTAAAGTATACAAGGTTTAATGTTGTAACAAGAGTCAAGACATCATGAGTTGGGTAAAACTAGCCTCACAATGGTTTAAACCCAGCTTAGTTCCCTATGAGGAGGTGAACAATCCAATGCCTGTTGAATTTTGCTTCACATGACAGAGCAGTATGAAGGGAATTTTTGGTCATTGAAATGTCACCACCCACATCTACATCTGCCATAACTTCTGGACTATAAATCGTTGCTTTTTCATAAACGTTCAACTCTGTGGCTTACACGCCTTTTATATGTACAGTACTTTATAATTTTTCTTATTGTAGTTGGTGCAGCTTATATTCAGGTGCACTTAATAGTGCAAAAATTACGCCTCCCGTACACTGACTGCGAGGCGAGTTTGATTCATGCCTTGTACACCACCTCCAGTCCACCGCGGTCCGTATTTGCCCAAAGCCACACATATTTATGTTGTTTTCCTTGCAATTGCTTGCATTTTGACTTGAAAGTTGTGACAGACCGCTGCGACCTCCAGGAAAAATAAACTCTTCACATATTCTTTCCGCTCACCCGTCCAACTCTCAAATGTGCGCTCGCACTTCTTCGAGGTCTGTGTACAAGAGTGCATTAGTTTTAAGCACAAGTTGCAGAGGTTTGATGCAAGTCATAATGAGAGCATTCTCGCAGGAATTTAGGCAAATCCGGACCGTAGTGGACTGCAGCTGGTGTACAAGAAACTTCACAAGAAACTTGCACGTGTTTAGAGCCGAACTCGCGTCACAGTCAGTGTAAAGGTGGTGTTACCTTTAGACAGATGCATCAGCCACTTTCATTTCATTTTGCGGAAACCGTCTGATATTGCATCATCTGGGTTCGTCTACCTGGCTTAACCTCGCTCAGAGTGCGAGCATTTCCATTACAAGTGAGGCCGAGTGGGGCTGTTGTGAAGCTGGGCAGTACGATTGCTAATGTCACTGCCCAAATCGGGACGTGTTCTTGGCTCTGCGTGTTGTAAGTGCGCGTGCCCAGATGCAAGCTCTTAGAAAAAAACGGAGCGTTTCAATGCGCATCGGCTTTAATTCCAAAGATGTAACTTTTATAATCAGACCGTTCGCTCTCCAGCGATTCATAAACGCAACATAAAACAAATATCCACCACCACATTTGCCAGTATACGCGAAGCTTTTTATGTAAACACGTTCACTGACTCATCCCTTCTTCACGTCCACCCGACACGTCTGTCTAAAGTCCCGCTCTGGTCCCGATGTACAATCACAAAGTCAGCTGTCCCATCTTCCTCCTTCGTCTCTCTGACCCAAACAAGCTGCATTATAATCTCTTGCTTCAAAACGAGTGCATCGGATGTCCATCACTGTTTACTGCTGGAAGCAGGAGCAGGACCCCGCAGAGGGTACAACGCACAGCTAAGCCCGTAGAGAGTTACATGCTCATAGATCAACATTTCATGTATTTAGCGGATCGGGACCAGGGACTCAGTCTTTTTAATGTAATTTTGCTGTTTTTTGCTACGGTGTGTACGAAATGTAAAAGCAGTTCAGTGCTATCGGCAGCTAGCTTAGCGGCCCCAAATGGAAAAGCTCCGCACTAGGGCTAAGTCGCGCCAAGTAGAGTAGAGTAGGGCCAAGCAGGTAATAATGGAAAAGCCTTACTAGTAGCTGGAGTGAAATCAAATTGAGTAGATCCACTAGGTGGAGTCAGCTCGTCTAAGTTACCACGACACTGATAAAGATTTTATTTGAAGTCATTGTTGAGTTTACAAACTAATGTCTGTCTTTCGTACTGCTGACTTGTTTTATATAGAAAATAATAGGAAAACTGTGCAGTACTTTCGAAAATGTGTGTGCAGCTTAAAGGAGACCTATTGTGTTTTTTCTGTATATTTAGGAAGAAGCTATGCCATTTGCAAATCAATAATTCACATTTTATTCCTAGTAAAAACACAAAAGTTCCTGTTCAAAACTGCACATCTGAAAAGCTCTCTTCATTGTTAAACTTTTCCTAGTAAGCCACATATTTTAAATGACTATTTACTTGACAGTTTTGAACCCTACATGTTTTACTCTGAATCTGAATTTTAGAGTAATCACATGTAAATACAGACACGTGGGTGTGGATAGGTGGTAGGTGAAAGCAGGGTTTTTCAGCTCCAGGACAATGCAAGATGAATCAAACATGCATGAACCAATACAAATACAACTTTAAGTACACAAAAAATTGAGAGCACTGTGAGAAGGTTAAAAACTCAGAAAAGTACATTCTACATAATAAGTCCTCTTTAATGGCTCTGAACGGGGAGATATGCTACAACAACAAGCTAACAAATGTGCTTGAAAGGTCAAAAGTCTTTCAACATGCAACATTTGTACAGATTCTGTCAAAAGAATACAATAAAAAAAACTGGAAACACAGCAATCTGAAGTGCTACCTTTATAAACAGTCTCATTCTCATTTGTTTACCTGTTCAGTACGTTACGGTTGTCAGACTCTCATCAGCGACAAACTAACATGAGACCAGGCTATGGTTCAGTACACAGGCTGCCCTTTTGGTGACATGTGCCTATCCATAATCCAATTAATCCTGCGGTGAATGCAAGACAGAGCTGTGCCAGAGGAGACGGAGATTAGACAAGCGTTACTACAGCAGAGCAGACACGCAGCACAAAGATTAACCTCAAACTCAGCTCACATTTGGCCTCGTACTCCTGTTGAGAGAAGCCAGTTGAACTTACTCTGAGTTTTGGAGTAACTTTGACAAAACCAAAACCACTGCTAAGTTTTTTCGTTGACAGAGTGGAACGTGAGCGAAATGCCAATAGGTGTTACAGAATCACACCTCTTAAAAAGTCTCAAAGCCTGTTGAGTGAGAGACCACACATGTGCACCAGTGTATTTAAATGTACAGTATAAAAGCTCATGTTGTGGAGACATTTAAAGAGCCGCCCTTTAACTGTGCTGAAGATAAGTGTACGACCTCGCCTCCTGCTCTTATCAGCTCACTGCACACACTCTAGATTTACTACTCAAATGTTTCACTGTCCACATAAAATGAATTGTTTATTTTTTCACATAAAAATGGACAGGGGAGTAGGTTCATGCATGTTTTTCACATTTAGAATCTCTAACTATGTTCATAAATAATGTTGTATTTGTATTTTATATCCCAATGCTTCCATCTCTAATTACAAATGCATCAACTATTTAGTCAAGTTCGTTTTTAAGACACCATTTTGATTGTTTTGTCAAAATGAATCATTTGACAAAATCATGACGTACCTACAATAGACTAAACTAAACTATAAGGATAAGCTTAGTGACAATATCAACCTTTACAACTCTCAAGTGACCAAAGTGTTTTCCAAATACAAAAATAAAACACACACATAAAAACAATACATATAAGACAGCAATTTATGTAACAACATAAGTGTTAAAAGCCAGTCTGAAAAAAATGTGTTTTAAGTTCAGATTTAAAAGGTCTAGGGGTCTTATTTATAAAACTTTGCTTGAAATTCTTACTGAAAGTGAATGTACAAATTGTGAAGTAATCTTTTTTATAGATCACAAACTAACATACATAAAATGTTTGTATGTACGCACACTTTATAAAGACCCCAGCTCTGTGATCATGTTCATGTCAGGAGGCAGTGTGTTCATGGCACAGCCACAGAGAAAGCTCCATCAGCCAAGAGTCTGGCTCTGGGAACTCCCAGCAGAAGTTGGTTAGTTGACCTTAACCGGCTTGGGTTTTGAACTGAGAGCTCGGTCAGATAAGAGGGTGCAACTCCATAAGTTTTAGAAACAAAAATTTAAATTTTAAAATCAATTCTAAAACTGGAAGCCAATGAAGATTAAAAAGAGCCACCTGTGTTTGTTAGGAAACCAGCTGCAACATTTTAAACAGGCTGGAGGCAACTAAGAGCAGATTGTGAAACACTGACATATTACAAGTTTGGAGCTGATGAAAGTGAATTACCCTTTCAAAATCAGGTAATTCAGCAGTGGTGTAACAAAGTACAAGAGTACTTAAAACATATTTAAAAATATCAATTACAGTGGCTATGCTTCTTTTAAAGTTAATAAACAGAAGCTTGCTCTATATATAAATATATATATATATATATATATATATATATATATATATAGCAACTTATTAACTGTAGAATGTGGTTAATACACTAAGTATTACCAACCATTATAATGATCACAAAAGCTGTCTTACCTGTGTGAGAGAACTGTGGTCTGTACGAGGACGTCCTCAGCACATGTCGACGGCTGATAAGACAACTGAGGGTCTGCTCTGGTCCACAGGGCTCTCCCCAAACTCTACTGACGTCACAACCTCAGTCGCAAACTCTCCCCTGTGAGCAATTTCACATACTTTACTCCTGGATGTTGTGCTTTTATTCATTTCTCCTTGTTTGTTTGTTTTTGTAACTGTTATGTTGATGCAAGGAAGAAGTATGACACCACAATCCAACTCTAGAGCTCAAGGTTTTAGGATAGAACCCCATCTGCAACAGTCACCTTGAGACTGCAGCGAACGCAGACAGAGGAGGTAGAAAGCACGGTCCACTCAGTCTCTCCGAGGAGCTGGAAGAAATTCTCTTGCAGTTGTGAGTTGAAGATCTTCACAATGTGCTGGGGTCCTCCAAATCTGTCCAGTAATCTATCTGTTGATCCTACACCTCCTGTCATGTCTGGACCTCTGTCTGATAGTTCCCTTCTTCAGGTTCACTGCACTGTCCAGTACTCTTTAGGGGAGACACTAAAAAGGCCAACTACTCTGTGTTGCAGTGCAAAAAAAAATAGAATTCAAGACAAGCTCAAGTTGCTTGGTTCCAGGAATTTAATCTAATTTCAAGCATTTTGACAAATTTAACCTCAATTTATTGTAGAGACATTGATTATTGTCCTTGTTTCAAAGTGTTTCAACTGATTTCAAGACATTGCTTCTTATTTGGAGCCAAATTATTTGCCAATGGGTCAATTTTTTGTTTTTGTTTTAAGGCAAATTCTTAACCAGTTAAGAATTTGTTGAAACCAGTGAAATGCTCTACATTACACTAGAAATTAAATCTTATTCAGTTAAAACAGCTAAAATCTATTTTAGAATTCTAATTCCAAGTCATATTAAGCAAGTCTAGATGTACAGTGTTTCCTGTTTGGTTGTGGACCAACTAACACAATTTGAGAAACCTGTCTGTCACTCAAGGTGCAGAGACATGATCCTCTTGTCTGCTGACGTGAACAACTCATGGAGCTTGTTCTCTGCCTGACTCTTTACAACTGTTAAAGGTCACTTCATTTCAAGTCCAGACACTTCACAAACTCTCAGAAAGACGCAGTGATGCAGAGTGTCCACTAGAGTTCGCCCTCGTACAGCTGAATGTTCTGCTGTAGGTGAGGCTGGTGAGAAAGACAATAAACAGTATCTGGAATATTCATAGTTTTCAGTTCTGATGATTAAGACTTTAATCATAAGTGAGAACTTTCTCCACACAAAACAGAATCTAGATTTTTTTTTTCCTTGGTAAGTATAAGGACTGGTAATGGTGGTGTTTACAGCTGAGATATGAATGATAATAGATTTGGCCTATTTTGGGTTTGACAATTTCTCTGCAAAAACTGAAGGTGAGGTTTCATCATATCATGTAAGTGCAGGGGAGACAAAAAGCTCATTAGAGCTTGTATTAAAACCTCCACCTAAAAAGTAATCAAAGTTACCAGCATACTGAAACTGTGCAAAAAAAAAAAAAAAACAACAACAACAACAAAAACTAGATATTATATTTATATACACATGTTACATTAAAAAAAACAATACAATTCATTTACAAATAAAAGACTTTCTCAATGAGTTTTTGAAAGATCTTTCTGATATGTCGTCTGAAGCCAGATGTGAAAACTGGTTCCACATTTTACAGCCTCTATATTGCCAACAAAACTGACCTCTAGATGTGACACATTTTGGAAAATGCAATTGAGTATTTTGACGAGTATTATACTGATGAATCTCCCTATTTGTTTGAAAATGTTCAGGGATAGTATCTCGATTAAGTTGAATTTTATACATAAAAATAAAAATTTGATAAATATTAATGTCATAGATGTCAAGAATTTTCAGTCTACAAAATAATTTTGCAGAGGAAGTTAAGGCTTTTGAATGAGAAGCATCTCCAACAAAACGCTTTTGCACCATCAAATACAAAATTAGATAGAGCCTATACAAAAGTATAATTTTTTGAATTTAGAAGATTTTTTTTTTTTTAGGTGTAGAGTAGAATTTGTCACATGTGTTTTTCCACTTGTAAACATGGCACTTTTTTTTATTATTCTATTTAGCACTATTGATAAATGAGGCCCTTATTACTTCTGTCCAATGATCAAGATGAGATTTCTTGACTTAAATTGTAGCCAGTTGTATCAGTTCTCTGGTGATATTTTTTTTACAGTGTCTGTCAGTCTGTGTGGTGCTGCTCATTCTAAAGCATGTGTTATTGTTGACCTTTGTACGGTTCTTTAGGCTATGTGCTGACCTTTGCAGTCAGAGCTTTGTGTGGGGAATACAAGCTACATCACATATACTGCCTCATGCCACTGTGGATAGTGTAGAATCTAGACTTGTAGATGAGTTAAATGTCCAAAGGCAAAACACTAGGTGAATAGAACAGAAGTTTTTGTAATTTTGATTTCTTTCTTGCATGAAAACATTCATTCATTTTTAACCTTGTTCCAGTTAGGGGTTGCAGGTGACAGGACACTATCACAGTGACTTTGGGCCTTAGGCGAGAAACATGGTTAGACAGACAACCATTCACTCTCTCATTCACTCACTACAGAAAATTTACAGTGATGCTCAGTAAACCTAAACATGCATGTTTTTAGAGGTTGGAAGAAACCGGAGAAAATCCAGGGTGACAGGAAGAGAACATGCAAACTCCACCCAGAGAGACTGTGAGATATTGACATGGTCCGACCCGGGAGTCGAACCCACAATCTTTTTATTGGGACACCAGAGCTCTAACCTCTCTCCTACCAAAGCACCCCACATAAAAACAAAAAAAGTGTAGCATTAAAACAATAATAAAAAAATCTCAGTTTTTACTTTGAGTGAGTTTGCATTAAGTTCGTTGCCCTCTAATGTTTAAATGGAAATACTGATACTTTAGCTGTATTTTTTTTACATTATGGCATAAAACATATTTATCCTCATCCAGAATGTTCTTAGGTATGGTTTAACTTTCTACTTTTAGAATTGTATAATTGACATTTCACCTCTAGAAAGCTACACAGTGCACCTTTAATAAATCAGGATCAGAATTAGATGTCAACAAGTACTGTAAAAAAAAACTTTTAAAATCTTGAGTTTTTCTTAAATAAACAAAAAATATAGTCAAAACAAGGCAACAAATATGAGCATTTTAGTTATAATTTTTTTTTTTTGCAAAGTGACACAGTTCAATTGAGGCTAAAATAGCTTTTAATAATAATTAAAAAAAAAACTTCTTAAGGCACCAAGGAAACGTGCAATATTTCCCTCTTTTTTCTTTTACTTTCAGTTTGGTTAATTTAGAAGAAAGAGTTAGTTGATGTAATCCTCTTAGTTACAGTCAAAACCAGTCATTGACTCTACGTCTGTTTCAATGCTCTTCTGATGAACAAAAAACACCTATACAATCTGGAAAAAAATGGGCTCTGTCTAATTTTTTTGTTAAACTACTTGCACCTTTGCCACTTTACTTCTACCACCAGCTTTACTTGTCGTTTTAGTGAAAAAAGCCTAAGATTAGATTAAAGCTCACAGAAATCACATTTACATAAGAACCTTTGAACTTGTCTCAGAGGTGAGACAAATCCAGCTCAGAACAGGCTCAGAACTCTTCCATCAGACTGAAAATAACTTCTGGATGACATTCCAAACAACTTCCAAACCTTCCTCTGATCACAGCTGGACCGTTGAAGAATGACATCACCCTAAAGCGAGACATTTTTTTCGGAAGACGTATCGTGCAGTGCTGTCCTGATAGATTTGGTGACCTCCATAAGTAAACCATGTGAGCTGGTGAAATATACATGCACCGATCCGACCTCCTGCCCTCCCTCTGCTGCTCCGCTCCTCCACAGCTCATGTTCAGCACAATCTGTTCTACATCCACACGATCTGTTCTAGTCCTGCTGTGTCTGAATGAAGCGTCTCAGGACACAAAAGGCTGCAAGACATTCAGATCAGGCAAAAATCTATTCACATAATTCTAGCAGTGCCATTAGAAACTGAGTGACTCTCTGTTTCATTTTGACTTGTAGTAGGCTATAGGCCACATTATTGATACGTTCACAAATATGCTGTATGTGAGTAAAATGTCCAAAGTTAGAAATGGCAATGTTAATGCAGGTTTGTTTATTCAACAGTAGATTCATTTTGCAATATTGTCACTGTAACTGAAATACACATTCAGATTATTGTTGTTGGAGAGGTGAGGTGTGTGTTTGCAGAGATGGCAATTACCTAAGTATTTTTACTGTACTTATTTATTTATTTATTTTTTTTATCATCTGTACTTTGAGTATGAAAAAAAAAGACTGAAATTTTACTCTTAATTTTTTTCAAGAAATATCTGTACTTTCTACTTCCTATTTTTTTATTACAGGATAGTTGATTTAGAAGCCCATAAACAGATAGTATTCATCTTAAAACCCAGTGCACAGCTGCTATGCGAAACAAGTTCACAAAATGTTATTATTTTTATTACATATGTATTAACATGTTATAAAGTCACAATATTCATAACTAAATCTTTGTAAAGCATCTCACAAACCAACACATTACAAACCAACTTTGTGCACTACAAAAAATACTGGAGGTGAAAAGTTAACTACACAAGAAAGTCAAAACCATTCATTGGGACGTTCCGAATGAGGATAAAGACATTTTAAACCATGATGTGAAAAATATAGCTAAAGGTACAGCTTTTCCAAGGGAACATGCAAGAGGAGGCCTTCCTCTTGGGCAAAAAAAGAACAGTTCATTTTGTTATCATGCCAGTCCGCTCAAAGTAAAACCACTGATTTTTTTATTGTTTTAACCCAATAAAGAAATAAATCTAAATGATAGATACGTATTTATTTTCAGTATTTTTCTGTCTGGTTAAATAGTTTTACTTGATGGACCAAGATTTTTTGACTAGTTTCAATAAATTGTATCTTATTTCAAGACAAATTTATGTCTTGAAATTGCCATTGTGTAAGACACACAATGGCAATTATTCAAGCTCAATTTATTTTTTAAAGAATCACAAATATCTTGAAACAAGTGAAATATGCTACCAAATTGTGTTAATTTTATTCTTATCAGGCTAAAAGAACTTCTATTCTAGTGGTTTTATCTGAGACTAGAGCTCTACTTTTAACAGTGTGAGTTTTAACGTTTTTACTTTAATTAATTTACTCAGGTGTACCTTTCCTCAAGTAAAAGAGTTTTAGCAGAACTGTGACTTTTACCAGAGTCATTTTTTTTACACATAATGTATACTTTGACTTGAGGACTTGTAGTCTGCTTATAGGTGCTGTAGAATCACATGATTTCCTTCATTGTTGCCACTTTGCCACTAGTTTGGACATTTGGATTCTCCAGCTGAAGGTTTTTCTCCTCTCATGTACTTATTGTTGACCTCATGGCGTACCTCCAGATTTTATGGGAAACCTATGCAGACATGGGTAGAACATGCAAACCTAGAACCTTCTTGCTATGAGTTGAGAGTGCTAACAGCTGTAACCTCAAGTATATGACCCTTATATGATTAAGTCTGAACCTTAGTGTTGATAATTTTGCCCAAACATTTTAATACTTAAACAATAAAACACAACCAGTCTTTAGCTTGTAGATGGTCTTTATTGGCACATGATCATATATTATAAAAATAAAAGTAATAATAAGGCAACACTACAAACATGACATCATGAGATTATTAGTGAAACCTGCTCTGTCCTCCGGCCCCGGCAGACAAGCCGCAGAGGACCACCACCACCACCACCAGCGCACAAACGGAGCACAGTGTGAAACATGATGACCACAGGCTTTGTGAGTCAGCTGGCTTGTTATGGGACAATTATGTAAGAAGAAGAAGAGGCAAAGCTGGCTCAGTGGACTACATCTGGGGCTGATTTCACCTGAGTTTTGACCTATGAGAGAAAATAGTCATCATTTCCACACAACCTAGTTTGAATCAATCAAAAGACTACAAATGAGCAGATAAAAAAATATATATATAAGCAATGAGTTTTAAAAATGAAAGAAGTGCAAAGATAAAGCATCATTACAATTGGATGTCCTGTCAAACTTAACATTAGATATTTTAGTAATTGTCATCACAGTAGTATTTTCCTGATGTTGAGTTCCAGAATGGTAATGTCTTGCTAACCTTAAACTAGACAAAAGCAAACACTAACCCTGTATGGATCCAGTATATTTTCCCTAAAACGCCTGACTAAAACTTAAAGCTGAGACTCTGTAGTTTTGTCCTCTGATTCAGACTGAAGCCTTCTTCACACTCGAAGAGCTTTGGCCCAGTTTTAAGTCAGATGATTCTGATTGATGAAAATATTTGTCACATCACTCGTCATGACAGTGAGTTTGTAATGACTCGTATTACCATGATCTTTCAAACAAGAATCTGACTTCACAGCTTTGTGACTAATGAGTTATTATAATGACTAGAGAGAGCGTGGGTTCTGTTGTCGTGGCAGTTGTGGCGACCATCTTGCGAGGGGAGAGGCAGCATAATTCTAATTGAAAATAAAACAAAAACAAGGTCAGATAATTCATAGATTAAAGGAAGTAACTGAACATTATTAATTATAGATTTATGGTCCAAATGTTACAGAAAACTGTGTTCTGCTCTTTGTCTGGTTTTCCTCTGAATTGTGAATATAAATATTCAACCTAAAAACACTGTACTGGTGTGGATTTGATGCAGAATTAAACAATAATTGTGTGTCATTACATTATTTGAGCACAAACGTGCATCATTGTTGTGCTGGCTTCAAGAAGATTTTAATAGCTAAAATTAAACGTTTGTTTTTTCCACATTAGTTTGGTTGAACAGAAGCATAAATAAATGTACAAATATGAAACGGCTCAATTATCAAAGTATTTATGTGATAAAGTCATTTAAAAGTTCAGCTTCCTATTAGTTTGTATGATATCTTTATTCTCTCTGCCAGAACTGGACATTTGTTGCTATAGGTTACCATGGCTACGCTCTCTAGTCATTATAATAATTGTTTGTGACAGAAGCCAAATGTATATAATAGAAAACCCACTTTCATTATGCTCATGATATGTTAGTGTAACCAAATTCTTGACTGTAATGACTATTCACCTTCATGTGGCCTTTACAAGCAACTGTGAGATGAATAATTGTTGTAAAATATTCTGATTTCTGTAGCCTGTACTGTTGCTACTTAAAAAATGCAAACGATTCTACTCTCCTCTAGTGTGTAGCAGGCTTTACTCTGATATTAAGTAAGAAAATCAAGGAAAGTAGCCAGCATCTTTAAACCCCAGATGTCGATCCAGCACCACCTATGCAGCCCAAATGTGACATGAGCAGAGGAGAGATGAAGCACCATGAGAGACATGATCTGCTACATCTTCTGTTCACAGCAGAGAGAGGGAGAGACAGAGACAGACACACAGAGAAAGAGAGAGAGACAGAGAGAGAGAGAGTGGCAGACAAAGAAGGGAGAGGAAAAAGGGAGAAAGAGAGGTAGGAAAAGTAGAGAGAGGATGAGAGGGGCTACCAGGATACAAAGTTCTACAAAAGCGTCTTGTTCTTCTACAAAAACAACTTGTTATAAATCCTGCTTTTTACACAGCCCAGTTTAGATCATGAATGGGACATGGAGGAAAAGCCAACGGTTCAACTTTGGCACAACAACAATCTGCACTGTTGCATTTGCTTTAACATTTTCTAAAACATGAACATATTCTGGGAACATTGTCTTAAATACAATGTGTGAAATAATAGGAGTGATATATCTGGAGTATGTTTAGACTGTCTCTAAGTAAGATTGCCAATAATGAAACAATTCAAATTATCAATATATTATCAATATAGTATTCTTCTATAATTGATACAAACTATAAATATATTTATTTCTGTTGATTTAAAAGTTTATACATTCGTTTCTTAACTTCTTAACTTAAATTGTCTTGATTTATTTTTTGGCTAATTTTAATTGAAGACAGTCAATCTAGACTTCAAATAGAAAAAAATGCTCCAAATTTAAAGGCACTATACTCATCTTTTCTTAAATAAAAAACTCAGCTTCCTCCCAGTACAAATGTATTGTCACATTATCTATTTGTGTCAAAATTAGTTTTGCTGTGTCCCATCTGTTTCCAATAATAGACTGTCCACTAAAATCCAGGAAGAGCTTTTGTTTATGCTGTGCTAGCCAAATGCTATGATAACTATGGGTAGTGTAGTAACCAACAAGTCCTGGCTGTGAAAATGCTCAAAAACAAAGTTTGGTGGATAATTTGGAGGCTCAGAATGTAAGTGAGCAAAATGTGTGGACTGCTGTAAAACATTCAGAAAGAAGTATTTCTATTGATTTATAAATTCAGATTGTAAAAATCGAGTATAGCGCCTTTAATTAGCTTATTTTTAGCAGTTTAGAAATCAAACAATGGGAACATTTAATGAACAAGTTATAGACATGAACAGAAAATGTGATCATATGTCATTATAACTCTTCTTCAAGTCCAAAGGCCAGAACTGCCCTGTCCCCAGACACTTCCTCTGCTGGAAATGGTAAATACCATGAGGTTGCGTTCACGTTACATCATGAGCCTTCCAAAACTTTAATACTGAGCTGGAACAAGTCAGATTTGTAAAGATTCTGTGTCAGATTGCAGTTCTGTTGAGCTGGTTTGTCATTCATATGTTTAATTACCGGGGAACCTCACCCACCAGCTGACAAAAAGTATGACATCATCACATGACATCTCAACATTCTCCAGGCCAATAACATTTAACACAGATGTTTGATGCTAAAACTATTGATGCTAAAGTTTGTTTTTTGTCAAAAATTGAAAGGACCTAGTCAGTAAAACCAATCAGCAGATTGAAACTGTTACCCTAGTTGAATTTTATTATTGGAAAAAACTGACTTTTGTCCACCATCTGACCCTATGACACCATCACATTCTACAACGTGAACGCAACCTACTGTATGTCGAGCCAATGTGGACAGTGAGGATGTATCTCGAACATAAATTTTGAGTTTTGCTAGCTTGTTTGGGCTAGCCCCTGCTTCACCACAACAAATCCAAAATAAAATCTTGTCCTTTGCAAACAAGAACCTAAAATACTGGACAAAAGTTTTCCTTCTGCAAGCTGTAGACGACGTCATTCCTTTAGACCCAACAACTGTAAGTCTTAATTCAAGCTGCTGGTTCTTTTCCCATCCTCACGTGACGTCTTTCACGTGCTCGACTTAAATCCATTTGAATGTACACATCTCATTCTTTTGCCATAGTCACATTGAGGTGACGCTGTTGTTTCATATTTCCACAGGAAACATCTGACGCACGGTCCCACAGGGGTCCAGCTCACCTGAGAGCGGACCATCTCGGAGCCTGTTCTCTGAGAGTTTGCATGTTCTTCAGGCCATGGTCTCCTTGCCTGGGAGCCTGCGGTCGTTAAACGTGTGCATGTTGATGACCTCTTCCGTTTTGACAATGACGGGAGGCTGAGGCTTTTGTTTGAGGCGACGCTGGCACTTCAGAGACACTCTCAGCTCATCCATCATGGCACTGCAGAAGGAACGCTGTGGAGAACACACAAATAACAAGTTAGATTACCCCAGGGATGTGTTTTGGGTCCACTGCTGTTTCCCATGGCTCATCATGGCACTGCAGAAAAAACGCTGTGGAGAAAACACAAAGAACCATTTAGATGACCCTAGGGATGTGTTCTGGGACCTTTGCTGTTTACCCTGGCTCATCATGGCACTGTAGAAGAAACAGAACGCACAAAAAACAAGTTAGATGACCCCAGGGATGTGTTTTGGGTTCCATGTTATTTATTCTGGCCCATCATGGCACTGCAGAAGGAATGCTATGGAACAATACACAGAACACACGTATAACAAGTTAGACAACTTCAAGGATGTGTTCTTGACCCACTGCTATTTTACCCCCGGTCCATCATGGCACTGCACAATGAGTAATGTACAGAACTCTCAAGAACACACAAAAAATAATTTTGTGTCTTAAGTTCTTTGCCGTTTCCCCTGGCTCATCATGGCACCGCAGAAGGAGCGCTGTGGAGACCACACAAAACACACAAAGAAAAAGTTTGACGACCCCAGGAATGTGTTCTGGGTCCCCTAGTATTTACCATGACCTATCATGGCACTCCAAAAAAAACGCTGTGAAGGCCACATAAAGAAAAATTTAGATAACTCCATCTAGGGATGTGTTCTGGGTCCTCTGCTGTTTACCCTGATCCATCATGGTACTGCAGAATTAAGCTGTGGAGAACACACAGAACACGCTAAGAACAAGTAGAAGACCCCAGGGATGTGTTCTGGGTCCACTGCTATTTTACCCCCGGTCCATTGTGGCACTGCGGAAGGAGTATTATAGGGAATATACAGAACACACAAAGAATAACTTGGATGACCGCAGGGATGTGTTCTGGGTCCTCTGCTGTATACTCTCGTTCATCAAGAGATAAAGAACCTTAAGAGAACATAAAAAATCAAAAACAGAGCCTCAAAGGTAAAATCCTTCTAGACAGAATCCGTCAAACAACTCCAGATGTGGTCAAGGGGAAATTATGTTACATGGTGAAACTAAGGTTGTACTATATTTACAAAAAAATAACAGGTCTTTCTGTAACAATGTATGGTATAAATGATATACTAGATAATAAAGGTTTTAATATTTTCTAAACAACTTCACAATAATAACTCAAATTTGTTATATCTAGGTTAAAACAATCTGGCAAGAGTCTTTATTTAACAAAAAACGTGCCAAAAACTGTCCCGTGAGAATACTTCTAATCTGGTTAAACTCAAAACAAACAAAAACTACTACATTCAGCATAGTAAAACACCTTTGGTTGAAATGACACCTCTTATGTAACAAGTGATATCTTTTCACTTCTCTCTGCATACGCGGCTTTGCTAATCCTGTCAAATGCTTAGCGCTACGACTGCCAACATTAGAGTCAAAGGCATTGTGTGGGTAGAATGCTAAAGCTAATTTCAACGTGGAGTGGGAGGAGAGGTGGAAAGAAGCTGGTGTTTGTGTAGGAGTGAAGTATGCATGTCTGGAAGTGGCTAAGGGTTTGTATCTAAAGAGGTTTTCAAAGAGTAAACATGTTGTTTGAAAGTTCAATTCTGGCCGTGTTCTAGACTAGAGGATTTTTGGCCCAAGATTAAAAAGTCAAACTCAGAAATGCACATCTTATAAAAACTGAGAAAGTGTAATACAGAAAGTGATGTGCTTCTCGTGTATGGCAATGTATCACCAGAGTTGCCAAGTCCGCTTCTTTATAGCGATGTGTTAAAGTCTTTATTAATGATCAAACACTATATGCCAAATCATTAACCATCGTTTTGTTGTGTACTTTTTCTGAAGCATGGTCTGAAGTCACTTGTTTTGGGCTTTTTTTAAAGGCTAGGTCGCTTGTTGCTCTTTGAAAATCTGTATCACTCACGAACATGATAACAATTGAACAAATGTGTGTACTGTAGCTAAAATGATTTGCATCACACCAACATCTAAATGCAGATCAAATTAGGTAACAATATGCTTTTTCCTGAGGTGTTTCTATAGCACCGCCATCAGCCTCACTGTACTTCTGCAACTGAGCATGCTCTTTCACTTGAATCGTGTTGTTATGGAGACACATAAATATAGTGATCAGATGATGCACCTTTGACCCAGGAACGTGGAATTCAGTTCATTGAATCTGCACCACAGCAGAAGTGAACCTGATGGTTTGATTGGACACATGTGTGAAGTACTGCTGTTTGGGTCACATCTGTCCAAACAAACGGTGCTAATAAGACAACTGCTGCAGAGATCATTACGGTCAACTAATGTGAGTTTTCTCTGAAATAGCCTCTGATCAAAATAAGTTGATCTTGTCTCGAAAAATATGAAATAGATAAGATTAAGCTGATCTTACTAAATCATGTGCTATTGTGTAGTGTTTGAACATTTTCACCCAGAATGAAAGCAAAACAATCACCATTTACTAATTTAATGAATCGTTTAAAGGAAAAATGTTTTGCTTTTTTGTGTGTGATGTTTTCTTCCTTCAAATCTGCTCCGAAGCACCTCCACTTTGGAATCTGTTGCACCAGAACCAATAAAAAGTGTAGTAAAGTCACAAATGAGTTGTGTGCGTTTCCTAAATCAAGAATTGAGTTTTATCTACTGACTCTAAAGAAAACTACAAAGGGTATGTGATCAAATCAATCTTGCCTGATTGGCTAATGCCACAGAAATGCTCAAATCAAGTGTGATTGATTTACAGACTAAACAACAATGAGATCTCAGAGATCACCTCTGACATCACAGATCAGGGACGTTCAGAACAGTGTGTTAGGGAGAACAAAAGATATCTCACAAATAAAACTTCAGCAGTATTTTCGATTAGGAAGCAACTCTACAAAGTTGATTTTGTAATATATTTGTCCTTTAAAGGTAACTTTTGCAACAAAAAGTTCTGTCACTACTTTGACCATATTCCAAAGTAAAATATAAAATGTATTTAACATGTCCTTGATCAATTATAGATCATTTACTTCTCAAAAAGACCTGACTTGTACGACTGGGCTTTTTACACAGATTAATTATAAGAGTCATTCCAAGATATTAGAAAAGTTAGATAGTGCCCCTTTAAAGTATAATAAAGTGTAGTAAAACATTTACAAAATTGAATAATTGTAGTTTGATTTGGTTGTTTTTGAATGTCTACCAAAAAGGTATGCCGTGACCTCTGACCTATGGCCATGACTCAAAAAAGTTGGGAAAATACTGCACTAGGACGTGACTTCTTGTTTTGGCAGATCTTAGAAATAAAATCTTATAATTCTTGCACTTAAACAATGATAATACACACTTGACACTACTATCCATTTATGTACTCTCTGTAGGTCAACCTCACTCTTCTCTTCACTCACATGTATCAAATAAATGTCTCTCTCCTTAAACATCTCAGAACCACACTGAACACAGAGTGAATCTTCTCATTCTACTGAGACGGTGCGGTACGAACATTTGCATAATGTAAATGAGAATATTTGAATGCAAATGAGTGGCACCTAGCAGCAGCACCACCATGGAGACGTCTGCAAAAGATATGATTATCGTGACCTTGTCCTTTGATTACATTAGCACATTAGCATCAGAAAGCACGAGCTCCTGCAAAGAGAACTGCATAGACTTATTACCATCTGCACAGTGCCATACAAAGCCACGCACAGCTAAATATAAACCAGCTCAATAATTAAAGAAGTGATCAACAGGAGTCCAACAATTAGCCGGAAACACTGTGGTCGGAGGTAAAGAAGGAGCCGTGCAGAGAGATGAATCACACAGGAGGAAGTCGAGATGATTAAAGCGTATAAGAAAAGCTAAGTTTTTAGGGAGCTTTTTATGTAGTGTATAACTCAGTATGGCGTCTTTTGTTTCAACTCAACCATATTTGGCTCGTTTCCATTTTCTGAACAAAGTTTAGTTTAGATTTTCTCTGTGAGTATGAAAATGGCAACACAATCTTTGAAGAAAACGTACATTTACAACAAAATGTCACAAGTTTTTACGTCAATATGTTATGAAAAGAAAAAGCGTAAAATAACCACACATTTTGGTTGAAGCTATGTGGCAACATTTTCTTTGAGTTTAACGCAGGGGTCTCAAACTCACATGGAGCTGGGGCCCGAAATAATCACAGTCAGAGTTGGTTGAGGGCCACATTATAAAATGCATGTTATATTGTAAATAAATAAGCCTATCAGGCAAAACCTAATGTAGCATATATTCTAATACACACATCCATTGTTTTACATTTTACATCAAACAAACACAAATGACAAATAAGTGTGTAACCGGGGTCTAACTGTTCTGTCCTAGAAAAGTTTGGACAGATTGTAAGTAATGTGCTGTGTTCTAGTGTATTTGAGAAGTTTTATAGTCATATTTGATTGGTGGGCCACTATCAATTATAATTAGAAATCATCCTGGGGGCCACATGAAATCATCTGAAGGGCCCCATTTGGCCCCCGGGCCTCCAGTTTGAGAGCCTTGGTTTAACAGTTTTAGGCATCAAGTTACTAAAATGAGTAAGTTTAGCCCTGGGGATTGGGGTATGTTAAGCCAACCAAAACTCGTGGTAATTTTACGCTTTGATTTTTCGTAACATATTGACATAAAAATGACATGAAAACATGCTTATTGTATGTTTTTGACATTTTGTTGTATATTTACGTTTTCTCCAGAACCTGGGCTGTGACCAAATATTGTTTTGGACCACACTGTCACAGAGTTCTGTTGTGATAATCATATCTATGTACTGTGTATGAGTAATCACAAGTTAATACAGACAAGTGGAAATAGGTGTTAGGTAAAAATAATACTTTTCTTAACACAGTTGCAGGACAATAGAAGATTACTCTAACGTGCATGAATCAATTCAAATACAACTGTGAGTAAACTCATGAGAGAATACTATTGGAGTGCAAAAGCTAAGTCCATCCCCACATACCTTCTCCATGTGTGCGTTCTGCTTGGACTTGTACAGGACTTCTCCCACAGCCACAAAGACAGACAGCACCAGCCCAGCAGCCAGCACGATGAAGATCCCTCCGATGTTCTGCACGCCCAGAGCGCTGGCCTCTTTGCTCTCCTCCTCCGGGCAGCCGTTCCCTCTCCACCACTTCTCCTTCATCATGTGGAGCTTCCCCTCCTCCTGCAGCTGGAGGATGGCGATGGTGATCTTGTCTCGGTACGGCGAGCCTGGAGGGACACACACAAGTTCAGAATGATTAAGCGCTTTTGTAAACAAAAAGAAGCGCAGGTACTCTCATTTTCCTTTCATGACTATAATAAAAACAGCATGTTTTGTAAAGTCTAAAAAAACTGAATGAACTTTGAATGAATGAGCTTTGCTCTCAACCTCACGAAAACACTCAAATTTCCTGAATTAGTGACGCTGAGAGGTCTCCTGCTGTTTTTAAAACAGACACACATTTGCACCTAGTTTTATTAAAGGTACTTGGTTAATTGGTTATTTTCTCTTGTGTTGTTTGCACAAATACAACATACAGCAGAACAGTATGTGCTGTAAAAGGCAAACAAATATGACAAAGTTTGGTACATAAAAATGATGGTTTTGACAAGTGTTATATCATTGAAGCTTCAATGAATGAGCTTCAAAGTACTGAACAGAATGTTGCACACAAAAAGACAAACTGGTTTAACCTCAGAAAAAACAAGAATATTAAGTTTGATAGAAAAATGTTGATGGTGAAAAAAAAACGTTACCACAATATAGACACCACTGACCTAAGCATCTGCACAAGCTAATCACAGTGATGCCAACAACAAGACAGGAATATGTCCTTGACAGACAAAGTAACCAATCAGTGTAAAGACAATAAGATTGTGCTCAGATACAAACAAAATGCTATGTGCCAGAGACACACTTTAAGTAAAAAAGCAGAATATATATGGCTCCACAATCTTTTGGCAAGCTACAGGTTGAAGACCCCTGCTCTGAGCATTCATCAGCTCTACTTGAAATGAGTTTAATCTCATTTGACTTTTATTTAGTTGAATTTGCTTTTAAAAATGGTCCGAATATTTTCACATTCTGAGTTGTTATTGTGTTGAAGCGTGTGATACTGTTGGCAGCTCTGAGGGCATTTTTCTCTCCTTACAATCCCACTAATCCCTACACTCTCACTCTCTGCACAATTATAACCGTTTGGCAGCCCATAAGAAGAGCTTTGTTGTTTGGAATGAGCTCTGCCTTTTCCCATCCAGCCTCAGCAGGGAGCTCCTATAGGATCTGGATTAAACATGCGCCGCAGCCCAGATAGTGCAACGCTCTATCTTTAGTTTGTACGCGTTTTAATGCTGATAAAAGTCCAAAAAGATAGGCTTAAATTCAGAGATAGGAGGAGATATTGGAATTAGAATGTGTGATCAAAGCCAGAGCGTTCTTTGAAGATTTATATTTGGTGTGTGACATAATAAAGAGCAAAAACACATGTAATTCAAGTAGAAACAAGATATGATAGTGTAGTGTGGTTGGTGCTTAGACGCTCAGTCCAAAACTACTGTAGATTCATTTTCTAAAGATTTTTTTCTGTTAGCGGTAGCAGGTGACTGGAGCTTATCCTAGTGACTCTGGGCCTTAGGCGGGGGAACATCATGGACATTGACCAACACGTTGTAGGGTTAAAGACAGACAATAGTTCACTCACTAGGGGATTTTGATTTTACAGTGATGCCCAGTTAACCTATAAGTGCATGTTTTTGGAGGTGAGAGGAAGCTGAAGATACAACCCAATCTCCGAAGAAAATGTAGCTATACAACGAAATATCAAAAACGTACAATAAGCAGATTATCATGCCTTTTTTCTTTTTTAACGTCAATATGTTACGAAAAGTCAAAATGTAAAATAACCACAAATTTTGATTGCCTCGTGACGACATTTCTTTGGATTTAACCGGTTAGTCTTAGCCTACCGCAAGCCCAAATCATTATCTTACCCATTAAACCCAAAGAAAAAGTCGCCACGTGGATTCAACCATCAAAATTTGTGCTATTTTATGTTTTGGCATTTTGAAACCTATTGACGCAAAAAAAAAAAAAAAAAAAGCCTGAATACATGCTTATCATACACTTTAGACATTTTGTTGTGTATCTCTGTTTTTTTTTTCAGAGACTATGTTGGAAGAGAATGTGCAGACTCCACCCAGATAGTTTGTGAGATATTGACTTTTGTTTAGGCTAGACCGGGGAGTCGAACCCAAGATCTCCTTATTGGGAAACCAGAGCTCTAACATCTGTGCTACCATGCAAAAGCACAATTACATTATAGTATTTGATATTTCACTAGAGATATCCTACATTATTTTGGATTCAAAGAAGACCTAGCCTGTTTTTAAAGGTTATGTCATACGTAGATCTAGCCTTAGTTCCAATACCCGAATTTGATCTAAAATTGCTTAGAAACTGCAATTTTGCCACAGATTTTTTTATTAATACAGAGACAAAATAACAGTTTTGAACTTTACATGTTTTAACTGCAAACTGAATTTTTTGATTCGTAAATATAGGCAAGTGAGCGGGGATAATGGTAAGATTTTTCTGAGCACTCAAGCATTCGCCATCAGTAAAACTCAGTTCTGAATGTTCCAGATTCATTTCATTTGCAGCCAGTAGATGGAACTTTATTTAGATTTTTCATGAAAGAACCCTGTCATATGCTTTGTTAAACTTTTTTAAATCTAATACCTGAAAAGGTTAAACACAAAAGAGCACTGCTAAAAGACAAGAAAAATACAAAAAATGCATATCATTTGCCCTTTAATGGTGCGTTCAGACCGGGCAGCATTTTTCCATCAATACGTCAGGTTTGTAGGTTTATTCAAGTTCATTTAAACCCTCATCTTCTGGCATTTGCATGTCCAAGTGTCTTGTCGCTTTGTTCTTCTCTGAAAATCTGGCAAACAATCAAGACTGACATGGCAATACAAACTTTCCAGTACATGATATGGACTGACGCTGAGCTCACGTGGATCTCATTACAGTGTTTAAACCACTGATGTTTGACGTGACAACGGAGGAGTACAAAAAAGACTTAAAATAAACATTACCTGGAAGAAGAGAAGTGAGGATGCTGTCAAGTAAGCTAGCTACTTTTCTAATGCAGCCAAGTCTCTCTCTCTCTCTCTCTCTCTCTCTCTCTCTCTCTCTCTCAACCTGCTCTGTTTACGTTCAAAACAAAGTATTTTGTAAAAAGCGAGAAAGCAGAGAAGCTCATCAGGGCAAAAGTGTTCTTGTTACCCCAAAATATTCTGCATCAAAATTTGCTTCAACGCATGAAATTGGATGCAAAGACACTGTCCAGTTTGAACTCAGCACAAGAGTGTACTTAGCCCATACTTGTTGGATTGACAGCAGATTGTGAATCCTGACAGTGACAGACAAGAAGAAAAACACTCTTCCAGTTTGTATTTATCCTCACGCCTCATAAACATTAAGTGCGTGTTGGGATTAGTGTCTCTCATGTTTGATTCATGCAGCCTTTTAAAAGCTTGTTAGTGTGTTTGTGCAGTCACTCTGCTCATGTCTAATAAGGCCTCAGCTACACTTCTGCTTAAATATTCAGGACATGTGTTTACAAAGCAGCTAACGACACACATTTGGCCAGTCGCAAATGGTTAAGCGAGAATGCTGCTGTGGCTGTTAGAAGTCAGAAGACCTAAAATAGTATGAGCAAGAGCCAAACAAAGAAATGTGAAGAGAAAGTAGATCTGACACAACACAGGATTGGTTTGTGTTTATGTATGCGGTCACTTTTGCCTGTAAAGACAATATCGCAGCAAAGATTTTAGATTGTGTTGCAAAAGATGTAACTGTGAATGTGCTTTTGTATAAACTGAAGACAAAAAAGATAGAAGAACTGGCGACCATCTGGGTTGACTGCACTGCTTAGATGGTCTCTGTACCAGGACAATAGTCATTCTGATGCCAAGCTCAGGAGTTTTAGAACAAATATTTGTCCCAAACTACACATTGTCCACACAAAGCAGGAGTTTCAGGACACTGAAACTGAATATTTCTGAAACCAGGTCCTAGAGTGAAAAGATTTCAAAACTCCACAGCACACATTCTGGACAGTTACAGACATTACACAGGCTTCAGGCTGGTTTATTGATTTGTGTGGACGCTCACAAATCCTAAGACAGCCAGCTCAATGTTTATGCAATTAGTTTAAAAAAATATCATTTGTTTTGTTTATTTGGACAAGGCCTAACATTCTAAAATAAATCCTAAAGCCTCTGTTGGGGATCAGAAGAAGTTGTTTTTTGAGTTTTCCACAACTCGTGGAGGTTGTTTTTTGAAGACTTGCTTGTAGAGTGAGTTGCTCCATATGCAGCAGTTTGATTGGCCCATGGCTACTGGTGAACCAGCGAATCAGTGCACTGGAAAATTATGTGGCAAACCAAAAATACACATAGAAACAGTATTTACTATTTGGACAGAAGAAAACAAAGAGGGAGAAAAGTTGCAGCAATCACAATACGAAGGTTGAACTGTGGCGGGAAATAGAAGCTGAGCTCAAACATTACGTCATGCATATGTCCACTTGACATTTGTTTGGCGGTTAGTGGCCGTTTGGATCGGTTTATAGGAATGTGCTTTCGCATCAATGCTCTTGCTTTCTTCTGTCTTTGATAATTTTCAAATCCTAATGCGCAAAAATAATCCACATGGTCTAAAACTCAGATAAAGTTTCACAATTGCTATTGACGGCATTAGTTTCAATAGAAAACAGCCAGCTTAACTACCCTGAAATAAAGTACTGCAAGCTAGGATAATGTGACCACAACAGTAGGAGCTCTGTAGCTAAATTAAATGCTTGATATTGAAATGAAAGCAGCGTACTTAAACTTCCAAACCCTATTGTTTAAAACCCACCTCACATACAGTTCTCTCCAAACACCTCCCATTGTTTTTAGCTTTGTCATTCTGCTGTCATTCTTTCACTGATGCAATCCTGTCTCATTCATCATTTCCCGCTGCCTATCCATCAAACTCCAATCCCCGAGCTGCTTATATCGCACAAAACAACCGCAACAAGCACTTCCAAGTCAACCTCCTCATCGTCGAGTCTTTCTCTTCAAAAACACCTCCGTTTACACCACCGTACGCTCGTGAATAAGATCTGTCGAGAATCCTACGGCCCCGAAGACAGTCCGCTCATATTTCTAATGATTAACGATGGCCTAACAAAGCCGGCCTTGGGTAAACGCTAATAGGATGTGTCCATGGAGAGGAGGATGAGAAGTGAAAGAGCAAAAGATGAGAGAGAGCGGGAGAAAATGCTTAGCAAGCTTGACGCGGCGCATGCACAACTAGCCACAGAGGCATCCATCACTGTCTGGAGCCGTGACGACTAGGTAATCGCAGCAGGGTTGGGTTTGGGAGAGGGAGGAGGTAACAGGCTGGTAGGAAAGGTATGGGATGAGGAGAGGTGAAGAAGAGAAGGGAGAGAGGAAGGTGAGAGAATGAGGAAGAAGGAGAGGAGAAGAGTAAGAATAGAAAAGAAAAGAGAATGGGGAGAAGAGAAGAAAGGAAGCACAAAGAGGGTGAGGAGATAAAGAGGAGAAAAAGTGTACGAAAGGAGAAATGACTTGATTATTATTATTACAATAAACTGAAACAATGTTGGTCTAAAGACGGAAACATCACCCTAATTTCCTTTGTGATCTGTAGATGGAGCCCCAGTGTCAAATCTTGACATGGGAAGCACTTAAATGTTGTAAAGTCATGCAGGTTTTTTGAGCAACTTAACACAAGAATATATGTTGTGTTTTTATGGGGACATTACATTACCTTAACCTTAGTCCTTAGTGATTACCTTCCTAACCTTAAACTTATTATTCCGGTCTATTTTCCTTTTCATGTCTGACCAAAATTGTCAAAAATTCAAACTAAAACTGTTTCTGAACCCTTTGGAGCACAAACAATTGTCTGAACTCTTTTTGAAGCTGAAAAAAACCCTCTAATTTCTGCCTAATTTTTGGGGGTAAATATAAGAATGGTTAAAGCCGTTGCTGGGACCTAATGACACTAGATTCATATTTTGGGTTTTGACCAATCTTCTGCAAAAGCTGAAAGTAATTGAGGTAAAAATTAGTTTTAAGAACTACGAACATTTGTTTTAAGAACCTAAAAATAAATGTTACGGCGAAGCCTATATAAAAGTCCTAATTTTTGGAGTTTTGGGGGAATTTGGGGAAACTGAGTCTGGTTCATTCCATAATGGCTGATTTGACTTGTTTTTTTTGTTTGTTTGTTTTTATCAGATATTAAATAAAAAGGAATCAAGAAAAAAGTGGGATGTCCCTCCGGAGTAACGAATGATAGCGAGTTAAAACAATATTACTGATCTCATGAAGGATTTAGTTTTTGTCCCCATAAGGAAGACAGGTCCCGGTAAAGTGAATGTGTATACAACTTTTGGTCCTCACAATGTGGTGATTAACCGCCCACGTTTCAACTTACAAGCTTAAGTAATTAACAGTATATAAAATAGAAAAACACACTTTTTGAGTGTCTCGTCTTACCTAAATAGAACTAAATGACAGAACAATTTTGGAACAATACATTAATGATCGCGACAAATTCCAAAAGTCATTACTAAACAGGATTCTTCCAATAAGTGTGTGAATGCAGCTAAAAACAACTCCAGGGTTAAAAGCTCACAGTCCGTTCTCTATGTGAGAAGTTGATTCTGTGGAGAGTCGGTCAAATGAATAATAATAGGCTGCGTTTAAGAGATAAGTGAGCAAAGCCTAATGAAGCTATTAAGAGTTCAAAAGAAGACGGATCAGTGTAAAACACTGCGAGGACTTATTCATCACTTTCACTTTGAAATATGACCAGGCCACTCTGAAGGACACTCATTACAAAATGCACTGTTCAACTCATTACATTTTCTTCTTTTAATCATGCAAAAAACTGAAAACTGTGGCAGTAATCAGGAAAAACGCCTCTCATTATAATATGACAAAATAACATTACAACCTATCAAAGAAAAAAAAAGAATTCCACACTTTCATGAACTTAAAAACCTGAACTCTTTTAATCAATTCAAAGTATTTCATTAAACATCCCACTTTTCCCCTAACACTATCGAGGATGAGGTTCCAGATGGATTGAAAATAACTCAAATCGAAGTTCAACACATATTCATCTGGCATGAAAGAGGTTAATGTTTGTATAGTTTTAGTTTAACATTTGTCTCCAAACTGACCCAGTTTTCAAATCTTACAAACATGAATTCAATCTTATTTCGACATCACATTCCTCCACACTTATGCTTGTACTTCAGACACACAGAGGAAATGTGTGGTCAGCTGAAGGACACAGCACTTTTACGAGCCTCCACAGAACCATAACTCACTGCTCTGTTACATTTACAGCAATCTCAGCTCTCCCCATAGGTCTATAACTGTCCCACGCCAATCAGCCCAAGCCCCGCCCTCTCCAGCCGGCCCTGCTTCCGTTCGCACAGTCCTTGTTATGGAGACTCATTTGCATACTTGCAGATGATAAATGATGTTATTATACTACAGGTATGTCCAACAGTATCTTCTGATCTAGGAACAGTTTTGATTATATGTTAATGACCAGTTGGTGAAATCCTGCAGAGAATTTTTGTTGCTACTTGAGTATTAAAATAGCAGTCCTTCTAATGTTCCCTGCCCAGCCTATACGTCTAATTTAACACTTATATTACAAGATAAGATGCATTGCTCTATGATTAAAAGAGGCAAATAATCTTTTCAGAGTAAAGCAGATGAAACATTCTCATATATATTTTAGCCTGTGCAGTCGTTTGAAGTCCACAGTGCTGTGTGATCTTTCCTCTGAGTGCTCGGTACATTTGAAACACTGTCAGTGCGGGAGCACATGATTGCACTAAATTAGTGTCTGTGCTTCCGTCTGAGGCTGCCTATATTTTCTATATGCTCCTAAGGCACTCTGACGCTGCTCCTGAGGACACCCAGTCATTTAGTTTAGTTTAGCCTATGTCAGGGACTATGTTCGTCACATTAAATTAAAAGCAAAGTGCACACACAATATGAAAAAACCTCTATTTTACCTTACATTTATGACTAATGTTGAAATGCTCAGAATTGGCCAGGTGATGATTTATAGACGATGCATCATCACAACAAAGTGCCACTTTTTTTTTTTTTTAACAATACGTCACCATTAACAACATCACAACCAAGTGTCCCATTTTTACATAACGTCACTGTAAACAACATCACAACAAAGTGTCCCTTTTTTACATAACGTCACTGTAAACAACATCACAACAAAGTGTCCCTTTTTAACATAACATCACTGTAAACAGCATCACAACAAAGTGTCCCTTTTTTACATAACGTCACTGTAAACAACATCACAACAAAGTGTCCCTTTTTTACATAACGTCACTGTAAACAACATCACAATCTGGTGTCCCTTTTTTACATAACGTCACTGTAAACAACATCACAATCTAGTGTCTCTTTTTTACATAATATCACTTTAAACAGCATCACAACCAAGTGTCCCTTTTTGCAAAATGTCACTTTAAACAACATTACAACCAAGTGTCTTCATCAAAGTACGCCAACATAGACCACATCACAATAAATTGACTTGTGATTGCTAAAATGAAAAAAAGAGATGAGGTAGAAAGAAAAGGTGCTGATATTTTCAAACCTAAAGTAAGTTTTTCTTTTATTTCTTTTATCGCTCCTTCAACACTCTAGAACTGCACACCAGGAATGTAGCTGTAAATAATTCATTCGAGGTCACTATTCTACAAACAGCCGCAGTGGTAGAAGGTAGCGTTTGTGGAGCCTTGGGCAGGATTTAGCCGGATCCATAAATCCCTCCTCCTCTGGGGCCATTTTCTTTTCATCAGCCTGCTGCACTTCTGCTCCTGTCACTGTGGAGCTGCTACTGCTCTGACCCCATCAACAGAGGTCAAACTGTCCATACGGCACTGTGCATTTCACTGTCACACGTACTGTACATGCGGGAGGTATACGGCACTTTCAATAAGAGAATTCAGTAAAAGATTTTAGATATTCACAAGGTTTGAATATCACAATACAATTTACTATGCGTTAAATTGCGGTGGTGTTAATATTTCTTCCATTACTGACAGTTTATCATAAGACTTCCCTCACACCACAAGTTAGCTGCCCATCAAATTTCCTCAAAAGCACCACTACTTAAATCACAAATCTTATATAGAATGCTGTGCTGTTTGAAATCTTTCCAGCAGGTAGGCATAGCGATTAATCAGAAACTCACTTACATATTTGTTAGTGTGTGTCATAGCAACCACTAAGTCAATCAACAGACAAGATACAAGCATTTAAAGAGCAGCTGTTTCCCTCAGGTGGGCTGAATTAAGGTATGGTTAATGTACACTTTATTGTCCCCGTAGGGAAATTTGTCCTCTGCATTTGACCCATCCTTCAATGCCTTTGGGGCATCTCCTCAGGAGCAGTGATCGCTGCAGTGCAGCACTCGGGGACCCATCTCCAGATGTTATTGCTAGGCTTGGTCAGGACTACCGTAGCTGGAGGATATTACCACGTGCATGTTATTGGTTGGTGGGGAAAACCGGAGAGCCCAGAGGAAACCCACCCAGACACGGGAAGAAACATGCAAACTCCACACAGAAAGACCCGGGCCCGTGCGGGAATCGAAACTGCGACCTTCTTGCTGTGAGGCGAGAGCGCTATCTGCTCTGCCACCGTGCCGCCCCAATGCTTCAATCAATTACTTGATTAAAGCATTTGCAATAGTGCTTTATAATAGCAATAGCAATAGCGATAGTGCTAGGTGTCAGTCAAACTGGACTTAAGCATCTGATTGGCCAGTTCTTTTAGTGTTTCATGATCTATAAAATCAGTAGCGCAAAAGAAACACTCATTGAATGTATAGCACATTTTAAAAGTGGTAAGGCTGTTGAACTTTTTCCTAATTTCTTTTTTACTACTATCTGATAAAAATATAATTTTATTTTCTGGGAAAGCTAAAGATTGAAAAGAAGTAACTGGGATAAAAAAGACTCACTTTGCACTAAAACAAAAAATAATGTTAATTTTTTAAAACTTATTTCAAGTCCATAAAACTCAATTTGAACCAAAACAGCTTCAGCTTTTGAAGAGGAATCCAGTGTGTCCAGGCATTTGAGACAGAATCTACAAACCCGCAGCTGCACAAAAAGTCAAATTATTTGTGGTCCAAAGGATCAAAAACAGATCACGTTTGAATTGGGACTCATGTTTGCAAGGGGTTAGGCTAGGCTAGGGCTAGAGTCTGACAACAGCAGTTAAAGACATAGAAACAAATGCGTTTTCATCACAACCAGTCAATGAAAGCTGCTGGCAATCCTATTCGGAAAACGACGGCAAACAGCATGACGTTGTACACATCTTCTACGGTCTATAACAATAAAACTGAGTAGAGTCCACCGGCGCTGCTTACCCATGGGAGTGCCCACGCCGTAGGCCTTGGAGTCGATGAGGCCTCCGATCTGGGTCAGGTTGCAGTTCCTCTGAGTCACAAACTCGATGGTGGTGGATTCTGTGAGGAAGGCGTAGTCTGAGGTGAGCACGCGCTGGATGCCCTCCTCCACATTCTGCACCATGACTGAAGATCGCCGACTGTTCATGAACTCCCACATCTTATCATACGTGGAGATCTTGGTTTTCTGAAAAAGACGAGTGTATTATTGCACCTTCGACAAAATCTAGAAGGAAAACAGTGTAAATGAGTACTTGGTGTTACTTGAGCTGAGCTTGGATTGTTGTTATTTACTGTACACAGATTAAATCCAGATGTAAGTACAGAAGAGAATGGCTACTATTTGGTCCAAGGAAAACAAAGACGAAGGAGTTGCCTCAACCGCAGTACGAAGACTGGACTGTGGTAGGAAATAGAAGTTGAGCTTCATCCATGAGGTAAGATTAGAAACATCTGTTCTCCGTCAGAGTTTGACAACTACTCGCATGTAACCATTGTTTTGTTTTTGTTCGTCAAGCATTACATCACGTGCATGCTCACTCGACATTTGTGCGGTGACTGTTGGCTGTTTGGATTGTGCTTGTGTGAATGCTTTTTTACATCGATGTGCCTCAAGAGACTTGAACAGATGCCGTGTCCCTCCTCCCTACTGACAGTGACTGGGGGTTGTGTTGGTGTGGAAGACCCTTTATTTAGGAACTATGGATTTTTTTTTTTTTTACAGCAGTCCATCGTTTTTAGTGAATATTATTGGTCTACAAAATGTTGTGATATGCACGTGAACAAAAACCAGAGTGTCCCTTCTAAACCAGAACTGTGTGTAGAACTATCAGAATCAGTCCAGTCTCCGAAAAAAACAAAAAACAGATTTACAACAAAATGTCAAAAACTTATGATAAGCACGTTTTCATGACTTTTTACGTCAATATGTAACGAAAAGCCCAAACATAAAAAAGCGCAAATTTTGATACCCATTTTACTAATTTGAACTTACCCGTAAACCTAAAGAAAATGTTGCCACGTGGCTTCAATGAAAATTCGTGGTTATTTTACATTTGCGTTTTGGCTTTTTGTAACATATTGCCGTAAAAAAGGAATGAAAACGTTTTCTTTGGAGACTGTGTTGATCAGAATAGAGGTCTCCATGTTTCAGAGCACAGCAGCAGAACACTACCTTAAAGAAGGTCATGGTAGAGCCGTCCTCCACCACTCCGTAGGGGATCTTGGTCTGCTTGGCTAGGTCGTCTGCTGAGTCAATGGGAGACTCCATCCTCTCCACGGTGAGGAAGGCAGCCAGGTTAGCCGTGTAGGAGGATATGATGATGAGCGTGAAGAACCACCAGATCCCCCGACAATGCGCGTGGACAGGGCTTTGGGCATCAGCTCAGAGCCTGGGCATTCGGCACGTCATAGTTATAACACACATATATTTATATCAACTCATTAGTCATATTTAAAAGTAGTGTAGAAAGAAGATGTGTTTGGGTCAGGAGTCATGTATCCAAGGCAAGCTCAAACCTGACTCCACACCCCACTACCCTCCAGAGGCACTGCGACCAACTGCAACAGGAGATGCCCTTTCTGTACTGTTACATGGAAGTAGTACTCAATGTTATGTAAATGTACATCCCTCATAACGGCTGAGTTTGCACTAAGACCTACACATTATCACCACTGTATGCAAAACAGTTCTGATTCGACAGCCTGCAGTACACCTCATGTTCAAGATGGTTAAAGGTAATGTTAGAGGACGATTTATTATTTAGGTTTATGTCTTAACCTTTATAAAGTCAATCTGATTCAGGGCTTCAGAGGAACTCTGACCTGACTCTGACTCTCAAAATTCGCTTCTGAATTCAACGCAACACATTCTTAGAAAAAACATCTGCTGAATGGGATGGTGAATGCTTTATGCTTTCTATAATGGAAGCCTACAGAAAGAAAGAGGTCACATATGACTGGAGCCTATCCATATACTGTAAATAAAAACAATCTTGATATGTGTATGATTATCTTTTCGTATTCTGCACATTCTAACAGGGTGGTTCTAACAATAGCCTATTCTTATACCCTTGTTATTTATAGTGTAGCTTCAGCATCTAACTTCTTCAATTGACAGTTTGATGATCTTCTGCATGTGACTCTTTCTCTGCTGAACTTCTAACATCCTGAGGCTTTCTCCGTGTTGCCGTTAGCTGTACAAGCCAACACAGGCCCCTGGGCAGTGGGGTGTGGAGGGGCTCCAGGTCGAGGACAGTACCTTGCTGCATGAGAGCTCCCACTCCAAACCAGAAACTATTGAGCAGCGTGAAATTGTTCTCCACCACGTCCGAGTCCGGGTTACAGGGGTGAGGGTTGTACCACTCGTAAGGGCTGAACCTAGGGACACAGCAGGAGCACATGTTAGCACACGCCACAGATGTGAGCAAACAGGACCAGATGTTAGCATACAGGGGACGCTCTTAACTCTTTCCCTGCCAATGACGACAACGTGTCGTCATAACGAACCCAACCGTAGCCTGCCAATGACGACAATTGTCGTCATAAGCTTTTTTTTATATGCGGCGATAGATGGCTCTCTGACGCACGTGTTCGGTGCACCAGTAGTAAACAATCATGTTGCACTTTCATATATTCACCACCGGAGTGCAGTATCACATTAGCACAAGGGCGCAGAGGAAGCCAAGGACCGGAAAAATGCACGTCTTTCCTGTTTACATTAGGCAGCGCAGTCGGCTGTGTTTAGGTGATCATCCGCATCTAAAGGATCGTGTTTCTTTTCAAACGGATTACAGGCAACACATCTTGGACTAAAAACATTGTTGAGTAAGTTTAGAGCAGATATTTGATCTTTAAAATGAAGAAAAGACGATCCTACTGAACTAGGACTCTGAGGAGAACGACTTATGCAGCGAGTCTGGAAGACAAAAACTAAACTTTTTCTTCTGTGAGCGATCCAAAAGTGTCAGAGTAAGTCAAACTACTGTATTTCTTCATGTTTGGAGGGTTTAATAATAATCTTTGCACGGTGAAAGCGTCTGAATCTATAGAATCTGCATCAGAAAGTAGAAAAACTACCGTGATGTCTCCTCGTCTGTAACACAGGTTTTGTTGGTTTAAAGATAAAAAAGACACTCGTCCTCATTGTTTTAATCACGTGAAGCTTGTATTTTTATCCTAAAGACATTATTTCATTGTACTGGCTAATATTCTTTCACTAAAAAGTAGAACAGACAAAAATAACAATGACATGAAGTTTGATTTAGAAAAAGGGCGTTATCTCAAAAGTTTCTCGTCAAACACTGAAATGTAATGAAAACAACGAATTTCAAATGCCTATAAAAAGAGAACGGAATAATGTAGAATAACATTTATTTTTTTAAATGAAAGTAGACACTTGTAGGTCTCATTTGATGTACAACATGTCATAATTCCAGTTGCACAAGGTTTTTTGTGGAGCTGTGAATATTGCTTAAAATGAGCAAAAAGTCCTGGCAGGGAAGGGGTGGAAAGTGAGAATAGGGCTGGCAGTGAAAGAGTTAATTACATGTGTGTTTTGACTGTTTTTACAGTGCTCCTTCATCTAGACCTGACTGTGACGTGTCTCCAGAGTTCACCTGGACCTGACTGTGATATGTCTTATGATTTTAATTTTGTATTTGTTTGCCTATTTACAATTGACCTTTTTTATGATTGATGATACTTTCTCATCTGGTTCATATCTACCCAGCCTAATGCTCTTAAACATATTAAAGTGACGGACAGAACTGACTGTGATGTGTCCTAAGAAGAGAGTAACTAAATTTACAGAGAGAAAACATGGCTGGTAAAAACAGGAGCACTTTTCTGGGCACTGGAACATCAGCTGCAGGACATTACAAGATCTGTCCAATCTGAACATGGAGAACCTCAGTAGTACCCACCTTTTTACTAGAAGTTAAGCAGTTCAAAGCACTTCCAATGAACAGTAATATGTACAAACACTGCGACAGCCTTTGTTATAGAAAATAAAAGATAAACATTGAATCAGTCACAATCTAGCACAGCAGTCGTCCCGATGTTGCATTCCTATACTTTCTGTTTGCCTCTCTTCATTCTCATATATTTGCTCCTGCTGTCACATTGCGTTCACCTCACCATTGTGTATCTTTGCGTGTTTACATTGGCCACATCAAATCCTTTTCAAACTCGAACATTTGCCTGTGATGGTTTGTTTCTGCTCTCTGTCCCACATACACACACATACACACATACAGACGGACACAGGCACGCTGGGTACGCTGAGATGCAGCCCGCGGCTCATTCAAGACTGTAATGTGAAACTAGAACACGATATATCTGACAGTGTCCTGATTCTACGTGTGTTGGAATGTGAGGCAACTTAATTCTACATTTCAGTGATCTACCTGATATCTGATACCTTCAGAGCAGTGTTTTCTGATGCTCAGAGGGGAAAGAATAGCAACTGATAGACAGAACTATCAATTATTACAATTATTCATTCTTCATTTATGTGTTTGTGATGAAGAAGCAGTGTGGGAACAGGTTTAAAAACTCAGAAATGCCTATTTTGCATAATAATAATTGCATAATGACCGATCCGAAAGTACAACAAATTGAACTAATCAAAAGAAGTTGTCTCAATCTAGGAGCCCCTGTCTAGCGCGGGGCCCCTGTTCATGTGTGTAGCCCTCCTCTCTGTAGCACTGGTCCTGCTCTGAACCATGGTTTGGACTTTAGCCTGAAGCAGGTAGCATTCCTCAGGGCCCTGTGTGGTGTAAAGTCACCTTTGCTGGGACACAGACCTAAACCACACTTCACTCCATCTCTCCTATCATTCTTCTAGCTCTCCTTTTTCATCCCACTTTCTTTCACCTCTTTCAAGGAAGACAGGGAATAAATGAAACTTGTAAAGCTGGCAGACCAATGCTCCAATCTACACTGACTTCAAGAACATAGGAAACAACCGATGCTGCATCCATATTTGCCTATATATATATATATATATATATATTTCTCGTGTTACCTGACTGGGACAGACTGCTAAGAATCACAGTCTATTAGAAAACTTGCCTTTTTAACACAATAGACGTTTATTTTTGTTAATTTTATTTTTTTATTATTATTGTTTTTTAGAAGTAATACAATTACTATTATAGCAGATTTTCTCTTCTTGCGAGTGACCATAACTTTCTATTGTTCTCCTTATGAACACAAATGTCATTGACAATTACAAAATTTTTTGTAAGAAGGTCCTAGGAGCAAATGTGCTTATAAGAATGTATCATGAATAAGGACCAGTATTATGGAGAAATCATTATTTGTTTGTATGGCTGTCTTGTAGCAGGAATTGAACTTAGGACATACATTAAGACACACATACACCACCTCATTTGAAGCATATATTTTAACTCTAAAATATTCAAAGCTTAATTTGATGCTATCCTTTATGGTTATGGAAATTTGAATAATTTTGAAGCATTCCATCTACTTACCAAGTGTAAGTCAGACCAGAACAATACTTTGCATATTCTGAACTAACTTAGGTGACAGTTGCGGCTTTCCTTTGAACCATCACTTCTGCAGGTAACATGTGCGTTTGTTAACATGCAGCTGTAGGCCATGCAGGGACTTTCCGTTTAGGATTAGAAATGCTGATGAAAAATGTCACAATTAACTTTATTTAAATCTGAATCATGCTGAAATCATTACCATTCCCAGTGTTCAATATTTGCTATATAGACTTTTGATAAGAGGCATTAAACAATAAATAATCACATTTTGCCAAAGTCTGACTTATGCTTCAAACCACATGTCTAACATAAGATTGTCCGTGGAGCTTTGCGTTACAGTGACTATGCAGTTCGTCTATAGGTTTAGCAACTAGTTCTCTGTAATTTACCACAAAAATGCATGAATTACTTGAAAATCAACAATTCCAGTACAAAAAAAGTTTCCCTCACTACTCCCTCTACCCTTCAGTTTTGCTCATCTTTGCTCCCCAAATCCACACACGTTTACTTAATGATCCGAAAGCACTTATACGTGTAAATGTTGGCTCCATGCTCGGACGCGCTCCTCTTCGCCCACCCACTGTTAACCACTCTCCCAGATGGCCCTTTAAAACGCCGCTCTCTGATTACACGCCGGCATCATTAGGTAAATTACCGCATTGATTTCTGCGGATTATTTTGAACACCGGTGTTAAGCAATTTGTCCAGAGTGGCTTAGAGGACGTAAAACACTGGAATGGTAATATGTGCCGGTTTAACAGCCCATTGTAAAGATGCTACTGGAGCTTTTAGTGAATGAAGCCGGACTTTAGGTGTAGGACAGAGGGCAAAGGATAGAGAGAGAAAGCACTGATCAGGCACAAGATGTTTCAACAAAAAGGACTTTCAATATTGGATTTGTGTGTGTGTTTTGGAGGTTAATTGTTGAACTACGCATGTTGAACTTGGATGAAATTTATGGTGCATAGAAAAAGGCTTTTAATGCCCATGCACATCTGGCACAAGATTTGTGGTAACAGAACATCAATGTACTAATAGATCAGGTAGTGCAGCGAGCTAACCTCTGTGAAGTCAATGTTTGTTCTTCAAGTAATCTTCATGAAGTCTGACCAAAACCACTGTCTACCCATGTTAACTTGGATTAAAATCAAGTCTTATTCTGCCGAAATGTCTCTCTGTGCATGTCACTCCAGGAAAAAATAAATCTAGCTGTTGCGCTTTGGGAGCTCCTCTCAAAGATGACAATCCAGCACTCTGCCTGGCGGCACATCGGTGCGTTCCTGCTCTGACAGACATACAAATGAATGTAATTTCAAACAGCATTTGCCACTCACTGCGATGCTTGCTGTGTAAATGGCTGCACTGTGCAGTTAAAGTGCTACATTTAAGTGAGTATGACAGGTTAAATTAAAATTTTCAGTAAAACATGGTGAACATGATTATACTATATCTAAGTTTTCACCAAACATTGCTTTCACACAGTTTGGCTGTTTTGATGAAGTTTAAATTTATTTATTTTTTTCTAGTAAAGATGTTATGCAGAGGTAATTCCATAACTGTTATCTAACATCCACATTGAAAATAAGGTCAAAATCCACATACATGACACACATGCTTTCAGTAGACAAATACTATATTTTGTAACACTTAAATTTTGTTAAATGTTCCAGGAAATTGTGTCAGTTGTTTCCATTTTGACTCTTTTTGATGACATGTGTAGAAAGAGGCTGTTTGAGAACTCATTTGTAACTTTTATTTGTCAACTTCTAACCCTTTTTAAGAATCTTTTTTGTGTGTACTGGTGTAGATTTTTATGAAGTCATACTTCTCCATGAGCATCAAAACAATGAAAATTATGTCCCTATGTGTAAAGCAAAAAAGATTTTACATGAGAAACATTTTAGTAGTCATCATCTTTTGCCTGATCACTGCTTTTCGTTTTAAGTTTGTATGAGGCTAAAGCACAGGGTTTAATGTGATGTTACCTGGCAATGACAAACAGCACGCAACTGACACCCAAGCAAGCCAGCAGAATATACATCCAGATGTCGGGCGAGAGCGGGTTGAGGAAGGAGAAGACGCCTGGGTTGGTGCCGTTGGGTTTGCGATACAGGATACTGATGCCCAGGGTCATGAATGGTTTGGAGAAGTCAATCACCTTCTCCCGGACGTACGTGATGGCCAGAGGGGCGACAGCTAGGTCTGCTTTCTGCAACACACAGAGGGGAAGAGAAGAGGGGAGGAAAAGAGGTGAGATGAAAAAGAGAGAAGGAGATGGATTAGTTTATAAATGAAGATGCAAAATATATTAATAAAGTTCTTATGAGTTCTCATTACTAACTGCAGCTGTCCTCAGATGGTCATGAGTCCCTGTCTCTAACTGCATCTGTTCTCACATGGTCATGAGTTCCTGTCTCTAACTGTAGCTGTTCTCATATGGTCATGAGTTCCTGTCTCTAACTGCAGCTGTTCTCACCTGGTCATGAGTTCCTGTCTCTAACTGTAGCTGTTCTCATATGGTCATGAGTTCCTGTCTCTAACTGCAGCTGTTCTCACCTGGTCATGAGTTCCTGTCTCTAACTGCAGCTGTTCTCATATGGTCACGAGTTCCTGTCTGCAGCTGTTCACACCTGGTCATGAGTTCCTGTCTCTAACTGCATCTGTTCTCACATGGTCATGAATTCTCGTCCCTAACTGCAGCTGTTCTAACATGGTTATGATTTCCTGTCTGCAGCTGTTCTCACATGGTCATGAGTTCCTGTCTCTAACTGCAGCTGTTCTAACATGGTCATGAGTTCTCGTCCCTAACTGCAGCTGTTCTCACATGGTCATGAGTTCCTGTCTCTAACTGCAGCTGTTCTCACATGGTCATGAGTTCTCATCCATAACTACAGCTGTTCTCAAATGGTCATGAGTTCCTGTCTCTAACTGCAGTTGTTCTCACATGGTCGTGAGTTCTTGTCCCTAACTGCAGCTGTTGTCACATGGTCACGAGTTCCTGTCTGCAGCTGTTCTCACATGGTCATGAGTTCCTGTCTCTAACTGCAGTTGTTCTCACATGGTCATGAGTTCCTGTCTGCAGCTGTTCTCACATGGTCATGAGTTCTCGTCCCTAACTGCAGCTGTTCTCACATGGTCATGAGTTCCTGTCCCTAACTGCAGTTGTTCTCACATGGTCATGAGTTCCTGTCCCTAACTGCAGCTGTTCTCACATGGTCATGAGTTCCTGTCCCTAACTGCAGTTGTTCTCACATGGTCATGAGTTCCTGTCTCTAACTGCAGCTGTTCTCACATGGTCATGAGTTCTCGTCCCTAACTGCAGCTGTTCTCACATAATCATGAGTTCCTGTCTCTAACTGCAGCTGTTCTCACATAGTCAGAAGTTCTCGCCCTTAACTGCATCTGTACTTACATGGTCGATGAGTTCGCGCACCATTCCGTTCCACTGGCCTGTGCTCTCGTCCAGGACACCGTACCTCCCATCCTCCACCAGGCGCACCTCGTAGCGGAAACCCAAGATACCTGCCAGCTCCTTCAGCAAGTCGATACAGTAGCCCTCAAAGCGCTCGTTTCCGTACAGAGGCTTGTCCGACTTCTTAAACATTACATATGGCTCCTCCTGCACACATAATCTGCATTTAGATTAGATAATAATAGAACTCCTACTGTCAAATGCGGAAATAGACTGGAGCTACAGTTTTGTTAGGCTGGTGTGGAGACAAATCTCTGGCACTGCCTTGTACAGTGCATTTGTTGGATGTAAAGCTGTCATGCACTACAATGGCTGCACATTTGCTGCAATGTTTGTGAGGCTGTGCAGTGGAGGTTCAGGATTGAGAATGAGTCCTGTTATGTGAATGTTTGTCCTGTAATTCTGAGTGTCTCAGTACCAAAATAGTGGAGACGCGCAGGGACTTGTTTGCAAGAGAATCTGTGATGTTGGCTGTCTTGCTCTTGTGGCTGTCGGTCATGTTGAGCCCACTGGGAGGGTCCCATGTGCCAATCTGTGAAAGAACAGAACATATCATGTCCCGTTTAAGAATGAGGGACACAGCTGCTTACCAGGATTAGGACTACAGGGGACAGATGACTTGGGAGGAGAGGACCAAGGGACGACATGGGGAACTGAGGGCCAGAGACTGGGAAAAAATGGACTATGACTAGGACTCTGTTACTTTCAACTATGCATAATTGTACTTTTGTAAATCAATAATACTTTTGAGATTAGATAACTCTCAAGGATTTCATTTCTCTACATGAATGCAAAAAATTCCACAACAGACTCCAGAACATTGTTGCATTTGTAAAATAAAAATGTAAGTCTCGTTCCCAATGGAGCTCTTCTGGTGTTACTTTGAGGAAGACCTGTGTTGGACAGCTCCAACCCCAACCCTAACCCTTACTCTGTAACCAAGAATCTAAAGTAATACACAGCACTGGTACCTTCTGAAGACCATCCTCCTTAAGGCTGATGACATCTAGGTCGAAGTCCGTTCTGAGTCCATTTGTCCTGTTGAAGAGGACACGTCCAGTCAGGCCGTCCCACTGGGCCTGCACACATAGACACGTATAATATTACATTATATAGCGAAAGACTTCAAGATAGTGTTTTGAAGCACTGTTTAAGATCACATGACCTCTACAAATGGCGTGTATCAAAGCAGTGACCACATGATTTCATGCTATTAAAATTCTAGTTGATACTTGGTTTTTGCACATAGGTCCAGTGTATTAAGAATAACTTCAAAAGGTCTTGATCAGTCCCATACCTCTTTGATGAGGTTGATGAAGCGTCCTCCAAACCTCCAGGGCTTGTGTCGGTTACACTGCAGAGAGCTAACTGTGATCTGTGAGGCCTGCTGCACCGCCACGGCAACCACATGAACCGCGTCGTACATCAGCGCCGCGTCTGTCTGCAGAAATAAAACACATCACAACCTGAAGAGAGAACCATAAGAAAAACAATAGAAGATAATAGTTGTAGATGACTGGCTATTATCATTCCTATGTCCCTGTAAAATGTCCGGTTGTTTATTCATGATCTCGGCAAAGGAGAAGTGCTTCCTAAGGCTGATGGTGCTGAATATGAGGATTTGTCAATGACTTTCACTAGGATTTTTCTCAAATTAACATATTTTACACAGAACTGACTATGTGACTGATCAGACAGAGAACGACAAGTCACCCTTTACACACATTTGCCGTCAAGTTTATGCTGTATTTTGGTCAGTGTATTTAGCCTGACGTACGTGAAGTGAAAGCAGTCATTCATTCACACCATTTTTACTCCGAGCACATCCACACTTTGGTACAACACTTGTGATGTGTTTGAACAAGAGCAGAGTCTGACAGCTTCTGACAGAGCTGCGGCATGTTTGCATCATCACACACTTTGGAACGCACTGACTCATGCACAGGATAATATCACAGCACGCACACAAAACCAGACAGATATTTTTCTAGTACACATTCATCTTTAAATATTGATATGAAATACAAGCTCAATATACAGTATGCTTAAAATACTCAAGCAATATATAAGAACAGTAACACTAAAAAATATTGATAATCTTTAAACATTCCTTTTTAAATTACTCTGTCCTGTGTCCTCTGTTCTGTGTTGTCTTGGAGCTGATGGGTCCTGACAGGTCCCCATGACCCTGTGCCCCAGTGTATGCACTGACTCAGAGAGAGAGAGAGAGAATAAGAAAGAAAGAGAGAGAGAGTGTGTGTGTGTGTGTGTGAGGGAGAGAGAGAGAGAGGGAGGGAGAGCGAGAGAGAATGAGAAAGAGGGAAAGAAGGAGAGAGGGAGAGGGGGAGAAAGTGAGAGAGACATAATGAAAGCAAGAGAGAAAGAGAGAGAGAGCAAGAGAGAATGCGAAAGAGAGAGAGGAGAGAGAGAATGAGAAAGAGAGAGAATAAGAACGAGAGAGAGGGAGAGAGCGATAATAAGAAAAAGAAAGAAAGAGAGAGAGTAAGAAAGAGAGAGAGAGAGAATGAGAAAGAGACAAAGAGGGAGAGAGGGAGAAAGTGAGAGAGACAGTGAAAGCAAGACATAGAGACAGAGAGATAGAGAATGAGAAAGAGAAAGCAAGGGAGAATAAGAAAGTGAGGAAGAGAGAGAGAGAGCGAATGAGATTGCTCCAGACCAGGGGTGTGCAACCTGCGGCTCTAGAGCCATAGACGGCTCTTTAAAGACTCTTTGAGTTCTCATTGATAATTAGAAAATACACTGTTAAAAGAAAAAGAAAGAACTTTCAAATATAGTATTAATGTACGTAAATGTGATACTTGTGATGCAGGTCTTACAAGTGTGCCCTTCTATTTTTATTATCACGCATTGTGATAATTGCATGATAAAATACATTTAGTATACGGCTTGTGTGAGTTTTTAAGAATATACACAGTTATTTTTAGTGGTTGCTGACTTTTTTCAGTATAGCATCTAACATGCACCCAAATGCAGAAAGTGACAGATTATTTGATCAATCATGATAGACCTACTTTGTAAAGTGCGTGTATATTCATCTTTTTGTCTTGTATTTTTAATTTAATTATAGTTGAGTCTCTTTCAAACTTAAATTTTCTTTGAATTGAGGTAGATTTTTAAGATTTTGTGAACTCAAAAACATTGAGAGTCTATGTTCAACAGAGAAGTTACGAGTACCTTTAAATGAAACTAAATTTTAACTGTAAAACACAAACTGAACCTATTCATTGATCGGCACTAATTCCATGGTTACAAATGGATGTTTGTCCCGTGAGTAGGCAGGCTTTTACTTAAACCACTTTGACAGCCCACAGGAGCAGCTCCGCCTCTGCAAATGCTAAACGTCTTACAAATTAAATATACTCATCCCACATTACACCACATCATTCTGTTTCATCTTAAACACATTATATTTCTGTTTTAAAAAATGGTCATAAAATGCATTGTAATAAGGCTAAGATTCATTGTATATTATTTGTGGAAAACACGCCTCTGTGATTCACTAATTCAACCTAGTGAACCTAATTCAACCAATCAGTCTTGACAACATCTCGCTTCCACTCCCACATCACTTTCTTTTCCTCTTATCTCCTTGTTCTGCCTGCTTCTCTCTCTTTTTTCTTCTCTTTCCCCTTTCTCTCTCTTCATTAACAATCTTTCTCCTTCTCTCTCCTTGTATCTTTTTCTCTTTCCTCCCTCTCACTCCTCTGTCTGATAATTGCTTTTCTCTCTTCTTTTTTCCCAGCCTCCCAAGTTTCTTCTCTTTCTCTCATCTATCTTCCCCTTTTTCCCTTCTTCATCCCTTCTCCTCTCTCTACTCTCTTCTGGCTCATCTCTCCCTCTTTCCTTTCTCTCTTCCTTTCCCCTCTACCTCTCATTTACCCCCTCTCTCTTTCCTTTCTCACCCCCTCTGACTCGTTCTCTCCTTCTCTCTCTCTTCCTTTCTCACCCCCAACTCTTGTCTCTCCATGTCTCTGTCTCTCTCTTTCTCTTCCTTTCTCTCTCCCTCTGCCACTCACTCTCTCTCTATCTCTTCCTTTCTCACCCCTGATTCTTCCTCTTTTTCTCATTTTCCTCTCTCTTCCTTTCTCTCTCCCTCTGACACTTTCTGTGTGCTTGTCTGTCTCTTTTTCTCTTCCTTTCTCTCCCTCTGACTCTTCCTATCTTTCTCTCATCTCTTTCTTTCTGTCTTCTCTTCCTCTGCCTCTATCCCTTTCTCTCTCTTCCTTTCTTCCTCTCCCTCTCTTTCTCACCTACTCTGAGTCTCTCTCTCCTCCTTTCTCTCTTTCTCTGCCTCTCTCTTTCTTTCTCTCTAACTCTTTCTCTCTCTTTCTTTCTTTCTCTCTAACTCTCTCTCTTTTCCTTTCTTTGTCCTCTGACTTTCTGTCTCTCTCTCATATCTCTCTCTTCTTATCACTCCTTCCAACTCTCTCTCTCTTCCTTTCTCTCTCTCCCCCTCTTTCTCTTCCTTTCACTCCTCTCTCTCTCCTCTCCCCTCTCTCTTCCTTTCTCTCTCTCTCTTTCTTTCTCTCTTCTCTCTCCCCTCTTTCTCTTCTCCTCTCTCTTTCTTCCTCTATCTCTCTCTCTCCCTCTCTCCTCTCCCCCTCTCTCTCTTCTCCTCTCTCTCTCCCCCTCTCTCTCTTCTTTTCTGTCCTCTCTCTCTCTTCTCCCTCTCTCTCTTCCTTTCTCTCTCTCTCTTTCTCTTCTAATCTATCTCTCTCTCTTCCCCTCTCTCTCTCCTCTACCCCTCTCTCTCTCTTCTCCTCTCTCTTCTCCTCTCTTTCCTCCTCTCTCTCTCTTTCTCTCTCTCGCTCTCTCTCTTTCTCTCTTCCCTTCTCTCTCTCTCTTTCTCTCTCTCTCCCTCCCTCAGTGACAAACCCTCAGTGATAGATATGCTGTGCAGCTGTGCCCTATTCACACATATCATATACATCTGATTAGCCACAATGAGATTAGCTCTGACCTGTTCTCCGGCGTGCCCTGGCCACCCCGCACATGCTAACCACGCTACGCCCCTTCAGACATGCATGTACACCCCCCATACACACAAACACACTAACACACGCAGCAGTAAAGCTTCTCAAGGCAACAGCTCTCAATATGAATTAGATCTTCATTTGGATCTATCTGTTTAGTAGTGTTCTGACCTGCTTTAGTCCTTTTCAGTCCTGTTTTAGTGACCCCAATTTGAGTCGTGCTTGTATCACTCTGCTGCTGTTGTTTCTATGACAGACAAATAATTACAGCTCTTTGTCTGAGAAATGATACACGATTAGACCTCAACAATTATGCACAATAGCAGCAGTAATTTTGAAATCATTTGTAATTATTGTCATTGTAATTAGACTGTAATATTACATATTTAGAACTCTTTAAGTGGCGTTCACAGACGAGGCAGTATAAAGGAAAGGATAATGTCATTGTAGCAGTAGCACACTTTGTCTCCCTCAATCTAATCTCTTAAACACTTTTTATCAAAACATCTGCATCTCCTTTTTTGTGACTGCTGCTGTCAGACTCAGTATTTTGGCAATAATAGGTAATTTTTAAAAGCTCTACAGAATCCCGATGTGTTTATATTGCTATTGACTTTGTAAATAAAGAAATGAACAATAATAGCTTAAGTCCTGGTTCATGAACCAGCAGCACTGTGATCATATGTGAGAGCGAAAGTCTATGTTTTATAAGTGAATCCATATTATGTTTTGACATAGTGACTGTATTTATTTAATATTAGTATTTCCACATTACATTTTAATATTGTAGTTTGTAATCTGTTCAAAAGACCTCATAGAGACTGTAGCCTGTGACCTGCGAAGTAGCCTTCAGTTCTATGTCTCCCGTACACAGACTGCGAGGAGAGTTTGGCTTGAGAAGTGTCCAAGTTTCTTGTGAAGTGCCTTGTACACCAGCTTGAAAGTTGCATCTGACAAAAATAGACTCCCTGCGGAGTCTTTCTGCACACTTGCGCGCACTTGCACTGCACCGAGGCCTGTGTACAAGGGCACATTGGTGTAAAGCACTTATACCCACATCGCACCGAACTTGCACTCAGTGTACGGCAGGGGTTAAACATTGTGGTATCTGCATCAGATTAACTACTATTTTATTTAGAAACAAAAACGTGCATTACAATAAAATATGGCCCAATTAAAAAAGGGCTTGGGCTCCGAGAATAAAATTGTAACATTTCAAGATTAAATTCTCATTAAGTGCGACTGCCATGGTGAGAACAGAGTGTGGTCCTGAAGTGAGCCTGTGTCACCTCACGGTTACAGGACAAAATGTGATTATGCAAAGCATCGTTTATTCTCACCCAAGGCTAAAGTGTCAGTTTGAGCACTCGCTAACAGAATAATAAAGGCATTTGAAAAGGCTTCAAGTCACTTCCAGCATTCAGTACATGTATGCTAAATCTCCTCATAAATAATAACCTTAACCCATTCACTCTTATGTTACATTGTCTTGATGAAGAATAGGTTTGTCCTTTTCATTTATTTTTCTTTTGTTTGCTTTCAAGTGAATGTGATCCAACCTAGTAACCAGTTCACCAAAGCTCATACATTTCCCTGGCTACGCTTCCCACCCCCTACTGCTTTTTTTTCTGGTCCATCAATCCATCCTCCCGGAGCCAAGGACACAGTAACGTCGCCCTGACAACTGTTGCCGGGTTGACCGCGAATCATCAAGCCTTGAACGTCACAAGGCTAAGAACAGAACACAGGCTACAAGGCAAAGCTACAAGGTCAAACATGAGGAAGGAGGGAGCGGAGGAAGGGAGGGGTCAGAGGTCATAGTGAAGCAGGTAATGTGCAGGTTCATTCAGAGAGAGTCATGGGCTTTGAGGGAGACATCACAGGGAGCTTTGTGGTGGAACATGAAGAAAAATTGCTATGCCGTGTTTGGATGAAAAGCTAGTGTTATAACCTGTTTACTAAGCTATTAACTGGGGCCTGATTAAAACCATGAGCCATATCAGAGCCTTTTGAGTGTGTGAGCAGAGGTCTTTGGGTCACATGCGCAAGACTTACCGTCATGAATCCGTCAAGCAGGCCAGAGTCGGGTTTTGGAGGAGCCTGCAGTCGCTCCATGGACCACTTCTCGATGATGGAGGACACCTGTGAGTTCTCAGTGTTCAGAATCCTAAAGCCCGTCATGTTCACTCCACTGAAGCGATACGGCTCCATGTCCAGAGCAAACAGGTCCTGAAGAAGGCACGAGCAAAACTGACGTTAGACTTTGAATTACAATATTAGTTATTCAAAAATTACCATTTATAAGTAAATTTTCTCTCTTGACAAAGACGAGCCCTGTCTTGGAGACTCTGCTGAGAAAGGTTGTGTAAAACCAACAGACTCAAAGTGTTAACGAATATAACTAAGCACCAGGTTGTGCTTCATATTCCCGCTCTCTTAATCTGATTTCAATGTCCCTTTGTTTAAGGTAGATCAAAGATCTCCAGTCTACGTCCTGGCGCTGATGCACACTCCTGTGCTCCAACATAGTGTTTTTATGGACAAAATGCAGAACAGAATGTTGCTAGGGTTCAGATCAGGGGGATCGTTCTTGCCGATCACCTCTCTCAAGGTATCACTGAGTCCAGAACTGGTACTATACGCTACACTTTGCCCCAAAAGCCGACAAAACAGTGACAGACATGTTCAAAAAAGAAAGTTCCAAAGATGCGGTGAGGGCTGAAGGAGCTCATTGGTGATTTGGGAACACAAAGTAATTGAAAGGGGAGCAAACCCAAGGCACTCTTCATTCAGTAAAAGTTTAGCCTTCTTCCTGAAGAAGGTTGTTGTGAGCTGCTTTGCGTAGGAAATAAATCAACACATGCTTTTAAACAAATAATATTTTAACAATGAAATAGCCCTGATTAATAAAGGCTTTTCTTGTATGAGGAGTGCCTTGGGTTTGGCCCCCTTTCAGTGACAGACATGTCCCTAATCCAAAGGTGCAGCAAAGTAGCCCTCTGGTTCACAGGGGTAAACTGTGGAGCTGAGCTGTTGAGTTTGAGATCACACCCGCCCACTGTGTCTCCTCTGGACAATACGTATCTGAGCAGTGGACAATGAGATGACATCCATGTCGACAGCACCAGAGACCTCAGTCATCTGTCCTGATCTTTCTTAAGTAAAAAGTTACCATAAACAGTTTGTATTTACATCTTGTGTCAGTAGATGAATCTAAATGAGTTGTTTCTTTTGCCTCCAGTTGCTTCTGTTCTGGGACAGGAAATATTCTGGTGACATGTTAAAAGCTGTGATATTCTTTCCACAGCCCTTTGTGATGCTGAGCTAGTGCTTCTGCTTAAGGACAGCCTGAAGGTCACAGCAGTATTTGGTGGACTGCCATCCATCAAGTGGAGAGCAGAGGACGATTCAGCACCATCGGGCCTAGGGCTGGCTCTGGACCAGGCCTGGGTGTCCCAAATGGGGACACAGGGACACAGAAAGAAAGTGGTGTGAGGAGAAGAAAAGAGAGAGTGAGTGGAGGGGTTGAGAGCTGATGAGGAAAGATTGTAACATTACCAGTTTTGTGAAGAAAGGCCACATAAGAAAAAAAAAGCCTTAATTCGTCCCACAGTGGGGAAAAAACAACAACTAAATAACACTGAACATGGAAGTAAAATAGTCTTTAATGGGAAAATAATGGGGAAAAAAATTAACTCGGGCTCCGCATCTGGACTTTCTGTATGGACCTGACTAGATCTAGAACATGAACAGTTCTGTTAATATTCTTACCAATAAGCAATGGATCAAATGGTGCTGTGTCACTGGTTTATCCTGTAAATAGCGACTGAGCAACTTTGTGTGAAGAACATTCAAACATATGTCACAGCAGATATTAAACTGTATCCAATTAAAGACTCAACCAGGAAATCAGCTGAAGTGATGTTGTGGAACTGATCCAGCAAAATTTAAAATCAGCACCAAATCCTAGAGTCATATCACTCCTATAGTGGTAAGAAAGGTTTAGAGAGAAGTCTAAATATAAAATGCAAAAAGTTGTTTAAGTCATGTTGAAGCAATCTGGAGTGAACAAACAAATTAGAATTATTCTCTGTTTCTGGTTAATCAGACATCAGCTCACAGTAGCAGCTCTATTTGTAGAAAAGTGATTTTTTTAGCTTAATAGAAAAGTGGACATTGGTCTCAATAATCATAATACGATTAATTGTACATTTTAAACATTTGACATTGTAACATTTCTACTGGTGTGTAAACATGACACAACACTACAGAAATAAAGCCAAGTGTAATTAGTGCCCAAAGACAATCAACTCATATGTATGAAGACATCTATTAATATATTGAAAACTTGGCGGTAAAGGCATGTGGCAGGGCATCTGGGCTAACTTACCAGTGTGGTGAAGATGTAGTGGTAGTACTCAGTCATCATGCCCATGGCCAGAGCCTGCAGGAGAAAGACACAACAGATTACATACACAGGAGTGAATGAAGTATTCCGTTTAGTTATTCAAATAAATGTTTCACATACAAACTCTAGTCAAGTAAAAGTATTGCTGCTCCAGTAGAAAAAAAGTACTGTTAAAGCATCAGACATTATGTTGATTTTTGGTGAAAGAAAGTAACTGAATCAAAAACTTCATTTATTTGGTCATTTTTGTTTATCTTTTTTCATAATACTGTATTTAGGTAAGATTTTCCTCTCTCAAACCAAAAAAATATGTTTAACTTTTTCATTTCGAAAGGTAGTGGAGTAACTCTGAAATGTAGTAGTAAAAGTAAAAAGCAGCTAAAGTACATAACACACACAAAAAATACTCAAAAGTCCTATTAACAGTTTTTTTAACATTTGTTCACTTACCTAATACATTCTGAGCCTTTGAATTGTTCAGTACGATGTGTTTTAAGCTTTTTTCACAGCTGTTAAGAGATATGAATGCCAGAATGCTAATGGCAGTTAGCCACAATGCTAACAACAACAACAACAACATACAGACTTAGTGGATTTTGTTGGACAAACAGGACATTATTAGACACTGGTATACTTTTAATAACTTTACTTTTCTATATATATCAATATATTTTATATATATATATATATATATATATATATATATATATATATATATATATATATATATATATATAAAATATATATATATATATATATATTTTTTTTTTTTTCTCTAACTTCTTTTCTTTTGATCAGTTGGTTTGAATTTTGTGTATTACAAGCCTAACGTTGCTAAGTTGAAAAGTTAAATTATTCATCAATCACTTGTTCTCTGATAAGAATATTGTAGATAAATATGTGTCAATGCATTTACTTATTATGTGTAATAAAAAAATACCCATTTTACAGATTATAAGTAGTTATAAGTTATATTGTGATACACATCACATTGAAGAAATTGTTTCGGCATTTACATTAATTAGAATACGTATCGTATCGTGAGACTCTTGGCAATAGTCAGCCCTACTGCCGCCTGAATAGATACATTAACAAGAGATCAGGGAACGGAGGAAACTAAATTTTACTGTAAAAAATGGGGTCTCTTTAAGTAGAGTAATTTTGGTAAGACTAAAAGTGAGAGAGAGAAGAGGCACAAGGTATGTTAATTTTTAAATGTTTTTTGGTCTAAATAAAGACTAAATTATTATATTGTAGCAGTCCTTAGGATTATTTTGAGACCTTTAGAAGATCATAACAGAACTCAAAAAACCTCTGACTTCTAACCTTGTGCTCACGTCATCACTTTACTTTATTAAGACTTTTAACTTTGCATTAGCCCAGGTCTGCAGTGAGCTGTGAGCCTGCAGGAATCCTATTAAAACACATGACAGGTGAGACTTATTAATGACTTTAGCTCAGTCCTTAGAGCGAACAGCGCCAAGAGAATGTGACAGGAGACAATGGACGCTTAACTATCTCCTGCAAAGATTAAGGACTTCCTGAAATAATCAAGTTTGACTTTCACCCTTTGTGATTAATAATGGTCGAAACACAAGGTTGTAGAAATAATGACTGTATTTGCTTGCACTTCAATTAATGTCTATAATCTGTATTTGACTTATGTGGTTTGGTCTCCTTGTGTCTGCATAAGCGTCCTCCTGGTACTTTTTCCCTAACACAAAAAAACATGTACAATGGAGCACAATAGTGGAAAATCATCTTGGTTCTGGAAGTAAGTTGTCCCGTGTCCCATAGGAATAAAAAAAATATATATATTAGAAACACATTTTCTTGGTTAATATAAACAAGAGTAAAGCTGGTGAAACTAGCTGCGGCCAGAATAACACTACAAGTAGTTTGAGCAAAGTTTGGGCTTTGATAATTCTTCTTCAAAATTGAAGGTAATTTAGCAAAAAAAATTGTTTTAGGAACTTAAAATAGGCTTAAAAACGTTGGATGGAGCTTATTAAAAAGTTCTATTCATTTTTTTACAAACTATACTGTTTTGTTAATCAGAAGAGTATTTAAACAAGCACAGAGTCTTCTTAGAAAGTCTGTTTTGACTGTTACTAAGAGGGTTAAATCAACAAACCAACAATTTCTCAAAAAATATACAAAAGTTTGTTTATTTTTTTAGGAGAAAATTAACTAAGTACAAGTACCCCACATGTCCCTTTGGTGCCTTAGAAACATATTTTATGTGCTAATTCAGATTCATAGCTCAGTTGTTTTTAGGTTAAAAAGTATATCTACATATAACTTAACATTTGGCAAAACATCCTAATAATGTTATAGTTTATAAAGCAACAGAAATGTTCATGACTCACTACAGCTGATCAGCCCGACTTTAGATATGTATTTTTTTCCGTAGTCACTGTTGAGGTCCATAAGCTCGTGCACTCTCTCCTCCCCAGAACTTCACACAAAATAGATTACTATCTTAGTAAAGCTGGGGTACCTAACTTTTATTAAACTTCATTATGTCTACGGCAAAATATTCTACAAAAGTAGCATTTTAAGTCAAAAATAAGGCTGCTGTATGCTGTCTGAATCTAATCATAAACCCTAACCATTTTCTATTCCTTATAGAAAACTGAAAGCAGCATTCTGATTGGTTGTGCTTAGGTGGCCCACCTCAGTTTCTCTTTGTCGTCTGTAAAAAGCAGCTAAAACTTAACGTAAACATCAATAATCATGAGCAAAAGAGCTATTGAGAGCTAGGAACTAGACAGATTTATATTACTATTTCTAATTTTGTGGTTAGAAAATCAAGTATCACAACTTTAATAGAAGCACCCGAAATGCAAAATCGTGTTTTTTATTTTGTTATTTGGAGCAAATCAATACAGTTTTTTTTGCTTAAAGATGCTATACCCGATTGTTGACAATAAACTAAAAACATTCTCACAGATTTCTTGTTAATATCTACAATGTATATGTCTAATAATTTATAAAGTTTGTGTGATTGTTGTTGGTAAAGTACATCGCAAATGTACTGTCTTTAAAGCGAAATCAAAGAAGCGAGTTAAAACAGACATATTTAGCCTTATGTTAGAAAACAGATCACACTCCAAAAATAAAGCCTCGATCCTACAGGCCACTTTGTTTAATCTCAGCCTTGTACTTTTCATAAATAATATCCTGTGAGTGGAGCAGAGCTGAGCCTGGCTGGGAGCACAATTAGACTTTGTAATTAAAAGAGTTTATGGTGCTGTGGTGGGCTGCATGATTATGGCAGGTCAGCAGCAGCAGCAGCAGCAGAGGAGGAGCTCATATTCTCCTGCACATTAAACATCACAGCCATTTGCAATCATAATACAGGGACACCGCAGAACACATGTATAATGAATGAACTGAGAGCAGAGCTTAGGCTGCATTTCATTTGGGTTTTGTTCATATAATTGTGGATATAAAAACAACTGGATTACTTAAAAGAGTGTAATGATTTATCAAAGTACTTGAACTATGATATGTGTACCAAGGGGCAAGACTCTAGAGATAAACTGGAAGTCGTTTTAGTCATAATTTTAGAAGCAAACTCACGGTGTTTTTTCCGAGTCTAAAGAAAGGTGACAAATTGGAGGCTAAATTATTTAAGTAGTTAGGTATTCAGACCTATAGTGTGTTAGTGTCATTTCACTCTAGTACTACTAGACCAGATATCACAGAACTGTACACTGTTCCCACAGCCCAGGAAACACAATCAGCCAATCATTGAAGAGAGGAAACAGTGTTTTGACCAGAACCAACTTGAGTTGAGAAAGCAAATTTTTTTGTAGTTCAATGGACAGAACATGTCTTCGATCAGCCAAGACTATTTAGTCAATTACAGCCTTAGCCTGACGCACTTTGAACCTGTCTAGAACAGTCTGTTCTAGTCCAGAAGAGCTCAATCTCGACGAAGACTAGTTCAAATCTAGTCCAAGTTCAAAGTCTTAGTCAAAACACAGTTAGGACTAGTTTCCAATGAGCTATTGCTAAAAAACTACAGCTGTCCCACATTTTCCAGAGGCCGAAGGTAAAAAGTCAGTTTATGCCTGAAGTCCATAAAAGTCTCTCAGTGAAGATCTCAAATTACAAAAGATTGTGTTCTCTAATCAATATTTCATGAGTCAGACCATAAGTATTAAATTAGCTTCACCCATGATCACACTTTTATTTGTAGTCCTTTCATTCTGTTGTGACCTGAATCCTCCTGATGATGATCCCTCTGACTAGTTCATCATCCAGACCTGGGCGTACCTGTTTGAGGACCCAGGCAGCCATCTCGTGCCCACAATCGAAGATGACATGGAACTCTTTGGACTTCTTCATCTCCTTGAGCAGCGGTTTGGCATCCTTGGTCTCCGTGGGCAACTGTCGGATCTTCAGCCGGATGTTGTAGCGCGACGGAGCCTTGATCAGCTCCTGCAGGCGGATCAGACCTGCCACAGTACACAGGAACACGCATATATTTAGCATCAAAGGGAATTTTAGATTTCAAAACTGCTTCTGAAGACCAACAGTACATATTAGAGCAGATATTACACAAAATGAGCTTGTTTTTTTAAGTCGGCTCTAATATAGTTCCTTCATCAAAAGCACAGCTGAAGTTTCATCAGTATTGTTTAAAAGCTATGCTCCTTCTCCCAGATATGTGATCCATTCCACTTATGAAACTTTACATTAAACATGATGTGACACAGCAAATGGACGGTAAAACGTAAAGTAGGGCTATTCAACTTAATATTTTTGAGGGCCAGATTATCAAAAAAATCCATTGTACAAAATCTGTTTCAGTAATGTTAGCAACTACTGTTACTGCCTCTGTTAGTATTGCTCTACAAAAACAGCACTGAGCCAACAATATAAAAGGACTAGACCAAGATTAGCCAAGTCTGAACAAAGTCTAACTAGTATTAGGCCAAAACCAGGTCATATCCAAAGTAGAGTTACACCAAAATTAAATCAGATCCAATGTAAACCAAGAAAAAAACTCTGAAACAAGAAAAATATATGTACAGTATATTTGCATTATTTGGAAGAATAGGTTGAGGGCCGGAACAAATCTCTGGAGGCCAACTTTGCACTCGGGCTTTGAGTTGAATAGGCCTGAGTAGAGTGATAAGGGAGAGTAGATTTGTTAAATAGAACTTTCTACACAATCTTCTTGATACTTATTATCATAGGTATCAAGAAGATTATGTTTGAGAAATGAAGATGTCTGTGGTGACACTCTGTAAAACATTATAATCACATATCATAAAGAGATGACAGTATTAAATATAAGAACCACAATACACTAATAAAGGTGTCAGGTTGTGTCCTCAGTATGAGCCAAACCAAAGCAGCAGCAGCAGCAGGCTCACAGACAAAGAAAGGCCACACAGACTGATCATGAAAGGGAATTCTAAAACAGCCTGACACAGACACGTTTGATCTGAGTCCTTCTGAAGAAGATATTTCATATTCTCTAATAATACATCTGTATACACAACATACATTCTTTACTTCAAACTAAGACCACGATGGACTCTTCAGCTTCAACAGTCCACATTGTGGTTGTTCCCACAAGTCTATTTTCTTCAATGTCCTTGTAAGCATGTTTTCTCATTTTTTTCCCTCTCAAAACAAATCTTTTCAACAGGAATCCTATGTTTCTTGTTGTAAAATTGTATTTGTCGTTCACATAACCTTATTGTGTTCACAAGTCATTTTTCTTTAATTGTTCACATATTCTTGTTTAGTTGTTCCCACTGGCTAATTTTTGTTACCACTGCTCTGTTTTCCTTTTTGTTCACACAGACACATCTGACCTATTGTTCCACCAAGTCCGGTTTTGCTATGTAGTCCTTTTCTATTTTGTTCTTACATGTTTGTTTGTTTATTCTATTGTTCCATTTTGTGTATTATTCCTACAGACTAAGGTTCCTCTATTGTTCCCACAGGTTTGAACTATTATTCACACAAGCCCATCTTCTCTATTGTTCACACTGACCTGTTCTTTATATTGTTTCCTTTGTTTCCCCTACAGGCTAGTTTTACCTATTGTTTAAATTTTCCAAATTATTGCTTCCACAGAGACTTGTCGTCCCACAGTGAGACGACAAAAGTGGCTTTGCCTCAGTGTTTGTGTACACTGGGTGAGTAGATTCTTGATTGCAATACGCTTTGAATGCCTTGAAAGGTAGAAAAGTGCTACATAAATAAAGACTATTTACCAATACAGACCATTTTACTCTGTTTTCTCACGGGCCATTGTCCCTATTGTTTTCAGGGCCCACTGCAGTTGACCTGATGCTTCCTGCTTTTCTGTATTGACTTGTTCATTGTTCATTGACTTGTGTCTGTTTGTGTTTTGAGTATTGGTTAATGCAGTGTTTTTCAACTAGTGTGCCTTGAGTTGCTGTGCCTTGAAGTTTTTTCGATAACGTTCATTTGCACTGCTTCTCACCCTAAACACTGCACTATTTCATTGTGAACAAAAGGATTCATTAGCTGTTATAAAGTTGTTTTTCCGTGGCGCCTTGATATTTTGCGTCATAATTAAATTGTTTGTAAAAATAGTTGTTTTTAAATAAAGGATGATAGTTCCATTTAACGCTCTTCACTCTCTTTCTCTTTTTAAGCACACAGTTATTATTCGCTTGGTAAAAGCTACACTCCAAAAACTGAAGAGCAAGTGCTATTTTTAAAACTACGCTCTGTGCAAAGTCACACAACAAAATGATTCCAACAGTGTGTGTCTGCGCGGCTGCATGTCTGTTCATCTGAGCCGACACTGGGTCATTCTGGGTAATGTACTTTCCTTTTCCTGTCGCTGCTCATATTCTTTTTGAAGACTGGCACAGCAGCAGCACTAAGTCAAGACAGGTTATGTGTATCTGGACATTCTGAAAGGAGGTTTCGTAATGTAATGCAAAGCGTGAATGGGTTTTGTCACTAATGGAAATCATCAGACTGAAAGTTTGTAAAGCTGCTAGTTAGATAGTTCATGGCAAAGTACACTGTTATTAATATGACACATTCACATGATAAAATATCACATTCTCCAACTTGATAGGAATGCTAGGTGATGCTAGAATGTGGTGAGGATTTTTGATGGGATCAACATTGTTTTTGTAAAGGTAAATTCACCCAGTGAGTATTTTGATAGCATCTGTTACATCTTGTGATGTTACAATGTTTGTTTCTGTGGAAAGAAATGGCCTCATTTGACCCATTTCATTCTTCAGAGTATCTGGGGCTTGTTGTCAGGAGCAGCTCAAAGACAAATTGCCAGATCTTCTGCTATAAGCTATAAGGTTGTCTTGTCCTCTGCATTTGACCCAGCCTTCAATCTCTGTGGGGCATATTGGTCAGAACTGTAGCTGGAAGGTTTCAGATATAGTACATGTTACAGTGGGGAATTAAAGGAGCTGGAAACCCACTCAGATGCAGAGAGGAACACACTCAAATAAAGCAAAACAAAGCCAACATTTTGTCAGACTGGAGTCTATTTGGTATAGGACATTGAAATTCATCCGGACAGTTTGCACTGTTGTCCTGATTACTCCAGTGCTTCTCAATTATTTTTTGCAAAGCCCCATAGAAAATTGAACAACACACATACTGTACTTGCCGCAGTGACTAAAAATCAGTATATTATTTTTAGTGTACCTAAAATTGTATCAGTTTTAACATTAACAAAAGAAAAAAGCTTTATATATCAACTTTCAACTAGGGCTGTCAAGCGATTAAAAATTTTAATCGCGATTAATCGCATGATTGTCTTGAGTTAACTCGCGATTAATCGCATTTAATTAAATGTTTTTATTTTATATATTTTAATGTATTTTACATTCTAATAATATATTTAGCTTTAATTCCTGTTTATTATGTCTTTATTTGTAGAATCTGTTACATTCTTGAAGTGTAAAATAATGTTTATATATAATTTTTTTTTATATATTTTATTATTTTATATGCATTCCCATAACATTAGGCCAAATCGTGGTATTGACGTGTCTCACTCAAAGCGTTTATTACACTGCTCTTTCACAATAAAGCGCTTTCTGCAGCTGGAGATTATGAGGCTTTTATTCTGAAAGATTCAAAGGAAGTGTTAGTTAAAACGAGCGAAACTTTACCGCTAACAGAGCCAAAAGTAGAACTACGAACGTTTTTACCGGAGTTTTGAAAGACTATTGTGGATATTGGATCGTTTCAACAACCTGAGTGGACAAACATCGCATTTAGTGATCACGGACCGCGACTTTATCAAGACACGTGAAGGTGGAAACATGGACGGAGCCGAGGTAAACAAACACACTCACGCTCAGACAGTCGTGGGATCGAGTGGAAACGTTATCAAAGTCTACAAAAGTGAGCCAGCAGAGCCTTGTCTAGCACTGTGTTTTTCTATGAACCTCGCGTCATTGGAGCGTTTTAATGGTGAAAAATAACCATGCGATTAATTTGCGTCCGTTAAAATAGTTTTGCGTTAACGTGATAAAAACGTGATAAAACTGACAGCCCTACTTTCAACAAATATTTTCTTTTATTTCTGCAATTACACTTAACACGGCAAAAGCAAAACCTGTACACCAGGGTCATACACGCCCCCCTGGCATCGCATCACTATTTGAAAAACACTGGATTACTGAGTATATAATGATAGTGTATTTTTTTGTTATTGTAATTTTTTGTGATATACATTGCACATTAGCATTGAAGCAATTTTGTAGTTTTTCTGGTTCTGATTAAACGTTATTGACCAGCTTGTTGTGATGCATTCTGATCCTTATAGATATCACTGTAAATGTCAGAAACTCTAAATAATGCCTAGTTTACTTGATTTGTTTTTAAAGCAGCTTCTCTTGTTAAAGTATGTCAGAATGTCTCCCCTAAACCCAGGAGGTCAAATGAAACGTTTTTGTACACATAGAAAACAATAAAAATGTTCTTCTGCACTGCAATTTTTTTTTGTTAAACATTTCTTTGTACAGTTATTTATTAATATTCACAATTTGGCTGATTTGAGCACTATGTAATGTGTAGGTTTTCAGACTCTGAGTTTCAGCTTCCAATTTCTTTTGGATGAAACCTCATTTATCATCCCACATGTCCTACTGAGTGCTCCACTTCTCTACACAGGCAGTGGGTCATTCTGGGTAATGCAGTTTGCTGCACACTGAAGACTGCAGGATTGATTTGTGAATGAACATGACAGCTCCCACTACAGCCTGAGCTCTGTTACTGTCCTGCTGCTGTTTCCACACAGTCGTTTTGTGCCCTGTTCATCTGAACAGAGGAGCCATCACAGCTGTGCAATGACCCTGAGGGAATCTGGGGGTCGATAAAGACAAACGTGGGACAGTAGAGCTCACACGCTGGAGGAGAGGGAGGGAGGGTGAGCAGGAGAGAAGATGAGAGGAGTGAAAAGGATAGAAGACGAGAAAAATGAAGCGAGGAATAGATAAAATGAAAGAAGAGAATTTGGCAGAAAAGAAATGAAAGATAAAAGAAGAGATGAGGAGAGAAAAAGGGAAAAGATGGAAGAGGAGAGGAGAAAAAAGGAGAGACAAGGAATGAAAAAGAGAGGAGAGAAAATGAGAAGAGAGGAGAGATGGACAGCACAAAGACTGTTATGCAATATAAATGATGTTCACAATCTTTAATATCACACATTTAACCCTTTGAAAGTTGACTTAGAACAAGTCTAGAGATGTCATTTTTAGCATTGTTAAGATAGGTGTTACACTTATTTAAACTACTGCAGTATATGACTAATAACACTACGTTGTCTAATATGAATAAATCACATTAGAAGAAACATAACATAAAAACAAGTCAGCTTTGAATTGATAAGTTAATTCTGCATTAAGTTCATTCAATCTTCGTTCACTGAAAACAGGGGGAGATCTACGAGTTGATGAAGTAAATTTATCCTCACAAAGACCTGGGAAAAGCCAGCTCAGAACAGTGTAAAATCAGTGTCATGTCCTTTCACTATTTTATCAACAAATACACAAAAAGGCAATCATAGTGACTGAGTAGTGTTGACAAGCTTGTGAAGTTTGAGAAGCACATTACAAACATAAGACCAGATGTTTAAATGTTGTCAGACTTGTGCTCCTGACCTGTCCCGGTGCTGTCGTCGTACACCACCGTCACCGTCCTCCACCTGAAGAAGTGCACCAGGTCCAGGATGGCGCGGGACAGTGAGGAGAAGTCGGGGAACAGGCTGACGTAGTAGGAGTCGCGGTTGTCCGAGACCTGGTGCTTCCAGCGTGTTTGGATGTGAGGGACTCCCAGAGCGTTACAGATGGACTGCACCGCGTTGGCCGAGGAGCTGTGGGAGGGGCCGAAGATCCCAGCCACACCCAACGACAGCTGGTCACACGCTGAGGACACGAGAGATATGTATTATTTCTATTCTTTTGTCCATCCATCATGTTCCTTTACTTTGGCATCTTGTGCTCAAAAGTTAATTATTGTCATCAAAAATACACTTTCATTTGCATCTGTTGGTTAAACTGTGATGAACTGAACTCCATGACATTTTGATTATCATGTACATTATAAGAGAAGTCACTATAGCAACTGAGTTCCTCACATGTTCTAACCCAGTTCAGTCTCAAAAGAAAATGTAGATATACAACAAAATGTCAAAACAGTATGATGAGCACATTTCCACCCCTTTTTACGTAAATACGTTAAGAAAAGTCAAAACGTAAAATAACCAAGAATAAACGAACCCATTTTAGTAACTTGAAGCCCAGACTTAACCGTGGTTAAACCTAAAGAAAATGTCGCCATGTGGCTTCAACCAAAGTTGGTTTGTCTTACGCTTTAGCTTTTCATAACACAGTAACGTAAAAAAGATGTGTTATTGTACGTTTTCGACATTTTGTGTTGTGTATACCTTTTCTTCAGAAACTGTGTTGTGTAACATTACAATGTGACGTCTACCTGTAGTCATGCACTGACCTCACAGACATGACGAGTGCCATGACAAAAAATCTCTTCCCACATTGACTGTCTGGACCACAGGTGATTTAAGGCAGGGCAAAATGACATGACATTTGTTTCCCAATATAGAATAGAAACGGTGATGTACCAGTAGCTTTTGTAGTGTTTGAACACACTGTGTTTAGCTACAAACACTCATTTCTGCTTCTACTCCCTCTGTATTTTTAGTCTCTACAGTCAAACTGCATTGTATGTTGATGGTATACACATCAATATTTTGGGACATTTAGTAATGACGACGTGTCAGACAAAACAACAGTCTCACAAGAAAGCGTTCATACACCACGACACAAAAACAGCATATGATGAGCACTAGTTCACAATTTTTTTGTGTGCTTATGTTACGTCGTAGATATAGCCCGAAATGAAAAAGCTTGAAGACATACAAGTTTTGATTAAAGCACGTAGGAACATTTTCTTTAGGTTTAACGGGGGTTTAGGTTTTTAGGCTTTAGGTTTTAAGTTACTAAAATGGGTAAGTTTAGGACTGGGGCATGGGGCAGGTTAAAATGATCATACAAATTTTGTTAATATTCACAAATAAGAACACATCTTTACAACCACCATAGAAATAGTAGTATATTTACGCAAAACAGCTGTGAAATTGTGCTAATCATATGTAATTTCAATGTCCTGTAATGTCGTGGTGTATGTATGCATTGTTGTGAGATCGGGTTGGACAAAGACAGACAAGGTTGCATGATGTATGCACAAGACAACATGCTAAAATAAAGAAATAAAATCCTTAAGACACATCTGTGGTCAAACTATTAAAAAACGAGCATAAGGAAACTCAGTGTGGCATACTGCAATATTAGAGGATATTAGAAAGATGACCAAGGAGGGACAGTGCGAGCTGTAACAGCAGGAGATAAAACTTCCAAAGAGCCCTTTGCTGTCTGATTAATCAGGCGACTTAACGACTGTGTGAACATTATCATCATGAGCTTGGCTGATGTCAGACTTAGTGCCACAAGGTACCACTTTAAAGTGTGGGGACAGTGCAGGACTGTTGGTAGGAGGAAGTCCGCTGCATTGGAAGAGGCTTCTTATTAACTGACGAGTAACAAATTTCACCAAAAGTTCAGATTTCCCAAATATATGGCATCTGTGCGGTCAGGATGCCGGATGCTCAAAATGCATCCTTGAAATCCATAGACCAGGGCTATTCAACAAAAATTTCCAGAGGGCCAGATTTTATTGAGAACCATGGCTTCTGAGCCGGTTAGTGCACAATATGTCATCATCATTTTTGTGACTAGTATTTTGACTCGAATTGTTTCTTTAGTGATGATAACTAATGCTACATTCAATTTTTATTGCTCTATAAAATGTCCAAATCAGCGTTAAACCACATAACCAAATCTGAACCTTGAGAATCTCAGCAGATCGAAACCGAGACTAAACAAGGTCTAAAGCAGAATTAAATCAGGACTGAAATCTACAAAGTAAAAAGTGAACAATTAGAGAATAAATGCTGAAATTAATTGTCTTCAAACAAGATTTGCCAACAGAAAAAAAAAGAAAAGTGTTTTTTTTTTTTACTAAAAATACTGAAAAAAGACAGCATTTTCTCATAGGAAATGGATTTAAAAAATTGCAACTGGAATTGAAACAAGAAAAATACACTTGATTTATTGGCAAATTCGGATAATTATTTACTAGTACTGACACATTAAGCCATTTAGGTTAGCCACTATTTACAGAGTAAACCCCAGAATTAAATCTACAAACAAGAGAAAATGCATTTTTGTAATATTAGGAAAGTAAATTGAGAGCCAGATCAGATTTTTTGGAGGGCCAAATTGGCACCCTTAAGCTGATTAGGCCTGCCATAGACTTTACCTGATGCCTTTACCCTCAGGTCTCACCTCAGGTCAGATCAATCCTCCAGGACCATGATGGTCCAAACCCATATTTTTCTGCTACACAGTGGCAATTTCGGACACAGTTCTTCATCCCAACAGTGAGTAAAAGTTAAAAAGAGGCTCCTCTGTGTTCTGCCTACAGTTCCATGTAACAAACAAAAGTGAGAGTACCTTGCACCTCACCTTTCCTGGAGGCCTCGAAGCTGTCGAAGATGTTGATTCTCTGGATGTCATACGTGAGCGTGGTGTTGGGGAGCAGTGTGCGGTTACGGTTGATGGTGTTCAAGGCAAACTTAAAGGCCAGCTCCTCGGCTCCAGAAGGCCCGCTCTCCGTCGACTCGAAAATACCACCTGAGGAGAAACACATGGGGAGAAACAAACTTAGCTGTGTGAACTTAAGCTATAAACATGTGTGAGGGACTTAGAAAGGCAGTGAGTTGTTGTGAGATACTGGATTATACCTGCACTTTTCAAAATGGGTCATTACCTGCTACAAATTGAATTTCCTGTTTTGTAACACCTAACCATAAAGCAGTCATAGAAACTAAAATGACTTTGATCCTTCATGCATAGAGCGCTGAAAATATTTGTGCAGCAGAAAAGGGGAGAGTTGTTGTGGTGCCTTCTCATCTGCAACAGGGCTTTTGTTGATTTAAAGATAAACGGCTGCAAAGATCGTTTACAGTTTGTGGAAAAAAAAAAAACTGCCAGGCTACATGGTGAAAGGACTATCAGGGAAAGTAATAAATCAAATTAGTATTAATCACATAACACAACATTAGTCTTGTACGTGATCGACACAGCTCTAAATGCTCTTGTTTGCAGTACGGTCTTCTGTAATTGGCTCATTCTAACTCTATGGAGGCCTGTTCACACTGTGCCCCTGATGTTTTCACAGACTAATGTAGAGCAGAGCAGAGACCAGCCTGCTGCTTAATCGCAACATAAAACTAAGGCAGTTACCCCTGAAGAGATGATTCATGTTGTGTTATTGCAGACTAATCCACAGTGATTTTAAGAGACTGCCTTTCTGACTTAAGACCAATTCAGCTTGTAGGTGAAAACACTAAGCATATTTAGCAAATATGGAGAAATCATGCAAATTCTAAATTCCTTTATTTATCTGACACACATGCTACTGTAAAACAATGCAACAAATTTTCACTCATTTTGCTGTGCGTCGCTCGTACGTACAACCTGCGCCAGCAACATCACGAACGTTAGCCCTAGACCCAGAGGTTTGGGGCGCTACAGTCCTATGTTGTTTTCACTGAGCAAAACGACCCATTATGCCTTGCTTGATGGGTCCTAAGTGAGCCGCGGATGACCCTGCTTTCAAAATGGACCCAGAGGAAGCGCTCCCATCGCTCACTTCAGTCTCCCTTTTAACCATAATGATTGAACAAGAGAAAACACAGACCCAGGTGAAAATCAGACAAAAAGAGCAGATGGATAAATTAAATTATCCTTACCAAACACCAACTTCAACCTGTTACAACCTCTGTATCTCCAGTGACATTAACATTATGTGTTGCTCCGACAGACTTAGCAAAGCCAAGCTAGCATCAGCTGTTTCCTGTTTGTTAAGGCAAAATACTGTAAAAATTGCTAATCCTGTGCATAGTGAATGCAACTTAATCCAGCATCAAGGCATTAAAGGTAGTGCACCTGATTTTGGTTTCCTTATCAATGTAAACAAATTGAAATAATTCATCTTAATCTTTCTACATGTTTTTCTCACTTACCTAATACTTTATGAGCTTCCGAATTGTTCATCACGATGTGTCTTAAGCTTTTTTCACAGCTGTTAGGAGCGAGACGTGCCAGTATGCTAATGGCAGTTAGCCACAATGCTAACAACAACAACACCAGACAAACTTAGCAGTGAAGGGTGAACAAACAGGACCGTATTAGACAGAGACAAGACATTGCAGAGGACTTTTCACATGAATTGAAATATTAACAAGATATTTAAGTTATCTTAGTGTAAAAAAAAAATCCAAAGTAAAATAAATGCAAAAAGTTGACTTGTTACTTGTTTACACCAACCTGACCTTCAGTCCACAGAACCACAAATATTTCATGTTTTTTGTAAATCACGGGGATTGATGCAAGGGAAAAAAAGCATATTTTGCGTATAATTGTTTTGTGAGTGGTGTCAGTGTAGCAGACTCCTGGAAACCTCATGGATAAGTGTGTCAATACCACACTATTGTAAACATATGAACGCAACTTCTATTTTGTGCGTGTGTATTTGACGAGTTTCTGTCCCAGTTCATTTCAATGGTGAATGTTAAGATGTGCTATTCTCATAAATACTAACACAATCCTAATCCTAACCTTAACCAACTCCAAGCCTAAGAGCTATATTACCCATTTTTGTAACTTCAGACTTAAATATAGCCGTTAATCCCTTGAAAAACCTCGTGTTTGTCGTCAACCACAAGGCGTGTCCAGACAACGCCAGAAAAATCGAGCGTGTAATTGCACGCCAAAACAGGCAGAGGGCGTCGTCATGACACGCAATTTGTCATGGCGTGCTATTTTACGCAACCCATGAGAACACGTTGGAAACACCATCTATTAAGCAACAAGACCAGCAAAATGTTATCTATTTTTGCTATTAATATTGTTCTAATTTGTCCAAAAAACTAAGATAGTTACTCAAATGCAGCAAGGTCTAGAGAAAAGAAAAATTGAACAACTAAAAAATTGACACAGAACATGTGAGAACTTTGCCCCCTGTATGTCTCCTGGAGTCGATGGTGTTTCCTGGTTCACACAGTCGATGGTGTGAATCTGCGGATACGGCTGAGTAAAAGGGTTAATGCGGGACACTGTCTGACCTCCTCCTGCTCTGCTAATTGTCGGTAATTACATGAGTGAATGTTGTGAATGTAAAGAGACAGGGGTTAAGGAGTAGGTCCACCGAGCACACACATGCACACACATCTACTCTCATTACGCTTCTCATCTCATTGTGTCTTATTTTTCGTCCAAAGATCTAGTCAGAATGTTCTTGTAGCGGTTGTAACAAGTCCACAATGTCATCACTGTGAGTTATACATCAGTTGTAGCCTTAACCCAAACTCTCAGGACTCAACATCTGATCATTTTGGATTGTATATTTCATCAGTAGTAGTTTATCTCTTATTATTATTATTATAGCCTATATTTTATATTGAGATTGATTGCTGTTCCAAACTAAATATTCACGATGTACTGTAGTGATGATGGCAGTTTAGTAGCGTGTTTATTTCATTGTGGTAAAGCGGGCGGATGAATGGACGATGAATGGACGAACAGACGGACAGATAATCAGACAGACGTACATAGAGACAAACAGACAGACAGATGTACATATAGACAGACAGACGAACAAACAGATAAACAAACGGATAGGCAGACAGTCAGACCGGTGTACGGACAGGCAGACAAACAGACAGTCAGACAGACAAACAGACAGTCAGACAGACAGACAGACAGACAGACAGACAGACAGAAATATGGACAAACGGGCAGACAGTTAAATGCAAGTAGTGTGTCCTTTGTTTCTGCTGTTGTGTATGCGAGTGTATGTGTATGTAAGAAGCCTTTGTTGGGGTGTACGTGCTATTCTGGAGAGGAATTGTGTGTTAAAATTAACTGTTATATTAATCTATTCAATGCTGAGGGTTAGTTATTAGTAGTTCAAATTGAAGTACTTTAGAAATGGTGACCAAGTACTGTTGAAGGATAGTATGTCAGACTCTTTATTGCAATTTATTATTTGTGTTTGTGAAATATATTGTGTGAGGGAGTTAATCCAATGATTGATGTTGATTGTATTTTTTGCTTTCCAATTTTGTAGAATTATTCTTTTGGCAATGGTTAAAGATGTCAGCATGCTGTTTTTATGTTTAGGTGGAATATTACTAGTTGTGGTGAGGCCAAGTAGACAGAGCAATGGAGAAAGGGGTACACTGCAGTTCAGTATGTCTGTGAGCTTTTGTGTTACTGTTTTCCAGAATTTTTTAATTGGTTCACAATCCCAAAGTGCATGTAGGTAGGTGTCAGTGACTCCCATAGTGCATTGTTGGCAACACTTGAGTCAGCCAGTCCCATTTGGTATTTCTTTTTTTCCGTGATGTGTGTTCTATGGATGAGTTTGTATTGTATAAGTTGGAGATTAGTGTTGGATGTCATGCTGAAGATATTTTGGCATATTTCTGTCCATAGTTCATGTGTGAGTACTGTATCGAGATCTGTGTTCCATTTATCAATTGGAGTTTTTATTGTATCATCTGAATTGAGAAGTCTATATATTTTGGTTGTGAGCTTTTTAAATTCTGTAATATTTCTTATGTTTTCAAGCAGTTTTGGCGGATTTAGTGTGTTATTATCTATATTCATTTTGCTCTTAATTATCGATTTTATTTGTAGATATTGAAAACTATCATTGTTGCTAAGTTGATATTGTTCCTTCAGTTGTGCAAATGTCATAAGTTTATTGTTGTGAAACAGATGGTGGAGATGGGTTATGCCCTTTTCCTCCCAAGTCTGATAATGCAATGTTGTATTGTTTGTGTGAATATCCGGGTTGTGCCATATGGGGGTGTATCTACAGAAAGAGGTGAAAGAATTTGTAATATTTAAGGCTTTCCACCAGGCTGTCAGAGTTGTTGAAATTAATATATTTTTGAACCCATTGTGTTTTTTTATTGAAGTGCTTAATGTTGGTATGTCTGAGAGAAAAAGATTTGTAAAGTATGATTGCTCTAGTTGTATCCATATATTATTATTGTCTGTTTGTCTACGGTAGCCAAGTGGTTAGAGCTCTGGCTTCCCAATAAGGAGGTCGTGGGTTCGACTCCCGGGTCGGACCATGTCAACATCTCACGATCTCTCTGGGTGGAGTTTGCATGTTCTCCCCGTGTCACCGTGGGTTTTCTCCGGGTACTCCGGTTTCCTCCCACCTCCAAAGACATGCATGTTTAGGTTAATTGGGCATCACTGTAAATTTCCCTTAGTGAGTGAATGAGAGAGTGAATGTTTGTCTGTCTAACCCTGCGACGAGTTGGCCACTGTCCAGGGTGTTCCCCGCCTAAGGCCCAAAGTCACTGGGATAGGCTCCAGTCACCCGCGACCCCTAACGGGATTAAGCGGTAGAAAATGAATGAATGTTTGTCTAATCCACTTGACTAAATACTGTAATTGGTTTGCTAAATAGTATAGATTAAAATCTGGTGCATTAAGGCCACCTTGAAATCTATTTTTTTGTAATGTTGTTAGTTTTATTTTGGCTTTTTTTTTCTTCCAGTAATATTGTGTTATTAAGGAGTTGAGTTTTTTGAACCATTTGTCAGGGGGTGCAGCCGGGATATTAGCGAATAAATAATTGAGTTTTGGGAGAATTTTCATTTTAACTGATGCAATTCGTCCAATTATTGTAAGAGGGAGATTGGTCCAGCGTTCCAAGTCATCTTCTATTGTTTTGAGTAGTGGATTGTGGTTAAGTATAGTTAACTCTGACAGCCTGGGGGAGATATTAATACCTAGGTACCTAATATTGCCCGTCTGTATTTCAGGGAATGCGTGTTGAGCTGCAGAGTCCCATGCATTGGCTGAGAGAGGAAGGATAATTGATTTATATATAATAATAATAATAATAATAATAATAATAATAATAATAATAATGTTATTATTAAATTGGTTTTGTTGGTGTCAAATTACACATTACAAACACAAAAAAACAAAAAACAAATAATAAGGACAGGTCAAGCAGGTGTGGCCTGGTGCTCGAAGGACACTTCCTCCTGGCAACTGTCCATCAGAAACCTTGCTTCTTTTAATGCACAGACTAGGACACTTTTAAATATCACGGACACTTTTGGCACCTTCAATACACAAAAAACAAATACTAGACTGTCCTTGGACCAAAAATCAACTAATAAAGCGTGAAAAAATGCCTTAGCTTTGAATTGAAATGCGTAGTGATGATGGCAACAAATGTGTGTCAGCATAAATAAATGTATCTTTATATAAAGTTACAAATGTTATATATTGTGTTTTATGCATATATATATTTATTATTAAACAGAAGCCCCAGGTAATCCATCATTGAGACACATCGGACATTATCACAAACCATTACTATATATTAATATTCACATGTTCAAGACAGGTTTCCCTCTCCCTTCCCCGTTCCTTATTTGTTTGTTTGTTTTGTATTGTCTATTAATTGTTTGCAAATGTAAAATTGCAACATGTAATGTTTTATATTGTATTTCACTTGGTGTACAATAAATAAAGGAAAAAAAAAAAAAAAAAAGTAGTAGTTTATCTCTATTAAATCCATTTCGAAGTTTTGTCATAATACTCCAAAGACATCTGAAGCATAAATCTGCTTTCTTTTCAATTGGTTTTAGACTTATGTTGTTCATTCAGAATGTTTGATCCTTTTTTTTGTGACTTTCTGTGTCAGAGTCACAGCTCCACGCACTGGCTTCAGACCATTTTTGTGATTAATGTGAATGGTCACAAATGTGTAGCCAACTCCATGTTTATCGCTTTTAAAATGTATCTTTGTTTTGTCTTGTGTGCTCATCTTCACTACAAGGTTTGGTCAGGACTGCAGCTGGAGCAGTGATTTCTCAAATTACATGTGACAACATTAAAGAACAAATTAGGTTCTCCAGATACGCTCAGATTTAAACTTTGTGCAGGCCTAATCGAGCTTTATGAGCTATATTAGGGTTTAAAATGAGACTGAACATAACCAAGGAAAGACTAAGGTTATTTGTCTCTAAGTAAAATAAATAGTCAAACAAATCTTAATACAGACTGTAAGGCAACTGAGAACAGGCTGCAATACCACGCTACAGTGTGTCATATGAACGCGACTTCTATTTTATGCGTGTGTATTTGACGTGTTTCTGTCCCAGTTCATTTCAACGGTGAATGTTAAGAGGTGTTATTATTAATGAAAACTAACACAATCCTAATCCTAACCTTAACCAACTCCAAGCCAAAGAGCTAAACTTACCCATTTTTGTAACTTCAGACTTAAATTTAGCTGTTAATCCCTTGAAAAACCTCGTATTTGTCGTCAATCACTAGGCGTGTCCAGACCACGCCAGAAAAAACGAGCGTGTAATTGCACACCAAAACAGGCAGAGGGCGTTGTCGTGACACGCAATTTGTCATGGCGTGCTATTTTATGCAATCCATGAGAACAAGTTGGGTATTGACACGCTTATCCATGAGAACAGGTTGTGTAAGTCTATGTTTGAGAAGCACTGTGTAATAGAACTGTTCAGTTAATTGTTTTACGTTTAATGAAAAAAAAAAAAAAATCATCTGTGCAAAGTTCATCTCAGATAATTGTGTGAAAACAAAGTCTCTTGATCTCTACCTTAATGCATCAGGATGTTTATCAGAAGTCCCTGTGGGATTGTGTGAAATGCTTGAGGTGACAGTATCACAGAGGGATCTTCTGGATTCATTATTTCTCAGGTCCTGACCAGACCAAGCACAACATGGAGATGGTCCCAGAGAGCTATATTCTCAAGGAGATCCAGCCCTCTGACAGATGCTTAATGCTTTAGTAATAGATTTTGTTCTTGTTCTAGACTGTGATGATGTCAAGTCATAGACAAGAGTCAGTTTTTCCTTTGCCATTAAAACTCTATAATGATAATTTCACCAGTTTTTCAATCTGGTGATTTCTATTTGTGACTAGAACAATTCACTTTTTGCATGACTGAATTTAAACAATGTTCTGTGTTAAACATTGTCGGCCTGGAGAATGTAAGGATTCCACATGAATATAATCTACTGAGCTTGCCAAAGTAAATCTGATGTTTTCCGAGACATTTGTGCTCCTGACAGCGGCACATCTGACTGTTCACACACTCGCTGCCGTCTGTGGACTTCCTTTGTGACTTTCCAGAACAAACAATGTGCAAATCTCCTGTCCCACACAGCCCAGGCTTTGAGCGCACAGCCAATCCTCGCAAATCAGACTTTACTCACATAAAACAACTGCACACAGGAGAGAGATAGAGAGGGAGAGAGAGGGGGAGGAGACAGGATGAGAGCAAGAGAAAGAGATATTGAGGGAAGGAGGAGAATGAAGGAGATCGAGAAGAAAGGGAGGGCGAGAGAGAGGGGGTGAGAGAGAGAGCTAGTGCAAGAGAAAGGGAGGCTGGGAGAAAGACATGAAGGATTGGAGGAGAAAGAGATGGTGCAAAAGAGAGAGAGGGAGAAAGGAGGATGGGAGAGAGACATCAATAGGGGGAGAAGAGAGAAGAAAGCAAGAAAGAGAACGAGAGATAGCTCAAGAGAGAGCGGTGGAAATAGGAAGGTGGGAAAGAGACATGAGAGATAGGGGAGATGGAGAGAAGGATAGAGAAAAAAAGAGAAAAGTCAGAATGTGAGAGAGAAGAGATAGCTCAAGACAGAGAGAGGGAGAGGGAAAGAAGAGAGAGAAAGGAGTGATAGGGGGAAACACAGAAAGAAAAATAAATTATTTCCACTGAATTCAAAACACAGGAGAACGTTTTGAACAGATGTGGAACGAGACGCTGCATGTTTTTACAAGACATGGCAAGAATTTCACATTTTAAACTCCTGAAATGGTATTGTCATAACAATTTTGGGGAAATTTAATACAGTTGGGACAAGATCGAGCTCATGAGAACAACACAAGATTCTGAAATATGTGATCATAATTGAACTGAATTGTGTATATTGGCCAACTGTATTACGATTGGCCATATTGTTCAGTAACATGAGTTTAGAAGGTATTTTCAAAACTTTCAGAACGAGTTGCTAACACAAGTGCTAAGCTAAAGACATTAATAGGAACACTCTCCATGTCAGCCTTCATACAAAGATCCTAAAATGCCGTGAACACAAACTATTAGAGCCCACAGCCACAGACGTGTGATCATAAATTGTCTATGTGAGCCTAACGATGGCGCTGTGAGGCAGGGCTGAATGATCACCTCCATGTCTAAGGACTTATGAGGCCGAACGCTGAGTTATGAGGAGAACAGTCACCATGGAGACCAAGCACAGACTGAAGTGCACAGGACACACCGAGGCTGACTTCAGGGATTTCACTTCACTCTAGCAAAAAAGGATTGACTGTGTAATAAAATGTCAATGTAATGTTATAAAAGTAAGTCTAATGTTAAAGAAGGACAAACAAATGCACTGAATCTGGTTTAGTAAGTCTCTGATATGTTTTTAAAATGACAAATGGTCTTTTAACAACATGTTTTTTGGGGGATTTCACCTGATTTAGAGTCATTTGGCAGTCTTTTCAACATTAAACTGAATCAAAAAGACAGTCCTAACAAATCGAACCCCTTCTGTGCAGGCCAAATTGGACCGCCTGGTGGGTCAAGTTTGGCTCTCAGGGCTCACTTTGTGTAGCCTGATGCATCAGTCAGTCTCATTTTACTTTGTGGAAACTGTTTGACATCAAATCTTTGGGGTTTGTTTGCTTCACAGTAGGCAGGAACTTATTTAAAATTGAACCAATCACTGCTTTTTGGTTGTCATCCAGGAAGTAGAGCATAAACATGTGTTCTTTGTGTGTAAGCTTGTAAATTAAAAGGTATATTATAGCTTTTCAAAGTGAATATTTGACAGAAGGTCAAAGGAGGAGAATGTAAACAGTGTTTTAACTCAGCTCAAGTTGGTTCTGGCCAACACACCAGTCCACTGCTCGCTGATTGGACAACCACACTTCCTGCTTTTTGGGAAGCATCTGCAGTTCTACAATACCTGTAGCTGGAGTGAAATGAAATTAAGTGGAGTTTCTAGGTGTAGCCAACCTGGCAACACTTTGGGCACCACTGTTTTAGACAATCTTATCATTATATATAGTGGCATATAGACAAATGTGTGTACTCCAATCAATTTATTTATTTAGATAGGGTTTACAATACAATTCGCCCAAGTCAAACTATTATAATGAATCAATAGAATTGTGCTTAACCATCTATCAAGGTGAGTTCACTTTATTAACTGCGCTGTAACCGGCACAGCCATCATCAAGGACATTATCTGAGCAGTTTGAAGAAACATAAAACCCTGCAGAGCAGAGGTGTCAATGTGGGATGTCACTCTTAAACGCAACTTTTACAAAACTATATGTGCCTTTATTTATCTGCTAATCTTGTGTAAATCTGTTTCCCAAAGAGCTTCTCAGCACAAAGTGACAGATGAGACAATCCTTTGACATCAACAGACACTACACCAACGATTATCAACACAGACACTAAACCAACGATTATCAACACAGACACTATACCAACTATTATCAACACAGACACTATACCAACGATTATCAACACAGACACTATACCAACAATTATCAACACAGACACTAAACCAACGATTATCAACACAGACACTATACCAACGATTATCAACACAGACACTATACCAACGATTATCAACACAGACACTAAACCAACGATTATCAACACAGACACTATACCAACGATTATAAACACAGACACTAAACCAACGATTATCAACACAGACACTATACCAACTATTATCAACACAGACACTAAACCAACGATTATCAACACAGACACTAAACCAACGATTATCAACAGTAGTGATGGGAATCTTGGATCTTTGTCCGATACGATGTGCATCTCGATACACTAGCAACGATACGATTTTTTTAAGATACATGTCTTACAGCTAACGATCGATTCGGTTCGATATGCCCCTGATCACGATGCATCTCGATTCAGTCAACATTGTTTTTTATTCAAGTACTTAATAAATATTTAGTCTGTTTAATCATTCATGGGCCTCTAATACCCCAGATAAATTCAAGCCATGGAAAAGTATCTTTCAGTCACTTGAAAATTCAATTACTAACTTTCTAAAATTATAAATAATAATATATTATTATTTTGGTTCGGATTGTATCATGTTTTTCACAGTGCTGTATGCATTAGGACTTCATAAGTAATCAGATTTAGCCTACATGTGTGAGACCTAGCGCTCTCATTGGACAGATCTGCTGTGGAGGCGGGGCCAACATGCTACGATAAATATGTGGGGAAAAGCTAAGCTATAGGTCCATTCTGGAGTGCTTTATTTCGGTCTACTATCATAACCTGACGAATACAGCTGATGAAAAAGCCTGTATAGTTTGTCAGTGCGGCCCGGAAGAGGGAACGTGGGACTGAGACGCAGCTACGGCCCAAACTCACACGGAGTGCAGCGATGGAGGTGCCGTATCCAGCCCGTGGCAAAGAGGGACTGCTGCGCGCGGAGAACCTGCGCGCACGGAAATAAAACAGCGAGGATGAGAACAGCGCGCAGGGAAAACGCACATCGCCTGAAACAAACACGGGCAGGATCGAAGACTAGCGCGCTGGGAAGACGTAGACCGTCTAGATTTGGACATAAACACGGGAAGGACAGCTCTCTTACTGGGCACAGACGCAGAGCTTTCCTGCTCGTTCACGGTGGAGTAATAGCTACGTGTTGCGTTGCATCAAACTGTCTTTTCTTCTGAACACGAGTTTGAATGGACTACGTCTTTTTCTCTACAATACACAGGTAAGGCACGCTGGACACTGTTGTTATTACGCAGGCTTTGTGAGAACGAAAGGTGCTTTGACTGAAAGAGACAAACGCCTTAACGGATTGAGCTATTTGTTGGCACATCTTCAGATGAAAGTAAACCACAAACAGCCTGTATAAGGAATGTCAGAAACACACAGCGTTTGCAGCCGTGTCAGCTTCAGCTTGTGAGTGCGTGTGTGTCTGTGTAAGAGTACACTTTCGTCAGTGAATCGTAAAAAATCTAGATTCATCGGTAAATAGTCTGATAATCCGATGCAGGCTGCTTTTGTCACACGATCTGCATCGATGTAGCTCCTCTCTACCGACGCACTCGCATCGCGCATGTTTACATCGATGTATCGGTGCAAATCGGGTAATCTTCCCATCACTAATCAACAGACACTAAACCAACGATTATCAACACAGACACTATACCAACGATTATCAACACAGACACTATACCAACGATTATAAACACAGACACTAAACCAACGATTATCAACACAGACACTATACCAACTATTATCAACACAGACACTAAACCAACGATTATCAACACAGACACTAAACCAACGATTATCAACAGACACTATACCAACTATTATCAACACAGACACTACACCAACGATTATCAACACAGACACTATACCAACGATTATCAACACAGACACTATACCAACGATTATCAACACAGACACTACACCAACGATTATCAACACAGACACTAAACCAACGATTATCAACACAGACACTATACCAACGATTATCAACACAGACACTATACCAACGATTATCAACACAGACACTAAACCAACGATTATCAACAGACACTATACCAACGATTATCAACACAGACACGATACCAACTATTATCAACACAGACACTATACCAACGATTATCAACACAGACACTATACCAACGATTATCAACACAGACACTACACCAACGATTATCAACACAGACACTACACCAACGATTATCAACACAGACACTATACCAACGATTATCAACACAGACACTATACCAACTATTATCAACACAGACACTATACCAACGATTATCAACACAGACACTACACCAACGATTATCAACACAGACACTACACCAACTATTATCAACACAGACACTATACCAACGATTATCAACACAGACACTACACCAACGATTATCAACACAGACACTACACCAACTATTATCAACACAGACACTATACCAATGATTATCAACAGACACTATACCAACGATTATCAACACAGACACTACACCAACGATTATCAACACAGACACTAAACCAACGATTATCAACACAGACACTACACCAACTATTATCAACACAGACACTATACCAACGATTATCAACACAGACACTATACCAACTATTATCAACACAGACACTACACCAACGATTATCAACACAGACACTATACCAGCTATTATCAACACAGACACTATACCAACGATTATCAACACAGACACTACACCAACGATATCAACACAGACACTATACCAACGATTATCAACACAGACACTATACCAACAATCGTCCCATCCCCACTTTAAGCTATGTTCACATTAGATCATTGTAATAAGACAGAGAGAGTGGAGATGACAGTTTGGATGCTGACTGCCTCTCATACTGACTTTATAATTAGGAGGTGTATTTGTGGCCTAATGAATGACAGAATATAATCATAAACTAATGAGACGACTGATGAGTGTGTCAGCTCAAATCACATGCAAATTCACACATTTGAAATTCATGAATGCTCACGCAGATCCTCCGAGCTGATACATGAGTGTGACTAGTGTTTTTCTATTCGTGACCGCTTCACATGACGTCCACTTTTTCCACCGTCACTCAGAAATACTTTAAAAATGTCTTTTTCTTGCTTCGAATTTCAACTCAGCAGTGGGTAATTGGACTTTTAACAAAAGCTATAAAGATAATAAAAGCCTTTTGAGCCAATAAAAATCCACTTTGAACAACTGGCAAATCTGTTTTTGCCGAAAAGCTTTGAGTAAATTCACTGAAACCTGCTCCAGTACAAAACTCACCAGTAATACTAATACTGCTATTCGTAATAATAATAACAACTGTAAAAATGCAGAAAAAATAGGTAATGATCAAACGAAACCATATTGTTTAACCTCTGTTTTATTTTTATTGCAAATATTCTAATTAATTACTTACAGCTTAAACAGCAGAACATAGGAAGCAGCATCTGATGATATTAATTCACATTTTTCTGGTGGATTTACAAGTCCAAAACAAACAACAATCATTAACTGAAAATTTTCTGTTCTATTAAAAGACAAAAATGACACATTTTCCCACTTCAAACCTGCTGCCGAGCACCTCCACTTTAGAATCACAGGCACCAAAACCATTGAGTAAGTAATTATAATGTGTATGTAGTGTAGTAAAGCACACATGAAAGTCATTTGCTTCCCACATCAAGTAGTGAGTTAGAGCGCCAGCTAAAGGCTGCAAAGGAACTGACACGGGGTTAACGATCAGTGTTCTTGCCTGATTTACTAATGCTGCAGAGATGCTCAAATTGAGTGTGGATGATTTATGGACTTTTAAACAGTGCAGAGGATCTCAGAGATCTAACTAAGACATCACAGATCTGTGGCATTCAGAACAAAAAATATCTTAGACAAAACTTCAGCTGTATTTTTGATAAGGAGGCAATGTTATAATGGGATTACAAACCCCAAAAAGCAAATTTTTGCATAATATGTTCCCTTTAAAACAACAAATAATTGTGCTAAAATGAGACCAAACATGGCCTTTCACAGGGTCTTAGTTGGGTCAAATCAGGAGTTTTGATTATTTGTTATTTAAAAGTGCACTGTGTAACATTTTACCCGAAAAAATACACGCTTTTTAATGTTTTTGTTGGACTAAAAACAATGTGCATTTCCCTTAAACTGACTTTTTAGTGTCTAAGAGAAGGGCCTTCTTTTGCTTGTTTCCATAGAAATCATGTTCCTTTGTAATATTCCTGTCATAAAACTGATGTATATTGATGAAGAACTTTCTATGTATTTTGTATTTATTATTATTATTCATAGCAGAGTGGTTGGAGCTCTGGCTTCTCAACGCAGCAAGCTGTTCTCCCATCGTGAATGAATAAAAACATGAATGGTTGTCTGTCTCTAACCCTGTGACTTGTCCATGGTGTTACCTGCCTAAGGCCCAAAGTCACTGGAATAGACTCCAGTCACCCATAATCCTAATAGGAACAAGTGGTAGAAAGTGAATGAATGAATATATATAGTTTTTTGCTTTTATTTTTCTTCAGGCGTCACACAGCCCAGTCTTTTTGGTCAGAAGTGAGCAGGATTAGGATTTGTAGAAAAAACAGTATTGTTGTTTTTATTTTATCATATTAGTGTTTATAGTTAATGCCAGATTTACCGAGAAAGACTGTCACTGCAACCTTAAACAACCCTGTATTTTATTTTAGAAACATTCTTGCAAATCACACACAGACCTCCATCTCTCCGGTCCACAGTTGCACAAACATGACTCTCACTGAGAACAACAAGCATATATGACGGCTGTGTGCTGGGCGGTTGCCATGGCGCCCGCTGCCCTTGGCCCTGATGCTGCTGTGGACGCTGGTCATTAGTCACAGATGCGGCTCCACCAATCGGCTGGCCTCTCAGTTACGCGCCTCTCTGGTAGCGGACATAGAAGGAAGCGTTGCCATGGAAACGCATCTCTGCATCCCACCGGGCATCAACAGGCAGGAGGATGGAAGAGTCTATAGGCACTAGTGCTGGAGCAAGTGCAGCTGAATGGATTTGTTTGTCGAGGCACCACAAAACACTTGAAATGGTAAATACAAAGCAGTAGTGTGGGAAAAAATACAGACACAACGAACAAAATAGTAGATTTCTCAAATAGAATTGACCTGAAAGAGCTGGTGTAAGAACTGGCCTCCTTCATGATATGTTCTCATAAAGATTTTTGGTGAGGGGTCTACACAATAACTTTTACTGCAATTTGTTAATGACATTCAGAACTGTTTTTCACAGGATGAATGAAGCTTTTTGAAATGTTGGCCATAATGTTTTTTACGTTCATGTTGTGTAGAATGTCTTATGAATGCCATGTGGGGTCTTTGTGGGACACAGAGAACAAAGAGAGTTGACACACACAAGCTGCCCTGACTGCTCTAGTCAATTTTCCCACCAGGACAAATGGAATTTTACCAGAGCTCAGATGGGGTGCACCTCTGAAAACACACATCTCACACACACGTTTGAATGGTTTCACTTACAAAACTAAAAACCAGCCTTTAGCCTGTCAGCTCTTCTTGGAGTCTGAACCAGAGAAGAGGGTACAGCAAGAGCAACGAAAGGCCCTATCCTTGTTCAGGATGGATAAAGACAAAGGAATAAAACGTAATGTTTCTTCCCAAAAAGCTTGTGCCCCTAGTTCTGATGTGAATTTTCTTTTTTGGCAAACTCAAACAAAGGACATTTTTTGCAATATTTCAATCGACAACCTTGTACTTCGTGATGACCTGACGTCATTCTGGAGCGAACCCTGCTGATCTGCAGCAGCTTCAGATCCAGTAAAGGGGACTTCAGCCTTCGGTCTTTCTGATCACATAACACCTGTAGCTCAAGAGTTCCCAGTCGGTCTACACCAGAGGCCAAGCAGATTACCAAATGATGCTGAATCATACATATTACACTTTTTAGTGTTTTCAATGGCTTGTGCTCATTGATAAAGAAATGTTTTTTCTTCCACGCAATTTCTTAAACACAGACTAGTGCCTCCCACGTTTGCATCATCAGAAACGTAACCAAGTCATCAGTTCTGATGAATCAACACAGTGGTGACCAGAGTGAGGGGCGAGTGGGAGGGAGTTTTAATTCTAAGCTATTAAAGCTCATTGGGTGTATAAAACATTTGAAAAGCTTGAAAAGATTTTTAAAATCTGAACTTCGGTGTCCTGCTTGCACCTGTCAGCCCCTGTCAGTGACTCAACTTCACTTCCTGTGTGAGTACATAAAGCTACAAACAGTCCAGTCTAAAGCCGATTACACGTGTGTGGTTGTCATAATCTCCTCAAAGCTTTCCTTACTCTTTTATCCTGATAGACCTGTTCACCACACTGCCCCGAGGAGCCTGGACACTTCTGATGGACAGCTCTCACTCACCGGAGCTCAGCAACACCAATCATTTCAACAGGATTTCAAACATCGGTCTGTTTATGTTTTAATTCGAAACAGACATAAAATTCTGTGTCATGCCACCGTGCCTCCCTCAACTTCCGCTTTCTCTTTTGTCTCTCTTCATTCTCTCTTTTCTCTCTCTCTCTCTCTCTCTCTCTCTCTCTCTCTCTCTCTCTCTCTCCACATTAGCGCCGAGCAACAGATGTGCTAATTGTCTCGATCCATAATCATGTGTCATCTCCTCACTCAGAGTTCGTGCTAATATGCAACGGCTCCTAGCGAACGTGCTAAACTAGCGACTGACGTTGCGCTGCTAATTAGCCTAGCAGGGCTCCTCTCACTGCTAGTCTAATGCTGGCAAAGGTGCTAATGTGTGAGCGCATTGGAAAATTTGTCTGAAGATTCTGAGAGAGAAATTTTATCTACAATATCTCTACAATTGATGTTCCAGGTTCTACTTGTTATCATCTTTCTCATACCCCTCCTTTCTTTCTTTGTTATTTCTGTCTTTTCTGTCACCGTCTACTTCCCTTTCATCTCTTTGTTGCTCAGTAATAAGAACACAGTGAGGTGCCAAAAATGCAGATTAGATGAATTACTTTGATAACAAAGGAGACAAGTACAAAAAGATGTTACAAGTTCTCTCCCAGTCCAGCCCAGGTCTAACATGTTCATCCTGCTCAAAGGTTTTGTGATGTCACAATTTCTCTCTAATAGTTTTGGTTGTTTGGTTAAAGGTGCACTGTGTAGCTTTTTGGGCAAAAATAGGACTTGATAAAATTTTTTCTTGTCATTTAGATTTTTCTTGTTGCACTAAATAAATACCAACAATCTGCATCTTTACTTTGAACAGTCACAATATGGGCTGTTATTTGGCCTGAAGGAGGCTTGCTCATCGTTGTTTTCATAGAAAAGTGGTTAGTGTAGCTGTATTTTTTCACACATTGAAAAAAATTTACATACAATGTATTTATCCCTAATCTTAATGCCACAAAGTCTGATTTTAACTTTCAATTCTAGCAAAATAAAGTTGACTTTTCACCTTCAAAAAGTTACACAGTGGACCACTGGCAGGAGTTTAAGATCTTTTGCAATTTTTTAGACGTCACAGACATGAGGACATTTACAATTTGTCTCACAGTCGCATCGTGTGGCAGGAAGAACAGAGTCGATTCATTCTTGTGGAGCGCTGCAGCGAGTGGAGAACAGTGTGTTTGTCACGTGATTGACCACAGAGTGGTTTTTTCACATGCACATTTATGAAAGTGAAACAACAATGAAACGCAAGTGAATTAAATCAGGATTATAAACATCACAGGTGAGCAGAGGGTCATTAGAGGTCAGGAGCTGTTAAACAGACAAACTTTGATATTGTTGTTCTTAATAGAGTGTTTCTGTCTTCTTTAAAAATAGTATCATAATAGGCTAACTGTGCAGTCTTTGTTAGGAGAAGTGAATTTACAAAAACTATCGAAGTCCAGACCTCGCGAACCTCATTGCTGCGTATACGGCCATGCCAGTGTGTGTCTCATTAGCTTCAGTTGGTATAAATATATCAAAAGCTCAGGTAACATTAGTGGATCCCTTCTCCATGTCTGTCCTATCTCCCCTCATTTTCCCCTACAAATTCTAAACAGAGTGTTGTGCACAGAGCTTTTTAACTTTGATGACAAACAATAATAATGAAAACAATGCAGTAGATTTAAAATTAACTTTTTATGACACTCAAAGACACTTCACAGAGAGCTACTTCAAGTGGAAAAACTCGAGAACCTCTGCAGATACACTCTTCTTATAGAGACAACAAGCTTTCATGACATAAAAATATACCTTCTCTTTTCTCTTCCTTTCAAAACACTCACAACATTAAAGTGATTGCCAGGCATCAAATCCCTTTCATTACAAAAGCAAACACACATAAGTAAGCTAGGTTTTGTCCTTGTGCTATGTTTTTTGTGTAGAAGCACATTTCAAACTGGACACTCTCTAAAACTTCTGATAAAAACACGTCTCTGGCTCTATTTTCGCAGCCAAAACGGAGCTACAGGTGCATGCTGGGATATGTGACCACAACTGCAGGAGCTTTAAAATATTACTGTGTTTTTCTTCCACCTTAAAACCCATCATGGCTGTTGATTCTACCAGCACATTTCCTTGAGTAGACACAGAGGGCTGGTGTGACGCAGGGACCACCAGGGGCCCGTGGTTAATACACACACAGATCTGCAGAGCTGTTATTGCTCTGGGGGTCGTAAGTATGTGCTTTATGAAGGTTTGTGTTAGTTATAGAGCTACACCTGAGCATCGTCATGGAAACAGGAGAATAAAATGAGAAAGTCATGTCAAATAAAAGTGGTTTAAATCAGGCTCAAGGGTCCACTGTATGTAATTTACCTGCTCCCAACCCACTACCTTTCTCCTCTGTCTGTTTTCTCTCTCTCTCTTTACTTCTGCCTTTCTCTCTCATTTCTTTGCTTTGTCTGCTTTCATTTCATTTTTTTCCTTTTCTTTCTTCTTCTCTTTTCCCTACCTCCCTTTTCTCTACTTTCTCTCTCTTTCCGTTCTTTCCCTCAACAAAAAATAGAAAATAGATGAATGAATCTTGTCAACACATTATACTTCAATTAATATAATTTAAACAAAACTAAACACTGTTTATTAAAAGGTCTATACCTGCATTTTTTACAATTAAATAACTTAAAATCAGTTCCCTCCAGCACAGATATGTTGGTAATGTAATTATTCAGGACAATTCCTACTTGTAAAAATGAGCTGGATCACCACTCAAACTGGTAAATACCACTTCACATGAGCTTAACAATGATCACAAAAAATATAATCTGAGGAGTTTAACTGCCTCAAAACAATGTAAACATTGGTTACAGGTTATTTAACGTTGCTTTTGTTTAGCCTAAAGAATACTCTGAAACTGGGAAGTTGTGAACTGGTATTTTTCAACTGTTCCAGTTCCCAGTTCCCTTGAACACAGCATTAGTCCACAATGTTGTGTCTACATCTAATAAGGCTTGAGAATAAAAATATTAGCCAAACCAATATTGGAATACATTAGTCAAAACAGTATCAAAAGTAACCAAAACAGCCATGGAACAACCCAATAAACATCCGGGCACTCTGTAGAGTCAGAATGTGCTTTAAATAATGTATTTTCGGTATTTAGCAATACAAATTCTTCATTTGTTTAACATGGGAAGCACCTTCAACTGCCTACTGGCTTGAAAGGTGCTATACAAATAAATGTTATTATTATTATTATTATTATTATTATTATTATTATTATTATTATTATTATTATTATTATTATTATTATTAGGGCAACTGAACATTCTACTGAACATTCTACCGATCCTTATGTCTGTTAGTTCAGCAAACTCCAATAAGTTTGTTTGTTGTTGTTGTTAGCAATAAGGCTAATTGCTGTTAGCCTACCAACACGTCTCGCTTCTAACAGCTGTGAAAAAAGCTTAAAACACAACATAAAGAACAATTCGGAGGCTCAGAATGTATTTGATAAATGAGCAAAACATGTAGACTAATGTAAAAAGTATTTTATAACAATTATTATTATTAACTTTTTTTATTATTATTATTAACTTTTTTAAGGAAGCAAAAATCTGCCAGACACTTTTAATAACACAAAGAGATGAGCATGATTGTGGACTCTGGCTCTGTTGCCTGAGGAGAACCACATTTGGACCTGCATAAGTGATCCTGCCGTCTGGGGCAGGTGACAGATGGATCTTCACTGTAGACTGCCTTTGAATCAGACACCAGCCATGTGTGCCTGCGTGTGCCTGTGTGTGTTTGTGCCTACGTGTGTGTGCGTGCGGGGCAGAGGGGGGCGCTAATTAGCCACAGCAGGCTAACCACACCACAAGTCCAGGTTTGAGAGCAAAGCCATGACATTTTCTCCTGTTGTTTCTCCGACTGTGGAAACACAAGATCAAATATCACATCAAGTATAGATGAAGTGTTAGTTATAATAGAAAATACCATCCATTTCAAACTATTTAATGCAAATATGAGCCTATATACTGTAAGGAAGCAGAATTTAACCTATGTTTACATTGTTTTGAGGCAGTTAAACTCCTCAGAATCACTTTTTTTGTGGTGATTGTTAAGCTCATTTGTGCAACTAGTGAACAGACGCTCCATGCACATACTGAGACTCTGTGCTGGGATGTTAGGAACTGGTATTTTTATATTTAGTTTTTTTGTTTGTTTTTTTTGCTTCAGGACTTGCCCAAAATCCCTCGTCTGATTTTTATTGCATTTAGAGTAAACAACTGTGTCACTATGGCAACTACGCCAGCAGAAGACGTTAGCGCATTAACCCTATTTAACTCTACAGCTCAGACTCCTGTTTCTGGTTAGTTTCAAAAATTCTGTCCCAAACTCTGCACCAATGGTTGTATAAAATAATACAGGTTTATAGACTGTGGTCGCAGTCCTTCATGCAAAAACATTCTAAGAACTCCACACAGGTGCAGTTTGCTGTGAGTTTGTATTTCTCCACTTTGTTGATTAATCAACTACACAAAAATCTTTATTAACCCTCTGGGCGCCACCGTCGCAATATTGCGACACGTAACTTCACCGGAGAAAACGGCCTCTCTCTCTTGTTAAAGGGTAGGGTTAGAATTAAAAACACTGTCTTTACATGCTTCCACTAGATGGCCGACATCCAGAGCTTTCTTTTAAGACTAAAATTACCATAGGTTCCTATTGGATAAAACTCAACGAGGGCGGGTCAAACGGGCTGCTTTTTAAGTCAGCTGTGTGTGAAGAGAAGCGAGGGGAGACGAGGCGAGGCGGCGCTGGTCTGACTTTTTGCGAGGCAATACTGGTGAAAACTTTCACTAGAGCGAAGGCTTTGAGCCTGATACTGGCAGATTCACGTTGTGAGGAAGACGAATGCATTCTCAGACGATGAGAGCGGGAGTCAGAGTGAGAATCGGTACGCTGATCTCAGCAGCGGTAGAGCCACGGCAGCCGCTCCGTGCGCTCCGCTTGGAGGGACAAATAACAGCGCAGACTGATCCGAAACAAACTTTTCCTGTTACAAAACACGTGTAGGACATGGGGCAGGGATAGTATGTAGGTTCTAGAAGGAGGGGGAGAGTGGTTACGGAGGTTAACGCCACCGGTGCGCCCGCCGAAGTCCCCCCGGCATCAGTGCGAGGAGGCGGGGGAGAGCGGCAGGACGCATCGCGGAGGTTAGCAGGGGAGGAGGAGGAGGGGGGGGGTTTACTCTTATTGGTGCTATTTCTAATTCTTTATTGCTCTAAAAAAAATAAATAATAAGCATGTATAGCTCTCTGTTTTTACTGTCAAAAACAATCTTATTCAGCGGTCTAAAAAACATGCAATAATAAGGACATAACATAAATAATATTCTACATATATACAATATATTACCATATTTATAATCTTTGATTAATACCTAACACTTTTCCAATTTATAGTAGAGCTCTATCTTAAAGTAAATTTAAGCTACAGCCTTTGGAAAGTTGGAGAGTAAAAACCGCATTTCCACTGAAAAAAACCTTGGCGCCCCAAGGGTTAATGTAGCGGTAGCTCATCTCCTGTACATTTCTGCAAATTATGTAGTCACACTCATCAAGGGATTTGCATTCCACCAATTATGAGTAAATATTAGGCCACTGAATATCAGGACACTTATTAACATCAGGCCAACATTCAGTCACTGTACATGGATCTGGGAGTCGCTTCTGGTGGGTTAAAGTCAACCTGTTAAAGACAGTTTTGCTTGCTTGAATAGACAGCCGTCATGTTCCACGTTTCGGTTTTGCGCGTGCAGCCGTCTTTAAGAGTAAGTCATTGCAAATTAACCTCAAAGTGTTTGTTATTGAGATCATGATATCTTATCGTGTTAATTGTTCAAACTGAGAGTAAAAAGTAATACTTTTTGTAATTTAAGCCAAACTAGCAAGAAGTCTGAGGGTCAATAAAATGTTTCTGTTCAACTGTATCTACATTAGTTCACACTTCTTTTTTTTTTTCAACCCAAGCTCTGGTGTGTCCTTTATGAATAGGAACAACTTTACAACATGTTTGCCATTAAAAGATGACTCAACCCTAAATCAGATTACATGCAGCCTGACTTTTAAAATCCTACATCTCTTCACAGAGTTTCTTTTTCAGCCAAGCTTGTGCACTGTTGACAGATTCTAAAGCCGTTTATTGATCCCAGCAGAAGGAGTGGCGTGGGCTGAACACACTTTAGACTCAAAGCAGATTGACTGTGTGTTGTTGAACTTGTCCGTTTGAAAAGGCTCTATGAAAGCTTTCTACTCCAACAGTGAATGTGGCAAAAATAGTGATGTCCAGAGAGAGTTCCCAGAGCGGAGAACAGTGGGCACTTGAAAATGTGAGTGTACAGGGTGGACATGGGTTTAAATACAGAATACTGAATAGCCTTTGAATACAAGTCATAATGCCAGTATGTTATATTAACTTAAGATTTTTAAGTTATAAAGGACACATATGGCAGAGAGAGAGACCTAGAGGAGAGAAGGAGAAAGAAAAGAGAGAGAAAGAGAGAGGTGAGAGCTGGGAGAAAGAGAGAGGGAGAGATGAAAGAGAGAAGAGGGAAAGAGATAGGGGAGAGAGCTAGAGGAGGGAGGAAGGGAGATGATAGAAAAGAGACAGGAGAAAATGAAGAAAGAGAGAAAGCGGGGAAAGTGAGAACGGGAGGAGAAAGAAATGGGAAAGAGAATGAGACAAGGGGTGAGAAAGAAAAGAGAGAGTGGAGAGAGGAAAGTGAGAAGGGAGAGAGAGAGATGAGAAGAGAGACAGAAAAAGAGAGAGAGAGGGAGATTAGAGAGCTAGAGGAGAGACGAGGGAAAGAGAAAGGAGGGAGAGAGAAGAGAGAAAAGACACAGAGAGAAAAAGTTACAGTTTATAGCTCTAAACTTTAGACTTTACTCTAGGAAAAGGTTAAATACATGAAGCTTCAATAGAAATCAACTTTGTCCTATGTTGTCAGTGCACACGTCTTGGACTGTCAGGGACCAGAACACCTTGGGATTGTGAGCTCATGAAGAAAGCCTGTCCGTCTGCACTTTTTATCGAGTAAAAGGATAACGCAGCTGCTTTTGACCCTCCTGAGCTCTTCATGCACAGATCTAAGTCCCATGTACACTCGCAAATCTGACTGTCTTATTTATGTAACCAATAGGCTTAAAAAATACACAATTTTAGACGAAGTTGTTAAGCTCTGTCATGTGAATAGACTTTTCTTAGACAGATTCATATTTACTTTGTTTGTTTTAACTAAAGCAAATAGTCTAAGCACAACTAACTTTGCCTGTGATCTTAACACACTGCTCACGTGTCACATTGGCAGATGTGCACAACACGTCGACACAAGTTCACTGAATGAAATGGTGTCAGCTCAGTCACATCTGGTTGTGGTCATACAAGCAGACACGCATAACGCTTACGAGAGCCCAATAGCAGCCAAAAACAAACAAACAAACAAACAAAAAAACTAAGATAGGAAGAGATAGGCCCTAAAATACAAATTTGAGGTACAAATTAGTTTTGTGGAATATCTTGTATGTGTAATCGTAAAAGAGATTATTTGCACAATTTCTAACACGTGACATTTTTATACGATATAGTTGTTGTTTTTATTTATTATTCGTGCACATAACTGTAAAAGTCTCTCTCTCTCTCTCTCTCTCTCTCTCTCTCTCTCTCTCTCTACCACCCCTCTGTACTCTGTATTTCTCTCTTTTTCTCTTTGTCCCTCTCTCTTTTCTCCCTAACTTTCTCTCACTTTTTCTCTTCTTTTTTGCTTTTTTGCTTTCCTGCTTCCTCTCTCTCTCTTTCCCTTTCTCTCTCACTCTCACTCTTTTTCTCTTTCTCTATCTTTTGCTCTCTCTTCCTTTTCGCTCTCTCTCTGTCTCTCTCTTTCTCTCAGTCCCTTTCCATTTCTCTCTCTGTCTTTCTCGCTGTCTCTTTTTCTCTTTCTTTCACTCTCTCTTCCTTTTTTTCTTTCTCTCTCTCTTTCTCTCTTCAACTCTGTCTCTTTTCTCTCTCTCTCACTCTATTTCTCTCTCCCTCTCTTTCTCTCCCTTTCTTTCTGTCTCTTTTTCTCTTTCTCTCTCTTTGGCTCTCTCTTCCTTTTTCTTTCGCTCCCCCTCTCTCTCTTCTCCCCCTCTCTCTCTTCTCCCCTCTCTCTCTCCCCCTCTCTCCCTCCCTCTCTCTCCCTCTCTCTCTCTGACTCTCTCTCTTCTCCCCTCTCTCTCCCCTCTCTCTCTCCCTCTCTCTCTCTTTTGCTCTCTCTCTCTCTCTCTTCTCCCCTCGCTCCCCCTCTCTCCTGCTCTCTCTCTCTTCTTCTCTCTCTCTTTTTCTCTCTCTCTCTCCTTCTCTCTCTCTTTCTCTCTCTCCCCCTCTCTCCCTCTCCCCCTCTCTCTCTCTTCCCCTCCCCTCCCCTTGCTTCCACACTGCCCCGGGGCCTTGTCCAATCGATTGAATTTCAAATCTAATGCTCTTTGGACTGCTTTGCCTTCACTTACGCCGGTAAACCTGCTCAAACCTGTTTACAGTTCACCTGTGTGCGCCCTGTAGCGACACAACACACGCTTCCAGCCATCACCACACACACCAAAGTCGCTAATTAACAGAGAAAGCAAGACAAACGCTAGCCCTGGATGCTAATTGGAGCTTTCACGTGCAGTTACAAGGACTAAAGGCAGGTTAGTTTGGCTTCAATAGGCAATCACAGAAAAAGCAATAATTACGGAAGAGTTGTGTATGTTTGTCTCACTTCACAGAGAGAACAAAAAATGAAGAGAAAAACGTGAGAGAAGGTGTAGTAATGAGAAAATAAAGCCTTTCTTTAGTATGAGAATCAGAGCTGCACTGTGCTGGATTAACCTTGTTCTTACAAAAGACCTGCTGAGTTTTTCAAAATAGATCTAAAACTGGTGAGAAATGTAAACAGAGCCATTGCCTAAAATTGGGGAACAGACAAACGGAGCCTCTTTATGATGTTTAGTAGTGCAGTAAAAAAGATCAGGCCAATCGAGACCAAGACCTTTCCAAGACCACAGAGTCCCAGGACTGAGACAAGAACAAGACCAATGAGGGTCGAGAACGAGTCAAAATCGAGGCTTTTAAAGGTCAAGACTGAGATGAGACCAAGACCACGATCCATCAAGACCAAAGCAAGACCACCTGTGCAATTTTCTACATTTACTGTGTCTTACTGTCACAGTGCTACATACTATCATACAGTATATCAGTGATTTTCAACCAGGGTGCTGAGGAACACTAGTGTGCCTTGAAAAAAATTAAGTCAGATTTAAATATTTTAATTTCTGAAATAAAATTCATAGATTTAAATAAAATTTAAATGTTGGAACATCTTGTTACCAAGACGAAAACAAGACAATCACCAGTTCCAAAATAATGTAACGTAATGTGCAGTATTTCTAACACTCAACAAATATGGTTCGAAGGTTAAAGGTTTGATCTGGACATACGTATTTAAAGTAGGTGGTGTGCCGTAGAAAATTTTGACCCAAAAATATATATATAATATATAGACAAGTCCAAAAGTGCTAGAGTCCGACTGTCTGAACTGAATAATATGGAATTTTAGTTCTAATCAGGAGCTGAATGCTTTGCTCTGATTGGCTGTGCTTGGGTGGTCCTCTCCAGTTTCACTTTGTTGTTCGTAAGAAGTTTATGGGCCGTAATTGCAACCAAAATTGAATACATGTTGGTATTAACCTTATCTTGAAGGATTTAGAAGAGGAAGTTGTCAGATTTAAACCTAATCATATTTGCAGTGTAAAAATCAGCTCTGACAGTTGCACAATTCTGAACTCTACATTAGGGCCATTCATCAAAAACTCGAGAAATCAAATAAGGTAAGGGTAAGGTAAGGTATACTTTATTGTCCCCGTAGGGAAATTTGTCCTCTGCATTTGACCCATCCTTCAATGCCTCTGGGGCATCTCCTCAGGAGCAGTGATCGCCGCAGTGCAGCGCTCGGGGACCCATCTCCAGATGTTGTTGCTAGGCTTGGTCAGGACTACCGTAGCTGGAGGATATTACCCTAACATGCATGTTTATTGGTTGGTGGGGGAAACCGGAGTGCCCGGAGAAAACCCACCCAAACACGGGGAGAAACATACAAACTCCACACAGAAAGGCCTGGCCCGTGCGGGAATCGAACCCGCGACCTTTTTGCTGTGAGGCAAGAGCGCTAACCGCTCAGCCTCCGTGCCGCCAATTAGTATTTGTATTAGTATTGTCAATTAGTATTTGGTGGTGGGTTTAGAATCAGTTTATTGAAATCAGTAAAAATGTGTAGTTTGGAGCAAAAAAATCTATTAAATAGGACTTATTAAAAGTATTTGTTTTGTTTGTATTCTTGAATAGCATTTTTCATTTGTTTTTGAAAAGGTTAAACAAAAACAAATCGAAAATTAAGATATTGTGTTGATGCATCAGTCACATTCTACTATTCATCCTTGCCTCTGAGTCATATTTCAGGAAAAAAATGTGTAGCAAAACGCAAGGTCTAAAATTTGTGTTCAGAAGCATAAAAGTTGTTAAAGTGATAAGTCCCAAATTTGGGCTCAACATTTTGTGCATATTGATGTTTTAGAAATGAGCTCCCTGGTCTGCAGTATTTGTGTCAGCAGTCCCTCCACACTCCCAGTCTCATGTTAGCTGTAAGACAAAATGTTACACAAATCACAGCTGAGTCAGAACATCCTGCTGTTTCTGCTGCTACATGTAGAACACATTCACATTGTTACTTTGTATTTGCAGTGCCAGATGTTTCTGCACACTCTGGACTCAATTATTCAGACACATTTTGTTGCTTTGTGCCGTCTTTTTGTTGAGGAAAAGATGAATGCTTGTAGAAAAGCCTTGTCACTACAATCGGCACTATTAGTCACATGCCACTGAGAATAGATTGAAGTGAATGAATGAGAAATCTCCAGGGGAACCATCCTAAAATAATTGATAAACTACACAGACTAACCACAACTATAATGTGTATATCAAAAAGAACAAGTACATTTTGTTGTGACATAGGGCTGGGCAATACTGTTATACTGACCCATTGTGTATATGATGAAAGGAAAAGTTGTGCTGGCTATTTCAGACGTTTTAAGAGCCAACGCAGGGCAGTAAAGCCTGGCACTGTCTGGCTGCTCTGATTGACTGCTTTATAGTTTCTCGTGCAACCTTACAATCAGGCAGAAAGTGGTATCTGAGTTACAATGAGCCACAAACATGATGAATAATAGCACAAAGACAAAGTTGTGGAGAGGCATGATCTTATTATCAGGCTAAACCTCTCTAGTGGAGAAGGCTTAAGCTATGATTACAAATGCATGAAAAACAGCCCTGTGCATTTTAAGGACAACTCTCCCCTTTCACTCGTTAAACAATAACTCACACATTTGTCTGAAAAACAGATGATTTCAGACGTCATGCCAGTTTCTTCACCAGCTCTGCAGCTTATGCTGTCACTGAGCTGAGCTCTTCTCTGCTCGTGCATGAAGCAAACGTCTGTAAACATGTGTGAGCTCTGATTCAGGTGTGGGCTGAATGCTAATGCTTCACACACATCTCTCTTTGTTCCTCTGGCTCGGGCTGGGTATTTTTAAGCTGCATGGTTCTCTTTTTTATGTATCTGCTACGTGGACGTTTTGGAATGAAATGAAAATGAATGAAATGCACTAGGTGTAGATACAGCATAAATACATACACACTTACATACATTGTTTGTATGTATGTGTGTTTGTAATGATTACATGCTAGTTAGAAATACAGGCAGATGTTTACTCACAAAAGGCAAGTTTTATGAAAAACAGCCTGGGGGTTGTAATTAGCAAACATAATTATAATGTCAGCAGAGAATTTAAGGGTTGTGTAGTGAGTGTAGCTTAGTTAATAAGTTAATGTGAGAGGCCTCGGTTTGAATTCAAGCATCGTAATAGTAGGCACAAAGACAACAAAGATACAACATGTTCATCTGCATACCTTCAATTTTTTATCTACCTTATGTCAAAATAGTATCCAGGCAGGTGCCACCTAGTGCCTCCACTCAGTTTCATTTCACTCCAGCTCTAGGTCAGGTATTACAGTGCAGACTGTTGTAGAATAAAATGAAAGAAACATGAGACTTGAAAGTTGTGCCAGTTACACACTGCCATCTCAATTTTTTTTATCTTGGCCTACGTCATCAGTCATACATAACTCCCACTTGCAGAAGCTTACTCAGACTGGACTAGGTTTGTGTTTCCAGGTCCTGGGTCCTGTACAAATGGAAACAAACCTCTCCTGCATTAGAATTCCTGCCTCATGCCTTGTCTTTTTAAGTTTCGTGTTACTTCCATTTTATTCTGCAAGACAGATGGTTCCCAAAAAGCAGGAGGTACTATTGTCCAATCAGCGAGGTGGTGTCTTGGCCAGAACCTAGAGATAGTTTTCCTCCATTGCCCTTTTGTCAAATATTAATGATATTGTACCTTTTAATGAGCAAGCTTACCACATAGAAATGTAAGTAACACATGTTGATGTTCTACTTTCTGCATTACAAAATTACCAAAAATCAGTGACTGGTTGACAGTTTGCATGAAGTAAAATCAAGCCGGCTGATGCATTAGACTATCAAAGTATGTGGATATTAAAAACAAGAGCTAGGCTTTTTTCAGTACAAAATTTTGTAGCAGTTATATTAGCATCTATGGTTGACAGTTATCAACTAAATATTGTCCAAACATAAAAGTCAATGCATACTACTAAATGTTTACAAAACAATTATTAGTGAATAATTAAACTGCTACATTGTGGACAAACAAAGTAAAATCAGACAGACTTTCAGCTTCAAAAATGATTTGCCCTCCTCTACTCTAAACAAAAGCCAGCTCTGAAAATGTGTTCCCAGACACGACAGATATTTGTGGGCCAAATACAAGCACACAGTGAACACAAACAAACAGTGAGTCAGCTTGGACAGACCAGAGACTCTCAGAGCTGGGAAGGACATACCACGCAACCGCTCAGGGTTTGGTGTTTGTGCCCAGAACTGACAAGCTTTAAAACGTCTTAGATAAATACTTTGACATAGTGAGTTACTTTTAAAAACTATAGTTACCAGATGAGCCAGTATTATACTGTGGTTGAGGTTTGTAAACTGTTCTATTGCAACAAAGTGACATGATCATTAATATCACAACATAATGACATCAGCACTATAAATATCAAAACAAAGTGACATCATCATAAATGTTATTAGAAAAAAATGACATAATTATTGGAAACATCACAACAAAGTGACATTCTTGTAAACATCATCACAACAAAGTGACATCACTGTAAACGTCATCACAACAAAGTGACCTCACCGTAAACGTCATCACAACAAAGTGACATTATTGTAAACATCATCACAACAAAGTGACATCACTGTAAACGTCATCACAACAAAGTGACCTCACCGTAAACGTCATCACAACAAAGTGACATTATTGTAAACGTCGTCACAACAAAGTGATATCACTGTAAACGTCGTCACAACAAAGTGACATCACTGTAAACGTCGTCACAACATGGTGACCTCACTGTAAACATCATCACAACAAAGTGACATCACTGTAAACGTCGTCACAACAAAGTGACATCATTGTAAACATTATCACAACAAAGTGACCTCACTGTAAACGTTGTCACAACAAAGTAACTTCATTTTAAACATCATCACAACAAAGTGACATTCCCGATAAACGTCGTCACAACAAAGTGACCTCACTGTAAACATCGTCACAACAAAGTGACATCACTGTAAACATCGTCACAACAAAGTGACACCATTGTAAAAGTCCTCACAACAAACTAAGAACGTTGTGAATCAAACTTAAAGGTAAAATATGTCAAAATGGTAATAAACACCTCAAAGTTCACTACAGTTAAGTTACTATGTTATTAATAATTGGATAATTGTATATTGGATATTTTTGTGAACATCAATACCATGTTTTCCTCTGCTGAGCTGTGTTGGTGGCATCGGGTGACATTTGGTTGATCTGCAGTCAGAATAGCTCAGGCCTGATGATGGGCGGAGCATGACTCAGTGTTTGTGGTGTAAACACAGTCAGATCATGTCTGAGGACTGAGGCTAGAGGTGCATTTAGTCCACTGAGTCCATTCGCTATGCACATCTATGAAAGGCACTGATGAACATTGTGTAAATATGAACCTGGGCATAAGCAATAGTATGTCATAGATATAATATTGTTTTTCTTATTTTAAAAAAGATGCAAAATCATAAGTGTATAAGGCTATTCAGCAGAGTGACACGATGGACAGCACTTCACAACAAAAAGACTGTGGGTTCGACATAATATCATCTACTTGCTTAATATGAATGCAGCCAATACAATCATTTTGTCAAACCAACACCATGTTCCTTTCGATATCTTCTTAGCAGATACTGCAGATAACCTTTGGCTATGTATTTTCCTGCTGAGCACACAAGATCTACTGCAAAGAGAAACAACACAACCCTGTCCAGAGTCTAAAGGGGGATTTGTAAGAGAACAGGCCCCGAGGAGCTGACCTGGGCCGGGGACAACTCCAGTGTGAGATAGTGCTGAGCTAAGAGGACAGCACAGTGCTCAGAGGAGAAAGGGGGCTCACAGGAGGGGTGTGGGGGCGGAGCTGGGACAGTGCTGAGCTTTACACTACCAGGACATAAGAAGCACTCTGGGACAAGTCTAACCTGGCCAGCCAGATGGTTTATCTTGCAATATTTGTGAATTCACAAACACGAGATAAACCATCTGGCCTTCCTGCCGCCCGATTCGTTTGGGAGTCCGAACCAGCGATGTTTCGGAGGTGTAAAGACGGCTGTTAGCGCCTCGGTGCTAACCCTACCCTACATTCAAGCTGAACAAAGATGGCGACTCTAGTGGATGTACGTGTTTCTCCTGCTTTTGATGCGGTTTTAGCAGAAATACGGAGTAATTTCTTTTTGAAAGAAGAGCAGTATGTGTAATGCGTACTTGTAAGGTAGACCCCACACCCAATCAGCTCGAAGTATTTCACTAAACGCCCCGCCTTTTCTCGAACGCTTTCAGCGAGTCAAGTCCCAGATGGATATAGTGAGAACTCAGATAGGAGTTCAACACATATCCATCTGGCGTGAGCCAGGTTAGGACAAGTCTCCTTTGCTCCACTACAAACCTCCAACTGTCACTTTCACATTTCTGCTACTGTCCTGGGAAAAGAAGGAAGATTCCCTAAATGGCATATAGCAGAATCCTTATTTGCATAAAAGTGGTTTAACCTTGGGATTTTAGCCAAATTGTAATAAATACTGACGCGATCAAATAAAATGTATTTTAATCCTCATTTTCAGAATCTTATTGACAAGGATTGTAACTTTTCAGCAATCCAACAGAGATTTTAGCATGCTAACCACAACAATTAATCTGGCTGCATAGATGCTGGTGACATTTGCAACAATCACAAATATTTCAATTCCATTTGTCAGACCTTCTCCGTATGGTTATGCTGTGAGCCAGACAAATCACACACCATTGTGGTAAAGTATCTACTGATGCACTATAGCGACTAATACACAGAGTCTTTTTCCCCTAAAAACTTTATTACAAAAATTTTATTTTATTATTATTTATTTTGCAAGTAACCCAAAAAAATACGTGAAAAGGAGTTCAAAACATTATGAGATGTTATGAGTCAACACAATAGTAAATAGTCTCATTATGTACAAAAGAAAGCTCCAGCCAGGATAGTAGTTGAACTAATGTAACAGAAAACCAGCAGAATTTCATTGGTGCATACGTCAGATTCTAGAATTGGTGCATCCACATATATCAATTTGTATGAAGTACTAAGACCACTACAGAGTGACAGAAATATTTAAAGGTTGTATGGAGGATTTTGAAAAATTGTTTGCTGTCTTGGTCAAAAACAGTTGCATAGATTTATAACAGCCTTGGACTTATGCTAAACAAAAAAGAATTATAAAAATATATAAACTGTGGACATGAGGAGGCCTGTAAAACGTTGACCAATAGATAAAGAGGTACCTCGTTATCTATTGGCTTATGAACCTGTCAAGCAAACCCTCAGTGTTCCTAAGTAACTCATTGGCCCAGTTTGCAGTGAAGGGCGTGGCCCTGGGAGGAGAAACACATGTGCATCATTTGAAAAACAGCAAACAGTCTTGGATTTGAAAAATCCTCCCTACAACCTTTAAATAACACAGCAACAAATTGTTTTTGTTTTATCTTTTTTTAATATAGCAACTCTGCTTCAAACCAGAAGTCTTTTCTCCAGACCTATCTATGCACACACATATGAGCTTGTTTGGCCAGCGTACCCTCCATTTTCACATTCCAACTCCAAACATTGTGCCCAACTCTAAAAATAGCACATTTTACGATGCAAACTAAAGGCTGTGACTGATCCCTTGAAATACCACTATCATACAAACACAGCTATGTGTTCAGATGCTATTCGCCCAGCACTCTTTTCAAGTTTATCTTTACCATAGTTGACTTCATGACAGAGTAAACATGCACTTTATTTACCAAATGTACCAATACTGTGCTAATTAGTCTTTGTGTTAGTATTGACAATAAAGTAGGTTGCATTGTTTAAAATGTTTCAAGAAATATATAAGTCCATGGTGCTGACTTTTGTGTAATGCCTCTGTCTGTGGTGCTGAACAAATATTGATGTTATTAATTCTGAACAGACTTTGTTGTGCACTATTATTAAGTTGATGCTAAAGCATTCAGTATTTCTAAATCCAATAAATCTACAGAATCCAGTCTTATTTCTATATTTCCACAAATAGTTTAATATTAGACAAGTGGTACTAGATATTTAACAAGTGAGACAAAAAACTAAAAACAAACACACCTGAAAATCTCAGTATAATTTGCATTGAAATATGTGGAGGCTATTATCAAGTGAATAGACCGTTGGACACAAAAAATACAAAACCCTCAAAATCACATCTTATGGCTGCGGGAGTCACTTGTAAACAGTTATGTAAATCAAATGAAGAACTTTACTGCTCCTGTAAATGTGAAACGACAAAACCCATCATGGTTAATGGAGGTATAGTAGTGTAGTGTTAGACTGAAGCGCTGCTAAATGCTGAAGCAAAAATGATGGAAAAGTCTCTACAATTGTCATATAAAGAAGGTTGCTTTGTGTAAAATGTTCAATGAAAGATGAGGCGCTGTCGGTGGTGCTGAACAAGTTCTGATAAGTGTCTCTGTCCGCGGTGCTGAAACGACTTTGGTGTGTTGGTGCCTCTGTCTGTGGTGCTGATAAGACTCTGATTAATAGGTGCCTCTGTCCCTGGTGCTGAAGTTGCTCTGGTGCTTTGTGTCTCTATCCATGGTTCTGAACCTCTCTTTGTGGTGCAGAACAGAGTGTTTAACAAGTGTCTCTGTCCGTGGTGCCGAACAGACTCTGCTATGTAAGTGTCTCTGTCCGTGGTGCTGAACAGACTCTGCTATAGAGGTTATGCAGGTGACATCATTTTATTCCAAAAATGCTTAGCAACTTTAGAATGAGTGGCATTTCTTCAATGTATTTCTTTGTTGTCGGGGCAACGGCTTGTCTGCCACAAGTTTGTCTGCTAAAACAGTTGATGATTTAGGACATTTTACCTGCAACAAACGGACTTAAAAACATATTTTTAAAGAAGAAAAAGGTAATAAGTTCAACTGTGTGTGATTTCTATGTCTGATAAATGTGAAAAAAGCTAAAGTCTTGTTATTTATCTACTTTGCTACAACTGTTGACTTGATTTTTTCTTTTTACATGACAGTTACAAAAGCCAGTGCTCAGGAGACTTGTTTTGGGTTGAATTTGTGATCAAACTGTAGTTTATTTGTCCAATTTTAGCTGTTTATTGAGCTCTTACAAGAGAAAATGTCCTTTCTCTCCATTGACTCTAATGCATCCTTGCCACTCAGCATGAACATTTAGAATGCTCTGATGTCACCTGCATAATCTCTATTGTAAGTGTCTCTGTCCGTGGTGCTGAACAGACGCTGGTGTTTAAGTGTATCTGTCTGGTGCTGATCGGATTCTGATTGTTACTAGCCTCTGTATGTGGTGCTGATCGGATTCCAATTAATAATTGCCTCTGCCCATGGTGCTGAACATGCTCTGGCAGTTTTTGTATTTGTGGTTCTGAGCAGCCTCGTATGCTTTGATGTCTCTCTTCGTGGTGCAGAACAGACTCTGCTTAATAAGTGTCTGTGGTGCTGATCATGAATAGTATGAATTTGAAAAGATACATTATTCGGTTGATCACATTTGCCAGTTCCAAACATCTCTTAATTAGAGCTGTGACACTAATCTGCTACAAAGAATTATGTCTGTTTAGAATAGTTATAGCATATAATTCCTCGAGTAAAAAAGAGGGAAATATATAGATTTTTATTAACGTTATCTCTATATAAATGGCTGTTATTTTAAAAGATTTAATCCAGAAAACTCTTACAATCACTAGACTTGAAACAATGTATTTGGTCAGTTAGCAGGAACGTGTGTTACTTGGCCAAAACGTGTACAAATAGTGTTAATAATAATTATCTAAACTTAATAATACACAGTACATCCCTTTGACTCTTCTACTGCCAAACCTACTTGTACTGCAAATCACCAAATTCTGTGTTCTGACTGACTCAGACAGAACCTTATAACAACAAATCCTTTAAATGGAATTGTTTTTGGTCCTGAAATTCTCCAAATGTCACAAACTCTATAAAATGTGGATATAGTTTTACAGAAATTACTCAGGAACAAGAAGAAATGAACAACTTACTTTGGTGTCAAATGTTGGACTCAACCTTAGAACTTAGTATGAATCATTACAAAGGTTAGTGCTGATAGTCAGGTCGGGAGGGACAGAACTAGATCATAAACTAACACTTTACCTTAGAGATGGACATTAAGTCAAACAATTGAATGCCATAATTTTCTTGGTGCCAGAATTAATTTTTTATTTTAGCATGATTTAAGTACACTTTGTTTCTTCAGAATGTTTAGAATTAACAAGTGAAATCAATGTAAAGGTTGACCTGTAGAAGTGGGTCTGGAAAAAAATATTTCAAACAAGCAACTGCATAAGTTATAGAAATAATGATACAATGATTTCACTATTGTCGCTGCCCGACGTTTATCCTGACCATACCCATTCATCAAAGCTAAACTTTAACCCTATGAATGAGCATTCACAGCAGATTGTACTTCGTCCTCAAACATATCCTGAACAGCATGAAATTCTTACAATAAAGACATTTCCCTTTCTAGGCTGATTCAATGTTTGCTCTGTCTTTGCAAATGAGACACAAAACAAAAGACCTAGAGAGAGAGAGAGAGAGAGAGAGAGAGAGAGAGAGAGAGAGAGAGAAACAGAAAGAGAGAGAAAGAAACAGAAAGAGAGAGAGCAGTGCGAGAGAGAGAGAGATGAATCTAATTAAACGACAGGCGTCCCTACGGAGAGCGCGGTTTAGGGTTTATTTTTAAAACCAGACAATGTGACCCCAGAGAGAACACGCAGGAAGCAGCTGTTCAGGAAACATCAGACTTCTGCTGGGCTCACCTCTCCACAGATCTGACCTATAACCCCTAATGCTGTTGAAGACAGAGACAGACAGATATATTGTACAATTTACTAAATGTAAACAGAAAGAAAGAAATAATGTTAAACTTCCTACATCAGTCACGTGTTTTGCTCACTTACTCAATGCGTTCCGAGCCTCCAAAATGTTCATCATAATATCTCAGTCATTAGCTACGACACATGCCGGTATGCTAACAGCAGTTAGCCACAATATTAATGACAACAGGCACATTTTTGGTGAACAAACTAGAGATTATTAGATGTAGACAAACAGTATGGACTAGTTTTATGTGAATATATATATTAACAAGATATCTATGCTATGGCAAGTGGCACATTTTTGTTACTTTTTATACTTTTTCTTGATTGTCTTTGCCATGGAATATGTGTCTCCACTTGTGTTATATCAATAAACTGTCAAATAAAAGCCCAAAGAAACTTGAAAATGTATTTTACAAATGATTGCAATCTGACCCTCCACCACTTGAACATGGCAAGTGGGAAAAAATAATTGCCCAGCCATATTGGAAGTTATAGCAGAGGTACTCAACATTTTTGGAAAAATGTGGATTGACAAACCACAAAAAAGACCAAGCTTAAATAAAACAAAATAGAAATTCACGCAGAGCTTCTTTTTCCATAAAAATCTGCAATTTAATCCCAATAGCTAATAATTTTTTGTTTGTTTGTTTGTTTGTTTGCTTGTTTGTTTGTTTTTGTGAAATGTAGGGTTCTGTAACAAAGTCAAATCTTTAGACAGAGTTTTAAAGATACTTTTCACTGTTCAAAAATAATTCAAGTATTTCAGCACTGTGCCTGCATATTTAAGCCTATGACTTTCTGTGACAAAATGAACAAAAGTTAAATAAAAATATGCAACAATTTAAGTGTGAGGCGTGATTTGTTGAAGATAGCAGAGGAAAGTTAGATGTACTAACATTCCAACATGGCTAAATGGTCGAATGTGTATAATCTAGGTCTTTCAAACTGTGTGGTGTAGGTTTGTCAAAAGTATCGAAAATCAGATACTAAACAATATTATAGCTTATCTAGATACTTATTTAAGCAAGTGTTGATACAAATTTGACAAAAAGTGACATAAAAAGGACTAAATATCAATACTGCGAGAAAATAAATAGAGATAAATCCAAAACAGAATCATTCAATTACTCCAAGTCCAACTGTGAGTAAACCAATGAGGACAAATTGTAATGACGAGGTTAAACGCTCGTTCAGATCAATCATGGACAACGTCTTCTTTAAATCTGAAGAAAGGGAATTCCCAGAGCTTCTCATACAGAATCGGAGCTGAAAAGAGAAGCTATCGACCGGCCTGTTGACGTGACTGTTCATACGGACATTGATCTGCGCGCTGCGGGTGATGCGACCATGGCAACACACACAGCTGTAGTTGAGGTGTGTGTGAGAGGCACTTTGAGCCAGCGCAGCACAATCCTGTCGTTCATCTGCCAATCCAATCTCCTCAGCGGATCCACGTTCATTTTCTCATCTGTCTGTGCAAAACTGTAGCTCATGTTTAGGTTTATGACAGATATATTCTTAAATGTGATGATGTCAATATGTCGGATGATGAGGAGTAAAGAATCCATTCATATTAAGTCTTTTATTGATTAGTTTGATTGGATCTACACATAATATGGTTTCAGCTGACAACAATCACACTTTTGGAATTTAATAATCATACCTCTTTCTAGTGAAGTAGTTCTTTAGTCGTTCAGTCAACCGATACGTTTTTGTCGACAAATTATTTTATTTTATTGAACAGTAACAAAAAAAGATTTGACTGAAATTGTGGGATCAAATTGGTCTACAGATATTTACGCAGTTTCCTATGCATTTTCTGTATAAATAGTTGACAGAGAAGAGGATAAACTGAAGTCAAGCTGGCTGCACACAAGAGGAGTTTAGGGTTTTTTGCGATTTTTAAACGTGTCAAAACAGAACAGGCTACAGACATAAGGACACTTACAACGATTATTTGTCTCACAGTTGCATCATGTGGCAAGAAGAACAAAGACGAAACAGGCTTGAGGAGTAAAGCAGAAGAACAGGAAACAGTGCGTTTGTCACATGATCGAGCGAGTGTTTTCTTTCATGTGCATTGTGCGTGGTTGTAAAATTGAAAAAAAAACGAAGAAACAAAAGTGGATTAAACAAGGTTTATAATCGTCAGAGAGCTGAGGATCATTAAAGGTAAGGAGCAGTTTCACAGACGCATTGTGGGCGTGAAATGAAAAAGTTCCATGAAACTTTGTATTGGCTATGTTCTGTCATCTAGTGCGTTGGAGATGATGTGTGCAATGCTTGTTCAGATATGATATAAAGAAGAATCTGGCACTTTGACTATGTGCACAAAGCAAAAAGTTGTAAAAGAATCGCAGTGACTCACAGACATACGAGAATCCTTACTGATAGATGGTTTACAGCAAGCCCCCTTAGAAAGCAGCCCTGCAGCAACTCAGCAGAAGCAAATCCCCTAAACACCTGGCGCCTCAACCTCCGACCACCACAAAGTGTTTCCTAACCTGCATGTTATTGGTTGGTGGGGAAACCAGAGTGCAAGGAGAAAACCACCCAGACACGGGGAGAAACATGCAAACTCCACACCACAAATGCTCGGGTAGAGTGGAAGTTGAACCTGCAACCTTGTCACCAAGAGATCCATCTTTTTTGCACGATTCTGTTACATTTCCCCTTTGCACTGTTGGTCACAAGCAAAAGAAACAGACTAAAGCCCCAGGGGTCCATGTGCTTAACAGTATTGTCATTGCAACAGACAGAGCGAACACAAAAAGCATATGGCACTTCTTCATTTTAAATTACAATTTGTAAAACAGTTAATACAGAAACCCAAACAGAGCTTCAGTTTTGGCTGCTGAATAAGTTTATCATAATTTCTTGAGAAGTTTTAGGAAACTCGTTATGTCTGTGAAAAGGCACTGAAAAGTGCTTCAGATGTTCTGACCACATCAGCCTTTGTTTAGATAAATGTTTGAATCAAGTGGTCAAACTAAGCAAAGTTGTAAAAATGTGTCTCCAAAAAGGACAACAGATAAGAATTATCTGTCAAGTTGTAGTTTGGACTGCATCACTTCTTTTACGTCTAACGTAAATGTACATAAAGTCCAAGGACTTGGATGTTGTTGACTTTCAGGACTTTCATCAATGAAATTCACATGGCAAGCTTGTAAAAATAAAACTCATAAAGAAGGTTCAACATAAATGGATATACAGTATACAGTTTATCACAAATAAAAGAAAAATCACACATGCACAATGTAAAATGTTTACATGACTGCTTGATCTTCAAACGGTAACTTATTTGTTCTATCATCAAAACGTATTCCTCTGAAAAAACTTAGAATCTTTTGGAAGCTTCCAAATGAAATTGCAACTGTAACTAAACACATTTACTCAAAATAAGTATTCTGCATCTGTATGTTCTATATTTAGTTACTTTCCAAAAGTAATGGTCAGCCTCAGCTCCTGGGGCAGACTGACAGAAGTGGGGCTGCAAATCTGCGCCATTGAACCCTCAGCCTACCTCCAATCCCTCACTCACACCATCAAACTAGTCTCAGAATCCAGGCCCGGTCCTGCTCAGCTTCTGAGCCCAGATCAAGCTTAGAAAAACACTTCTGGTTCCAACTTGCCATTTACTTTATGAATGACTTATGGGTGTCTCTACCTCTGTGCAAACTATTCTTACATAAGTCTCAGATTGGTGAAATGGTAAAAGAATGGTCTCTATTTAGAAAGGTACGAACACACACTGATGGGTCTTGCCAAACTTAAAACACAGCAACACTTCACACTTTGATACCTGTTTTTTCTGAAGTTTCCCTTTCCAAAACTGACCAGGCCCTGCTTAGCTTTAGAGATCTGACCAGAATTAAGCTTTGATAAACAAATATTAAATGAAGCAACACTACAATAGTGAATAACAAGCTAAATGTTACTTATTTTGAATGGTAAAAAGTCTTCATACCAGGACGTTGACTCACAAGACTACAAAATGTGCATTTCAATCCCAATATTGTCATAGCTTTAAAACATATATAAGTCCTCATGATGCACCCACAGTATCCTTTTGAGATGAAGCTTTCCCAAACATGCCCTTTCCCCTTCATTCCAAACCTTACGTAGCGCGCGAAACAGCGTAAGCACGTAAAACTGTTGCTCCTGCTATGTCCGACTTCTCCTTCGTAAACTCTTGCTTCAAACCCCAAAACAACCCACTCGTACGTGAACCGTGCGTAAAAACCAAAGCCACGCGAGCGAATCTGCGCTACAAGTGTAAACCCTTACCGAATCTGAGGACGTGTGGCATCCCGTGAGACAATCCCAGAAGACACAGCAGCAGCAGCGGCGGCACGAGACGTGAGGTGAAAACGAGACTGCTGAGCGACAGAACGCGGGAGCGAATCTTCATGTTGTTTTGGGGAGAAAACGAAAAAAACAAAAACAAAACAAAAAAAGCTGTGGATTCGGCTGAAATAATCCCGTTAAAGTCCAGCGCGTGCCCGGTTACGTTAGTTCCTCTCTCCCTGCGTCTGTCTTCGTATCGGGGCGCGAAAAGGCAAGGTTCCCGAGCGGCCCTTCCACTGCGCTATGTCACGGCATGGTCACGTTGGCTCGCTCTCGCCGCGGGTCCGTCATTAGCATCACCCGGCGCGCGTGTCACCCCCTCTGAACGTTAAATCCGTTTTCTCACTGCGCCAAAGATCCACATTCCAGCGGTTCCGTCCATGTCCCGGTGCGTGATGCGTGGACAGGTTGCGTGCTCGTGGACGTAATGGAGGTGAATGCAGCGGTAGCGTTCACTCTCTCTCTCTCTCTCTCTCTGTGTTTCTCTCTTTTCGTTGTGCCGCTCCGGGAGGCGTGCGCGCGTGCCGTTCTCCCGTTCTTTACCGCACTGCCGCACCGCACCGCGCCGCCTCTGACGTCGAGCCAAGGTTAGCGACGTGAACGCGCGTGCTGTGAGAGAGAGAGGGGAGAGTAGGGAGGTTGGGGAGCGAAAGAGGGAAGAGTGAGAGGGGAGAGAGATTGAGAGAGAGAGAGAGAGAGAGAGAGAGAGAGAGAGAGAGAGAGAGAGTGAGATTGAGGGTGGGAGCGAATTGAGGGAGAGAGAGAAGGGAGAGAGGGAAGATGGAGAGGAGAGAACGAGAAAGAGAGTAGGAAGGTTGGGGAAAGAGGGGGAGGAGGGAGAGAAAAGAAAGACATAAGAGAGAAGAGGGAGAGAAGAGAGAGATTGAGAGAGAAAGAGAGAGAAAGTTGGAAGGTTGGGGAGAGAGAGGGGAAGAGGGAGACAAAAAGAGAACGAGAGATTGAGGGAGGGAGCGAATTGAGGGAGAGGGAGAGAGAGAAGGGAGAGGAGAGAGGGAAGAGGGAGAGGAGAGAAAGAGAGAGTGTGAAGGTTGGGGAAAGAGAGGGGGAGGAGGGAGAGAAAAGAGAGACAGAGAGGAGGGAGAGGAGGGAGAGAGATTGAGAGAGAGAGAAAGAGAGAAAGTTGGAAGGTTGGTGAGAGATGGGGAAAAGGGAGAGAAGAGAGAGAGAGAAACAGGGAGGGAACAAATAATAAAACAATATAGAGGAATGAGATAAAATGGGAAAGAGTGGAAAGGAAAAGGGGGAAGATAGGAGAGGAGATAGAGATTGGAAGGGAGAGTGAAAAAAGTGTGAGGGAGAGAAAGAGCAATGATAGAGAGAGGGACATGAGAGAAAGAGACAGAGAGAACAAGAATAGTGAAAGAGAGAGGGGGAGAAAAGGAGAGCAAGAAAGATAAGAGCGAGAGAGAGTGAAAGACTTTGAGAGAGAGGAGAGATGGAAAAAAGAAGGTGGGAAATGGATAGAAAGAGAGAGAGTGTGGAGAGAAAGTGAAAAGGAGAGTGAGATAAAGAAGAGTGAGAAAAATGGGAGAAGGCTAGGAGGAAAGGGAGTGAGGAAGAAAGAAAGGGCGAGAGGAGGAGAGCTATAGAAGGAGGGGTGAGAGAGAGAAAAAGAGGGTGGGAGAGCAAGAAAGAAAAAGAGAATGACTGAAAGAAGAGTGACTGAGAGAGAGATAGACAGAAAAGAGGGGAAGGAAAGGAGGTAGAAAAAGAGAAAAGGGAGAGAGGAAAGAGAGGGAGAGAAGAGTGGGGAAGAGGAGAAAGAAAGAGAGTGAAAGAAGAAGGTTGGAAAAAAAGGGAGTTATGAAGAAACAGGGTGAGGGGAAAAGAGAATTAAGGAGGGAGAGTGAAAGAAAAGTGAGTGAGGAGGGTGAGAAAGGAAAAAAGATTGAGAGAGAAAGGAGGGCAAGAGAGGGACATGAAAGAAAGGGGGCAGAAGACAGAGAGGAAAAGATAGATAGAAAAGCAGTGTCTTGCCAAAGCACAGGTCAGAGGTCTGAGTCCATCCCCACTATATGAAGTGACACAGTGATAGTTAGGAATTTTAAAACCCCTAAAACAAGTTCTCACGTTTGTCGTATTGATTTATACTTTACTGTGACATTCCTTGTGATAAAGATGTTTTATCATCGCTCCACATCACTCGAGTGTCAGTTTGGGAAGAAACACAACAAATACAAGTAGAAAGCTTCACGTGTCATCAAAAAGTGACAATCTGCCAAAAGTGCAAAAAGAACACAATTGTTTTTTAACAAAATATAGGTCATACCAGCAATTTGGATTGTGCCACTTGTTGACAATATGGTTGTTAGGTAACAGTTGTGTAATAAGTTGTGTTTGTGTTGTAGAATGTGACGACGTCGTAAGTCCAGATGGTAGGCAAGAGACAGATTGTTAGTAATATTGTTTTACCTTGTATTATTGTATATAAGGGTCAGGTCACGCATTTTCAGACTAGACCCATTCACTTTTTGCATTACAGCTGACACTTCATTTGAACAAGATTCATTTTAGTTGCCAATTATCTGTTTTAAATATTAGAATAGAGAATGTTGAGATGCCAAATGAACACAACCTATTATCTCCAACATCTACTGCTCAAGTCCAACAAGAAAGCACAAATTGAATTGTCATCGAAATTGTCAAACTGGGAGGAAACGGGCAACATGTTCGTACAATCTTAAATATATCTGTAATATGCACTCAAAGGTAAAACAAATGTAAGAGTCTGGTTTTACAGACATTTCAGCACCATGGACAGAGGCTCAGACACTTGCCGGAGCTGTTCAGCAGGTTGACACAAGCTACAGCTACGCTCAACCTACATCCAGTACAACTCTCAACCATATGTACATCAATATTCAATCAATTCAAAATCAAATGAAGACACCATTTGCAAATGAAGCGTTGTAGCCATCAAATTATGCCTAACTTAGCCAAATGAATTAACTATTTCAGCGGTAAGGTTGGTAGGCTACAAACACTCACAAAAGCCAATAAGGAGTGCCCATCTTGACATCACCAGCACATCTAATCAGTCTGAAGTATTACATTAAAAGTCCCACCTTTTCTCTTACACTTTCAGTGGGGGAGGTTCCAGATGGATAATATGGAAGAACACTAATCGGAATTCCTCACAGACCATTCGGATTTGAGAATGGAGAAACACTACATTGTTCCATGTTAATGCATCGTGCTATAGTTTGGCTGTGGAAACTCACCTCAAGGCTGTGAGAGCGTGAGCTGTGCAGGGTGTGTTAGTGTCCTCTGCTGGAGAAAGCACGCAATCACCCAACACCAAACAAAATGAACACAAAGACAAAGCACATTTCAAACAGAGCTGATCAGTGCTGGAAAAGTAAAAGAGGGGGCAGTAAAATAGATATATGTAAAGGACACTTATTATACTGTACAATGTCCACTTTTATGAGCAGGTGTGTCGCACTGGGGGGTAAATGGTACTAGTGTCCCGGGGCCCGGAGCAGGAAAGGGCTCCATTTTTGCTTGTGAGATAGATATTGTTTCTCTAAATGTTGTTTTTTGTGATATCAGTTTTATCTCTCCTATAAAACATAACAAATGGACTTTGGCCGAAGAAAATCACAGAATAAAGATGAATATTAATTGGTCACATTATTTACAAATATAACAGCTATATTATAATAATATAAATCAGATTATGCAGATTTCAGTGAACAAACAGCCAAGGTTTGACACAAAATGCATATTCAGAGTTTTGTGTCGAATATCATCAGATATCACAACTTCTCAATCCAGCAACATTAGAATGTGTCGTAAAAGTCACAAGGATTTTGTAAGTGTATTTTTGGCATGATATTAGACAAGTTAATAGTTTAAAACAAGTTAGATAAAATGCAAGTGAATGCAGTGGTTCAACCCAATAGTTTTGACACAAAAGTCCGACGATTATGGCCATAAAATTAAACATTATAAAGTTAAGTATAGTATTAGGGCCCATGAACAAAGTTTGTACCTGGGGCCCAGAATTTGATGCTACGCCCCTGTTTATGAGTGTTAATCATGTTCAGTGCTTTACAGTAAGTGCGCTGGGTTGCACCAGTGCTCAGTTCCACCATTTCTCGGAGCATTCAACATGTTCTCACCGTGATTTTAGCAGTGCTGGGATCTTTCTTCACGCACATCACATTTTCTCTTCACCGATTGGCTGGTTTGACTGTGACTCATGCTGTCGTTGGTTCTGTTCACTGCTGTCTTGGATGCCTGTGTAGAGACGGTCATCGCTGGATTCAGTTCATGTGACTTGATCATATATACTAAACAAAAGGCTAAATTAACAGTGATAGAATGGAAGTAAAGTTTTGGCACAAAAAGAAAATCGCAAATGCAGTTAACAGTATAAGTCTTTGTCCCACAGAGGTGTAGTTATTGTTGATGATGACTAGAGCAGTTTGTCAGAATATCATATGTGTTGATAGAAATGTTCACCATGAAAAGCAGAAGTTTAAGCCAATGGTTTACAAACTGCAGATTAGGCTTTTCTCCAGCATTCACACAATTTAAACTGACCTACAACAGATGAAAGTGTATTCTTTTTAAGATATGAATTTACATAATAGTTCAAAATTGTAGAGCTGGAGTTCTGTGCAATTCTATTATTATTATTTCATTTTGATTTCATTTGACAAGTTCACTTTGATTTCTTCCTGTGTCATGTGTAGCCAGCAGATGACGCTGTAACTCAATTCCTGATTTGTGAAACACGATTGTCAAGTGTGTTATATTACTTTTTAGTTATTTAAGTTGGTAGTATCATAAATAAGTCAAAACAGATGTGTCCTTTAAAGTGCCCACGGCAAGTTGAGCTACACACTTCACGAAAAGTTACGATCATTATGATTTCTTTTAAGTTAAGCCATTTTTTAGGATTAAAAATGTACTTTAGGAATAAAGGGGTCCAAACGTATCTCCTGTAAGAGGCTTTTACTTCTTAAGGCATATAAATACACTACAACATACTGATTTTGTTAAACTGGTGTCACAAGGTCATCAAATGTGTTCAATGCCAGAAAATGTCAAATGTTCTCATCTTCCTAGTTTAGAAATATTTTAAACCTTTTCTTCACAAACTTGTTCTTGATTCATGTAAAGCTATCAGTTATGTTTACAAAATGATGAATCTACAGAATTAATTTAAAATTGGAAAATTGCTAAACAAAACTAAACAATAACCATAAGATATCACGTGTTTTCCAAAATGTGAGCTGTTGTAAAGTTTGAGTCTGTGTACAGTGTCCTGTCTAAGTACAAGCTTACTGTAAGTCTGTGTGCATTTGTCCCACAGTCGTTCTATAATTCAGTGCAGCTCAGTTCTGATCTTACTGTATCTCTCAGATCTGCCTTTGCATTGGACCAAACTGTAAGACAATAATCCAAGTGAGATAACAGCAGTGTTTGAGTGCTGTGTTTTACTAAATGTTTAAATCTGCAGAAGATAATGCATCATCCATTTTGATACTGGTCTTACTTAAATCATACAAAATCTATTTGCATCATTAAGCACAAACAGGTTTCATACATACAAGTTTAAAATGATTTTAGGAGAGACAAAAATCAAAGCAGGAAGATAGATAGATTGACAGAGTAAAGATGTTAGACTCAAAGTTAACACAACTTATTATTTTTTTAGATCTGTTTATTTGTCCTTCAGTAGTACAAACAACATGCAACACTCATGCTCTGGTGTGAGTTGTGTGATCTGGTGTTAGTCGCAGCAGCAGCCGAAGCGCACCTTGTAGTCTTTACAGTACTGTCCCGGTCCGTTCTTACACACGAAGCCCTCGGTGGGGTTAAAACTGTGAACAAATACACAAGCACATACATAAGTAAAGATTATAGACTCTTTCAAAAGAACATAATGACCATAGTGATTAATTATCTCACAGTCGCATCATGTTGCAGAAGGACAGAGACATCGCAGACATGTGAGTTTAGTGGTGATTTTCTACACAGCACAAGTGTCATGTGACGAGGAGGTGCAGTAGAGGAATGGGTCAGTGTCAGAATTTAAACATACAGGAGGCAAGCGGTGTGAGCTGTCTTCATGTGAGGTGTTATTTTAAAAGTGAAACAACAACGAAACATGCAAGGATTAAAAGTTTATAAAGACCAGAGTAGAGTGGTTAGTCATTAGAGTAAATGAGCTCTTCCACTCACTGATTCTGAATGTGACAAAATGAAAACAAAAAAAAATGCACAAAGTGGGTTTTCTGCCTTTTAAAAGTCCTCATAGTTGAAGTAGTTAAAGACAGAAGCTGTCCTGCTGTTGTAAAGGTTCTCGTGAGACATGTTAGAGCAGGGGTGTCGAACTCATTTTGACAAAGGGCCACACTGGCATCGGGGTTGTCCTCGAAGGGCCGGTTATAACTAAAATTAACCACACTAATCTTTGACCTGCTACAAATAATAGTTGTATTTGATTATTATATTTATTGAAGTGATAAGTACTGAATATACATCTGCAATAGTTTGAAAAATGACTTACTCTTTAAGTTTCAGACATATCATTTCATTAGGTTAAGACTCCCAGATTACTTCTGGCACTAATATAAGATTAAAGTGAACCTTTTAAGACCTTGAGGGCCACACAAAATGGGGTGGAGAGCCGCATCCGGCCCCGGGCCTTGAGTTTGACACATGTGTGTTAGAGCATTATCATCATGTGTGTAACTTTCAAGTTAGAAGAGAGTTAAAATCATACATGATTAATAGTGACAGTTGTGTGACATCCCGTAATGTAAAAATATCAAGCCAAAATTGTTTTCATGGAAACATAGAAGAGAAGGCCTCTGCTTTTAATCAAAGCTATTGTTACACTGTGCATCTTTAAGTTTGCTCTGAAAGCTGCAAATTAATTACAAACATGATTATAAAGTGCTTATCCAACCACAGTCAACCATTTAACCTATTTAGAAATTAGTTTACTATAAACTACAATTTTTTTTTAAGATTTGCTGGTGTGATGTCAGATAATTGGAGAAAATGTGATGATTTGTTCAATTTAATTGTGCTCCTTCATTTTAGACTTCTCCAGACAACCTGATGTACTAGAGCAGCCATTCACAAACCCTTCACTGCTGTGGGCCCTCTATCAGAGCCAAGTTTGTTAGAGGTCCCCAATAATTTACTAATCATTTACTTCTAGCTCCTTTTCTAAAGTGACCATGTTGGATCAAAAGTGACTGTTTGTGACGTAACAACCTTACCTTGGGAAATCGTTAACGACCAGCCTGACTACGTTCAGACACAATTCTATGGCTAAGTTTAGGACTGGGGCTTGGGTGAGGGCTAGCAACAGTAATTAAAAATACAGATTTTCTAGGCCTATCGTTGAACAAGGAGACACTCATCTTGAACACTGGAACTAACCTTTTGGAACACTATTGACATCGAAATGTTAATAGTTGATTTATATCTAGACCTTGTTATAAAATGTTACAATCCCAGGCCCCACTTTGGGACTCACTGTACTAGAGTTTTTAGTACCCTTAAATACCGGATAGATACTTACATGATGAAGTCCTGTCCCGTTGAAGTAGCTGGGTAGTTTCCACTAACTGTGACCACTTCAATTTTCAGGGGTTTCTTGCAGATTTTTCCTGGGTACTGTTTTTGCAGGCTGCTCAAAGTTTCCCAGTCTCCTGTTCCACTTGGGTTGTCTCTGTCAAACCAATCCGTCCAGCACACTACAGGGACATAACCAGGACAGAATCTTAAGAAGTGGGTCAAGAAAGACATTCTCAAATCCAAAAAGAAGCAGAGGTTGTGTGTGGAATTTAAAGGCTATGTTCTAGGGCTGGGCAATTAATGATATCGCAATACAGTCATATCAAATAGTCAGTTAAAGAGGCTTTTTGAGTGGGAAGCTGCACAGCTGTATCTGAATGTGCACACTACTCCCTACTTAGGGCACACACAAAAAACAAAAAACAATCCTGAATGAAGATGACTAAGTTTGACTTCATTCTGCCTCTATTTGGGAATAATGGAAGGTCTGAAGAAATTACATTTAAAAAGAGTCTAAAGAAGATAAATAAGAGCTTTGATAATCAATGGTAACAGAGATTGCATTGGCAGTACCTTCATCTGCACAGTAAGGGGCGTGGCAGCTGAAGCGAACACGGTAGTCATTGCACCATTTGTCCTTTTGCTCCGTGTTTTTACAGTAAAAACCTGTGTCTTTGTCCATGCTGAAACACACAAATACAAACAAGAAACAACGACAGAGAGAGAGAGAGGGAGAGAGAGAGAGAGAGATATGGTAAGAGGTTAAAATCAACCTAAATTTGAAAAGTGAACCTAAAGTTGAGCGTTTAAAGCAAACCTAAAGTTGGGCGTTTAAAGTGAACCTAAAGCCGGCCGTTTAAAGTGAACCTGAAGTTGGGTGTTTAAAGTAAAGCTAAAGTTGAGCGTTTAAAGTGAACCTAAAGTCGGGCGTTTAAAGTGAACCTAAAGTCGGGCGTTTAAAGTGAACCTGAAGTCGGGTGTTTAAAGTAAACCTAAAGTCGGGCATTTAAAGTGAACCTAAAGTCAGGTGTTTAAAGTGAACCTAAAGTCGGGCGTTTAAAGCAAGGCTAAAATTGGGTGTCTAAAGTGAACCTAAAGTCGGGCGTTTAGAGTGAACCTAAAGTCGGGTGTTTAAAGTGAACCTAAAGTCAGGCGTTTAAAGCAAGGCTAAAATTGGGTGTCTAAAGTGAACCTAAAGTCGGGCGTTTAGAGTGAACCTAAAGTCGGGTGTCTAAAGTGAACTAAAGTCGAGTGTTTAAAGTGAACCTAAAGTCAGGTGTTTAAAGTGAACCTAAAGTCGAGTGTTTAAAGTGAACCTAAAGTCAGGCGTTTAAAGTGAACCTAAAGTCGGGTGTTTAAAGTGAAAGTAAGGTCAGGAGTCTAAAGTGAACCTAAAGTCGGGAGTTTAAAGTAAACCTAAAGTCGGGCGTTTAAAGTGAACCTAAAGTCAGGTGTTTAAAGTGAACCTAAAGTCGGTCATTTAAAGCAAGGCTAAAATTGGGTGTCTAAAGTGAACCTAAAGTCGGGTGTTTAAAGTGAACTAAAGTCGAGTGTTTAAAGTGAACCTAAAGTCGAGTGTTTAAAGTAAACCTAAAGTCGGGCGTTTAAAGTGAACCTAAAGTCGGGTGTTTAAAGTGAAAGTAAGGTCAGGAGTCTAAAGTGAACCTAAAGTCGGGCATTTAAAGTGAACCTAAAGTCGGGCGTTTAAAGTGAACCTAAAGTCGAGCGTTTCAAGTGAACCTAAAGTCAGGTGTTTAAAGTGAAAGTAAGGTCAGGAGTCTAAAGTGAACCTAAAGTCGGGCATTTAAAGTGAACCTAAAGTCGGGCGTTTAAAAGTGAACCTAAAGTCGAGCGTTTCAAGTGAACCTAAAGTCAGGTGTTTAAAGTGAACCTAAAGTCGGGTGTTTAAAGTGAACATAAAGTCGAGCGTTTAAAGCAAACCTAAAGTTGGGCGTTTAATATGAACCTAAAGTCGGGTGTTTAAAGTGAACTTAAAGTCTAGTGTTTAAAGTGAAGCTAAAGTCGGGCGTTTAAAGTGAACCTAAAGTGTAGTGTTTAAAGTTAACCTAAAGTCGGGTGTTTAAAGTGAAGCTAAAGTCTAGCGTTTAAAGTGAAGCTAAAGCGTGTTTGTGAGATTAAAACTACTCACGTCACCACATCCCCCGCTGCAGCCGGGGTCAGTCCTGTCAGAGTCCTGGCCTCTATGTCTACTGGTTCCTTACAGATCTTTCCTGGATACTCAGCCCTCAGGTTTGTCAACAGTTCCCAGTCTCCAGTTCCTGAAGGGTTGTCTCTGTCGAACCACTCAGTCCAACATTCTGAGCAGAAGCACACACCGAGGCATGGTATTTATGCAGAATTCATTCATTTATTTTCTACCACTTGTTTTTGTTGTATCCCAGTGACTTTGGGCCATAGGCGGCGGCGGCGCAACACCCAAGACAGTGTCCAATCAAGGCATGGTATTTAAAAAATAATAAAAGAAGTTTAATCCCAACGTTATTGCTCCTATTTTATCCAAGTATTACTTGTGAGGCTACATCATAACAAATAATAAATCAAAAGGTTGTTTATATGAGTAATCCTGATTACTATTCATAAAAATGACATGAACTGGAAGGGTTAAAGTACATACAACTTTACAAAAACTAGCATACTTGGCTGTACCTGTTCAACAAAGCCTATTCTCATCAGATTTCGGAAGCTAAGCAGGAGAGTACCTGGTCAGTAAATGGTAATATTGCTAAGGGAGAAAATCCAGACTCACTGACATGCAACGATCAACTTAGCAAAAACAATACAAGAGTACTTTTGGACTCAGATCATTTCCTCTACAGTGTTTTACTACACGGAAAAATCCACAACAGAACACAGACTGAATATGAAGGATAGATCAAAGATTTTAGAAGCTAAAACCACAAGGCTCCCTATAAAAGACTTTGATTTGTTATCATTTCAATTTGCATTTTATATTGCCTCTGTTTTGTGACACTCAGTCAAACTTACTTTGGTTGGTGGGATCCTTAGAGATGATTGCTGGTTTAGAAAGATCAGAATGAATAAAATTGGCATTCAAAATTGTTAAGAATGTGCTAGTATTTACTGAAATGCTTACGTAATGGAAGGAACAGTTGCAGGCTCCCAACTAAAAGAAAAAAAATCACACATTATTATGGATATGCCAAGTAGCAACATGACAGTCATGATACGTGTCATAAGTACGTACCAGAAATGAGTCCAGTGATGATGGCAAATCTGAGCTGTGGGTCAGACATGTACAGTGCATAAAGCATTAGTGTGGGTTTAGATTTATAAAACAATGATATGTATACTCACCAGAGTCCTCATGGTAGCAGACTGTAGTGACACCTGTGAGACAGACACACATCATAAAGAATTAGTTCCAACACTAAGTCAATATTTACTTTTTCTACTGTATCTACAATATTTCCAATCTAACTATTTACTAATTCATAATTAAGCAGAAAGAGTCTCACTTAAATCAGAATCTCTTTTTCAGGGAAGTCCTGGAGGAGGGGAAAGAGGAGGAGTCTATTGTACATGTTTTTAGAGGAAGTGCTAACTGTGGTATCAAGAGGAAATTACCATAGACACAGGAAGAACATGCAAACGCCACAAGCAAAGGCCCTGTGCCACCCCAGAGTCAAATCCAGGACCTTGTTGTGAGGCGAGAACACTATTCACTGTGCCACTATTTCAAATGACTTTAAGAAAGTTTGTATGCATTAAATCTACTTTGTTACTGTTACTGTAGAAAAGATTGAGATGTTAGAACCGTCATCCGACAGTCATCTTCACTCTGATGGAGGTGACCTGGGACTGGCTGTATTTATACTAAACTGAGTTTTGTCCAAACAGGCTTAGGGTGTAGACCCATGAGGAGGGGCTACACTCCAAGCCTGTTTGACTAGTTTAAAAGCTGGTTTGGTGGATTGTAATTGTGACCGATGCTTCCCTCTTGTGTTGTTTGTCTGGAGCCTTAATGTTTTGACTGAAACAGACTGTTAAGTCTCCCTAAGCATTCACATGTTAATTGTCCTGGCTGCGGCAAACTATTTACGTATAAATAAAGACAGTCACAAAGGTCACTTCCAGAGTTGCCAAGTCTGCTTCTTTATAGTGACTTTGGGTTTCTTTTTTTGGAAAGTCGCTAATGAATTTTGACAGTCGCGAGTTACGTTTTTTTGGGAGAAGAATTTTTAACAGTTTTTACCACATTTGATTCAAGAAAATGTACTCACTAATGACAGAAATACAGACTTTAGCACATTTTCACAGTTTAAATCCTTTATCAATGATCAAATACTATTTAAAATACGTCAAAACTATTTACCTTCGTTCTGCTGTGACACATAATGTTTAACTATTTAACATTGAAGTCTTTTTTACTTTTTTTTTTTTTTTTTTACTTTTTTAAGGATCACTTCTGGAAGAATGAGGGATAACACTGACTGTTTACATTAACCTTTGTTTAATAGGCAGGTCTGTGTGCATTTGTAAAATTATTACCAACACTGAAACAAAAGTTCAGATTCTAAATACGTAGATTTTGATGAGTATTGATTAAAACCCTAATACATAAACAAAATGAGGTTTACCAGAAATACTATGTGACATCCAAGCATTAGGAAAGTCTGACTCTACAGTACATAACAACAACATGACAATATTAAAATTATGTTTGCAATATGAAACAATACTCACCAAACAGAAGTGAAGGTCTCAAAGCTCTGCAGTTAAACGTTTAAGCCGGCGCTGACTTATATACTCTAAATCCTAAACTATTATATGACACTAAACAGGCTCCGGTGTCAGAAGGTGGGTGTGTAGGGCAGATCTATATGTCCACTCTCATAATGCATTTGGAGCAGAGAGTGGGCACAGGACACAAGGGACACTTTACAGACGTACCTCCTGCTTACACAATTTTGGAAAGTTCTTTTGTCTAAGGAGCTTGAGCCTTTTTACAGCGTGCAATCACTTCTGTAATCAGATACTTTCATTGTTCGGATAAGAAAACATAGTCATAAGGTCTTTTCTGGAATTTCACATCTCGTCTTCCCATCACACTGTAGAAATGTTTTTAGGTTCACCTGATTGTATGTCCTTGTTTGTGAAAGAAAATTGTTTTATAAAGAAATATTTGGAGTTTAAATTAATTTATTCACATTGTTGCCATATACAAATAAAGAGTTTTCAAGGAGAGCATTCTGAATATATTTTTTAGGTTTGAGAAAAGTAGATCTAACTGAAAATTTCCATTTGCTCACTGTGTCTACTCCCCTTGTCTCCTCTGTCCTCCCTGCATCCTCACTTCCTCTGTCCTTGTCTCCTCTCACTTTGTTTTATCTCTTCAATGTCTCCTCTCTCCTTGCTGTGTCTCCTCTCTCCTCACTGTGTCTCCTCTCTCCTCGCTGTGTCTCCTCTCTCCTCACTGTGTCTCCTCTCTCCTCGCTGTGTCTCCTCTCTCCTCGCTGTGTCTCCTCTCTCCTCACTGTGTCTCCCCTCTCAAAATGTCACCAACCTCGACACAATGTAAATACTGTATAGTGACTGAAGTGATCCAGTTGTGTGCAGACATATCATTAGCTTTTCTTAACATTACCATTCCTTTATAAACTATATTTGATTCAGTTCTCACACAAAGCTTTTATGAATACACATGTCAAGTGCATGTTGTACAGTTGACCATCTGATCTGCTAAAGCCTGATCTTTGTCTGCTTTCTATAGTTCTGCTGTAACTGGATCTGGGAGGCAGCGCTGGGAAACTTTAACAACATGTGTGAACTGCAACATGTCATGGGAAAAGATTTTCACGTGTGTTACATGTGTAGAAGAAAACAAATGTGGGTCTTCTGCTTGATTAAGAACTATTTACAACACATTCTAACACAAACTACACAATGGGAGAAAACTTTGGTAAGTTAAACCAGTCCTATTATATAAATTCTATTATTCTATTTTTATTTTTTTTTTAAGTTTGATACATTAATTTTAGCTATAATAAAACACTAAAAGGTTTGTTAACTCAACAGTGATTTGTAATGACACTCTGACTTCTGCTCAATGTGGTAGATAAGTTAGCAACAGCTGACACTCTCTGGAACTACCGGCTAACGATCTAATGCTAACGGCTAAGGGTAAATAAACAGGGGAACGCGCCGTACTAGCTCAGATGCTAAGTGTTCTGTAGCTTGAGAGACAAACTGCGTGTACACTATTTACAAAAGATGAGTCTTATTGTTTCTGCAGTTTTGAACAGGAAGTGTCTACTATTTCCTCCCTGTCTCTTCTTTCCTCTTTGTGTCTCCATCTCCTCCCTGTCTCTTCTTGTGTCTCCTATATCCTCCCTGTCTCTTCTTTCCTCCTTGTGTCTCCTATCCCCTCCTTGTCTCCTTATGTCTCCTTTCCCCTCCTTGTGTCTCCTTTCCCCTCCTTATGTCTCCTTTCCCCTCCTTATGTCTCCTTTCCCCTCCTTGTGTCTCCTTTCCCCTCCTTGTGTCTCCTTTCCCCTCCTTATGTCTCCTTTCCCCTCCTTATGTCTCCTTTCCCCTCCTTATGTCTCCTTTCCCCTCCTTGTGTCTCCTTTCCCCTCCTTATGTCTCCTTTCCCCTCCTTGTGTCTCCTTTCCCTCCTTATGTCTCCTTTCCCCTCCTTGTGTCTCCTATCCCCTCCTTGTTGTCCCTAAGCCCCTGAAACACAGTGCGTGCTCATTCATCAGCATTAGAACATGTCGTCTGCAGCCTCTCTCTCATATTTTACTCCAAACTGCTCAGCGGACCCAGAGCCAAAGTCCAAATGACAGTGCACCATTGGTACATTTATCATGCTCTCCACTGTCTCCATGGAAACGTTTAGAGCTGACCGACAGGGCACAATAAGTAGATTTTCTCAGTATTATCTTCATGTTTGCATTATATGTGAGGGTTCGGTAGTCATCCTAATTATTTCACTGTTGTAGCTAAAACCCTTTAATTTTTTTAAACCTTATTTTTTCATCTTAGTAACCTTATGCTTTGCCTTGAAATGCTCTATTCTGAAAATTAATTGTACACATTTTCCAGCTGGTGATTTTGCTTCATGACAAGACACTTCTGTATTACAATAACACTAGCTGCCAAGTGAAGTAAGTCTTATCCCAGGAGTACATGGAACATCAGTTGGCTTGTTAATATTTAAAAAAGCTAACTTCTGTACTTATGGGTATTTCCTGTTAGCGTTAGCATTTAGAGACAATCACATCTTTTTACAAACACACCAATGTCCTTTCTTCTGATTTGTAAAGTCTTTAACATGTGTTCAGAGACATAACCATAACTCTCTGTTCACTGTTGGGTCTTATAAGTATTTATTTGTTTTAGAAGTGAATTCCTCATAGAAATGAACTGAACAGGAAATGCTCAGAAGTACAGAAGTTATTATATATTTTGAATCAAAACAAGCCAACTGACATTCAGTGCACAGAGGGCCATTTTTTAAATTAAACTAGTGGTTGAGGGCCGAACCACGATCACAGAGAAATTATCATATTGTAAGCACTAGAGCTGGGCGATATATCGATATATAAATCATATATTGAGATTTTCTAATTCTGTGCAAAAAGACCTCATTAAATTGATGAAAAGCAGTTACAATTACAGAGAAAAGTGACAAAGAGAATGATAAGATCAATAAAAATTTGTTGTTAGTTTTACTCAGCAAAAGGCATGATCCAAAGCTAATTCACATTTCTTCTTTCTAATAAGCAGATTATAGGCTTAGAAAAAAATTATTTCACTTAAAAACGTAATTTCAAAGATATCAAGATATATATTGCATATCAAGATATGAAAAAAAATTATTGAGATATGCATTTTTCTTCATATTGCCCAGTCTTAGTAAGCACAATATAAAATAAACTCCAGGCTATTTCATCTAGAATTGTCCATCTATTCTTCAAAATCATGTGCGTCCCACAGTCACCAACTTTGGCGTCACCATAGACGGCGATTTTTAATTTGATAGGCAGATCAACAGTGTTTTAAATTCTACTTTTTACCATTTGCATCTTTTATCCAAAGTGAAACCTTTTCTATCTTTTAAACTTCTTTTATTTCTTCACGTCTGGACTACAGTAACACACTTTATTTTGGCATTTTGCAAAATGCACTTTATCGATTACAATTAGTCCAGAACTCTGCTTCACGAATTTTAACAGGAACCAAATACACAATCATATTACAAGATTTTTTGCATCTTTGCACTGGCTTCCGATTCATTTTAGAATGTTTTTAAAGGTTTTATTGTTTGTTTTTAAAGCTTTGAATGGACTGGCTCCAAAATACATCTCAGCCCTCATACTTGTGTGTCAAAGCCCGATCCGGTCAGATCTTAAAAGCTAAGCAAGTAAGGACCTGGTTAGTACTTGGATGGGAGACTGCTGGAACTAGGTGCCACAGTGGGACAACAAAAGAGGATTGTCCTTGGGAAAGACACTTAAACCCATTGCCTCAGTGTCTGCGCACACTGGGTGAGTGGAAACTGGATTGTAAAGCACTTTGAGTGCCTGGAAAGATAGAATATATAAATAGACCATTTTACCATTTATCCAAATGTACACCACAACGCACGCTCTGAGGTCCGAGGGCCAGCTCCAGACGAGACTTAAAACCAGACTCTCCATGTTAGATCAGAGCCCATAGTCTAAAGACCCACTTTTACTCTTTGGCTTTTAACACCACGTGAGTTGTGTGGTCCTCTGTGCATCTATTTTAATTTATTTTATTTACACTTCATATTTATTTGCTCATATTGGATTTTACTGATTTTATTCTTTGTAATATTAGTAAAGTTAATGATCACTTATTCCTTTTTATTGTTTTTTTATTATTATTTGTTATGGTTGTTATTCTGTGTCTGTACAGTACTTTAGAAACTGTTTGTAAAATGTGCTTTATAAATAAAGCTGAATTGGATTGGACATTCTGTTTATTACAGTAAGAATAAACACCAGCTCCACAGTCAAATGAAATAATAATAATAATTAAGGTCTGTGTTATGGCTTCTGTTGTGGTCATGTAAGCACAACTCATTAAATATATACAAAAAAGAATCAGAAAATCTCCTTTTGTTAAGTCTATCGTTTTACTCAGATGCCTAATAACTGTTGGATGTATTGCATTCTGAGTTAATATAATGTGTTGTGGTTTTGATTTGAAAGTTAAAGCCTGAAAATATATTTATGATGATGCCAAAAAACATCACAATGAAATTACCCTTTAAATATTTCAGGGCAAAGTACAACGTTTTTAGAAAGGAATCTTGATTATTTAATTTAAATGATGTTATGTATTTGTTACTTACTTTTTTTATTAAACAAAAGATTAATCAGACAAAATAATCCAATATTACAAACAAAGTAATCGTACATTCATTGAGGCAACTCTAGGTAGTACTTTGTCTATATATTTTTTTAAAATTAGTAATAACTTAAAATGTGCTTTACTGTTTCTTGCTTTATCGAATAAAATATAGAAGTTAATGATAAAATGAGTTTGTTTTGTTTATGGTTAAAACTTACTTTTTTCTTCATGATCCAGTTCTGAAACCAAATGACATCATCAGACGTCATGTCCTTTCCCCAACACCAGAGGGCACTGGAGCACTACTTTTCCCACACTCACTGACGAACAAACATAGGACAGAGTCACATGTTATATGTATGCTGCACTGTTTGGGTAAAATAAGTCAATTTAAACTGTATGATGCAGACAAGGAGGTGAGTCTATATTTTTGCCAAATCAAAATATTTAATGACATCATACACCAAGCCAGAGGCGGGTAGTAATTTCTACTCAAGAATCAAATTAAAACACTAAAATGTAACAAATATTTTATTTAAAATAAATAATAATAACAAAAGGACTAATGTGCATAATGCCTGTCATATTTCAGGCGAGACAACCCAAACCTGCAGTTTGGCTTTCAGATGGAACATTTTTCCAGACATGGGAAACGTGTGCTGTGCTACATTTTGTGTTTTGTTTTAATACAAAAAACAACAAGAAAAATGCAAATCATACGTACCAAACCTACTTAAGTCAAATCTAATTAAGACTTTTACAAATCTCTCTATAAAAACCTTTGAATGCTGACAACATATTTTCTGCAGGTCTATACTAGTGTCATGGTGACGCTTCTGCCTTTTCTGGCGTGTCTATTACACACTCATTTTCTATGTGTCATAGAGACACATGTTTTGGTTGCAGACATACAAAAGGTTTTAATAGGATCAGCAACTAATTTTAGGTCTGAAGAACATAAATGGGTAAGTGTAACTGGTGCATTTATGTTATAATTACACAAAATTGTCTCTGTTGCTGTTTATTCTACATACCTGGCATCCAGTCACTATGCTGTCATGGTCCAGCCACGTTTCTTCTTTGTGTGTCGTAACCACCTGATGGAAGAGGTTGGTTATCCAATGTAGTCATCTGTTTTAAGTGCATTTTAGTCATTATTTCACCTTTATTTTAGTCATTGAACAAACTATAGTTGTATTTAAGTTGTTAAGTTGTTCCGATGTTTTTATTTATTGACGCAGGACAAATACTGACATGTCATTGTCTCTTCTTTGTATGTCATCTGTCATATTTGTCGTTTTCTTGTTCTTTTTTATTTTTTTTTTCTTTTGCTTTGATATTTTATCTATTGGAATATCTCAGCATATTAAAGCACACATGACAATCATGTGCTTCCCATTTTACAAACTGAGTTAGAGCTCCATCTTTTGGCAGCAAAGCAAATGACACAGGTGAATAGGCCCTTTTCACGTTGCGGCTATGCTAGCTCCGGTTGGCGAGATATCTGTGGATAGTTCCTTCTTGTCTCATTCATTCCTTATGGGGAATTTGCCGAGATGCGCTATTATTAATTAATATTTAAAATAATTCAAAGCAGTGAGCAGATTTCAACTAGATAACCACCGGCAGCGAGTTCAGAGCATCACATACGAGGTAAATACCAAAGAAAGACTGTGTGTTTATAAAAGTGCCTAAGTTTGGCGCAATGCTAAATGCTAACAAATAAAATAGCGAATATAAAGCAGACAATTTGATAAAAATACATGACATCCTAGGCCGAGTGTTTTTGTATGAAGCTAGTTCAGTTTGTAGAGTTATTTTAAAATGAATAAATAAATTAAATACAAGTTAACATTAGCTTCAAAGACAAAATGGCACATTTTATTAACACATGGTGAAGTATTTACCTCATATGTAAAGCTCTGAACTCGCTGCAAATGATTGTCTGACTGTCAATTGTTGTCCAGTTTGTGTCAATTAGTTATTTTAATTAGTTTACGGCATTTGAGCTAGCCTTTCAAGAGAATGAATTCACTGGAAACAACGAACCGCTGGTATATTCACAGTAATTTCAAAGTCAAAGTAATTTAGTCTGATGTGATAATGCTGCAGAAATGCTTTAAACGAGTGGACAATTTATGGACTTAAACAGTACGGGAGATGTCAGAAGTCTTTTTATGACATCACAAGAACATTCAGAACCTACAATAATTAGTTTGCTTTTAGAAGATTTATTTAAAACATGTTCCAGTATGAACAATGTTAAAACCTTCTTTTCCAAAACAAAATTAATAAATCCAATCCAATAACATATTTATTTCATCCCTATCAATCATAGAAAACCTTTAAGTCCATTCAGACTTTCCAGCAGATCCTTCCAGTTGGTCTCCACACACTGTTCTGTTGTTACTGTGCAAAACAAGAGTGGGTCAGTATTCTGCTCCAGTCCTGCTTAAAGTGCAGAGCATCGGTTTCCCTTCAATGCACACATTAGCTCCAATCCGCCCTCGGAATGTCCAATGTGCTCCTGCAGCCCAAATATGTGCATATTTGACTGTGGGTCAGACACAGGCAGGAAACAAGTCCTTTACCCGGCAGAAATACACATCAGGACTGGATCTGAGGGGGAGAGAAGAAGAGAGAGACGACAGGACTGCATCTACAATCACACACATGCAGAAAACAAGTCCTTTACCAGGCAGAAATACACATCAGGACTGGATCTGAGGGGGAGAGAAGGAGAGAGAGGAGAGAGAGACGACAGGACAGCATCTACAATCACACACATGCAGAAAACAAGTCCTTTACCCAGCAGAAATACACATCAGGACTGGATCTGAGGGGGAGAGAAGAAAAAGAGAGGAGAGAGAGACAACAGGACTGCATCTACAATCACACACATGCAGAAAACAAGTCCTTTACCAGGCAGAAATACACATCAGGACTGGATCTGAGGGGGAGAGAAGGAGAGAGAGGAGAGAGAGACGACAGGACTGCATCTACAATCACACACATGCAGAAAACAAGTCCTTTACCCGGCAGAAATACACATCAGGACTGGATCTAAGTGAGAGAGAAAGAGAGAGAGAAAGAGAGCGAGAGAGAGGAGAAGAGGAAAGAGGAAGAAAATGAGAGACAACAAGACAAGTCCTTTACCCAGCAAATATATGCGTCATCCATGACGATATCAAACTTTAGCGTCAAGTATAATCAGCTCCTTAGACAAAATACAATAAAAGAGTCCACCAAACCAAGACCTGTAGTCTGCATTATTACATTTGTTTTGAAACTTTGTGAATGACTGCAATGCATTTACTTTTGGCTAAAACATATTCATTCAAGTTTGGAATCAAAACAACTTATTCTGAGTTCTCCAGTTTCAATGTATACTTTGATTTCCCCTACAACAGTGTAATGTGACAGAATGTGGCAGTAGAATACGTTGTTTTTTTTTTTTTTTGTTATTTTGGTAGGTTATGTAGAAACAGAAGAATAAGCATTTAAGAAAACTAAGGGCATTGTGTGTAAAAACAGTCAGTGCACTTATTGGAAGTGATGTAATCGGAGTAAACTAGAAATGGCTAGAAGTGTGCATTTCATTTCAGTATTTGACACTTTTTGTTTGTCTTTACTAAATCAGCCTTAGAATAAAATTTGAACAAATACTTCTATAAAACTTTCAAAATCCTGTTCAGTCCCAGATTGTGCAGTTTATTGTGTAAGAGCTACTTTAGAAACTAATGACTTTCAGTATATACTTAGAAGTGGATCATATGTTGTGAACAAATTGAACAAAAAAAAAAAAAAAAAAAAGGAAAATGTGCCTTATATTGAAATATACAAAAAACAGACATGTACACAAGTAGATATAACCATCTTAAATTCTGTAATTGTAAGACAAATATTCACTACAAAATGTCTTGTCTATGGTCTGTACTTACTTGACACTTCTTTTTAAATTATCCCTGCACACCAGTGTATAGACCACGCTGCTGCTTTTACCCACAGCAGACGGGCGAGCTCGGGCATCGTCGGGGAAGCACCGGGGCTCAGGCGGAGGCGGGACGGCCCACAGCACAGATGGTGTTTGTACATCTAACTCCCCAGAGCCGGCGTGTGAGCAGGAGCAGGTCACACTGTGAGCAGAGAAAACAGGGACACGGTCTTTAAAGTGCACAGGACAGGTCAGGCTCTCACTTCAGTCAAACTCAGCTGCCATCATTAAACATTTTGCTAATTAACTTGGTTCAGAAATGTTGTTGAAGTTTATAATTGACTTCCTAATTGGATGATTTATTCTTGAAGTTATTTGTCCCTTTGATGAAAATGTTTTCATGTCAGTGGCATCCCTTACAATTATTAGCATGCATTAAAGCAGACCTACTGTGTTTTAGTTTGCCATTTAGCACCAGTGGATAAAGATTTTTTTATTTGGACATTTTATTTATATTCTTGAGATCTCAGAAACTAAGCAGGACAGAGTTTGGTCAGAACTTGGATGGGAGACTTTAGTAGGAGGGTAAAAGTGTGAGTGAACACTTGACGGTGGTCCAAGGGCCCTATACAGTGTGTCCCTGTAAATGTCATTACAACTATAGGGCTGGCAGATTACAAAAAATGAATATATCAATAATTTATTGGCGTGTCTCCATAACAATATTTGAACAATAATCTGTAAATCCAACATAAATTTGTTAAAACCAGTTTTCAACTACACTGAAAAAACGGGGACCTGAAATATGCAAAAAAGTTAACAAATTAATTGAATGAACTGTCGTCATTTGGCTTTCCTAAAGAAAGATTTGAAACTAAAACAAGTACATTTATTTCTCATTTCAAGATCATTTTCATAATTTCAAGTTGTATTTTTTTCTGTATGCTTGTTGTTCCAGAATAGACTTTAAAACAGCTCTGCTTGTGTTTAAGTCTCTCCATGGACTAGCCCCAAAGTACATCTCTGACAGTGCCTTATGAACCATCTCGGACTCTGAGGTCCTCAGGGACTGGCCTGCTGCTGGTGCCCAGGGTCAGGACTAAACATGGAGAATCAGCAGTTCAGTTTTATGCAGCTAAGATCTGGAACAGTCTTCCAGAAGATGTAAGACAGGCCTCCACTGTGACAATGTTTAAATCTAGGCTCAAAACATTTCTTTTTATCTGTGCATATGACTGAAATGCTTTGTCTGCACTCTTTATTTCTTTACTTCTTTTAGAGTAAATTTTATGCTGATTATTTATATATTTTTAATAATTTGGTATTGTAAATTTGATGCATTTTCCTGCCTTGTAAAGCACTTTGAATTGCTTTGTGTATGAATTGTGCTATACAAATAAATTTGCCTTGCCATTTGCCTTGCCTTCCACTGGCAATCTTGGCTTAAACCAATCAAAATGTGCTCAAAAGGTATAAAACTACTTTTTCCAGGCAGTTATTCCATTGATCTCCAATTTAAGATGATAATTTTTCTAGTGTTTAATTATGAGGCAAATATTTCCTGTTTTGTGAAGCACTTTGAATTATTTAATTTACAAAGGCACACTGAGTGCAAGTTAGGTGCGAGGCGGGACTCAGAGTCTATTTTTGTCAGAGGTCGCAGCGGTCTGATGCGACTTTCAAGTCATGATATGAGCATTCTCGAAGGAATCCACGTGAATTTGCGCAAGTTTGGGCAAACACGGACTGCAGTGGACTGAGCTGGTGTACAAGGCACTTCCCAACACCTAACTCGCCCGCAGTTAATAATATGGCTCTTGCTAAATGGCAAAGCTTCATGACAAACATCTGAAGCTGACTGGCACAAATCCATCAAATCGATGCATTCAAAAGCCAAAATATCCAGCTCTTTTGTTCATCTGTTTGCGCCACCATGTTAAATTGGTCCTATAATTTTGGCTTCCATTTAAACCACAGTTATGGCAGATGTAAGGCCAGATGGATTCTCAAGACGTGAAGTTGGAAGAAAACTTTATTTTGTAACTTCTACATCTGTTTGCTTCTTTTCATTTTGAAGATTCAGATCAGATACAACAAGAAGGACCACTGAGCATTAAGTCCGGATTAGGTCCTTCTAAGCGTGAGTCTGGACTCGCCTCGGACAACCGGACCAGTGCTTGGACTCAAAGCCTCAAACCCCATAGCTGCCGTGGGAGGGATGCCATCAGAAGGGCAGATGGATGAGCACTGTTGACCTTTAACCTGCGTCACACTTTGAGCCGGCTAATGTTAATTCACATGCTAATGGCTACAAACGCCCCCGCTGACTTAGCACAAGTGCCTCGTCAGAGTGGGCTTTTTTTCTCTGGGTTCTTCGAGGAGTTTGGCTGCAATTGCGTGTTGTTCCCAAATTAACTGGAAGCTTTTGAAAACAAGAGGGTGGTGTGCAAATGAAATGTGAGATGTGTCCAGGCCTTTGTGGAGGTCTGGAGGACTTTTGAGAAGAGATTCTGACAAGAAATGGCAAGCTCAAATAACATACTAGTATTTTCTAGTGTTTTGTTGTTGGACTATTTATGTATGCGTGTTTATAATTAAGCCTTGGAGCATTCTAGAACTGTTTAAAAAAGCTTACATTTTGTCTGTTAATATACACAGCATTGTATACAGTATATCTGTTACTATGGGTATTTAGTTTCACAATCAGACCATATGAGAGAGACCAAAGATTTACCAAAGCTCATGATTATATGTAAGAAAATGCTCCAATGCTCTTAGGTGCTCTTAGGTGTCCCAGATTTACCAAAATTCATGACCATAGGAATGTTCGCCGACCCAACATAAGACATCAAAATATGGGCGTGGCCGCTCACTAGCTGGCAGAACCAAAACTACCTCCCATTGTTTTTTTCCATTGGGGTCTAGTTGACAAAATCCAAAGCTTTCTTCCTGGTGTATGTTTTTTAGGAACACAGTAGAAGCTGTTTGGTTTGTTCTTATTAAACCTGTGAGCAAATGCAATCACACAGCAAGACACAATCATTGTCTTTTTCGTGTTAGTTACGTCAGTTACATTTTAAAATGTTTCACCAACCAAAGTGTCACTTTACGAACATGTGACGACCTGGTGACAACACCGCAAACATCCCTGTATGTGAGAGAGCATAGATTTACCAATGCTCTTGATCATAGATGGGAGAACGCAGATTTATCAAAGCTTATGACCATAGGTAAGAGAACGTGGATTTACTATAACAAATGAGAGAACGTATACAGTATATACTGTGTGTAGTGTAGATTTATCAAAGTTCCTGACCCCAGGTATAAGAGAACAAAAATTTTGAGTTTCTGACATTATGTGAGAGAACATACAGTATTTACCAAAACTCATGAGAGAATGTACATTTACCAAAACTCGTGACCATAGGCGAGAGAACATTGATTTACCAATGCTCTTGATCATAGAACATAAATTTACCATTGCTCTTTACCATAGGCCTCAAAGCTTTTTTACCAAAACTCATGACCATAAGTGAGAGAACGTATATTTACCAGTGCTCTTGTTTATAGACAGGACAATGTAGTTATCAAAGTTCCTGACCGTAGGTAAGAGAACATAAATTTACCAAAGCTTAAGATCATTGGAGAATTAACGTAGATTTACCAAGCAGTAGGGATGTAGGACTTTGTAAATCCACAGCTTTCCTTTCATCCACATCATACTTTAACTCCAGTTTGAAAAATTTAGTTATTTTTATAGGCCTTTTTACACGCGAAAAATGAATAATATTGGACCCCGATCTTCTTTTAAAATTTACTCGAATCCAGTTTTTGTCTCGTGTCCCACCTCTGCTCTCTGCTCTATGTTCCCTGCTGGTGGTCGGCTGCACTTGTGAAGCCTTAATCCTGTCGGGGCCCTCCTCCCTGGTTAAGCGAACAAAGGGCCCCGTCCTGCAGTACAACGGGGCCCCCACACTCCGATCACACCCTGCCGGGACCACCCAGCCACCCCCAAGCCTCCCTCCTTCGCCTTTAGCTGGTATCGGTGACACAGTCGGGCCTTTCTTGTGTCTGAGCGTTGGGTTTGTGTGCGAGGGAAAGCGACATGGATGTTGAGGACTTCTTTCATGTGGAGGTTCACAGGAGCTTAGGCTGATGTGAGGAGCTGAGCGGAGAAGTGCTAAAGTAAATACTTGTCGCTGCCTAAAGGGAAATGGCTTAAGCAGAGGTCGGCAGCACTGGTGGATTTCTGAAGGGTTTAAAGGATGAGGTAATGCTAGATAAGTTGTGACGCTCTATATCACTTACTTGTGACAATAAATACTTTATCCTCTTTAAAATTCTTCGCTGTGTTCAGGGCACTTTTGAGATGTAAAGGTTTCACGTTTGGATCATGGCTGCAGCAATGTGCCTATCAAGTAAAGTATTGTGAGCACTTTAAAAGTTTGCTCTTTGATGAAAATCGGTCTTGATGTCATAGCCTATCCAAATAATGAAGTCAAAATACTTGCAAAGGTATCTCAAACCTTTTTTCTCTCTCTTTATTAGTTCCAGAGCTGCTCAGTCCTTCAAATTTTCTTTTCAGTATAAAGATAATTTTCAAAATCAAGGTCAAGGTTCACAATAAAGATTGTTCGAAGTTCAGCATGGGGTTTTCAGAGTTAGTAATCATTTCCTCTGTGACTTTAAGTCTACAGTCAACGCAGCATCTACAAGAACATTTTGGAAGACAGCAGGTTGCTTTCTGCTGACAGATTTTGTGAAGTTATCAAGATTTGGCTCCAGTCTACACATCCCAAAACACCAAAAGTTGGTTCAATAAGTTCAATGTGTGCTTATGCTGAGCTTGAATGGTCTAAAAACTCACCAAGAGAATCTATGGAGTTTTGTCAAAAAGGAAAAGAGAGATCCCAGAGTGAACCATGCAGACGTTCTCCATCAAAGCAGCAGTGCCATAGGCTGATCTCCTCCAGGCTTCGTTATACTGGTGAAATAAATGATGCAAAATAAGACACTGGCAGAAGGTAAATGACACTGGAACACAGGAATAAAAGCAGTTTGTTTGACATCACCAACATACAGAAAAAAGCAATAAAGCTCAACAATACCTCACAGGAGTTTGAGATGAAGGTAATATGGTGTAGAGCTGTCGTCGACCAAATAAATTCTTGATCGACTAAAATCCTGTCCAATCGACTGACTAATCAACTAAAATACATTGTGGCTAAAGTTTGAAAGCTAAAAAAGTATCTTTAAATTTGACCCAAAAACGACAATTGTTTTGGAGTTCAGGCAAAAAACAACCATTTAGACAGAAAATTAATTAATAATTAATTAATTAATTAATAAAGAAATGCAGCTTAGACTGATTTGGTCCCAAAATCTTCAGTAAATTCACTGCTTTTTATTACTGTCCATTATACACTGGAAAAATCCAAACCTATTCTAGCAAGTAAAGCAAAGGGGTTGAATTAAGTAGCATCTGTAATGATAATTGAGAATATGTTGACTATCTGTTATGGCGATTTGCCAATAGAACACATTCATGCAGTTTTCATTACGAATGCAGAAGCATTTTTGCTGATGTTAAAATAAATGTGTATTTGAAACCGGCTAAAATGCTCCTGCACTTGGAATAAGAACTAAATGAATGTGTTCTATTGGCAAATTGTCATAAAAATGGTCAAAATATTGTGTCAAGTTATATGGGTTTATTTTTGGTAGCAGAGTGTTTTATTTTATTTAACCAATGGCTACATTTTGGTTGTTTTGTAATCCAAGAAGGTACTATTAAATTTAAATTGAAATAGGCAAAGATTTAATCAGGAGTTCTAGAAAAGTAGGTCTTCATGATAAGTGTTTTGATTTGCTGATAAAAATGTCTCTATTAATCTTAGTACCCAAGAGTAAATCCAGTTTTAGTTGTGCTTTGGGGGCTCCCAGTCTCCACCGTGTCCTCTCCACATCTCCATAATCCACAAACAACCATCAGCTTTGTGTTTGCTGATGCCAGGAGACACTTTACACAGCTGCCTCCGCTCACCTCTGCACACGGCACCACGGCTAACCTCTGCACACGGCACTACGAGTCCCCGCGCTGGTACACATCCACCGGGCCAAACGACATACGCTGGAAAAATGTTTGAGACTTATTTGGAAATATTTTCTGGACAAATAACACTAATCTTTACCAGGTGACAAAGAGACTGGCTAAATTGATATAAAATGATCTCTTTTTAACACTCTGGATAGAGGCAAATATAAGATTCTCTGTATTTGTAATAAACCAAATAGTAATAGTGAACTTTCTACATATTTAATAATGTTCATTAATGCCCTCCAGAGTGAACTTTGCCTGTGATCCAGAGGGAAGAGTGGGTCTGGTCACCACTGTCTCTGAACTCCACAACAAATCAGGTAATCAGATAGTTTGTTTGCTTTCATATAAGAGAGAATGCACCCCAGATTGGCTAATTAACCTTATACTGTAAGTGCCAAAGTAGCAATTTTTAAGACTTTATATTTCCTGACATATATTTTATCTAGTGCTGGGGCATTATTCAAAAAATCGAGAGATCGAGTTGAGTTGAATTGAACCGAACCATCAATTATTTGGTTGTGGGTTTTGAATTGAAAGATTGAAAATCAATCTTTTGTCAGTAAAAATGTGTAGTTTCAAAAAAATCTAATAAATGGGACGTATTAAAAGTATTTGTTTTGTTTATGTTCATGAGTGTCATTTATCATTTGTATTAAAATACACTAAATCAAATCGAAAATCGAGTTCGATCAATATGGAAAAAAAAAAAATTGTGATTAGATTTTTTCCCACATCACCCAGCCCTAATTTCAACTGAAAAACTCTGACTAATGGATTAATCTGTCAATCACACCAACTGAAACTTGACAAAGGAACACGGTGGCCAGACCATAGATTTCTGATGCACATCGTCATTTCCAGGCAAGAGATAACTTCCAGAAGTGGACATTTCTCATTTCTTACCATCATTAACATACTTTAATTTAATTAAAAGTATTTAGTCCCATTAATTCAATGAAATTCCCCAAAATTACCTTGGAACTATTCAAAAATGTCCCAAATTTGCTGTCATAAGGATTATTTTCTATCATTGTTCCCTCTTCCTTTTGCTGCCCAACCTCCTTTATCCCCTTCTCCTAAACTCTTGTCTCTTTTCTGTCACTCCTTCTCTCTTCCTCCACTTTCCTCTCCACTCTCTCCCTCTTTCTGTTCTCCCCTCTCCCACCATCTTTGATTCCTTTTCTTCACCTTCTGTCTCTTCTTCAACCATCTTTTTTCTCTCTCTCTTAGTTCTCTCCTTGTCTTTCCATCTTATCTTCTCTCTCTTTCTTCAGTCTCTCACATTGCCTTCTTTTTCTTTTGCTCACCATCTCTCTATCTTGGGCTGTTGTCATAAAAACCGTGTTTGGCTGTGTCTAAAGCAGCTCAGGTGGCCACAGCTCGGACAGTTGTGCCAAGTGGTGAGTCTGAAGGAAGTGACCACCATGTTTGGGTGTTCTGCCTCTGAATCCACAGCTCAGGCACAGATTAGGTCAAAACAGTGGTGGAGAGACAATGAGGCTGTCGACATGATTGAAGTTTAGTTGTTAGTTTGGGACGTGCTAATTTTGGCATATTCAAAAATGTCTCTTTTACCCATGTCTTACACTATAGACTGTAAAAACATGAATTACACTACTTTGTCCCTGTCTGTGTCCAGAACATTTCTATAATGCTTAGGCTTAAAGCAGAGCTCTGTTTATTTGACACAAAAATAAAAATACTTTTTTTAATTGTAGGATCAGTGATTCTTGAGTCTCGGTTGTAACACTGAACCAGCTCTATAATCTTAAATGCTTCCAGTCCAACACCGGGGTTTCTTCTATAATCAGTTTTTATTGTTTTATGGACAGAATTTCTAGGAGCAGTTGTACGTTAAGGGTCAGAGGGTCTAACAATGATGTGTCAGACGAGTGAGGTTCACTGCGGAGTCCAAAGTAGAGTTTAGATCAGGGCAGGCCAAAAAAATCCAGCCCGAGCCCCCGCACCCGATCATTCTGTGTTTGAGCCCGAGCCAGAAGCGAGCTCGCACCACCAATTCACTAAACTATGGTATTTTAATGACAGAAAAAGTAGATTACTGATCTTCATGGATACAGCGTGTCTCTGGAACCAAAAGTGCGTTCTCCACCTCACATCTCTCTCTCTCTCACACTATTTCCTGCTTTTCTCACATGTATACAGTACGGAGCTCAACTTCATGTTTACCTCACTGCTTACAAACACATAGCATACGCACTCTGTTTTTCTCTGTTTCTCTCCCCTTTTCCTTTGTCCGTGTGTATGAAAGACGTGCCTTCCCATCTGTCTCTCTCTCTGATCAGCCTTATCACGCCACTGTTACAAAAGTCTTTAAAACCATCCATGCAAACAAAGCTACTGGTCCAGATAACATGTCTGCTTTTTTCCTAAAAACATTTGCAGATGAGCTCTCACTTGTTTGGCACAAGCTATTTCAGCTCTCCATAGACACCTACACTGTGCCAGTACTGTGGAAAAAATCCACCATAATCCCAGTACCTAAAAAAGTGAGCCCTCAAGTGGACAATGATTACAGGCCAGTGACTTTAACCTCAAATGTCTTTAAATGTTTTGAAAAGCTAATGTTAGAAAAGCTGCGTTCACAGGTGGAGCCACTTCTTGACACATATCAGTTTGCATATGTAAAGAAGCGTAGCACAAATGATGCCATTGCAACACTGATGCATCTTATTCTAAAACACCTTGAACATCCTGCCACCTATGCTAGGCTTCTCTTCATCGATTTTAGTTCTGCTTTTAATTTAATACAGCCACACATCCTCCTTAGTAAGCTGGTACACGCAAAAGCAAATCCATTTCTGATACGGTGGTACTATTCTTTCTGTCAAATAGGCCACAACAGGTTAAGTTTAACTCTGTTTTGTCTAACACAACCATGTGCAGCACTGGTGCGCCGCAGGGTGCAGTTAGTTCTCCATTTCTGTTTACATTTTACACCAATGATTGTGTTAGTTCTGAATCATGTCAGTACATATTGAAATTTTCCGATGATACTGTTTTGCTGAGCTTGTTGACAAAGACATCAAATTTGAAGCTCCATAGGGCTGCTGTAGAGAAGCTTGTGACCTGGTGTGATTCACACAAACTGCAGATCAATACATGTAAGACAGTAGAAATGGTGATTGACCCCAGATCAGCTGGTGACCATGGCCAGGTGACCATTCATGGTCATGAGATAGAGCAGGTGAGCTCCTTTAAATATCTGGGAGTCCACATTGACAGAGATCTGAGCTGGCATACACAGGTGACCTCTGTCTGTAGCAGAATACATCAGTGCCTCCACTTCCTGCGCAGACTCCGACTGTTTGGTGTATGTCGAAACATCATGCTCATTTTCTATAGAGCATCCATTGAGTCAGTTCTCAGATATGGAATCACCAGCTGGTTTGGAAACTTACTTGTCAAATCAAAAAGTCAAATTTTGAATCTGGTTCGAACAGCTGGGAAAATTATGGGCAGTGCTGTCCCTTTGAGCCCCCAGGAACTTTATGAACAGTCCATGAGGAGACAGACCAGGAACATCCTCTTAGACCCCACACATGTGTTGTACCCTGAATATGAGCTATTGAGCTCAGGGAGGAGGTACAGGGTACCACTGTGTCGAAATAACAGATACAAGCATTCATTTGTACCGGTTTCAGTAAAACTGTTAAATCAAAAATGATGTAAGAATGTAAGGAGGATGTATTGCGTCTTGTTTTTTTTTTTTTTTTTTTTTTTTGTATGTTTTTTGTGGCACTGTGTCTTTGGTGTGTGCAGCAGCCCCTTTTTGGTCCAAGAAAAATTTCTCCCTCGGGAGACAAATAAAGAAACCTTGAACCTTGAATTTAGATGGCCACTTCAAACACTCATATTTGGTCACCACAGTGGTTTTGCGATGTGTTCTGGCGCGGCTGTCAAACATAAGTGGAGTGCAAGTGTACAGCGCAGTTCTGCGTCTTAACCCGAACCGAGCCCGACAACTTGGGTCCAGAATCTAAACTCTAGTCCAAAGTCAAAGCTCTCCATTCATTGGTTTATCAGCTTGTCTACCTGTGGTTACAAGCTTTGGGTATACACACAGATAAAGCTCAGGATAGAGCTGCTTTTCCTCCAAAACTGAAGTGGGTCAGGTATCTGTTTTGCATGGCTCTTGGACAAAACTCTCAGGGAAGGTGGTCAAGTCCCAAAAGGAGGAAATCTTGGTGTGTCTGCAAAAGCAAGAAAGAGTCAAGGGTGAGTGAAGTGGATTGTCCCTCCTCAGACTGCTGCGTCTATGATCCCAGAAGATGGATGGTGCACTTTGGGAAGTGGTAATTTACAGATAAAACCTTATAATTCTGAAATGAGCATTCTTTTGAAATTGTAAGGTTTCATCAGCAAAACTTGCCAAAACAAGAACTTATAGAATGACTTGTTATATTCAGGGACATTTTAGTCCCGCAGAACACTCCGCTTCTCCCGAAATACAACACATGCACACAAACACACATAGGGTCATTTCAGGGACATTACTTTAACTTACATTCATTTCCTGGACTGAAATCCTAACTGTAACCTTGGTGACTAAACATAACCTAAATGCTAACCTTAACCTATTATCACCCATATCTGAGCTTCAAATATGTTGTTAATCTAATAAGGAAGAATCTACATCAAGGAGAACTTTTATTCTCATAAAGAAGACAGGTCTCTGTAAGTGATTGTGTATACAGATTTGGTCTCTACAAAGTGATGAATCCTTGTCCACATACACACTCAGTTACAGTTGTGACCTGCTGCTTTTTGTAAATGTGTTTGTCTCTCCACAGTCAGAAGAACAAACCGTGTTTACATTCAATTTCGTTCACAACAGAGAGCCCAGTTATGCAGTCCAAAATGGCACAGAAGTAAATCGTAAAATAATAACTCTTATGTCACATGTCACACAGTCGCTGATTTAAGTTTAAATTTACTTTATGCCAAACAACATACACACTCTGCGTCGCATCAGTTGCCTGCTACCTGTAACTGTTTGATTGTATTGTTCCTGTAAAAAAAATAAATACATCATACCTGCTACATTTGCTAAACTGACACTTTTGAGTTGTACCCTGCTTCCCTCATCAAAAACTTCATTCATAGCTATTGGTTGAATTCGGTTTAGGAAGTGCCTCAAAAACACTATTCTGAAGTTCCACCATTGTAGTAACCGGGCCAGCCAGAGGGATTGTAAATTCACAAATTTGAGATAAACTGGCCTTCCAGCCGCTCGATTGGTTTGGAGTCCGACACAACAGGTTAACGGCCCAATCGCATCGCAGCAGAGTGAGTTAAGGGGGGTGGTTGCTCCCGTGATTGTATGTTTCTGCTGCGTTTGATTCTTATTTAGCAGAAATAGCAGAAAGAGTTTTTTTTTTTTTTTTGAAAGAAGAGCATAGACGTGAGTGAGATAATTGTTCTGTTCCACTTTTCGATTGGTTAAGCACAAATAATGTAGGCTGCAGATCATATCAGCTCGAACGTCCCACCTTTTACCAAACGCTTTCAACAAGTAAAGTTCCAGATGGATACAGTGGAAGAACTGGTGTGAGTCAAGTTATCATTGGCAGTAGGTTAAAAACTAGATAAGTAAATAGTACATGTGTATAATGTTGCCTGCTCCTGAAGCCTTTCTCCTTCACCCTCAGTAAACATGAAGTTTTCGAGCTGGTGCCTGGGGCGGTGCCTGTTGCCGTGGACACCTGCTGCACATTCCTAGCGCGCTCACATTTGCGTGGCTGTCAAGAATGAGAATTAAGTGTCTCCTCAGAACCCCAACACCAAACTGCATTTCGTACTCAAGAAGATTTAAACCAGTGGGGCCCAAAGTGAGGTTCGCAGGCCAGTTTAGTTCACAAAAAGATGCTCAAATTTGCGAAGACAATCTTTTTGATAAAACTTTGTGTTGAAAGGAAAACAAACTGCAAAATCTGGCCCATCAATATATGATCCTTGTTTAAATCAGTCGACTTGGGTACAACTGATTTAAGCAAAAAAAAAAAAAAAAAGTATTAAAGCTATACCATCTCTCATTTCTCCCCTTTCTCTGTCTTTTCGCCCTCACTGTAGTCCCTCCTGTAAGAGTTTGTATTCATTTCAACTGTCTTTTGGAGGATGTACAATTATTAAGACATTATTTTAAGAAAACAACGCCTCTAAACTAATTTATATTGGTTATGCTGGAAAAAGTGTATGATCAAGATTTTTTTTAGTCCTGAATTACACAGACCATGCTTAATAATAATATGAAAGTCTCCAATTGCTTTCTTTCATGACTAGAACATTTATTTAAGATTGTGTTTTTTGTGTTAGAGTCCACCAGCCCACACGCACTCACAACCATTCCTCCATCACCAGCTGGTAACTGCCATGTAAATACTCATCTGGGAGTGTTAGGCCCGTGGGCACAATGGAAATGACCAGCTCTAAATCAGCCACAGCAGAAAGGGCCGTGCACCTCATGAAATGGAAATGTGAAGGATAAAAAAAAGAGACTTACTTTGCATTCGGCCGCTGCCTGATGTGTGTCACTGCTGCTTCTGCTGCTAAGCTATAAATACCACATTACAATGAGCTAAAGTGCTAGCAGTTGAGAAGAAAAGACTTGCTCAAGGTCCACGTGGAAGCAGTTAGCAGCTTGAACAGAAACACAGACATGTTTAGCTCACTTTAGTCCCTTTGGCTTTCACTAAGTATAGGTTTACTTTGTTGTTGGTCCAAGCTTCTGAAGGACAAGGTGAGTGTGTCAAGTCCCATCCTGAGTGTTACCATGGAGATCCAGTCAATAAAATAGGGTTTATCCAGTCAGCCAGATAGGTTCTGTTCACATCACAACATTCTACAAACATAGGTAAAGAATTTTGCTTTCATTTATTTATTTTTTGTTACTTGTGTTGTTTTACTATATAATTACATCCATCCATTATATACAATAATTAATATTGTAAATGTTTTTATGATATCCACAAATTGAATATCGAGTATATTGTGCATAGAAAACACCAAAAAAGAAAAAAATATATATTTTGCAGTTTTGTGACTGTTATCACATTTGTCTGGCAAAGGTCACATGGAGAAACATTACATACTGTAGGTCAATAATATTTATTAGAGATAAGAATCAAGCAGCTAAAATCTGTTGTAATACATAAAGGGTTATCAAAGTCTATTAAGTGAACGCAACCTTGACATCCACCAAAAAGTTTCAACACACGTTTTATCCCATTTCGGTTGGATTAATAAAATATTGTCTGAACATCGTCATCGAAATAAGCTAAAAATAATATCGACATCTTCACTTTTGTCAATATCACACAGCCCCAGTCACCATGTTGTTGCAGTTCTAGCCGAAGGCAAAAACCCACGCATTAAAGTTGGACGTTTTATCGTGGTTAAGATGCTGTTTAGTTTTGAACTGTCCCGTGCAGGTGCAGTTTCAAGTAGTTAGTTTCAAAACTAAGTCAATGATAAAATAATTACCAGTAAATGTGTTGCCTCTCAAGCACTAATGTGGGGTAAACACATTAGCATATTTAGCATTAGCTTCAAGACATGAATGAACCACTAAAATCCAGATTCTTTCACACAAGCTCAGACAAAATGCTTCTATCCACCAGAAGTAATTCACCAAAACCTGTGTCAGATCCCTGCACAGAATAAATCACTATAAATCTGACATTTTTATCTACTTTTGTGTTTAAAATCTCTCTCCAAAAACATGCTAATTTATGCTGGTTTAAACGGAGAAACGTCTTCTTCTGCCTCTGGCTAAGCTTCGCCCACCAGAATTTGACGCAAAGTTTACAAACATGCAAGGGCTCTAGTGCAGGCTAACGCTAACTGTTCTAGTGGTACCAGCGTTTAGTATTCTGTTTACTGCAAGGCTCCACATATTGACTGATGATCACACTTTCTCTTGTTTTCTTGGAGTCAGTGCAGAAGGTGTGGACATACTCTTTGTAAATCAATCTCCCTTGCACTTTTATGTCTTCACTAAGACTGTGCGGCTCGAGTTTTACTATCTGTCAGAACACATGTCAAACTAAAACGCCGCCTATAGTTTAGAATGCTCCGGTTTCACTTTGAAGAACAGGATACGTCTCACAGGACGCTCAGATGCCCTGATAAGCTGCTCTGAATCAGATGAAAATGCAATCATTTGTGATGTGTACACCTGCGCGCACAAAACAAAACAGGAGTCCGCAACTTAAGAAAACATGCGGTGAGCAATATAATCATGATATGCAAAAATATGCAAAAACAGAATATGGAGTACATCGTTAATAAAAAGGAAAGAAAAAGGCTGGTTTAAAAATAAATTAAGACAGTGATATTTTAGTCAATTGGCCAATATTTGATTTCTTAGTTGACCAAATGTTTTATTAGTTTGAAATCACATTGCAAACTTATTCAGATTTTTTTTACATGAAAATCTCATTTAGCTGTTTTTATTTTTTGTTTTTCTTTATGAGTAATCAGTTACCATGCAAACATCTGAACTTGTGTCTTGTGAATGCAGCTAGAGCAGCAGCATATCAAATTTTAGATAAAATTGTGAATGTTTGTTTCAAGATATTAAAAAATTAGTATCGAGTGTATAGTAAAAAAAAACAACAACTGCCATTTATATACATTTCATATTGGCTTAACAATAGGTTGCATTCATTCACTTGACATCTCAACATTTTTCAGATCAATATTTAATGTACAGGCTTAGCAGCTAAAATGTGTTGCCGTCATCGTCAACGCCATTACTGTAGTAGTAGTAGTAGCATTAGTAGTAGTAGTACGAAAACTGAATGGGTCCAGTCATAGAAATCATCAGATTGAAAATGTGTGAAAAGACTTCTTATAGATTTCATGGCAGGGAAGCCAACCAGAATACAGTTTGTGAGTCAGAGGGCGTGTGCCGCAATGCAAAGCACTTTTATTGGTTACCGGCTAGTAGGGATGGGACGAGACAACGAGCCACGAGATTGGGTCCACGAGATCGAGACCAGACAAGATTTTTAAATAATTTGCATTAAATGTTTCAATTTAGAATTTAAACAAGGCAAATTACAAAATTTGATTTGTATTATTTATTATTGTCAGTTAATATTCTTGTAGTTTAGCTTTACCTTTCATTATGTGTATCACATTGGATTTGTATTATTTGAACGATATGAGTTTTGACTGAAATTGATCCACTCCCCTGTATATCTCAGACTCCGCCCCCTTTCTCCTGCTTCACAGCGCTGCCGCTGCTGACAGGGACCAGACACACACAGATGAGGAGACTTTCATACATTTTACAGTTATTGATGATATAGGCCAAAATATCTCTTTGTGGATCTATTTTAAACTATGTTTAAGTGTGAAAAACACTGCGCATTTGACGACACAGTTGACGATTATATATTTTTCGCGCTTTTTTTTACACTTTTACAATGTTTAGGAATAATTATCTCTGTCAATATTGGTCCTATCTTTACGAAGTAAAAACTGACACAGAGTTTAGACAATTTTCTGTCAGAATAAGTCCGCTACAAGTCCGTGTGTGGAGGAGAATATTTACTACAGCTGCTCAAAGATACAAAACTTAATTTCATGACCATGGAAAAATCTCACGAGACAGTTCAGTACGTGTGTGCACAGTATCGTGACAGTTTGATCTCGCGAGATCTCGCGGCACGAGATCTCGTCCCATCCCTACCAGCTAGCATGAACAGCCAATTAGAAGTGAGTGATTGCAAAATGAGAGCCTACATCTGCAGGCCTGTCACATCCACTGACTGCTTAGCTGTGAAAAGTGCTTCAAAACACATAATTGTAAACATGAGTCTCATTTTGTCTGTCTATCTCTCTTTCTTTCTCTGTGTTTATCTGATAATATTAATGTTAGCTAAATAAAATTAAGATATAGTTGAATTTTAAGCACTTGTTATAAAGCATCAAGTCTGCTTTCAGAAAAACAACTTCCCTCCTCAACATATCCTACTCCCATTAGGGATGGGCGATAAGACGATTATATCGTCTATCGTGAAAGTAAAACATTTTGACGATAGCACTTCACTATCGTCTGTAATCGTCTGTATCCTCCTAGAACGTGCAAAGTTTTTAATCAGTGCTGCAGCAAACAATCTCACTCTGTTATATGCATATTCTCAATCATTTGACAAATATTCAACCACTATTTTGTTTTCATAGTAGCTTTTTTAAAATAATTGACAAGTCCACAAAAGCAGAAAAAACTTGGCATCGCAGTTTTAAAAGTTACGCAGCGTCCCTGAACGCATCCTCACGCCACCAACACGTGCATATGAAAACAGAGCAGGCTCAGACAGCGCGCTCTAATAAAGAGATGAAGAGGACTTTTTTTAACACCGTGGACCTGAACGGAGGACCTGGACGGAGGACCCGGACAGAGCAGGAGGTGTGGAGCGGTGTTTGTGAGCCTCGTGGAGCTGGAATCAGGACTTGGACAAAGTTGTGCGTCGTCATGAAGCGTCTGCGATAACAACTTTGGATGTAGGCTACCGTTTCTGTTTGGATGTTTACTTTTCTTCGTGTCCGCGATGGACAGAAGAGGATTCACTTGAACTGGACAGAGGTGAGCGAACTAACTTTATAAACTGTCGGAGAAGATCGTGCCTTCTTTGTGCTGATCCCATCACGCGTCGAGACGAGTCCGTGCGTAATAGCTACTTATGGTTACAGCTACTCTCTCTCATCTATTTGGTACAACTTTAGTGACAAAGAAGAGGCAGAAATCACTTGTTACCGTAGATGCGCAAAAATTTAGCTTTATAAGGTGTTTGGCTCTCAGTGTTTGTCCTACATATCAGCCGTTTGAACTTATAATGGTGTTGGCTATGTTTTAAATGTGAACTTAAAACAGCGGAGAGCCTTATCAATATCAGTTCAAATCGTGTTTGTATGTGTCAGTGGGTTTAATCCTGTTGTGGTCTGAACTTTATGGTTAGCTTGCTTGTGTGCTTGGATGTCTAGACTATATGTGCTTTTGTTCGTGTGGTTGTGACGCACGCAGACATGGTGCCGCGTGCGTCTCAAGAAAGTATTTTTCTAAATGTGTATTTGTGCAATATAGTCGATATTATAAATCTCTACGACTTTTACCGTCACAAGTTTACACATTTACCCTGCGTTGTGTATCTTAAAATTGTCAATAAAGCGAAAAGAGGTAGCGTGGCGCAGAGGCGCGGAGGAGTGAGGCTTTGACAAAGTACTAAGGTTTTTTACATTAAAATTCACAAACCAAGCAATGTTCTATAGCGAAAGAGCATTATTGTATCTATAATACACACCGTGTCTGTGCGTGTGTGAGAAATTACAAGAAAAATCTTGACTAAAGCTCAATTTTGAGCCCTTTTTGCCTTAATTAGTGGGCAGACGATAATATCGTCTATCACGATACTATATTAAGACGATATGACGATAGTGAAAAATGGATATCGCCCAGCTCTAACTCCCATCCCCTTTCCCTCTTTCCAACCATTCCTTATGCGCGCCAGTTCCCGGGATGAGCTCACATCTGTCTCTCCGCTGTGTATTTACACGCCGCGAGCCTCACTAGTGTCCCTGGCGGCTAATTTCAAACGTCTTACGAGTCCCCAGGCGTCCCAGCTCCGGGCCCCGCTCCGCACATGCACCAGGACACTCAATCACTCCGACCGCGCGCATAAATCCGTCCGCGCAGGCACATTCCCGACGCTCCCGGCCCCAAATGAGATGTTCCCGGAGCGAGGCCGTGCTAACAGAAGCTAAACATGTGACACACGCCAGGCTAATTGGTGAGGCCAGCGTTTTATGAGCGCTAACATAACAAATAAATCTGCTGGGCACAGATAAATTCAGGCTAAATCGGTGGCTGCAGAGGGAGAAGGAAACAGGACGTGTGATTACAAGGATAAGCTTGTAATTGCAACATATACAAAGTGTCATTATATTTTGATAAATGCCGGCTAATGCATCTTGTATTGTTAACATATTGCATTTACTCAGTAGAAAGCAATGACGCTTTAGTAGACTTTTAGGCAATCATTCCTGTGCTGTGTGCAAACTGAACATGAACAGTGTCCTTTTATTGTGGCCAGCCATAATGCACACAGCCTGTCTAATAATCATTCTGAAATCAGAAAGTTGAAAGCATTCTTTACAGAATGGAAGAGAGTTTGAAAACTTTGAAACTTGTTCGAAGTTCATGTGCTAAAATACACGCGCAGGCAGCCACTGTCCTACACATACTATTGTCGAATAAGACAAATAAATAATAATACAATGGACCCACGCCACATGAAGAAACAAAGCATGAAATTATGCAAGGCCTAACAGAATGTGCATTATTAGATTGAGTTAACAACTGATGGGTGGACATAACTAAATAGTATGCTGTAGTGATGCGCGGGTCAGCTTTTTTTGTGACCCGCCCCGCCCGACCCGATTTAAAATTCAGCCCGACCCAACCCGGCCCAAAAAATGTACTTAAATTTCAGGACCCGACCCACCCGAACCCGCACACATTAAAACTGCATTAAACGTTGTTTTTTTGCGAGCTGCGGCCTCCGCGGGGTATGTTTGTCTGAAATGAGCACATACACTTTTATCTGTACAGAGTAGCTCCTCTTCTCGTCATACACGATCTTTGTGAGAGGCTGGGTTGTTTACAGTTCAGCAGCGGGACTTATTTTTGGAGAGAAAGTTGTTTTCGTAGCGCTCAAAACGGTAAGATTATGTCAGCAGCAGGAAGCGGCATCTACGGACTTCAGCGGCTGTTTACTGAGCATGTTTTTGACCGCGGATCGCAGAACGCAAATGCAAACTGGATTTACTCGTGGATTTAGACAATGCGTCGGGATTTTACGCGGAAAGAAACAGAACAGCTGATTTTTACCGTGGATCTGCAAAGCCCTGTGATGTGGATACGAACAATTGGATTAATCTCCGTCAGACAGATATTAAGCTTCACCTGGACACTGGACCCCGTCAGACATTCACGGTGAGTAAAAAGCTTGTTTGAGAGGGTTATTTAAACGTCAACATGCTCTGAAGTCTGGACGTTTCTCCAAGTGAGGATTTGACTCTTTCCCTTTAGTTTACAATGATGAAGTTCGGGCTGGAGCATTGTGTAGTTATGTGTTTATGACTGAGTCGATAACCTCCCTTACCAAAAAGTAGTATATATAAGTGTACTTCAAGTATACTTATTCTAAACTAATAATTTTACAGTATACTTTTAGTTTACTAAAAGTATACTGTAAATGTAAGTGCACTTAATAAAGTACATTCTAAGTATTCAGAAAAAAGACCAATGAAAATATACAGAATATAAAGTAAACTCTTAGTGTACTTGAGTATACTTTTTTATACTTTATGTCATTTGATGAGAGTTCTCATTATATTGATGTAGCAAACATCACTGTGTGTATTGATAGCCTATATAATTTTTTATAGGATTGTTTTATTTCATTTGACTTCTTTTCTTATATGTTATATAATGTGAATATATTCACATATAAGCTATCCTATCAAAGATGGAAAGCTCGTACACTTGGGATGCACATTTTCAAAAATGTCTTTACCTGTTAGTTGGAGCTCTTCACAGGCAATATTCGGTTAACCGAACACGTTAACGTTGTACTTTTTTTATTGCTGTTATTTTCACTGGAAGTGTTATAATATGACACTGCAGTGCTTATATTATTTTTATGTACAAAAATATATTAGACTATTGAAAAAAACAGTTTTAGCTTAGTCCCTGACATGCATGTCTTTGCTGTTACTCTGATGAAAATCCTTAAATACGTATAGCTTTTGGTTGTTCTGTTTCAAACAGATCTAATGGGAGAACAACAGAGGATGAGTAAAGTACATCATTAAAATAAACTAATGTTCACCATTGTAGTTTCTTATAGACTTTGTGGTCAAGCATAACTCGCCTCCCCTGTTACGTCTGTCATAGCCAAAACTTTATTTGTTTGAACGTTTTAGAAAATTCTCGGGCATAGCATATTAAAAACAAAGCTTTTCTTTTTTTATACTGTGTTCTCCCATGCTTTATGATTTTTCAAATTACCATTAATTTGTAAAAACATAGCATAAGAAATTCTATTTACAATAAATAGGCTATAAAAAAGCTTTTTTTTTTTTTAATTTTGATAATTTAGGAAGTGTCTGTAGGTATAACAAAAAAAAATAAATAAAAATGTATATATAATTCTAATATTATTTTAACAAGACAAACAAAGCAAATATATATATATATATATATATATATATATATATATATATATATATATATATATATATATATATATATACATACATACACACACACAGTATATATATAAAATTGTTTATTTTTTATTATCATTATTTTTTACTACTACATTTATGTCTATCTAAAGAGCATCTATCAGGCTTGTGAGTGCGGTGCGTGAAATTTGTGACGTTTGCACGTAATCTTCCCGCCTTTCGGCTAGCGTTGCCATAGCAACGTAGCAACCGAGGAGAACGTTTAATTTTTCTGCACAGAAGACTGGCGGTCGGTGCGTAGCTGAATTAAGGGTAAGTTGTTCCAGCAATGTCACGAAATTTACTGTAAATTAACTTACAAAGTGATTTTTATAGCTGTGTTGGCCAAAAATTACGTTATTTTGTAATGTAATCAGCCTGACTACTAATGTAGCGTTACCGTTAGTTGGAACGGTTGAGACAAACGGCGGTCCAAGGTGCTAGCTAACGTTAAGTGGAAAACTACAGTTAACAGTTTTTGGTTTTTTTTTCGGGACTTCCTCATAGCCTTAAAATGCCGCAAGCCGCTTAGACGCAGTACGCGCTCGTCTCATCGGTCTCATCACGTCTCGTCTGCTAGCGTTAAATCAGAACCTGGGTTTTTGTCAGTGGGTTTGACGCGGTCCCGGCTCGAGCTCAGACCGGGGCGCCTAACGAACTTCATATCCCACAATGCCATGCGCCTTTACCACTCTGGACTTCCTGTTGCCCGCTAATGTAAATAAACTAGCTTTTTTTATTTGTCTTTGTGTCGTGTAGTAATGGCGAACACAACGAGAAGACCGACCGAGCACACATACGGTCTAAAAATACAGCAGAGCCCTGGAGAACGGCTCTCCTCGGCGGCCGCACGGCGAGTAGACGTGCTGAAGCCGCGGAGAGGAGGAGACCCGGAGCAGAGGCGGTGTGCGGCCCGCGGGAGCAGAAGCGAGAACAGGCAGCCTGCCTGAGGCAGGGTGGCTTCGGAGAAAACACAGGTATTTAACTCGAGCAAATAACGATTATTTGTAGCTTTGAGTCATTGCTTTTGTTTTACATTAATGGATTCTCCGCAGTCAAATCTAACAAAAACGATGTCTTTAAAACCACCAGGAACTTATTCACCACTAGCTGATTGATATGCTTTTACTAATGGTCTGGAGATCGGAAAGCAAGACTAAACCAGGACTAAAACAAGACTAAGCAGTGCTAAAGCAAGACTAAACCAGGACTAAAACAAGACTAAGCAGTGCTAAAGCAGGACTAAACCAGGACTGAAACAAGACTAAGCAGTGCTAAAGCAGGACTAAACCAGGACTGAAGACTAAGCCAGGGCTAAAGCAGGACTAAAACAGGACTGAAACAAGACTAAGCCAGGGCTAAAGCAGGACTAAAACAAGACTGAAACAAGTCTAAGCCAGTGATAAACAGGTCAAAAATAGTTAGCTACTTGCTGTGTGTGTGTTCAGTGTACTGCTTAATTTTTGATGACGTGTTTGTTTGCTCCATCCATTGGAAGGTTTATTATTTATTCATAAATTGACTATTTTAGCATGTGTAATTACTTAAAGCAGCCTATGTACATTTAAATCATATACATTTGTATTTTTTTTTTGTGTGATTTCAGATCAGATCACAATACAGTATCTCCAGCATTCCTTAGTGTGTGGATTTTCTCAACATTGCAGGCCACAAGAACAAGTAGGTATATGTATAGGCAGCAAAACATTCTGTTTAAGTGCATAAGCACACCATGTATATTCAGAGTTGGGTAATACAGTTACAGTTACTCAAGTCTTGTGTAACTAAGGCTGTTTTGGGTATTTATTAATTTTAAATCTCCATTGGTTTAACAACAGAGCATTCTATTGATATGTGATGTCATAATCCCGTCTTATACTTAGTAGTAACAATACTTTTGCTTGAGTAAAGTTTTGGTTATAAATACATGTAAGCAATATGAAATGATTTGATTGAATATTTTATTTTCTTTAATTTGTGTTTATCTTTTTATCTTTTACAAATGTAATCTTTATATGTATTTTAATTCTATAATATGGAAGTAACCTTAGGTTTGACTACTCTACCCACCTTTCTTTATACTATTGTAAAGCTGCTTTCTCTGTATTTATTGTCAGTATTTTGACTAACTTCTTTATTTTTTTACCCACAGAAGAATCTCCAGCTGACTGACAGTCCACAGTCCTTTTTAAGAAGTGAAGTTTTAGACCTGATGACATCGGATATCATTTGTCACAAGTAAGGGACTGCTAACCCTGTATATCTATTTACACTGCAGTTTATTATAATGCGCATATTGTTGTTAGAAGACGATGATGGCACTAGCTGCCTACAGTTAAGTACTTCCCAAATGATTTAAAGACAACTGGACTAAGCATTGCAGTACTAACTGATCGCTTGTTTAGCTTTTTCTTCAAAACCACATTAAGTATGAACAAGAGGTAACACACAAACAACACGCAATTAAAACGTGTCTTCTAACCACAATGCAGGCTATAGGAAAGCACTTTTTTTTGCTGTTGCCTGAGAGTAGTTACTTCTGAAACACTGACAGAGATCTCTTATCCATCAGCAGAATCTTCATGAGACTGAAGTGTCCACAGCCTTGAGTTCCAGACTGAGATGAGCCACCTCAACACAAGCTTCTGTCCCAAAGCTTAACATGTAAGTGAAATAATATACTGTTGTTCTACACTTTGGGCCTAATTTTTTGCAAAATTGCAAGTATAAACGGATTAAATCAATGTGCTATACGTAAGCTATTGCACATGTTTATTATGTAACATTTCTCATAAAGTGATATGCATTATACCAAATTTAGCAATTTGTGCGAGTGTGTGTGAGGCGCGTCTTTATTTTTCCCAACACAGTTATGCCGCTTCCGGGTTAGCATACCTTTCCCAAATCCCTAAACTTAACCAAATTAACTTAACCTAACCCTAACCCTAACCCTAACCCTAACCATAACCAAATCCCTTAGGTAAATATCTTAAACTATAAACTTTTGCTAGCATAGCCACCAATGCAAAGTGATGGTGTCTGGCATAACTGGGTTGGAAAAAAAAATCAGGCGTGTGAGGCTTTTGCTCCTCAGTTAGCTTGATCTAATTTGCACATGAGCAAAAGCTTAATAACTGTGCACTTTCTACCTATTTCTGTGCACTATCCAACTAATAAGCTGCCTTATAGTGCACAGAAATAGGTAGAAAGTGCACAGATATAAATTATATCTATTCTTTTTATATCACAGACAAGGAATTACGAGTTGCCCGGATTCTGCAGCAACAGAGAGACGACTGACCTGCCTGCTGTTGCTGTGGTTCAGGTATGATATTTCCAATTATTTTGAGAGGAACTTGTCTAGACTAAGAAAACGTGTTAATTCCAGAGATTTGTCTGAATGAGAGGTTTTTCAAATAATATAGTAACTCTTTAGTATTTGGTAACCTCCTTACCTTACTTCTTGTTAACTTCACTAATCAATTCAAACGAGCCTGAGCCACTGCCATTGTTGATGTCTTGCAAAAATGTATCTACTTAATCCTCTTTCATCCAGGGTTACTACAACATGTTTTTTCAAGTGTCAATTTTAATTCAATTAAATTTTAATATGCTGTATGTCAAATTACACATTGCAGTGCACTTGAAAGTGTTAATGTACAAAGTTATGTTGTAGTCTGAACTCACATCACACACTTTGATTTTAACAAGTCTTCTTTTCTCCCTGTATTTTTCAGTCTGGTGAGCTCTGTCCCGACCTGCCATAGTTTCAGGAGATCTGTACAGGAAGACCAGCTCTACCATCAGTGTGCCACTTTCAATCTCGGACTATGTGGATCTGTGCCATGTACAGAATGGGACACAAAAAATTTTAAGAACTTTGACCTGAATGGACTTTTCTACAGCCATGTGAAGATGAACTATATTAATACATTCTTCATCTGATTTATGGACAATCTATCTTGGTAACACTTTGTATTAATTTTGGCCTAAGTGAAATAAATGTAATATAAAAATGTGAACCTAATTTTGATTTTTAAAAATATGTCACTCTAAAGGTACAAGGGCTTGTTGACCAGTTTCTCACAGATTCATGCAGAGTACACTTTATGCTACAAGTATACTGTTATAAACTTGAAAAGTAGTTTACTTGTAGTAAACTGAAAGCATACTTATTCAAGAATTTATTTGTCTATTAGAAGTATACTGTAATGTACACTTTAAGTGCACTTTCAGTGTACTTTCATAAACTTGAAAAACTAAGCAAAAAGTACACTTTAAGTATACTTTGAGTATACTTTTATAAACTAAAAAATGGGCCAATTTAGTATAAAGTAGTATACTTTTAGTAAACTGTATACTTCAGTGCACTGAAGTATACTTATTAAAAGTACACTTCAGTGCACTGAAGTATACTTATTTTTATATACTACAAGTATACTACTTTTTGGTAAGGGCTGGCTGCCCCGTCTCCACAGAACGACGTTCTACTTGTAGTTGAACTCTTGTCCGTCTTTCTTTCTGTTTTATAGCCAGTTGTAACCTAAATAAAGTAAGCTCAGAACGCATAAGTTGTGTCTTATGTTAAACAGAATTAACGTGTTTGACATGAGGCTTATTGGACTGACGTTCACGTCACTTGAAGCCAAAGCATGATACGAGCGTTTGAACATGGGTTTAGACCCGACCCACCCGAACCCGACCCACTTCTTTTAATTGTGCTATCCGACCCGCCCGAACCCGCGGGCTGACCGCGGGTCCCGCGGGTTACGGGTCGACCCGCGCATCACTAGTATGCTGCAATCATTTAGTCCATTAATCGGTCGATGGAGTCTTAATCGACCAATGTTTTTGAAAAACATAACATATAAACATGCTTCCTATCCATTTTCTTTATAAATGATCGTTTATGAAAGAGTTTTTGTCAATACCCATGAGCTAGCTCCCCTCGTGGGTACTCCCGGTAGCTATTGTATTTAGTCCTTAGTAGGCTATACTCAGGGACGGCTGGTATCAATGGGCTAGGTGGGCTAAGCCCCTCCTGTCATTTCAGGAAAGAAAATGTGGTTATAACTAAAATACTTTTTTATAAAAATATCACCTTTAAACGTATGAGTTATTATAGTTTCAGAAATGAATTATGTCAGTTTTGCTGGAAAAAAATCCTTAAAAAAACAAAAGCAGGGCTAATTTTCTCCAGCCCGCAGCAGCTCAGCACAGACTGCAGGAGTCTATGGAGGATGATTGACAGGTGCATGGCCCGCCCCTGTTCTGTTGCGCACGGTAAAGTTCAGCAGCAGGGCTAATTCAAATTAGCCCAAAACACATCATTGGTTCTTAAAAGAGATTGACAGTTAGTTTGACCAATCACAAGCAGCAGTGGGTGGGCCTAAGATTCTCATTGGATCAGAATCGTCATGTGCTGTGCAGCGGCTTTCCAGTGCATGAACGCGGAGAATACAACAGACAAGCCGATTTTAGGAATATATTTTCTTTTTTGGCGAGTTTTTGTAATGGAAGTAAAAACTAACGGCAGCAGAAGAAAAGCTATGAGAGTTTGGAGTTTACAGAGCCATGAAAAGACCTGAGTTAAGCGAGCTTGGTGAATGCCGAAGACAACTTTCTCTTCTCATGTGAGTGCAGCTATTTTAATATATTTTGCTGGTTTCAAGTGTGTATAAGTGCAGTTGTGTGGCATCCACGTATTTGTAATGTCCAAATAACAGCGTGACTTTGGTAAATATGTCGTTTGGCTCGTGTCTGCACAAAGATAACGTTACTTGCCCTGTGGTGTTGGTGTTGTTGTGGTGGTGGTGGACACATCTGACACACACGTGTCTTTGTGTTGATGCTTTTGAGCCGCTTGGATTAAAAAAGTCTTTCTCTAATGCTGATTACTGGCTGTATTTCTTCATTTGTAGAATAAATAAGATGATAACTTATTTACTGTAAGTGTTTGTCTGGTGAGTTAGTGCTGCAGTTATGTAGCCCCTCCGGTCAAAGTTGTCACCAGCCGCCACTGGCTATACTTGAAATATGTATATTGTAGCATAGTTTACAGCACTTTACGAGACAAACTTTGCACTTGCTCTGTATGCTAACATATTGCACTTTGTAACTGATTTGAACTTGTTCTGTATGCTGCCAATGAATTGCACTTTTTGTTTAAAATGTATTTTGTATTGTATTATATGGTGCTATATTGTAACCTTTAATGGAACTTTTACTGAAAACAACAGCATTTTGTTGTACATTTTATTGAAGTCTTTTATTTCATGTTTTCATATTGCATGTAAACTGTTATTTGTGAAAGACTACAGATGGAAAGTAGCTCTGTGCTAACTCTGGTGCAGCCATCTTTTTAAAGCAACTGCACATTGTCCTTTAAATAAAGTAAACTAAACTAAACTGTCCAACTTGCAAATGTTGTCCATGTCTCTGTTTCTAGCTTTTGTAATGACTAGTGATGGATTTGCACTCTAAAATATTTTTACAAGACACACCTAGCAACATTTCAAGGCACACTTTTCCCCAGCACAATGGTTGAAAATCAGGGCTATAAGACTTTATAAACATTTCACATATTTTCCAACTAAATACATAGTCAAAGTATTGATCACATTTTTAAGAAACGCAGTATGTCTATGGCAAAGAAATTACGCAACTTTAAAACCAACTCTGTGTGGCAAAAAATCAAACTACTATTTCCTTCTCACTCTTTTTTAAAATTCCAGTATTTGACATGATTTGCTGTGGATGTTTAACCTTTATTACCGGCAGTGTGTCCGGCCTGTTTCCATCCTGTGTGTGCGTCCCTGTGCATCCCGTGTGTGCGCCGTGTATCCTGGCCGCGTTTCCGCGTGTCCAGCCCGTGTGCGTGCCTGTCCTGTCTCTCTCCTGGTTAGTGTGTCTGACTTCCACAGCCCCCCACAGCGCAGCCTGGCTCACAGCTGAATAATGCACCAGGCCGCGGGCTTCTCCTCTGCCTCTTCAGGGCTGGTCCACCTCCATGTGCCCCAGTCTGAACGGAGACCTGCTCCAAAGAAACAGAAACCAGCCATGGGTTAGTCTTTTGGAAATCAATTGGTTTTGTTTTTATGGTGAGATTGAATTATTTTGAATCTGCTTCACCCACAAAATATCACTGTTCTTTATGATTTAAGATCTAAATCTAGATGATCATGTCCTGTACAGATGGACAAGAGACATTTATTAACAACATTGTATTTTAATATTTCACAAATTATCAATATGATGAAGTTTTGATCAAAAGTAATTGCACTGACTGGTGAAGTATTTATGCTTTTATTAGCCCAAGAGTAGATGATTGTAATGCTCTTTAGTTTGTTCTTCAGCTCATGTAGGCTACAACAAGCCCAAACCTCACCTGCTCTTTTTCATTTTCACTGACTTCTAGTTTCTAGAATTAAACTGAACTTTTAAATATCTGAAACTTAAGGTCATCAAAACAGTTTTTGTTGTAAGTTTCCAGAGGCAACCATTGAGGTGATGGGGTTTTCTCTGTGGCTAGTATAGGCTTTGGTACAAACTGCCCCAGGATATCCACACCATCGCTGATTTTGGTCTTTTTAAATCCAGACTCAAAATACTTTTTATTCAGGATAGTTCTTTATACTGTGATGTGACATTTGGTTTATGTTATGTTATTATTTAATGCTGAATTTTGATGTGTTTTGTATTTTTAATTGAGTTGACCTCTGGTATTGCAAAAAGCTAGCCTAAATAAACGTTAATTGATTGATTGATTGTAGAAACCCTACAGTTTATAACTGAGGTGGAGTTTAAAATAATTATAAAGTACATCTGTGGAGCTGTTTTATGGTTCTTATCTGTCTAATTAGGATCTAGTCACATGATGATAACAAGTCAATAAACCAGAGAGGCATTTTGTTCACATTAGCCTCAGAAAGAGTGTTGATTGCCCAAATAAAAAAAAATGAACTTGAGACTTTCTCTCACTTATGGTCATGGGCATTGTATCACCTATGGTAAATACATTCCAACTCTAGCTGTGATGGAGCGCCTCTCACTTTCTTGTCCAAACTGGCGCGCTTTCTCTGTGCCCAGAAGAGTGCCGCGCATGTCGCGCGCGCGCAGAACACTAATGTCAAGCTTGACTCCAACCGAACCGTCTCTCACTGGCCCGCACTTGTGCCCCGCGGCCCGTCTCCCCTACACAGTGTCTAGTGATGGGCAAAATGAAGCAAGACTTCGAAGCCTGTGCAGAGCAAAAGTGGGCATGTCCAATGAAGTCTTGAAATGAACCGTGGTTCAGCAGCATGTGACTGAAGCTTCAGTTTGGGAAAAATTAATAAAATCATGGACAAAAACGACTCTGTGAACACAAAATACTTTATAAATATCCTTATTACTATAAATAATGACAAAAGTACAAAACATGAAAAAAGATAATTGGAATAAATGTTCTATTCTTTGTGATACATTGGTCTCTCCAGGTGAGGGCAGTATATTTGAAGCTTCACTTTGTTGAAGCTTTGGGCGGAGTTAGGCTGTGAAGCCCCATTGGTTCACGAGACTTCACTTTTCCCATCACTAACAGTGTCTCCTGAAAACCAGTCTGCAATCTGCCCGCGTACAGAGTTCGCGCTGCAACACTAGTGCCTTACCTGGTGCCGTCTTCCATCCGTCTCCAGATCAATGGGTCAAACCGGAGCACTTCCTGGTCGCCCCGTAAATAGCATAGCGCTCAGTGGCGCGATCATTGAGGTCATGTGACCAAGGGCTAAACCAATTTCTAAACCAAATTTATTTTTGCCTGATTTCAGAAGTTTATGTTGAATAAAAGCCAATATGTATGGAGATGTTCATTCCATTTTTGCTTATGTTAAAGTTGCATTATAAGTTTATGAATTAGTTTTGTTTAAAATTTAAACCTTAAATGTATTTAAACCTTAAACCCCTAAGTTTGGTTAATGAATCTGTCTGTGGGAGGGGTTAAGGGAGAAGGCCTACTTCGCGCTCTTGGTAATTGAGTGGAAAAGAGCGAAGAGGACAGTCATGATGTGGGTCAGTACCTGTAAAAGTAAGTCCTGTGTTGTTGCTGTATATTTTTTAAACCTATCTGCACTTAGTGTTGGAGAAAATGAAGCCTCATGAACCACTGAATCACTATGAAGCACCTGCTTTGAAATGAAACCCTGTTTCGAAGCAGAAAGTATTAAATGAATACTGGCATCTGCTGGACATTTGGGGACTAAACATTAACGATACCCTTTTGATATTTTAGGAGCCAGAATCTGCTTTGTCTTATTAAAGATATTTAAAAATAATAAAAATAGATAATAGTATAATAGTAATACTAAAAATTATTATTTTTTATGCGTTTTAGTTGAATAGGTCTACAGATAGCCACTATGAATGAATGTTCATAAGCAGTTTTTGTTGTAACAGAGAAAATGAATGGGTAAGTGAACACAGATTGACAATGTGTGCAGTCAACTTTAAGCAAAGTGCTATTAAAACAACACTGCCTTATATTATTACATTCTACTGGGGGATTATTGGGTCAGAAAATTGTGAAAACAGTCAGCCTAAGTGCTTAAACTTGTAGCCAAAGAGGTAACAGAAGGTGAGGAAGGACAAATGTTTTAGATTATATTCATAGTCATGTGACTTTCAGCCAAGTGAATCACGTGTCAAAATAGTTCTTCGAAACAGTTCCTGTTCATAAGCTCAACACTGCTCCGAGATCAAAACCGAGAAGTTTTTTGACTGTGCCATAATTTGATCTCTTTAAAACCAACTTGAGCTTTGGTAAATCTGTTTTGTTTGTTTGTTTTTTTGGCCTTTGATAAGCTTTGGTAAATCTATGGTCATTTGTATACTCATCTGGTGAAGGTAGTGTTTTCAGTGAGGGAGGTCTTTCAGTTCAGACTGCAATATAAAAGACAGCGTGAGCATGTTTATGATAAAGTGCTTAAGCTCAGACTCAAAGTTGTAATTGATCAGCTTCAAACTCCTGACTTAAATCTAATGTTTCTATACAGAAACCCAAACCTGATCCATCGGCTCCATTTCTCCTGAACTCAGTGAAACCAGACTTCTTTTATGAGCCCATTTACCAGACTCTCTGCTTCTCCTGCGCCCCCCTCCACAGGCCTGTCCCACCACAGAGAGTGATGGCCCCTCTACACACTACTGCTGACCCCTGTGTGACCCCGGTGTGACCTTTGGACCTGAGTCTGGGGTGTTAATGATGCGACTGCATGGGGTCAAAGAGAGCGCTCAGCATGTTCACTGCAGGAGCTGTTAGAAACACGCTGAGGCTGTCAGGGCAAATGTAGCAGGAGATTAACAAAGCTCCAGAGTGGCTTTTACTGCAAAAAGTGTCGTTCTTCAGTCGTCCAGGCAGGTTCCATCACCAGAAAAGTGAAATCTGAAGTTAGTGACTATCATCCAACACTAGACACTTCACTCCATTCAGTTTAAATTCTGACTGATGATATAAATGTGAATTCAACAGAAATGTGTTACTGCATCAATCTGGCTTTGCCAAGTTAATCTTTTGGTGAAGTGGGAATTCACCAACTCTTGAGTTTTCATTTGACCTGGCTCCCACTTTTCACTTTGCCAAATATCTTTAAATTTGGCAATCAAAGAACAGTTTGGCCAGAAACCAAAAGTGCGAGACTCAAACTCAACCCCAAACAAACACAGTGGCATTGATGGACTTACTTTAGCCAATTTTAGCAGAAATATTGATAGCTTTGTTTGTTTTTGTTTTTTTTTAAGATATACAGTATGTTGTGCAAAACGGACTTTTTTGAATGTATAATCCCTGCTTATTCTGCCGATACCCGCATTATAGAGACTGAAAATAGCTTTTTAAAGTCCCCAATGTTAATTACTGTGCAAGCAACAACATAAGAACCTGTTTTTAAGAAATATCTTTTTATGCTCTAAAGCACATGTATATCAAGCACAAGGCCTGGGGGCCGAATGTGGCCCTCTGCATCATTTCATGCGACCTTACCGATTTTAAAAGGTTTAACTTAATCTTATATTAGCACCAGGATTAATCTGGGTGTCTTAACCTAACGAAATGAATTGTCTGGAACTTAAAGGGACTATACTTTTTTGACACACAATTATACCAAATAGAGACTACTATTTGTAGTATGACAAATATTAGTAAGGTTAATTTTAGCGAGGACAACTCCGATGCCAATGTGGTCAAAAAGGGCCACACCCCCGCTCTAAAGCTAATTTCAAGAGAAACATGCAGAGATGTCAAAAGTAGCCTACTGAAGTTCACTTCTCAAGTGAAAGTACAGGTATGTGTGTAAAAATCGACTCTGGTAAAAGTCAAAGTCCTGCTGTATTTACTTGAGTAAAAGTATAGAAGTAAATGTGTGTAAATTTAAAATAATACACTGCCAAAAGTTATTAAAGCTAGAAATAGCTTATTTGACTTGTTTCAAGACATTTCAGACTTTTAAGTAAAGTCAGAAAGTAAAATGTTTTACTTTATTGGTAAATAATTTGTCTTGAATTAAGAACAAGTTTATTGACACAAGACAGAAAACACATAAAAACAAGTCATATTGTCTAGGTACATCAAGTAAAACCAGCTTAACCAGAAAAAACACCACAAATAAAAAATTAAATCCAGGGTGAAGACATTTTAACCAATATAGAAACACATTTTGGGGTAAATCATAAACCATGGGATAAACATGTAATTGGTAGAAATTTTCAAAAGTTTCGATCATTTTCAGTTGTTAATTTGTTCACAAAGCTCTGTTACACAGCAGTAGCAGATCTTAATTGGTTTTAAAGAGAAAAAAAAAATGTTTACGGGTTTATAAAGTAACTCACCTGTTTAAAAAAAAAGTAAGTATAGCTACTTCTCAAAAAATGTAAAAAGTAAAAGTAAAAAGTCATCAGATTTTGTAATAGTCAAGTAAAGATACTTAAGAAAACTAATTAGGTACAGAATTAAATACAAAATACTTTATTTACGTTTATTGCCATCTCTGGAATCATGTCAGATTTTAACCAGGGTTTGTGCAAACTTTATCATTTCTCATTAGGTAATATGGCCTAAAATTTTGATCACGAATTAAAAGGGAACGTTTGCGGTTCCGGTATAGTTGACGATATACTGCTATAGTGTTTATCATTGTTATAATTATGTGTTTCAGGTTATTTTAGTTAAAGTGCAAGTTCCTCTTTCAAACACCATGTTTTACTTTTTTCATTATTTGTGTTTTAGCCTCTGCAGAGGCTCTGTCTGGGCATAGGTTACTTTTGTTCAAGGTTTTAGAGGGACCCGATAAAAATTGCCTAGAGTTATAGGAACATAAGGCCTCTTTAATTGGAAAGTCGCTTAAGAATTTTGAAAGTCAAAGCTTGTGAATTTTATCAGTTTTTCAAGTTTGATCCATGAAAATATTCCCACTAATGACTGAAATATGGAGCACAAATTGTCTTTCTAGTCTTTATTAATGAAAAGACTGGTTGTTTTGGCTTTTTTTAAAGGCTTGTCACTTTTTAATCTCTGAAAATCTGGCAACACTGGAATTAGTTACAATTTCTGTTTGACATAAGAGGTTATGCACTGACATCATTGTATTCCAAAAATGCTTAGCAACATTTAGTGGCATTTCTTTAATGTATTTCTTTGTTGTCGTGGCAACGGCTTGTCTGCTAACAACAGTTGATGATTTAGGACATTTTAACTGCAACAAACAGACTCAAAAACATCTTTTTTAAGAAGAAAAAGGTAATAAGTTCAACTGTGTGTGATTTCAATGTCCGATAAATGTGAGAAGCTAAAGTCTTGTTTATCTGCTTTGCAACTGTTGACTTGGTTTTCTCTTTTTACATGTCAGTTACAAACCCAGTGCTCAGTAGACTTGTTGTGGGTTGAATTTGTTACCAAACTGTAGTTTATATTTCCTGTTTTTGCTATTTATTGAACTCTTACAAGAGAAAATGTTCTTTCTCTCCATTAACTCTCATGCATCATGGTCACTCAGCACTCACATTTAGAATGCTATGATGTAACCCGCATAACCTATATTACAAGTGCAATATCATGATATTCTACAATTCAACTTTTCCACATGAATATCTCAGTACATGATATATGATATGATCTTGCCCAGCCCTATTTCTCATCATAGCAGCATTTGTGCTCAAGAAGGTCCTGGGTTTGATTCCTGGACAACACACTTTTTGTCCTCATGATACTCTGAAAAACACATTTAGATCAATAATAATGATGAAATGAATAAACGACTCCACTGACTGTCCCAGGCTCCTCAGCTCCAGTGAACACAGTCAGGTTTAATCCACACGTGTTTGATTGCTTTGTACATTGTAAACAGCAGCACAGTTGTCTTTGCTTCATTTTTTACTACAAACAATATAATCCATAATCAAATTGTGTACATATTCAAACCATGATGTAAATGTCCCCCTCTCTCCACTTGTGTATATAAGTCATGTTCGCACCTGTAAATCTCCAGTCGGCTTCTGTCTATTTTAATAACATTCAAATGCGTTGTTCCTGCGGTGATTTGGTTGCCGAGCAGGGTCAGAAAAAGCGACACAGTTTAAACTATGCAAACGGCGCTGGTGCACTTCTGTTTTGCATGCCGCCCCACGCCCCGCCGCACACACGCAGAGACGGGACCTTCCACCGGCCCGTGAACACAACTTTGGATAGTTTTGCACAATGCGTAAGATACAGTTTCTGCTGCGGCGCGCGTTTGCATAAAAGTGTGTCCTTACATATTTATACATTTGTGTTTTCTCAGTCGGATCGAGCGCAGGCTGACGTCTAGGTTTTAGAAATGTCAATACAGCGTTGACTCTCGAGGAATAGGTCTTATGTAGATGTAGGATTTCTTTTAGATAAATATACTTGCACAGAAGAGCGGTTGCATCATGTGACTGTATATGATACTGCGTTCATGTGCTCTCAGAAACTGGAAGTTACGAGTTCTGATGTGATTAAACGCTGCTCGGGACAAAATTTCTGTTCGGTAACTCGTCCAGAAGTATTAAAGGCCGAATTCACGAGTTGACGTCAGAGTCACAAGACCATGGGGCAGGACTGCTTTAAATTGGAGCAGAGAACTGACACAAATTGACAGAGTTTGTGTTTTATATCACACACTGAGAGCACTGTGGAAGACTTAAAACATTTAAAGCAAACTAAATCAATTTACAACAATGCAACTATACAGTAATGTATTAAATCATGTATTTATCATTCATTCAGCAACAAGAAAAGGCACAGCTTCTCAATAAGATCATGAGTTGCAACAATAAAACTTTTTTCCAGGTCTTACTTTAGGAAAATCAAGATTAATCTATGCAAATGTTTGTTAGTATCAGTGCTCTTTAAGCTGCTGTCATGAACACGAGTTTTTTTTTTTTTTTTAATGGGACAGTGTACACTAATAGACATTTGACAATGTATTCATTCATTCATTCATTTTCTACCGCTTAATCCCGTTAGGGGTCGCGGGTGACTGGAGCCTATCCCAGGAACTATGGGCCTTAGGCGGGGAAACACCCTGGACAGTGGCCAACTTGTCGCAGGGTTGACAATGTAAATGTACCCAAATTAGCCAAAAAACCTAGTTTTCATCAGCAGTTCCCCTGCGAGATGGTCATAAGTATCCTGTAAAATCAAATCTCAAACAGCATTCATAGTCTACAATAAAAAGCATACAATATATCAGTAAGACTGTATATGCTTATTTACAACAATATAATCTGTCTATAGTTCTCATATTTTTGGCACATGGGTTAATTTATGTATTAATATTTGTCTTATACTTGTATTTACAGACAACGAGAGATAATGGAGTGGACCCACTACCAATGTTTTTGTTTTTTGTTTTGCTCTTGATGTGATCTAAAATATGTCTTCATTAAATTTAGACAGATTACACTTCAGTTTCTCCCAAAACCCAAAACATGCATGTTAAAGTAATATAGTCCTGACCAAGTCTAGTAAGAACATCTGGAGATGAGTCCCTGAGCGCTGCACTGTGGCGCTCACTGCTCCAGGAGATGTTCCAGAGGCATTGAAGAATGGGTCAAACACAGAGGATACATTTACCTATGAGATCAATAAACTAACTTAACCTTAACATTTTCATCCAGGCCATGCACCACTGGTTAACATTAGCAACCTTCCATTCATATGATATCACAACACTTCATTGTTCATACATGGATGGAGCTCAAATGAGTATTGTTTACATGCAGTTTTTGTTATAATACAAATGTGAATGGGTCTAGTCACTAATAGAAACCATCAAATTTAAAATGTATGAAATGACCTTTTAGATATGCCATGTTAAATGTTATTAAGTGTTAAAACTGGCTCTTGCCCACCATCTGGCCTTATTCCATTCTAGACTGTGAATGCAGCCTATTCAAATGTGCCCTGCTCTACATACTGTGTGCCTGTGCTGGCCCAGGAGAGACTGTTGTCCACATTTACAATTCAGCTCCATTACAGCCGGGATCTGTGTAATCCTCCTGGAGAGCCGAGCTGACATCCCATAATGGCACTAGTGAATCCGCTCCCTCCATCATCTGACTCTGCCCCTACTCTGTCAGTGTGCACACCGTGGATCTGATCAAATATCTGGATAGGACCATCTCTAGAGGCCATCAATAGGTACAGTGGCAGAAAAATCCATCACAGTTTAGTAAGCATTTTATCTATAGACCCTTTTTTTACGTGCAAGTGCAGTTACATGTTAAAATTGTTCTGTTTTATTTAGAAATCTATCAAAACTACTGTTGTCAATCATTAATTTTTGTACACCTGACCCGTAGTTCCTGCTTGGCAAAACCTTTGACTAGATTTTCAGAGCTACAAGCAACAACCAAGGCCAAAAAAGTGACCCTGCACCAACAAATTTTGATTCATAGAAAATATTATCAATAATTTCACACATTTCATAGTAACACTGATAAGAGCTTCAAGGCATGTTTGAACTGTTAAAAGACTGTGTATTAGCTACTACTGGGTCTATCAACATGAGAATGACCTGAAAATAAAGTAAAAAATCACCTTCAGTAATGTAAAATTATTGATCTAGAGCCTCTGACAAAATTCGTCTTCTAGAAGTAATTCACCAAAGTAGTTGTCAGGTCCTACATATTCTGACAGCTCCAAACAAAACTTTTTTTTAAAGATTTGTGTTAAAAATCCCTCCAAAAACATGCTAGTTTACATTGTTTTAAACAATGCTTTCAACTAACAGAGGAATTCCACATCCTGCATATCTGTTGCGCCATAGAACACCTCCGATTTCGTGCACAAAGCCTCTCCTACTGGATGCATGGTGTCTCGGCCGGGCTGCGCTCTGCCAGGCTGCGAAGTCCTGAGAAGCACAAGAAGAGCATAAGCAGAGAGCACAATTTGTGAAATAAAAGTTTTCAATTAAAGCCAAAATAGCTCTTCATTGTGCAGCAGGAGAGCAAAAAACTGCTGTGTTTGATGGGATTGCTCCCATCGCATGATCTTACGTGTGTTTTCGCTCCCAACCGAAGGCAAAGGCATTAATTTTTTTTTTGTCATCAAATTTTTTATTGAGAACATCAATATAGGGGTACAATTACATCCTTTGCAAAGAACACATGGTCCCTTTTTTGAAATATAAACATTTTGAAACCATACCCCACCCTCCTCCTCCTCCTCCCTTTCTTCCCCTCCCAAACAGCCCCAACCCCCCCCTCCCTCCCAGCCACCAGTCAATCATGACGATCATTTAGCAAAATTTTGATATTGTCCACCAATTGAGTCCACGTTGCGATGGTCCATTGAGATGCTCCGTTGATCCTAGCCGAAAATAATTCAAGATATGCAATGTCCAAAAAGCACCGTAGCCAATGTACAAACAATACATCATTTGGTGGTTTCCATCTCTGGGCTATGATTTTTTTGACAGCGGTAAGACCCGCCAGCCAAACTTTACGCGTCTCTTCTTGAAAAGCAAATTGAGAGTCATCGTTAAGAAGATGCATAGCTGGTTCCATGGGTAGAGCTATTATAGTAATTAAGTCCATAACTCCTGAACCCCCGGACATTCCCACACAACATGAATAAATGAGCCTATGGTTTCTGGGGGACAGAATGGACAAAAAGAATCAGTTGCCACTCCCATTTTATGCCTCACAACTGGTGTTAAATATGCTCTGGCAAAGGCATTAATGAATAAAAAGTATTCTCCCTTCAGTGACATAAAATGAAAGTTTACAGTCGACTGAGTTTAACTGGCAAAGCAATAGGCAAACTGGCAAAGCAAAGATTAAATACAAGTATTGTGATAGGAATAAAATCAGTGTTTTTAATTTGAAATTCCGAACGTAGTTCTGTTTCTTGTTTGGTGCGCTCTGATCTGTGGAGCTTGATCTGGTCGGACTTGGGCACAGAAGATTTTATTGTTGATCTGCAATTTTGTTGGAATGGCGGAGCTGAGGAACAGACCTCATTCAAAGGCTGCGCAATTGCTTCGAAGGTCGTAGCGCAGCGCAGCAGCTATGCAGGATGTGGAATCAGTCTGCAAGCTCCGCCCACGGACGCAATGTTTGGAAACATGAAAAGAGTGAATAGAGCACCATGTACCTACCCAGTCTTACCTAGTTTCAGATCTTGAACTTTTTCCCAGTATTTGGCAGGTCATTTCCTTCACCGGAGCTACTGTAGATGTAAACAGGTTTCTGACTCCTCCCCCTTTCTTCAGCAGCCTGCGTACAAACATACCTGAGCTAACCCATCTTTCTTTATTTTGGCATCATATTTGAAACGACCATCACTGGCTTTAAGAAAAGTTCTCATTTATGTCAAAGAGCACGTCCATTTTGGCATTTAGCTGTATTATGTCTAAAATTAACACATTTTTTTTCTGCACACAGACAGATTTTTCCAGTTTCTCAAATGTGTCCCCTTCACTTCGGTTTCACGACACCCACCCGTCCTACGCTCTCCCTCTCCCCAGACGCCTGACTCAAAGGACACACAGAGTAAAGTGTAGCTCAGGAAACTGCCTAATGTTAATCACAAGTTTAATTTGTCTAGAATTAGCATTTTGATGAAGTTGCGGAGCGGCTCTCAGCGCAGAGGAAATGGCAGAGGAGTTAATGAGCAAATGTTGGCGGGCAGATGGGCTCCTGACCGCGGGCCTCTCACACACACTCACGAACGCTGTTAAAGATGCACTGTGGCACTTTTCGGATGGAGAGGCGGCCACCTGCTTCTGTCTGGGACGATGGATTTACAACTATTAGCTGTAGGCTTACCTTAGTTTTAACTGTAAATGTTGATGTTCAATGTGGAGTCCAATTTAAATAAAATTTGTATGATGATCATTAGTCCATAAATACAGTAGGCCTATGTGCTTGTTTGACAAACTAGACCAGCATTTCTTAAATAAAACACTTTGTAGCAGTCTACCAAGGTTTTGTCAACATATGATAATTGCATGACTGAAGACATGAAAAAAGGTAACAGTTGCAGTTGTGGTCCGCTGACTACCATTGTTTTCTCTTGGGGTCCAGACCCCTAATTGTCAAAATCCAAACCTTTCTTCTTGACGTAAAGTTTGTAGGAACATAGCAGAAGCTCTTGGGATAGTTCTTTTTGATACAGTCGACATCAGAGGCCACGCCCATTAACGGACCTCTGTGGGGGAAAGTGGACATTAGAATGAATCAGAACAACAGCTTTTTAACTCACTCACTTCTCAACAGCAACAACTGCAAATGTGGAGTTGTGTACAGCGTTCAAGCTTTCAATTTCGCCTTGTTGAAGTGAATTTTGACACAGAATATTTTCGAAGCTGATGCAGACTCCTAAAACGCCCCAACACACGTCGAGAGGGTACTTTTTACGCATTTTTGTGTTCTCGCAAAGAAGTGCAGAAGGCTTTGTTTTGCATCAGGCAGATCACTTTCAAGAGAGAAGAGGGCGGGAGAGAGATAGAGACTTGCTGCATTTATAAAACTTAGTACAGTATACCCAAAAGCAGAACTTTCTCCTTCTCCAGGCAGCTGCTGTCTCTGTACTCCTCCACTGCTATGTCGTACTGCACTGGTTTAAACACGGCAGCAAGCATTTTAAATAAATTTCCCCTTGATGTTAGAGGTGAACAGCATGTCACTATGTCACAGTAGAGTAGTGTCTGATTGGTGAACGCAGGCTTTCAACGCCTAAAATTCTAGGGGAGGCCAACTTGTGCGTCGACGCCTGATGATGTGGCCAAAGCATTCACCGCAGGTTGGAGCGTCCACTTCGCAGTGACGCGGGGTCAGCAGACGCCTAAAACAAGCAAATGTTGACGCGCTACACGGAAATTCACTTCACAAATTTGCTGGACGCCTTTAGACGCAGGTTTACAATGACAAAGGTTGTATGGAGGATTTTCAAAAATTGTTTGTTGTCAGTCTTGGTCAAAAACAGTTGCATAGATTTGTAACAGCCTTGTACTTATGGTAAACAAATAATGAATTATAAAAATATACAAACTGTGGACATGAGGAGGCCAGTAAAACGTTGACCAATATATAACGAGGTACCTCGTTATCTATTGGCCTGTTAACCTGTCAAGCAAACCCTCAGTGTTCCAAAGTTACTCATTGGCCCAGTTGCAGTGAAGGGCGTGGCCCTGGGAGGAGAAACACACGTGCATTGTTTGAAAAACAGCAAACAGTTGTTGGATTTGAAAAATCCTCCATACAACCTTTAACATGTAAACATGTAGACTCTTTCTACGCTTCAAAGCTGTCCGGTCTGAACGCAGCATTAATAAATATTTTGTGACAACTAAAGATACAAAGACATGGAGATAAATAAAGCAACCCAACGTCTCAAGTTTCTAAATATGTCCAACAATGCTAACAGTAGCTGCGGGCTAAATGATAGCATGATGCTAACGTGATGCTATAGACTCTGTTTACTTTTCTGAGATAACACCATTTTCCACATCCATTAAGTTGCAACTCGACTTGAAATAGTTGTGCTCAAAACAGACTTAAATCACCAGGAAGTGTCTCAAAAGAGCGAGAAAGTTGCAGTACCCAATGAATTCTTATGGAATATGGTCCAAATATGACCAATGCCGACTGTATGTATCAAACCAGTTAGCACACACAGCATGCTACAACCACTCTTTTTGTCATATTTGTTCAGCCTGCTGTTAACTACGTTTTAAATGTTTTGCCAACCAAAACTTCATGTGATCAATGTGTATGATATACCTACTTTAGCACTGTCACTTCAATTTTTTTAACCCATATTTGTTTGCCTTTTCAAACAACCCAAAAAAAAGAAAAAAAATCAGATGACTCACTTTAGACACAACTGGTATTTTGATCATCTTATCAACTCAAATCAAAAATCACATCCGTTTTGTTATAGCCAATCATGCTCTTACACACTTTTCCTTTTGTTTGGCAGAAAGAGGAGAAAGGATCAATGTAAACATTCAAAAGCTTGTTGCATAAAGGCACATGGCAGGCGCAGACAGCAGGAGGCGCTGTGGAGTCTGGAACTTCTCGCAGGCAGAGCTGAGGCTGTTTACATGTGCCCACTGTTCCAATCTCCCAGCTCCGACTGAGACGCCACGTGGTGCACACAATTCAATCTGATTCACTGCACTTTCACCAAACGGGCCGCAGAGCAATTATAAAGGACAGCAGTGTGTGGGTTGTTATTTGACTAACAATGTGAGGCGGCAAAATGCATGTGGCACTTTTGTCCTTCCGTCACAATGTTGTAGAATCTCTGTGAAGTACGTAGGTCAGAATAGGTGGTGTTTATGTTGGAGAATGTGATCAAAACACATGCACCCAAATTCAGTTAATGAATGCAAATTCAAAACTGAGTAGACTTTCAGTATGTTTAGTGATCAAAGGTGAGCTAGCTGAATATGGTTTTATATATTTATTTAATTTGATTTTAACAACAACTTCCTCTCCTAAATCCTTCGACACATGGTTAATATTGACCTGTTTCCATTTTGGTAGCGATTGTAGCTTGAAAAACACTCCTTACAAACAACAAAGAGGACCACCAAAGCTCAGCCAATACTTACTTTTTAGTGGAAAACACAGAGGTTACTAATTTATAACCAAAAAAGTTAGTTATACATACTTTAACTAAGTATTTTCCATAATCTTAATCTAACACAGGCTGACAATAAGGTGCAAGGAAAGATACAGAATAAAAGACCACGCAACCCCTGCCACCATGTAAAAAAAACAACAACATCCACTCTGAGAGCTATGTAGAGATGATGTCACTACTTGCTTGTTGTTACTGCTTGTGCAGGACTGTAAACGTAAACAAGAATCACTCTTGCTGTGGATTATACTGTGTTCATGCCTCTCTGAGCGACTCTGGAAATTCACAACTTTTGGTGAGAGCCACTTTCGACAGCTTCACTAAATGTAGCAGTTGAGTTAGCCGATGCATATACTGTATGCTCCCCTTCTTTAACCTTGTGTCAAAAATATGACATTGTATGTTTTAATTAATAAGTTTACCTCATGACCGTTGATACACATGTTTATGCTCTACTTCCTGGACTACAAAACAACCAAAAAGTATAGAGATTGGCTAAAAAGTCAAAAATTCCCACCTAATGTGAAGCAAACTAACCCAAATTGTGCAATGTTGGACGGTTTCCACCAAGTGAATTGAAACCGGCTGATGCATCAGGCCAGAGTCCGTCTGTGCTGTTTTGAAAAATCTTGCATTGAATAAATGGTTTATTTATATAGCACATTTAGCCGACCACAACCAAGCATTCCCTAACCTGCATGTTATCGGTTGGTGGGGAAACCGGAGTGCCTGGAGGAAACCACCCAGACACGGGGAGGAACATACAAATTCCACACAGAAAACCTGGGCTGTGCAGGACGTTGAACTTGCAACCTTATAAAATGGTTGTATTGGGTCCTAGATTTAAAACGCGATGGGTCGTAAAACGTCCGTATGCGACGCTTTAGTTTGAAAGAAAGGTTGACTGTAGGATGTACTGAGTGTAAATCTAAAATGCACTACTCTGATGATGCGACTGGAGACCCCCCTCAGCCTGCAGCCCTAATGCCCAGCACAGGCCCTCGCTCCAGGGGGCAGCTCTGCACCACCTCTGCCCCTCCCTCCCATCGCCTCCACTGCCTCACCACAAATCGCTCGCTCCACAGGGCGCCTGCTCGGAAATTCCTCTCAGCGTGAGGCCAAAAGATCTGCTCGGTGGAGGAAAGTGAAGGTTATTTTGGGGAAGGACAGAGACAAGGACGAGTAATGACATTGGTCGGTCGGACATGAGCAGGAAATTGGGCAAGTGTCGCAGAAGACAGACAATTTATCTACACCATCACAACACTGTCAAACTGATGCTTTCTCTGCTTTCACAATCAGCACTGTGGAACTTTTCTAGTGAGCTTTTACTCCTGCTTGTATCTGTACTGTTGTATCTGTGTTTGAACCAACTCTTGTTTACTTTCTTTGCCATCTAACTGTTCAGTGTCGGTTCTAGGCCAAAGGTCATTTTGAAAAAGAAAAAAAAAAAACGTCTAAGGTTCTGACTCGGTTCAGATGGAAACTTGCTTCAGTGTAACACTTAGTAAAAGTACTTACTAAAGAAGAAGTCAGTGGTAGGTAAAGGTCAAGGTAAAGTACACTTAAGGGCTCCCATGAGGAATAGGGACATTTGTCCTCCACAGACCCATGTTTCAATGCCTCTGGGCCCTTTCCTCAGAAGCAGCAGAGACACATGCCCAGATCTTCTGTTAGAATTAGCCAGGATTGTAGCTGGAGAATTTAGTCTCCAACTTTCGGTTAATGGGGAAAACACTGGCCCCAGAACCAGCCTGTTGGTTGAGAGGTGGTAAATGCAGAGCAGGCCTCAATTCACTTTCCTAATATTACAATTCATAATTTTCTTTTTGTAGATTTAATTCTGGGCTATTACTCTGGAAACAGTGGCCAACCTAAATGTATTATTGTTTCAATAAGTGTTTAAACCAGGTAATAGTTGCCTTGAATTTCTGATATTTTTACTGTCTGGAAATAGGATTTGCCACATTAATCTACACATGTTTTTCTTGTCTCATTTCCAGTTGCATTTTTTGACTCATTTTCAGTGAGAAAATGTTGTATTTTTTATATTTAAGCAAAAAAAAAAAAAAAACACTTAGCTCTTGATCTATTGCCAAATCTTGTTTGAAAACAGTTAAAATATGCTCAAATCAAGATAAATATGACTTAATTTAAGCATTTGTTCACTCATTATCCAATTTAAGATTTCTCTTTTAACAGCCCAGATTTAATTTTTTAAATCCAGTTTAATGTTGAGATACTGCAAGTTCAGACTCGGGTTATTATTTAACACTGATTTAGACATTTCATAGAGCTATAAAAATACACTGCAGCATTAGTTAATATCACTATCTACTTCAGTGAATATTTGGTGCTACCTCATGTCGCAACACAGTCTCACAAGAAGGCGTACATTTAGCACGACACAAAAATAGCGTATTTTTAGCACGATATCAGTCCTGTTTTGCGTACATATGTTACGCCGTACATATAGCACGATATGAAAAAGCGTAAAAATGACACGAGATTTCACCGCGTAAAAATGCCACGAGTTTTGGTTGAAGCCACGTGGAGACGTTTTCTTCAGGTGAAACGGTTAAGTTCAGGCAAAAAGTTACTAAAATGGTTAAGATTAGGGTTGGGGCTTGGGGTAGGTTAAGATTAGATGTGTGATTTTGTTCATTTTCATGAATAAGAACACTTCTTAACAACCTCCATTGAAATGAACGGGGACTGTGACGCGTACTATAATTACGCAAAAGAGCCTTAAACTCGTGCTGATCATACGCAATTTACATGTTGCGTTATGTCGTGGTATATGTACGCTTTCTTGTGAGATCGGGCTGCATGTCAAAAGTGTATTGTGTAACTACTCGACCTTTTGTTTTTTTGCTTTTGCATTTGCAGCCATGATCTGTTCTGTGATTGGCTCTGTGGCAAAAACATAACACATTCAGGCCTCACACATTTAAATCTCTACATGAAACTGTCAGATTTTAACTTTGTAGTGCTCCAGCTAATAATTAAGAGTCCAAACTATTCCAACTACAAACTATCATTCCCATGACTTTGTTTGTTTTGGCAGCCAGCGTTAACAACAGCAGCAGCAGGTGTGAAGTGGACAAGTTAAAGGCACACGAGGGACTACAAATGACCTGTGGACTACAACAGTGACCTCTGACCTCTGCTCCCTCACAGAGATGGAGAGATTAGCTTCACTTCAAAGCTCCTGGTGAGGAATAGGTGTTGCTTTAGTTCTGCTTTAGTCCTGATTCAAATCTCATGTATTCGCTCAGTTTGTCTTGCTATCTGTGAGTTTGAGTTTATAATATAGACTGAATAACATTCTAATAGAGCTAAAGTTTAAAATTGGTTGATGCAGATCCGAATTGAATTTAATGTTCAGAATCAGAAAAGATTTTATTGTCATTGCCAGTGAACAAAACAAAATTCACAAACTAGGAACTTGCCACGATGCCAATGTGCAACATATAACATTAAAAAAACAAATAAAGAATAAAATATATAAATTATGATAAAAAATATTAAGAATATATAAAATCAAGTATAAGAGCATGCAAAGAAAAGTGTACACAATAAATAGCTGGTAAAATTAGCAATAAAAATATGTTAATGTCAGATACATTCGCGTTGACCTGGTTTGGGCATAGTTTCTTCTTGATCAGATTAAAAATACTCAAATGGAAATATTAGTTCACAACAGACGTTATTCATCTCCAAAGTATGATTGTCATTGTTTTAAAATATTGAAGCCTTAAGATGAACAAGACAAGTTTGTGGAGCCAATCCTAAACACATAATGAGAAGCGTCAACGTTTGGAGATTTTCATTTTGAAGATTTCTTTAACAAAAAATTGCCTACTGCATTATAAAAGCTCTCTCCATGTGCTAAACTTATAACATTGTCACTTTGCCTATAAAATAAATCCAGTAACAGAAGAGGGGGCAGAGCCAATTTTTCCTTTGTGGCCGGAATGTTTTCAAAAGATAATAACTTTTAATATTTACAATCCTACTGGAACTACTGAAAGTAAAATTTTTATTTTTTTGGCCAATAGGGGCCAGTATTTTGGAAGAATATAAATCCAAGTTTATTTTAGCTCAAATATTTGTTAATATATTTCTTATTTGGGGTACATTTACTCTGTGTTATGCCTGCATAAATTTCCATCAAGGATTTAGGGCTCCGGGTCTTTATGGGTTAACACAATCATAGTTTGTAATGAAATATCAAAAAGGAAATTTTGCAAAATTTGATTTTTAACAGTGACCAGACAATTATTAAAACAATATTAATTTAAGCTGTCAAACATCTGTTTTAACACTGGCCTGTGATGTCATGTGAACACTACTCATTGCCAAATGTTCTTGTAATGTTTTTGTGACATCTTACTTCAGAATTGAACATTTATTTGCACCTCTTGAACTTAACTTTGATTTTATTTGATTCTCGTGAGGCAATTCATTTGCAGCAGCAGTACAACAACCACACACACAGCCGACATGTAAAACTTGTGGGAAATGCCAGTGTTGCAAAGCATATGGGAGAATAAAAACATACAAGAAACAATATAGTAAATACAAAATAGACTTATACAAAAGGTGTTTAAAAGTTGGAAAGTAAGACAGAGTTTTGTAACTAGCAGTTGACACTCATATAAAAGTGAAATAAAAAAAATGCACTTGTGTCAGCACGCAAAAACTAAATCTAGTATGCTTTTATTGTGGCAAACATAAGACACACAGTCTTCTGTGTGCAATTGTCATCTGTCTGTCTTATCATTAGAGTCCTAAGCTTGACTGTAGGATGGATTATTGTGTCAAAGAAGAAGAAGTGCTCCCTAATACACACTTTTGTCAACATGACTTTAGATCAGTTGGTCTTGTGGTCTTTATTGTTTTACAATAAGCAAAATAGGAGGGCAGCACTTTTGTTTTGGCGCTCATTTTTCTTTGTGTTCAGCACTAACATCAGTGTCACGTGGCCTTAAAAATAGTGTTATAAAATATTTGTTAGCGAACTTCTTTCTTTGCATTAAGCAATGACCTCAAAGGTCATAGCCATATTCGCAACTGTGCATCTATTTGTTTATTTGTTTGTTTATTGGTTTGTTTATTGGTTTGTTTGAAAAATGCAGAAAAAAAAGACTGATCACTGTGACAGACTTAAAATGCTGCGCTGTGTTTGAGGATCAGTTCATTCATAAAACATGCTCACGTTGCCATAGTAAACGGAACATCTTAAGTCGCGTGCAGTGTCATTGTCAGAGTGTGAATAAGAAAAAAAAAAAAATCACACAATCCATGTGTTAAAAGCGTCGCGTGAGGGAGGAGGTCTCTTCGCGTTGCTAATCGCCTGTGAACACGTTTTGTGCCCGCTCATCACATTTCTTTATCTAATTCCACCTGATCCGAGATTTCCACGCTAATGACAAAAACACAACAAGTAGATCGCCTGTCGTCTCGTCTCAGCTCAAGAAGGAGACTACACATTCGGAGGCTGCAGTCTCAGAACCACGCTGAGAGGATGATGTCATGGATGAACTGCTCATGGACAAAGAGTAGGCCAACATCTAGACTTGGCCTATAAATAATCCCTCTATAAACAGTGATTTGACACTAAGAAATTATAAAACCATGTAGGCCTATTTCTCTTTCCAAAAACTCCTCTAGGTTGGATTATTTTTTTTGTATTTGCACAGAAAGAACAAGCATGTCTTGAAGTATTTCTTTATTTGAAGCTGTTTTCTTTTACTGTGTACCATAAATTGTGCCAAATGCCTAATGCAGGATAAATGTCCATGAACTGATTGACACATGATTCAGATTTAAATTCAGACAATTTTATTTATCCCTCAGGGGCAATTCAGTTGAGCAGCATAATAAAATAAAATCAATAACAGAAAAATCATCCACTCATAACAACATACAACATCATGTGGGACAACAATCATGGCCAATTCACCAATATTAAGATGTTTGACAGCTAACATTAAATTTGATAGCTATTCATTGGAAAAAGTGGCATTTTTACACAAGGTCGGGGGCATATCCAGATGAATATGTCACCCATAAGGTCTTTTTTTTTTATCCTGTAATGACTTTTTGGACTGTGTCTTAACCTGAGACTTGTACATGCAAATACATCTCGGAAATAATTACAATAACTTAAAAAAGGCAATCATTTGTCTGATGTCAACAATGGCCATGACACGAGGCCAGTGTGGATCTTGGTCAAAATGAGGTTTACAACCATGTGGAAAGTGCAAACGACCTATTGTGGGACATGTTTACATTAGCTCAGTTGTTTATTAGAAATTCAAGTCTTAATCTGCCTAACTGCTGCACTGTAGATCATTTTGTTTAGGCATAATAGTTTTGTAGTACTATAAAGGATGGTAAATCGATCAAAAATATCGAAAATCGTTCGAAGTATGCAGCGATCGAATCAAAAGGCCTGAATTGATCAGTTTTACTCATGCAGCCACTGATACACACACACTCTGTACAATACATACAGTAATATAATAATAGCCACGATGTTTGAAGAAGCAAAGTGTGAACTTGTGCAAGATCTGACTGAATGTGCATTATTATGTTGTGTTAACAACTGATGGGTAAACGACTCTAAATATGGACACTAAATATGAGATTTTAGATTTTAAAATTAATATATATATAAAATAGATAAACGTACAAAATCTAACTAAATTGAAAATTGTGGCTGCAAAATTGAAAACTGAATTGAATCGTGACTTAAGTGCATCGTTTCATCCCACTGCCTTTCCATATAAGGGCACATTAGCAAAATTTATGTTTTGTTTTTTTAGTTATAGTAATGTCCTAACAGTGATTCCTTATCAAAAGCACTGCTGTAATTCTATGAGTCATTAGGTCTCTTCATCTGCTGCATTATAACATTGTTATGTTTATTTGTTTGTTTATTTTACTTTGTTTATGTCTATTTGTGTATTTATTTTGGTTTAAATTGAACTTTAAACTCCACTGCTAATGAAACATTCTCTTCTCTCTTCTTGTTTATTCATCCTTTTTTCAGAAACCCAAAGCAGACAGGACATGTGAGTGCAGTCCTTCAGAAAGCCGCCTCCAGATCTGCACTTTCACTTTACTGGGCTCATCTTCCAAATCCCCAAACTCCGACGCCCACGCTGCGCTCCTCCAATCACAGCGCGCGCTCTCACCCCTCCGGTCCAATCGCGTGGCGTGCGGGGGGCGTGTCCTGCTCGGCTCCAGAGAGGGTGACACTGAGCTCGTGGAGGAGAAAGGAGGCTTGTTGGGCACGGATGCCACTCGTTGCGCGCTCGCGTCTAATTTGGAGAGGTGTATGCAGCGCACGGCGGGTTTCCTTTTACGCACACGTTTTCCAGGTGGAAGTTTGTCCGACTGCTGAACCCGGATCAGGACAGGTGACAAGCAGTCCCAGCAGGGCTACACGGCTCCGAGGCCACGTCGATACGGGCCGGGCGGGAAAGAGGGGCTGAGAGCGGGGCAAGGAGCGCAAATGAGCCCGCTGTGCCACTGATGGTACTTCCTCTAGGTTTTTTTGTTTTGTTTTGTTTAGAAAAAAAAAATGGATTAATATGGTGTAAATGGGATGCGTGCCAAACGCTTCTGAGCGGTGACTTGTTGCGCGCAGGATTCACGCACTGTCTCACCGCAAATATGTCACGCTGTTAAAGAATGCGTCTGTTTTCTGAGAGTGCGTCTTTAGTTGAACTTAAGCATAAACGAACTGAACATAAGAAAAATACTATATTTTGACGCTAAGTGCATGCTTATTGTATAATTGACAGATATTACAATTAAAACTAAATTTGCTTTTATGTTGATTAATGGGAATAAGTGAATCATTTTTGCACAAATGTATTTTGTGTTTGAATTTTAAAATAATACTTGTATTTCAAAAGCTTAATACAGTGAAATAATAATGTGTATCCCTTCACATCTTAATCAGACTTTCTAAAATAGGCCTATGTTGTATTTTTCGTATGTTCTGTACATTCATTATTATTATTTATGTATATATTTTTTTAAGTTATTGCTTTAAGTTACTGTTCTTGAATTGCATGAGGGTTATGCAGATTGAGCGTTTGCACCTTTTCCATTTGGTTTTAAAACTGCAAATGGCAAATAAAATGTACATTAATATTTACTTAAACTCTTGGACAAAACGAACAAAACATATGCTATAAAATAAATATATATTTTTACTTATGTAATCATATTTTCTCTCATTTTAGGGTCATGGACGTGTCTTTATTCTGCGAACGTCTCCAAACCAGCAGCTGACCCGTCGCTGACCACTGGCGGAGTAACTTTTACGCACAGTATCGTTTGGAGTTCGGAGAGGACTACAGCCATGACGCGCAGCCATAGCGCACGGGAGGCTTCCAAACTGCTCCTTTAAACCAAACGGAATAACGACAACAAAAACAGTCGGTAAAATCTCGTAAAACGAACGCGTCAGAATTCGCCGCGCACAATGAAGGAGAAGTCGAAAACGGCCGCGAGGACTAGACGCGAGAAGGAGAACAGTGAGTTTTACGAGCTGGCCAAAATGCTCCCGCTGCCGTCCGCCATTACGTCACAGCTGGACAAGGCCTCCATCATCCGTCTGACCACCAGCTACCTGAAGATGCGCATTGTGTTCCCGCAGGGTGAGGAGACACGCACGCGCACCGCTTTGACGCACAGTGCCAGGAGATGTCTTAAGGATTTTTTTTTTTTTTTTTTTTTTTTTTTTTTTTTTTGCATGATTGATTATTCAGGATAGGATCAGGAAACGTCTGTTGCGTTTGTTTAAAGTACAAATCCTAAAACAATGTCAACAATAGCCTCAATGTAAATTTAGAGCCAAAAGGTCAATCTTGGAGTCACGTGGAATTACTTCGGAACTCTTTTTTTTAATTCTATATATAAATAAATGTATTTTATTTATTTATGCTATGGTATCAGATAGATATTGGCGTGGAAACTAATCTGTCCATTGCTTGCAAAGATGTTAATCCGCTAAAGTAGCTCCCACACACAACAATCTTAAACTGGACCAGATTTGGATCAATTGTACGGAAGGATTTGTTCAATAGAATTCTAGGACTGATTTATTATATTTTAAATCAAAAATGCAACAAACATAAAATGTTTTGAGACTATTTTTGTCAGATTTAGCTAATTGAAAATCAAGGCTATTCAAAAATCACTTTATAGTTTTGTTATAAATATGATTCAGATTTGAATTTTCCAAATAGGTGAAATGTAGTATGTCTTTTTTTTTTCACTTAAAATAGTCCCATTTCAAAAATAATTCTGTTTTCTGAGTTTAGTTTATTTTATCTTACATTTATGAGAACATTTGATTTTTTTTCTCTCCTCTGTAAAAAAACAAAATTTTGTATACACTTTTTAGTTTAAATAATTGATTATTGGGGACAGGATCAGAGAAGCGTCTGTTGCTTTTGTTTGTAGTAAATGCATTCAGGGAATAAAAAAAGGAAATTTAGTTGAATGAGCTTTTAGGGCATGATAATTTGAAATCTTGCAAAATGAAATAACGAAATTATACTGTAGAGCAAGTGAGAACACGAGTCAAGCATCTGTTGCGTTCATTTTAATAAAAAGCAAACATCAAAAAAGTCGACAGCAAATTTAAACACTATTTAACCATCATATCAATATTTATTATTTTATTGAAATGAACGAATTTTTTATTTTTTGTATGGGCATTTATTATGCTAAAAAACAAACAAAAAAAACAAAACTGAATAATAATATGAGTTAAAATAATGCAAACTAAGCAGAAAGCAAATATTAATATTCAATACCAATTGAAAGCATCATGTCACCTAATCCAGGTTAATATTGGTTTCAGTTGTGTCTTTATTATTATATCCTTTATTGATTGACATTTAGAATTAGGAAAGTTGTGTATGTGTGTTGATTCAAACAGTCAAATATTTTCATTAAAATACATGTAAATTTCGTTTTTCAGTAGGCTATTGCCTATAGCCTAGCCTTTTGTAGAAATTTGTATTTTTTTTAATCATGCACTTTAATAGCTACAAAGCAAAAGTATACCTAGGCCTATTTAAAATTTGAATCATGTTGCGAATTATAACAGACATTTTTTATCGATGGTTTATTAAATTAGAATTAAAGAATAATCAGCTACGTTCATGTAAAAAGCAGTTTGGAGGAAACAAACGATCAAACGGTAACGGAAGTTTATTTGAAATATGTTGAATTTAAATAGGTCTAATTATCGTTTTTTTCATTCAGTATTTTGAGTTTTATTATTGTTCCATAATCATTCAAAACAAAGCACCTTTTTTAAGACAATAAATCACGTAAAAATAATATCGTATTAGGCTACGTCTTATAATAACGTGCGTAATTTTAGCCACGCCGTCGTTCCTCTCGTATAGCCGCGTTCCTCTCCGCTTTAGATTCTAATAGCAGATCTACTAACAAAAGACATTTCGGATTACACACGGCGAACCCTTTTCACGCGCCGCCGCAAACCCCATTTCCGAACACGATCCGTCGCATGCATTATTCATTTACAATAAGAGCCGTGTTCTCGCCTCCATTTTCTGTTCCGACGCGACTCCCCGGCGTGGCGCGTGACTGGGAAGCGCGCGCGGCAATTAGAAAGCAGGGCCCCGCGTGGCTCCTAATCACCTAAAGCTGGCGCGCGCCCGCTCACGCACGCGCACGCACCTAGGGTTTGGGTATTGGGAACACGCGGCGATTTAAATGAAAGGAACCCGAGTAGCTGGCTATATTTGGAACAGGAGATGCAGTATAACGTGATGGACGTTGCCTTGCGTAAAAAAAAGCGTATCGTGTTTAATGGCGGTGTTTAAAAGTAAATTTAACGCTACGATATAAAAAGGAGGTATAGAAATAAAACATGATCCTGCTTTCATGAGGGAAGTCAAATTTTATTGTGGGAGATGAAAATAGAATGAGAGAAATACGTCAACATTTCTGGATTGTGTCTCAAAAAAAAAATAAGGTCTAGAGTAAAAAAACAAAACAAAAAAAACATAAAAATAAAACAATAATAGTAAAAAAAAATTAATAATAACAGTAATAATAATTAATACTAATGTTTATTAAGTAATGTGTTTGAAGCCTTAGGCCAGCGTGTCTCTACCGTCATTTAACAGTCACTTAAATATAAGCTTATTGGTCGACATGCTATAATAGCAGTCGACCAATAACCTAATACTGACTCCAAATGCAAATGGTGCAGCAGCAGTGACTACACCACGGGTCTAATATTTTTGCCAGGAGAGCTACTGGTGAGCTACTACTTTTAGCAATTACAAAAAATTGAAGTTACATAGGTCAAAGTTAGATGCCATGTGTGAAAAATTAGCCATTATCCAGTAAGAAGTGGACACAATTAAACATCTAAAGGCAGGCTACATTTTCAGTAGAAATAGACAGGTAATAAATAAAAGTAAAAAAAGCATAACATTATCGAAAGTTATAAAGGTCAAAGTTACATGCCTACGTGAAAAATTAGCTATTAGAACGAAGTGGACACAATTAAACATCTAAAGGTAAGATAGCATAATATGCATGATCCAAAATCCTTTGGTGAGTTATTTAGCTGTTGGTGGTGGGCTACTGGTGGCTCCTGAGGCAGGTTGGAGTCCACTGGACTTGATAGAGTCGATCCAAGCAACTTTATTTATGGCATATTTAAAAATACCATAATGTCACAAAGGTGCTTTACAAATGGATTAAAAACTAAGCAAAATATAGAAATAGTCAAAGCGCATTTAAAATACACCAGGAGTGTACCTCCTAATAGGTCCCACAAACTCTTTTGCTGGAACATAATACCTAACCTTGTATGCTTTATTGAATAGGATATATATGTGTATTTAAGCATTTCTTTATTTGTGTATTCATCTTGTGGAAACTAAAAACAGCCCATGCATTACACCATAAGTCACACTTTATGCTTTATGCGGCCCTCGGCTTCAGATCTGTTTCTTCTCGATTTCTCATTCACACACTTTGGTCTTGAGCCTCTTTTTCCTCTTTGTGTCCCTTTTGAGAGATTGTATAACTGTAGTGGTTTATCTAATATGTAAACCACACAAGAAAAATGTATAGCTACTTCACGGTTTGTTTTGGTAATAACTGCATGACAAATTTAACCAAACTCTGGAAACATTTTATTAAAACATAAAAGCAATAAACTTTGTTATAATCTCAAATATTTATTTATATGGGATTCTGAATGTGACGCCATGGGAGAGCCATGCACACATCCATTACAGAACAAGAGACAAGTCTTCAAAATCTTGTGTCAAAATATTTAAACTTGATTTATAGATGTAGCTCAGCTCAAATAATCTGACTTTGATACCATAGAGCAATGTACAATTTTGGAAAGACACATTTTTTATTTGTAAATGAACTACTGTCTTTAAAGGTCATGTGATCTTAAACTAATGGAGCGTGATAAAGCTCAAAATTATTATTGTTATTATTTATTTTTCATAAATTATTTTGTAATGAAAAATAAAATAAGAGGGTTTAATTGTCTTTAAACGTACTAAAAGTTTTTTGTAAAATGATGTGTGTGTAGCTACTTTAAGGACAGTATTTAGGAGCAGATTGGTCAACTTGAAAGCTGATTTGTTGTTCACCAAAAACAAAAAATCTAGGGCTGCAATGTGTCACCTCAAAGTGTCTAAAAACATATCTTATTGGCAGATTGGTTCAAATTCAGTCCAAACACCTCATCTTGCAATTGGAAATAAATTCAAGTATTTCTATTCTCCGTTCAGTTCATATCAGTCAAAGCAAATCTGAGCTGTGAAACTTGATAGTTGAGGTTGTAATGTCGAGGCAGAATATTGTTGTGACGTCACTAAAGCCTGTGTGTGTGTGTTGTGAAGGCTTGGGCGAGGCTTGGGGACACACCAGTCGGTCCAGGTCTTTGGATAACATCGGACGAGAGCTGGGATCACACTTACTACAGGTACGTGTCCATATTTACCTATTTATGGCTTTTAGGAAGATTATAATTTTGCATTGTTACCAGATAAGTTATTCATTTAAAGCAAATCTCTAGAATTAGTCAAAGTCATTGAAAGACAAAGTTAATGAGAGACGCTTTGTATGTTTGGTGATTTTTACATAAATCTTATCCCCAATATTTTCATTTTATCTCGAGATTTGTTGTATGCATTTCTGCTTTTTGGTGAAAGTTCAAATATATGTTTGAGATATGTAAATGGAATTTCATTTTGCTTTTTTGTTAATAAGTTTTCAATATCTGATCTATAGTATTCAGTCAGTGAGTCCTAATTTTCTTAATTCCTTAAGTGCTCGATTGTTAGTGTTGACACTCTGTCATGCTTTGAGCTTGGATTACTATAAACTTGGTTTCTATTAATATTTTAATCATTATTATAATGCAGTGGATTTAAAATGCTTCAGATTTTGCATTATTCCTTTACTCCACACTACACTATTCCTTTACTCCATACTACTGGAGCACAGCTGCCCTGCGGCAGACTGACAGAAGCAAGGCTGCCATGTTCCCCCATTGACTCTTCCAATCACTGTTAACTATTCATGCACACTCTCGATCCGTACTAGCCCATTATTTTCCTCTCAAGCAGTGCCACTGTATTATCTGGACTTCCAGCGGTGTCCCATTCAAGTACTGCCCAGGCCCAACCTGCTTAGCCTCTGAGATCTGACAGGATCAGGCAGCGACAAGCTGGTATAACCACATACCAGATTTACTAACTTAAATTTAAGAACTTAGAGGCCATTCTAAACAGATTACAATTTACAAGGATTCATTATTTGTCCAAACATAAACTTTTAGAAATCATTGGGATGCAGTTTTAAAAATTATCCAAACTTAGACCTAGAAATCACAAGTAGAATATTTTTCAATCAGATAGAAATGGTATTGGAAATAATCTGAAAACCATTTTAGAAATCATTGGGACAATGTTTTGGAAATTGTCTGGACATTGTTTTTGAAATGTTCTTCTCACTGATGTAGAAGTCACATGGATGTTTTTTGTTTGTTTGATTGTTTTTTTACTGAAAACAATTTTAGAAATCACTTGAACAATAATTTAGGAATCACCTGCATGCTGATTTAGAAATGACTGTGGCACTGTTTAGAAATACCCTAGAAACTGATTCAGAAATCAAGAAATTACTTTTTTTTATCAAATAAAATAAAATCAATTTATTTTTGTATAGTTGAAAATCACCACAGCAGTCATCTCTGAGGACTTCCCAAGATTATTAATTTAGCAGACATAAATAGTAGGAAATAAAACAATACACATTCAATAAAACAATAAACATTCAGAAGCAGTGATTGATCAAGTATGGAAATCACTTTTTTTTTTTTTTTTAATGCTGGGGTACAGATTTAGAAATCACTTGGACACATCTGGACACTGCTTGAGAAATCATCAGGAAGGAGATGTAGAAATTATTTTTTTTTTTTACAGATTTGTTCCTAACCCTGAAATATGTCTTTGCTTTAGACACTGGACGGTTTCATCTTTGTGGTGGCTCCTGATGGGAAAATCATGTACATCTCGGAAACAGCATCGGTCCATTTGGGGCTGTCTCAGGTTTGCTTTTTCACAAAGTCACTTTAGGGCCACACGCAGAGGAAGGGACAGAACAGAACAACAGATTATGTTTGTAATGCTGTTCTGCTCTGTGTTCTAACCCTAGTTCTCCTCTGCAGGTAGAACTGACTGGGAACAGCATTTATGAGTACGTGCACCCGGCTGACCACGACGAGATGACCGCTGTCCTCACGCCGCACCAGCCCTACCACACACACTTCCTCCAGGGTAAGGCACTTCTCTCGTCACGCTAACTTTCACAAAATTCTAAACATATTTATCCTAAACCTAAAATAGTGTGCATGGTCGCAGAAAGATTAGAACTCTGGTTTCCCAATAAGATCATGGGTTTGTTTCTCTCTGGGTGGAGTTTTTATATTCTCTCCATGTTATTCCGGCTTCCTCCCACCTTCAAAAACATAAAAATAAATTGTTTTTTACATGACCCTAAAGTTCTGCTGAACATTCTGCATTACGCTCCATCAGTGTTATTAAGCTGTGTGATATTAACTGAATATTAAGTATTTTTTTTGTGGTCAACCTAAGGCACACACCATGCGCAATATTCATGTCTTTTTAATTGGCGTAAGCATTTGCCACATTTGAGAGACTGGGAATGGATTATCTCAGCAAAGAAAAAGTTCTCACTAACACACACTTACACACTGAGGTCAGGAGGAGAGAAAAAAGCTCTTTTGAGTTTATAGAAAACAGTTTATTTCTGTGAGTTCAGCTTAAATGGTCGTCCTCAAAGGAATCATAAATACCAATGACAAATACTTACAACAAAATAAGTAATAATTAGAAAAAAAAGTAATAAATGTTTACTATCCTGTGCTGATCCAGAGTTTGTCTCCTATGTCAGCGCTAATGCCTGCAGCTGTGCGTCTTTTACACATAATGTATTCTGATACAAGTGCTCTCCAGTTCTGCAGTCCGCTCGCTTTGATTTCGTTCTTGCATTTCACCATCGGAGAGCTGCTTCACTGTAACAAATCCCACCTCGCATGAATCTTTAGTGATATTAAAACACTATCTTTCCCCTGCTTTATGATGACTTAAGTACGGTTTGTGTGTTACAGAATATGAAGTGGAACGCTCGTTCTTTCTGAGGATGAAATGTGTTTTGGCCAAAAGGAACGCAGGCCTCACCAGCGGCGGGTATAAGGTGTGTGAACCACTTCTTTATTTGATAATGTTTCTCATTCATAATGTCTCAAATACATTTGCTAACATTAAAGGGGCACTGTGCAAGATTGAGAGGAATTTAAATTATTACATATAGTCCTCAAACATTTAAATCATATTTATTTTTTACACTGGAGCACTGTTAACCAATCCACATCAATCGTGATACATTTATACGTATTTGAAATGTTTTATTACGGGCTGGAATGTGATTATTGACGCTAGATGTCACTATGGTAGACAGGCAAACTGCACTTGAAATGCGCACCCTGGTGTTCAAAAGTGGACATTACTTGGATCACTTTATTTATTTATTTTTTCTTACACAGTGCCCCTTTAAGAAGAATACATTTCCAATACTGTAAAAAATACTATATTTAAAATGGGCATACTACCAACGCGTTTGACCACAGACATTAAGGCCTTGTCCACACAAAGATAAAACAAGGATAATTTTAAAAACTAGTTGCATAAACATGAAGCTGTCTTAGTATTTGTGAGTGTCAGTATCAGTAAACCAGCCTGAGGCTGCCTGTGACTGACCAGAGTGTGGCGCTGTGACAGTGACACAGAAGGTCACTAAACTAGAGGAAGACTCGACACTGAGCATGCACAGAAAAGTTGTTTTATGCAAACAGAAACTTAGCAGAGAATTCTTTTAAACTAAATTAAAAAAAAAATTGGAATGAAAAATGTGGATCTAAAAGCTACAGAAGAGACTCAAAAAGTGGATTTATGCTTCAGATGTTTTTGAAATATTCTGTCAAAGCTTCAAAACGGATTTAATGGAGATTGTAGTGGATTTATTTAAGTTTTCCCTGTCTTCTGTAGTTTATGGTGCAAAGAAACAGATTTTGGCAGTGAACATCATATACGGGACTCTGTGGCAGTGATGATGATGATACAGCGTTACTGTGGAGACGCTAAACCGGAGTTTTGAAATCTTTTCACTCTGGGACCTGGTTTCAGAAATGTTTGTTTTCAGTCTCCTGAAACTTCTGCATTGTGTGGATGATGTGTGGTTTAGGTAAAATATTTCTTCTGAAATGCCTGAGAGTGAGGACAGTGTCTAAGATTGGTCTAAAATAATGCCTTAAGAATTTGGGAAACATTTTTCTCAGTTAGTTTGAACAAGTAATAAACACGAGTCACTCACAAATCAGCTGATTTTTAAAATCATTCTAACCATTTGAGCTCATTGACGTTACAACATGTAGGGTGTGAAAAAAGATCTTTTGTTTGTGGGAGTCAAATCCAGCATTGTTTAATTGATTATCAATATAACGCTTGCTAGCAATAGAATATTTTCAAAACAAACATGTAGCGTTAGATTTTGGGCAGGCTAACAACAACAAATCTCGCTCTATTAGACTGTAAAACAGGCATAGTGGTTTTTGACGGTGATATCAAAATCCAAAGCCAACAAAATTCAAACTTTGACTTCACATCTTCAGAACAAACTTCAGAGCACATGAAGCATCTGACTGTGATTGGTCAGTTTAAATATATTCTCTGATTGGCTCAGGCAAGTGTCACCAAACTAATGCAGATACAGTTTCACCCAAGTGACCCTGGAAAAGAAGTGAACAACTCACTTTGGACTTAAATGCCAGATAAAACCTTTTGATTCTAATGGAACACATTTTAGAAGCTTTGACTTTCTGGTCTTATTTGCAGATTAGTTAAAGTAGGATTAGCTTTAAGCCTGGAGCTAAACAAGATGCAAATGCAAAGGGATTGAGTTTGGAAACAATAACAAATAGATCCAATGTTTTAAGCTTGGAGGTAAAAATTAAATAAATAAACAATTATGATAGCAGCTTGGATATGAATATTGAACAGTGTGATTATGGTAACAGCGCTAACAGTGTATGTGTTCCTGGTTGTAGGTGATCCACTGCAGCGGTTACCTGAAGATTCGACAGTACAGCCTGGACATGTCTCCGTTTGAGGGCTGCTTTCAGAATGTGGGGCTGGTGGCTGTGGGTCATTCTTTACCTCCGTCTGCTGTCACCGAGATCAAACTCCACAGCAACATGTTTATGTTTCGAGCCAGCCTGGACATGAAGCTCATCTTTCTCGACTCCAGGTAATGTAATGTAATGTGATCAGCCAGGCATTTGCAGCTATAAGGCAAACTTATGTAGATTTTTAAAAGGAGACATTGTGATTTTACATGTATTTTAAACACATTTTAGTTAAAAAAAAATATATATAAAATTATAGAAATACGAACAAGTCCATCAACTTGGTTTGGTTCAGTTTTAGGGTAGTGGTAAAAGTTTGCTCACTGGTTAATGGAGGAATTGCATTAGAAAAAATAATGCACACTGAGCCAGATTTATCAAGCATTTGCTCATGTGCAAAACACGTTAGGGGGAGCAAAACCTTGGCAGAGATGACATTTTTCTCTCTCACACACTAAAGATGCAGAACTTGAGGTAATTCATATTTGTTTTGTTTAGTATGTTGTATGTGCATCTTCTAATATTAAAGTTTGTGTAAAATGCTTATGAATTGAAAAAAAAAAAGATATGAAACATGAAACAATAAACATGGAACATCTTTTTATATGAAAATCTGTAATAAAACTATGAATAAATTAAAAAGTAATAACAATATTACATTTTAAAAGTAAAAATCTGAAGTTTTACACTAACATATGTATTAGATAAGAAAGATTTCCTTGAGTTGTGTAAAAAATAAGAATTCAAATGTTATGTACGAAGTCAGTCTGAGCTGACATCATCTGGGTCTCTGTTGTCTCTGTCTGAACTCTGTTGTCAAACTGCTCTAGGGCCGCTGTGACCACAAAAGCAGGACAAACCATCCGTGTGCAGAGTGAGTCTTTAGACTGAGTTCTTACCTCTCAGGCTGTTGTTGTTTGCTGAGTGGACTTTAAACCAAAACAGATGTGAATGAGCTGAGAATCATTCAATGAATCTGGCCAAAAGTACAGACTTTACTGCAAGTGTTACTTTTGCCACTAGTTCTACTGCTGATGCTACACTGTTGGACCTAAGTCACTTTTTTATAACTTCAGATTTGGCTTGATTGATAAAATGTACTCAGACTTGGAATTCAACTTGGACAGAAAGACTAGACTAGAGGTCAAAGACTTACTTAATTCATGCAGATTAAGGGCTGTTGCCTTCATCTGTTCTGGGCATGGTTATTTTATCAAAGATATCATGTTTAAAAAGTTGAATAGCCAGTATAATACTATTATATAGAACAGACTCATTTAACTTTCCTTGAATTTGAAGAAACTAACTTTGGAAAAACTAACTAGAGGCTAGATGCAAAGGTTTTGGAAAACAAGTTTCATTTCCGACCGATGTACTATTATTTCTCCTGATACTACCACTACTGTTATCCCTATTGAGGGATTATCGGTCAACCTCACTTTCTGCCCTACTGCGCATGCTCCATGCAGAAAGTGCTGTTGTCCATCTGGTTAGCTGGTGAAACTTCTTTGATTAAAACAACAAAATAGGACAAGAGCTAGCTGTTTTGATCAGGTATGAACTGATATGACAGACGCCTGGCCCCTGAAGCTTGAGACAGTGTTTTTCTCGCCATTTTTTCACTCACATGAATATAACGTATATGGGGCGTAGGATGGAATTTCATTCACAAGCATAACTTTTGTTTTCTCACAGTGACAAACTTTGTTGGCTTAATGGGTTGTGTCAATGAGCCGCAGTTCTTTGTGCATACCAGGTGTGCACGCATCTTCTGTGTTGATAAACAAATAATCCTTATAGCTACTCTGACCACTGCCGTAAGTGTTATCGATGATAATGATGATGTTGATGTTGTTGTTGTTTTTGTTGTTGATGATGTTGTTGTTGTTGTCGACGATGATGTTGATGTTTTTGTTGTTTTTGTTGTTGTTGTTGATGATGTTGTTGTTGTTGATGATGATGATGAGGATGATGATGATGATGATGATGATGATGATGATGATGATGATGATGATGATAAGGTTGCTAGTGATGACAATGGCAGTGACAGTGTTGGTGCCGTGATAGTGTTGGTGATTCTTTTGATTATGGTGTTAGTGATGTTAGTGTTGATGATGATGATGATGTTGATGTTGATGTCGTTGATGTTGATGATGATGAGGATGGAGATGATAATGATGATGATAGGGTTGCAAAGTGATGCCAGTGGTGCCGTGATAGTGTTGGCGATTCTTTTGATTATGGTGTTAGTGATGATGATGATGATGATGATGATTGTGACGGTGATGATTATAGTAATGATGATGATGATGTTGCTGTTGTTGAGGAATATAGTAATGATGAGGATGACGGTGATGATGATAAGGTTGATAGTGATGACAATGAGAATGGCAGTGTTGGTGACATAATATTCTGTTGATTTTGGTGTTAGTAATGATGATAGTGGTGATGATGGTGATGATTGTAATGATGATGGTGATAATGATGTCGATTATGATTATGATATTGGTGGTGGTTGTGGTGGTGATGATGGTGATGATGATTATTATAGTAATGATAATTGTGATGGTCTTAGTGATGATAATCATAATGATGATGATGATGATTCTAATGATGATGGTGATGATGATGATAATGGTTGTGTTGGTGACGATGGTGATGATGGTGATGATGATTATAGTAATAATGATGATTGTGATAGTCTTAGTGATGATAATCATGATAATGATGATAAAAATTATCATAATGATGATAGTAGTTACGACAATGACAATGCTGGTGTTAGTGATGGGGTTGGTGTTAGAGATGATGATGATGATGATGATGATGATGATGATGATCACAATGTAGATCATGATGATGATATTTCAAAGTCAAATGTGATGATTGGTCCACTCAAATGTATTCTTTAATCTGATTAGCTCAGGAGAAAACTCGCACCAAGTCTCTTAAGATTACACCAAACTGCAAAAGCCCCAAAGAATTCCTCGATAATACTGATACAGATTGCCTCCAGTCTGTCATTGTCTTTACACAGTTGTGTTTGTGTTCTACTCAGGGTGGCAGAGCTAACAGGCTACGAGCCTCAGGACCTGATCGAGAAGACATTGTACCATCACGTCCACAGCTGTGACATCTTTCACCTGCGCTGTGCCCACCACCTGTGTAAGTGAAGACCCCGAGTTTAATCCGCCTATACTGAAAAGACCACTGACCTTCTATACAGCACACATTACAACATACAGAAGGAAAACAACAATCTGGGGAAAGGACAAGTGGCCATCAAGAATCTATCAAGTTAAACATGACAGCACCTCTCCAAATAATGTAACAAAAAGTGTAATACATTTATAAGCATGGTTCTGTTATATGACTATATGAATGAGACACTTTGTCAGAGTGTGAATTTGATTAGTTCCGGAAAGATATCACCCACTAATGTACATTACTTTTTTATGACATCAAATTGCCCGTCTTTTTATATTTTAACAAAATACAGTGGTTTTTAGAATTCTCAGGTTGCACTAGCGCCACTCCTGCCACTCAACACACAGTAATAGCATAACTTAACAATACACACACAAAAAAAAAACTCTTTAACCGACTCCAGAGGTCTGAACTTGCACTTTGTAAATTGGTCAGACTGGAGTCACTTTTTTGTGACTTCAAACTTACTTTGATAAAATGTACGTACTTACAGTACTACTTTACTGTGTGTCCCTCCTGTGTCTTCTCCACTGTTCTCACTTGTGTCCTTTCTGTTCTCAGTGCTGGTGAAGGGACAAGTAACCACAAAGTACTACCGTTTCCTTGCCAAACATGGAGGATGGGTGTGGGTCCAGAGCTACGCCACCATCGTCCACAACAGCCGCTCCTCCAGGCCGCACTGCATCGTCAGCGTCAACTATGTCCTCACGTGAGTCCTCAACACTCTGCAGCTCGTTGGACTTTTCTCTAGGGATTATGTCAGAATTTAATTTGTAAGTCCAGATAGTTTGCAAGAGCTTGTTGTTTGTATTGATAATATTGTACTTTGAAATATTTATAAGGTCATTTCACACATTTTCTATCTGGTGATTTCTATCAGTGACTAGACCATTCACCTTTTGCATTGCAGCAACAAACTGTATAAAATGTTAGAACCTTGTGACGTCACTTGAACCCAAGATGTGTGGGTCTTATTGTTATGCAAGCCTATTCACATGCAGCACTAAGCTAAAGATTTTATGTATTGCTGTGGTAACATTTTGTTGGCTAATGTGCTCTTCATATCAGTCAGGCATATCCCATGTCAGAAATGGAGACAGATCTTCATTTACTGGCTGCAGAGAAAATTACAAACGGGAGATAAACAAACCTAGTTGGGCAACATGCAAATGTAAGCATACAGATGTAATAAAGATGATTTGAAGCAAAAATGTTCAGAATCAGTTGATGATTTGTGGATGTAAGATCGGCTGATTTCAGAGCTCCATCTATAATGTAACAAAACTGAGTGCTAATAAATCTAACTAACACTAAAAAAAGTATGCATTTAAGATAATCATTGATGATTAAATGAATAGATGAAATTATGGCTGAATAGAGAATTTCATGATGGGAGCACATAGGCCTAGATGTCTTAAAGGGACTATGCTTATTATTATTATTTTCTTTTGCAAGAAAATACCTCAAAATCAATTTCCTCATAGCTTATCATACATATCTTAGTAATCTATTCTATTCAGGTGGAAATGAGTCCGTAATGTCCGGTCTACGTCTAGTAATGTCCTTGTTGTTGTCTGTTGTTATTAGCATTGAGGCTAACTCCCATTAGCATACCGCCATGTCTTAACAGCTGCGGAAAAACTTAAAACATATCGTGATGACAATATGGAGACTCAGAATGCATTAGTTAAGTGAGCAAAACATGTGGACAGATATAGGAAGTTTAAAATTAATTGTTTTGGTTTGTTTACAAAAAAAAAAAAAAAAAAAGAATCGGTACAGGATCTTGAAAGCAGAACTAAGCAATTTCAGTGGTAGTACTCCCCCTACAGCTTGTGATTGTGTAATTAAACAAGCCAACTGAATCATAACTCAACATTTTTTATTTATTTTCTCATTTTTTGTAACTCTACAATGAAATACAGCATCAGGAACCCATATAAGCGCATTTTACACAGCTAGAAATGGGCAGAAGGGTGGGATCATTGACTGGTTCTGGTCACTAATAAAAATCACAAGATTAAACATTTGTAAAAGTTCTCTTGCCAATCTCTTGCCAATCAATTACTTTCTCAATCGTGACACTAATAACTGTCCTTAGATGAAAATCCAACATCTTTTTAACATAACCCTTTTTTCATGTTGGGAATCCCATTTTCCGACACATTGTAGTCCCAAGCTTTCCCGTAGTGTTTGCCAAAGCCTCTGCTCTGAATTTGACTAGATTAAAGCCAAGTCCTATTCCACTCTCCCGTGATCCTTCCTCGTCTGCTCCCTCCTCCTCACAAACCCTCCGTGTGTGTGTGCGCTCGGGCTCACATTGGCACATGTTATGAGAGCCCAGAGCACACTTAGTCCTTTGGAGACGGCCTTAGACAAACACGGCGGACACCGATCGAAGCCGCGATCGATAAGCTATCTGGTGCAGCCTGGATTTGGCGCTTAGTCCGGGCTTGATCCGAGGGCCGGGGCGCGTGGGCGGGTGCGCGGACGGGTGTGACGACGCATACATCCAGAAGGCCATCGATCGGCTTCCAATGCACTTAAGAGGAAAACATGGAGACTGCATTAAGAGGCCTGTGCATTTCTGAAGGCCTGATTAGCCCCGGCAAAAACAGGCGAGTGTTTTCAACTGCAAAAACTGAAGACGTCACATCCACAGAGTTTCACTGGTCATAGCTGAAGAATGTGACAAAAGAGACTTGATTCGTTTTTTAGATGAACTTCTGCTTTGATGTGAATTAAACATTATGATAACAGAACTCAGATGTCAAATGTTTGATGTTGTTCTGCAAAAAAACAAAATATAGCCAAGAAAGCAAGATTTCAAGAGAAGACAATAAATATATAACAACAATCCTGTGTTTTTACTTTAGGTAGACTTGCATGGCCACAAAATGGAGAGTTATCCTCTTGTTTTTTTTTTTTCATGAAGAAGCTGTTCATTTGGCTTTCTTTTGACAAATTCTGACATAAAAAGCATATACCTCCATAGACAATGTCCCAAAATATTTGCTTGGGATCCTGAACCCACGCTTCAGCAAACTGTGAAGAGTGGGTCTGGTCACCACGCCTCCCGCCTGAGTTTAAGATCAAAACTACATTGTACGGGATAATCAGATTAGTTTATTTACGTGACGCAGATGAAACAAAGGAGCTGATTGGTCATCTGTCAATTAGACCAAAATCTTGCTTCACTCACCTCACATTAAAATTGTTTCATTGATTTAGCAGAAATCCGCCATGTTTTTCAGTTCCATTTGATATTTTTTTTCATGCATTTTTTTTGTCAGGAGCAGCCATGTTGGTTTTCCCACGGCAGAAGATGCATGTTTCTGACTGACTACTAATTAAGTTGTCAATCACGGCTACAGATATCCGAAAAAGGGACACGATGGCCAGACGATATTTGTATGTTTATATATGGTCTGGATTTGCCAAGCAACCAATATATGTTTTAACTTTCTATTTCTACTGAATTGTGTGGTTGACGTTTCTTCTCCAGAAAGTTACACAGTGCACCTTTAAACTTTGGAAGGTTGTATTTATTTATTTATTTAAATTATGACTGATTATTTTTTAAGTGAAGTTATTTTCCAATTTAAAGGCTTACTTGAAGACAGGCCGAATCAACTTAAAGCTCTGGGGACCAAATTGTGACCTTCAAAAATTTGATCTGGTCCTCAACCCATTTTTACAAAAAGATACTTTCTCTTGCTTGCCGGTTTAAAACCGGGCTACAATGCCTTAGACCTGTTTGGGTCCTATTTTAGTTCTGGTTTAATTCTGTTTTAGACCTTGTTTGGTCCTAGTTTAGTCCTGGTTTAATGCTGCGATTTTCTTAGTACTGATGTGGTCCTTATTTAATTGTAGTTCAGCACTGTTTTAGAAGTTCTTCAAATTCAAACTTAGACTATAGCAGTATTTATTTCCTTACTAAAACAGATGCAGTGCTTTAGATATTTGGCGCAACTGTACATTTTGTCAAAAATTGTGCAACTATCTGGCCCAGATTCCACGGTCATCAGAAAAATCTGGCTCCTGAGAATAAATTGTTGAATAGCCCTGCTTTAAGATTTGGTACAATATCTGAACGAACAGGGCCAAAGTATGAAGCAGAATCAAAGCAGAGTGCTGATCCAAACCCAGCAAAGCTGCACAACATTATAGAGGCCTTTGTGAAATCTTTCTGTTCCACTTCAGGACTTTTAATGTGCATGTTGTGATGAAAGGGAATTTTCACATTACAGTCAAATGCACCACTTATGGTAATGAGGAAGTTAAGCAGCAGGCACAGGAGTCATGTAGTTCAAACGCCTTTGATTTAAGTCAACGTTTCTCTTTAGTGTTAGTAAGCAGGATCAATAGTAATCATTGCATTGCTCTATACAAAATCAAAATGTTATGGGCATTGATCCTGAACATATTTGGACTGACATCCAACCAATCAGAGATCAATATGGAATCAATAAAAGCATGTGATCTGAGCTGTTAAAGCAATTACACTGTTCTCAGTTTCACTTTCTAAAAGGAGGACACTCAAGAGTCACCTACACTCAGCTCACATACATTTCATGCATGTTTAGAAACAACAAATATTCAAATAACGTTAATCCCATTTATTTTATTGAATTGAGTTAGAGCCTTATCAACTGGCGGCAATAGAAATAATGGGAAAAGAATCAATGCGATCTTGCCTGATATACTATTGCTGAAGAAGCGCTCCAAACTAGTCTGGATGATTTATGGACTTTAAACAAAGGCTTATGACGTCATACATCTGGAACATTCAGAAAGTGTTTTATGAGGCTTAGAGGGAAAAGAATAGTTTTACATGGACAAAACTCATGCTTTGATTTGATAAAGAAGCAATGTTAGAACCAGATTAAAAACTCAAGAAGTCATTATTGCATAATATAAACTCCAACTACAATACTGGTCAGAAAAATCACAATTTTCTGCCTTTGACCCTGTGCGTTGTACCACTGCATGTGCCGGTGAGGCTGCAATGCACACACAGACAAACTCATCCATCCCTCCTCACTCTGGCGCTCTCCAAACAGCAGCGCTCCCTCGAGGCCTCCGCACACACCACACACGGCCTAAGTGCTGGATTAGAGCCGGAGCAGGCCACGGACGGGTCAGCGCAAGGGACAAAAAAGTGGGAAAGACTGAGGTGAAGGTGTGAGGGACGTATTTGCACAACATTTGACATGGTTCAGGCGGAGAACAGAAGAGCAAATGCCAACGCAGACCATGCTTGGATGTGCATGTAGTAAAAACGACAAGACGTAACAGATAATTGAATGTTATAATTCATAGTGAGGTAGGGGAAGGTTGACAACATCAGCAATTGGTTGTAGTATTTTATTTTTGTGATTGATTATATAGTGAAGGGATGTCACTATTATTATTTAGTTAGTCAGGCAGGCAGTCAATCAAGCCTCAGATTGAACAGAAATAGAATAAAGGAATAGAGTTGCTTCATGATACTAAATATGGTACCACAAAAAACAAACAATAAACTGACATTTTCAGTACAGAATACAAATACTTTCTTTATTAAACATGTTGGTTTTAGACTAGTTTTGTTAAAGTCCAGGATTATTCTAAAACTCCTCTAAAAATGTGGAATTTTGTCCAAATGAGGATCTAGTTTGGATACCAGTTTTAGTGTTGAATAAGATCAGAATTTCCATACTTTTGACAAACCTAAAATCTACATCTCTAGGACGTCCTCAAGTGACATCACCTCGACTCAAATTTGCCAAAAATCTTGTCTTCAAGTCACTTTTGCATTCCAAAAAACTAATCGATTAATTGACCATTATTAACCAACTAATGGATTGCTAATAATCATTTGTTGCAGCCTTGTGCACATTGAGACCAAAGCTCAAAATGCTGTAAATGACTGAAGACTTCAAAATAGTATTTATGAGTAAAGTGTAGTATATTGCTTCAAATCATTCTTTATTTCTTTTTTTTTCTTGATGGATGGAATGGAAGTTTTTCATGCACTTTGTATTGAACTACAGTATAAGTATACCTTACGTTCTTTATAGGGACACGGAGTACAAGGGCATGCAGCTGTCTCTGGACCAGATGAGCCCCACCAAACCAGCCTTCCCCTACGCCTCCGACCCCCACAGTGAGGACCGCAAGAGCTCAAAAACCAGAGTGACCCCGGGCAAGTCCAAGGCCCGTGTCTCACCGTACCCACAGGTAAACAGTCACGCTCACAAACACTGTAGTTTACTGCAAACCGAGAAGCTGTTTGGAGAAGCTGTTTTTCATGAAGTAAACTGCATGACTTATTGCAGTTCAGCACTCAAGCTGATTAAAGCATATTTTTTCTTATATACTTTACAATATTGCTGACTAAAAATTTTTTTGAAACATAGAATTGTTAAACTGTGTGTGATCCAAAGATCTATCAAATCTATGTTAATGTTTAGGGGAGTCACAATGTTCTTGTTGTTTAGAGAATATTTACTGATAGCATTTTTTTAACGTGTTAGATACAAACTCAGTATTCTGCAGAGTTGTAATTATTTATATTGGCTGCTTTTTCCTATTTTTGTGTTGACTTTGTGTGACTCTCACACCCACTCACTGCTTACATTAAGAATGCTGCGATGGTATCTGCTTAACCTCTATAGGTTCCGTTCACACAAAAATGGATTTGGGGGGAAAAAATAGACTACAGTAGACAGTGTTGCTAAAATAAAGCTAGTAAAATAGTTGATCAAGTGTTTAATTCAAAGAAGATGCCTACGTAGCGTGGGTATGCACTGTCTTGCTGGTTAAATCCAAGCATTTTATGATGTTATGCGACATATCAGAGAAACAGTAAATGTTTACAGTTCTTTTACCTACAGATTGCTGTAGCCAAACTGTTTACTTACAAGCTAATTCAGTGGATCATAGATACTACTCATTCAGACAGCCTGAATTTGCTTTAAAAGATCCACGCGGATTTATTTAAATGGGTTTTTTCTCTACCGGCAGTTTTCAGCCTTTAACCCTGAGCGCTCCGAGTCAGACGCAGACAGCCAATGGGGAGGCAGTCCCCAAACAGACTCCGCCTCCCCTCAGCTTATGGACCCTAGCGAGGCCTCCGATTCGTCCTGCGCATACAGACTGTACCCCGACTCCGCCCCTTGTGCTACGGGCTGTCAGAGGAGGAGCTAAGCCACGCCCACCCATCAGCCTGCGAGCGAGTTCGGTGCCACAGTGGGCGGTACTTCCTGGGAACGCCCCAATCAGGACGGGAGATGTGGTGGGACGCCACGCGCTCTGTGCTGTCCCTGCCCAAAACCTCGGAGAACAGCGACGGCTACGAGCTGACGGCGTTCCACGGAGCAATCCACGGTCAGAATCACACTCGCAACAGCAGCAGTCACGCAGTCCAAAAGCTGTTCATGTTATCTAGTGTTTGTTTATTATCCTTGTAAAACAGGGGTGTCGAACTCATTTTGACAAAGGGCCACATGGGCATCTTGATTATCCTCGAAGGGCCGGTTGTAACTAAAATGAAGGTTCATTTGACGTAAACAAATAATAGTTGTATTTGATTATTGTATATTTATTTGAAGGGACAATTACTGAATAAACATCTGCATTAGTCTGAAAAATGACTTACTCTTTAAGTTTTAGACAAATCTTTTCTTTAGGTTAAGACATCCAGATTACTTCTGGCACTAATACAAAATTTAAGTAGACCTTATAAGACCTTGAGGGCCGGATAAAATGAGGTGGAGGGCCGCATCTGGCCCCCGGGCCTTGAGTTTGACATATGTGTTGTAAAACATCATTAACTAATATATTTAACATGACAAGTTTTTATGAATTCACATTTTGTCAGTTTGGCCTATTTTTTTTTTTTTTAATCATCTAGCCACGTGTTTATTCAAACCACTTTCTGACCTCATTGATACTTTATAAACTCACACATTTCAATCTCGACAGGGAATTGTCAGTAAATCACATTGCATAATTTATTTTTCTTTAGAGCAAAATGTCTCAGAAAACAACAAAATCTCAGAAAAAAAAAATGAAAATAAAGTCAAAGTTTTCTTGAAGTGGGAAACTGCAATTATTTCTAAAGTGCAGATTTGTGCCATTTGTTAGACAAAAGACTATTCTGCAACTAAAAGGATCGTCTTCACTTCGCTGCTTTGGTGTGTGTTGGCCTTTGCTGTCCTTGTAGGATAATGTGTCCTCTACATTTGACTGTCCTTCAGTGTCTCTGGACCATCTCCTCAAAAGCAGTGAGCCTCATATTGTAGCTCTCAGGGATATATAGTTTTTCTGACCACAGCTGGCACACAAACATGGCCTTAAGGTTAGCTTCAGGTACACAGGTACAGTATCTCTGGTTGTTCTGTTTCATCAGAGCAGTCAAAGAAGAAGAAAAGAAACACTGGACATACCTACCTGCTGCTCAGCCATTCCCAACTAAACATTATTTATCAAAATGAATATCGATAAAGCCTTAATACAACTGCAGGTATGTCTCTGATGAATTCTATGGCATAATGGTCCACCGTGTAACTTTAGCCAAAGAAAAGACTAACAACAAACCTTTTTGTAGTTCATTGTTTTTACTGGACTAAAAACATTAAAAAAAAAATGTGTTTTTACTCTGAGATTACTTTGAGCAAACTTAAGATTCAAAGTTGTCATCTGGACGGCATTTTTTCAATCTGATGAGATTGAAAATAACTGATGAGACTGAAAATGATTGTCAGAGGAGAGTTGAAAGCCTTTATTCTATTCTGCTCCTAGATGAACAAGGGACTATACTGACCTCTGAGCAAGCTTGCATTTATCTAAAATTGACCCTTTTGTGTCCTACAGGAAGGCCTCCTCCTGTTTATTTCCATGGAACTCATGTTCTTTTAGTTATTATTATTATATATTATTTTATTTTATTATATTATTATGTGTTAGTGGGTATGGCCGCTTCACACACAAACCAAAGCGTAGCAAAAGCAGCCCTGAAGCTTGTGCTGTTAGCTCTTTCCCAAATGTTAGTCTGCTAGCATGTTAAGTTGTTTACGCCGTCCCGTGCCAGTGCGCTGATTGCTACCATCTGTTCCAAAAATTGCCTCCGATTGAAAGCCAAGTTATTTCACTTTTCACATCCTAAAAGAGTGAAGCGTCCCCCACGGCGCTGCTTGGGCTAACAGTCCACATGTGTCTGCTGAAGGCGCGGCGAAGCTCCGGCTCGTAGCGCATGCGGCAAAAGAGCATAATCAGGTAAATGACAGGAGGAGTGAACGCGGCGGATTCGGGCAGGCTGCGGCGGTGACATAATGGAAGACTATAGAGAGATGATTCGACAGCTCAGAATGGGAAGACTCTTCACAGGATTCACTGCGTTCATACGTATATTTGAACACAAGCTTACTATTTGGGCTTTGAAAATTAAAGTGTGCATATTCTTAGACATTTTAAGTAAAGGAAACATTTTTTTCATGTACTGTATTTAATACTAAGCTAAAACACAAGATATTTGTATTTTGTTAATTGTAAAACACAAAATTTATATAAAACATCAGCTGCAGAACAATAAAGGGTCACTCAAACATGAATGAATCAATCCAAATACAACCTATTTGTGTAATCTAATGATGAGAACACAACCATAACATGGTAACTGACTCAGAAAAGTGCATTTTACAAAACAGGTCCCATTCAAGTTCTAGAACCTGGGATTCCAAAGTAGAGGCACAAGAGTAGCTTACTTTTAAAGCACTAGAACTTAAAATGCAAAAATGACCATTCTAAAAGTTTTGCTAAATAAAATGTATGAGCAAATAGTAACCAACACTTGTTTCCCGACAGGCCGCAGTCACTGGGATGAGGACAGCGTTGTGAGCTCACCAGAAGGCGGCGGATCCACCAGCGACTCCGGTGAGCGTTACCATGTCGACCACTTCAGGACCAGCCCCAGGGAGCCCAGCAAGATGGAGACGTTGATCCGTGCCACGCAGCAGATGATCAAGGAAGAAGAAACTCGTCTTCAACACCACAAGGCACCTCCTGTGGACGTGCCTGGGATCACCGCGGCCGCCAAACCCCACAGCCCCTGCTACAGCGCCCCAGCCTCACCCACCACATGCCCAGCGTGGTGTGCCGAGGCCCGGGCGCTCCCAGTATGGATCTACCTTCTGACAGACTGCACCATGTTCAGGAGCGTCTCAAACTGCCCGATCCGGACGAGAGCGTACCCAGCCCCGCTCTGTCCCGCCTCAGCAGCCCCAGCTCGGATGGCGTGCCCAGATCAGGACTGCAACTGGCCGCTAAAGACTTCCTCCACAGCACTGAGCTCTCCCCGGCAGCACAGGGCAGTCCTTTGTACCCGGCCCAGGACAGGCAGGCGGCTTACGCTCTGACTGGATACTCGCTGGAGCACTTCTACGACCCGGAGAGCCTCAGGAGTTACCCCGGGCTGGCGTGCGGAGGCGTCCCGTATGACGTGGCCACTCACGTACGCATGCAGGCAGAGCAGATGCAAGCACACAAAGCCACCTCAGTGATTATCACCAACGGGAGCTGACCCCAAATACTGCACTTTCAATAAGAGACCAGTCTAAAGGCTTGGCTGTTCCAAAGCTTCTGTGCCATTGGACCATTTTAAGTGGACAAATGAGTAAAGACTATTGTGTTGGGAAATAGAGACCGTTTCACTGCTAAAACAGAATTGTCTACTTGAGTAAAACATTCTTGAATTCAGAATACAAATTATAATGTTTTTGTAGTAGCCTACTTTAGACTAATGAGCTCTGTGCACTTTAGCCCCCAGCTAGCTTAGCGTTAGCATCCGACACTTATTTTAGCTGAGTCATGCTGCACCTTGTTGCACTGTAGGCTAGTTGTTACTGTTCTGCAAGAAGATTATGCAAACTTTGCAAAACACATTCTAAAATGAATAAAGCATTAATTAAAACATTATTGACATAACTTCTTATTATTAGTTAATTTAGTAAATGTTGTTTCTTATCTAATGTATGCCGTCTATGTAATTTCATTTTTTTTTTTAGCATTAGCTTTGAGACAACACGAGCTAGTTAATGTGCACAGACCTTATTTACTTGTAGGGCCTAGGATTTAAAGGTGCATTCTCATTATTAAGGGGGAAAAAACAAAGCAAAAAAAGACCTAACTCTAACCAAAAATAAAAACTCCTGTACTATATAATAGTATTATCACAATTTAAAATCTTCAAACTCAAGAGGTTGCACTCTCACAATCTGATGATGTCACATTTGGTGGGCAGGGCCTATGTAAAATATTTACAGTTTAATTATTTTCTTTTGTTAACACTAAACTATCAATACTATAAAAATTATATACAGTAAATCACATACTGATTAAAAGTTCAAACATTGATAATTGGAATTTTGTATGGGCTCTGCCTTAACTAAGTCCCTAAATCTTTTTAGTTAAACTATCTTCAGCTTGTGGTATTGTCAAAACCACAAATCTGCCCAAACAAGTGTCCTTTTTGCCTGACCAGCCCCTAAATTCTGTTTGAATGCAGAAGGGTCTGGAACCAAAGACAGAGCCAATCACTCATTGCCTAAAATCTGGACGATCCAATCTCCAACATCCACTCTTCAGACCTTTTTTTTGCTTCGTTTTGAACAATTAGAAATGTATCAATTCCTTAAAACCTAAGCAACAAACCACATTGGAAACTTTTCAAGCCTACGTATGTCTAACATGCAGTAAAAGAAATCACTGTTTCAGCACCATTTCTGTGCTTAAGTGATCGATTGACTCAGCGCTCGCAAAGCCAACCCTTGAAATTTAAACCGGTCTAATTCCAGACCCTTATGTTTTTGTAAAGTTTTAAATTTGTCTGTCAAAACATGTAGGGACTGGCTGGCCAGGCAAGTGTCCTTTAGATCCTATTACAGCCGAAAAATAAATTGTGACCTTTCTTTAAGCATAATAATGAGAGCAAACCAGGATCAGATACAGAACTACCAAAACCTCAGTTTCACAAAGATCAATCGTTTGTGTTTTTAGAGAGAATAGGCTGGATCTAGAATTAGGAACAGATAAAAAATATGTACTTTCAATACAGTATTAGTATTTTTTCTTTTTTTTTTTTTCTAGTCAGAAAAAATACATAGTCTATACCCAGGTTTTGTGAACTTTTCAGACCGGGACACCTAAAATAGGAGTGCAACCAACTCGCGATTCCCACAGCAACATTAAATACACGTTTGTAATCATTTCAAGATGGAAAATCCTCCAAATTGGGTGAAAATTTATTTATTTTAGTAGAAAATGTTTTTTACTTAGACATGCACATTCAGTTAAAAAATCTAATTAAATGCCAATAATAATGCCATAATTCTAAAATGACATCTTGAAATCATCTTGCAACCCCCTGATTTTGCTCCGGGACCCCCACTTTGGGAACCGTGGGCCTATACAAGACAAAGTAAATGTGCAAAAATCAGATGCGGACTATTTTAACAGTGACTGGCAATTTACTCTATTGTATTTTACTGCAACCAAAATAGATTTTCAATTCTTCATGATGAAACTGAACCTTAACCTTTTTAATTAATGCTATCTGTTGAATATAAAAAAATAAACACATTTTTAGTTACATTTCAAAAGTAGGCCATATATTCTGAATTCAAGTTTGTTTTAAGTAGATATTCTTTCTGGGATGGTTCACACAGGAAAATGGTGTTCCTCTAACTACTTGGACTCTTTCCCCTCTCCACTCCGCGTTAATCTTCAACCCAAAATTAGTGTCCCGAGCGCGTTACACACCATTGGCGAGTTAATCTGTCCCGGACCGGAATCCCGAAGCGCTGAGAAAAACGCGGCTCATTGGCCCTCGCCGAAAAGGCCCCAGTGTAATGTGTGACATATGAAGCCAAGTGTCACTGTGCTCATAGTCAATGTTTTTGTATTTATTTGTCCGTGAGCTTGTTACGTGTCATTCAGGTGTCAAAATGCTGGGGGGTTACACAATTTTTTAGAGAATGTTATTTTAAAAAATCTGGTCAGTGGAAAAAAAAAAAAAAAAAAAATGGAAAAATCTGAATAACAAGACAGAATGTTTTTTGTTGGACATTGCATTTTATTCTTTTTATTCAGTCTTCATGAGTCAAGTCATTGTTTTGTTTTTTTTTTGGCTTGACATCACCATATTTAAATATAAATAAAACTGTTCAATTCAGTTCTCAGAATATAATTTTCCAGTTTTTTCTACATTAAATTTCCCTGTCTTTTTGTAAGTGTTGCTCTAAAAACCTCACATTTGTTATTACAGTCTAAAAAAGATATGTTAATGTCTATTTGTTTTATTTAATTTATAATGTAAATATTCTGACACAGTGGACTTTTGAACCAAAAGTGACACAGTTATTTATTAATTTGTTGAAAAATCTGAATACAGTTAAAAATTAAACCCTTTGTGTGGTGTGTTTTGTTCATCTGGGATCACTAGTGTCTGAATGGCTCTGTTATGTCCTGGTGAGTCCTGGGGAACTGATGGTATAAGAACTTTTTTTAAGGGAGACATTGCATGTGAAAATGTTTATTGTGATTACTGTGCTTGATGTGTGTAGAAGCTTCTTTAGGGCCAAGCTTAGAAACACTCCACATAACTTTATTATTGATGATGGAAGTTAATTGAATTAAATAATAAAATGTTGTTAGGGGCAGAGCAGCAAATTACAATACAATACAAGCTTACAGAGAGAGCAAAATGACCAAAAAAGAGACAATGAAAGAAATAAAAGTCTGCATTGTCTCATCTAAATAAACAACACTTACATTCTACTGGAACTACAGCCTTTTTAAAGAGGCAAATCTCAAAGCAGAACTCCCATGTAGTTTAATGTGTGTCTGTGTATTGTGACTAGAGCTAGAATCAAACAAGAAAATACCTACGAACTTTGTTTCCTGTTCATACCGTTACATCAACTTTTTGTCGTCTTGTTCAGGCTAAAACAAGGTTAGGTTAATCAACTCACTCAAAAGCCTTCTTAATATCGGACAAGCACCAAGAAGTGTTTTCCTGAGCCTTGTTCGCTCTTGCTGTCGCTAGTCTTCTACAGGAATGTAATTAGGTGCACTTTGAGTGCCACAATCAATGCCTCACAACTGTCAATCAAAAGACGTCGCCTCGGCGATATCGCCCTACGTGAGCATAAAGTTAACTTCAGTCACTTTCTCACTTCCTCAGGTCTCCTTCCTGTCTATAGTGAAAATGGAATGGTGATGGTTACGTTTAGCTGTTGTTATGTCACTAAAGACAGCAGAGAAAATGTTTGACTGTTCTGATTCGCTACAAAGGGGTAAGACCCTTGTCGCAGCGTTCCAGCCTTTGTCATGACAGTCCCTCCCTTGTTGCAGCGTTCCAGCCTGTGTCATGACAGTCCCTCCCTTGTTGCAGCGTTCCGGCCTGTGTCATGACTGTCGTTCCCTTGTCGCAGCGTTCCGGAGTGTGTCGTGACTGTCGCTCCCTCATTGCAGCGTTCCGAGCCTGTGTCATGACTGTCGCCTTCTCGTCGCAGCGTTCCGGGCCTATGTCATGACAGATGCTCCCTTGTTGCAGAGTTCCGGTCTGTGTCATGTCTATCCTGTCTATCAGCAGCATTCCTGGCCTGTGTCATGATTCTTGCTCCCGCAGCCTTCCGGGTCTGTGTGCTAGCTGTCACACTTGCTGGTGTAAACGCTCTCGTAGCCACACGCTCCACTTGTTTGAAGCAGTTGAACTGCAGTGACCCGCAGCCTACTCCTTTGACCAGCCTATTCTCCTGTGCCTAATATATGTAAGTTATTCACACACAGCTCCTTCCTGCCATCACTCACCACGACACTCCCAACTCATGCTCTGCCAAAGCCTCACAATTATTACAGTCAGTTGAAAAAAATACATGTTGTGATAAAAAAAACAGCTAAAAACAGTAAAATTGTATATACTGTATATATATATATTTTTAAGAGAGGTACGTAACAAGGATGCACTTTATCCCCTTTACTATTTCTTCCAACCAAGTATTGCTCAGGCCCAATTGAGGTTAGCTTCTGGGATATGACATGACAGATGAATATAATTGTGATTAATAAGGTGAAAATATAATTGAAAAAAGTAAACAAAAAACAATACATATTTTAGAAGCAAAATTAAGTAGGCCTGTTTTTTAATATAATTTAGGTGGGAGATACTGCAGGTGAATAGAAAAAAAAATATTCTAAAATATTTCTCAATGCAACGCAAAACCGGAACATATGTAGAACAAAGTTTAAATGTATTGATTAACTAAGTCGATTACTTTAACAAATCAGATTTAGAATTAGATATCAATCGATGTTTTTGCAAAATCTTTAAAATCTTGTTACATTTGGCTTCATAATGATGGACACAGACTTGAGGAATTGTGACCCATAGATAATGAGAGTTTTAACTGCAGTTGTTTGGTCAAAAAAACTTCTAAAATTTGATTCTAAGACATCCCCATCACAACCTCACACTCCCCCTCTATCAAAAGCATGCCTGGATTTGTGCTTAGCCTCATTCACACTAGATGGATGAATCCTAATGAGTCTCTCCCTTTGAGCCTCGAAAAAGACTTCAAATTTTCCAGATTTGTGATGTCAAACGCAGAGATCCGAGGTCTCCTGTGCAGTTTTTAAGTGTCTAATATATGTAAGTTATTCACACACAGGCTTACGCAGCGCCTTCCTGCCATCACTCACCCTGACACCCTCCAGTGATGCTCTGCCAAAGGCCTCACCGCTGTCAGCCCAGGAGGTAAGCACCATCCAGCCGGCCACGTCTGTACAAAACCTGTTTACGCTCCACACTTTACAGTAATGACTAAGTAGTGAGGGTTTTTTTTATGTTGGCTCTCTGCAGCAGTGGCCCGAAGGCATGCACATGTCCAAGTCGAAACCCCGGGACTGCTGCCTGGGTCATACAGACAGCACCCGCCCCCGGAGTACAGTAACTGCTCAGGATACAAAAGAATCTATTGAGAAACACGAGAAACAAGCTGCGGACAAAACAAAGAAATGTAAACATAGAAGTGAAATAAAATAAAAAATAAAGTACAATATGATTGGTTAATTTTAAGGTGGATTGTTTTATGATTTCATTGTTAGGATGCCCCAGTACAGAATTTAACATATTTAGGTATTTCATTTTATGAAAGAAAGAAAGAAAGAAAGAAAGAAAGAAAGAAAGAAAGAAAGAAAGACATTGTAAAAAACACTGAGCAGGCGCCTATCCACCGATTTTTTACCTTCACCTGGAAGTCTCTTTCACACCAATCTTATGGTGGCCCATCTAAACTGGTTTGGCAACTTTTGACGACAGAAGGCTCAGGTGAGTCTGTCAGGGGTCTGAGGTCAGAGAAGCACGGAGGAGGTCGTGGAGGTGAGTTTTTGAAGACTTGAAGTCAATTTTATCCTATTGTAAAGAAGAGAAACAGCATCCGCAGTACAAAGGCTGGAAGGTGGGAAGCAAAAGTTGAGCTCAATCGGTCAAATAACTGTCAAAGCTTATACCTAATGCAGCTTCTTTTTCTTTTCTCTGTCAAAGTTTGACAGCTACTCACGCAAAACTTAAACGACGACATTTTTACAAGGCACATTGGTTTCAAGCACTTTTTCTCTTTTTCGAGCTCGAGTCCTGACCAGCACCCGACTCGCATTCAGTGTGCACCCTGTCCTGCAGGACCCGTGTGAGTCCCGAACTACAGTACATCCAACTTGGAGTCAGCATATACCAGTGTAAAGGCCAGCGCACACCGGGACGCTCTGCCGCGCGGCAAATTGGGCGCCTCCATTAATTTCTATGAATGTACACACACCGGGCTCGCGATGGCACATGGCGGCGCTTTACAACGCGCCGTCATTCGGTTTTGTTTGTTTCCATCGCGGCGCCGCCCCTGGAAATGACCCTGCCGGCAGCCGTAGTTTCTTCTTCTACGATTTAAATAATGTATAGCAGTTAACCTCTCGGTGCTATTTCGTTTACAATGATGAACGCGGAAGGCCTTTCATTATTTAGGACATATCATCATATTACTCACCCACTACGACCGCGGATCGTTGGAAAATAACGCCGGGCGTCGCGGCATTTGGTGTGTTTTGACGCTTGGGTCTGGCGCGGCAAGTGACGTGCCGTGGCGTTGTGTGGGCTGGCCTTTAGCATTTAAAAACAGCTAACATTTTCAAATCAACATTGCAAAGAGGCCAAAACGGGGTAAATGCGGCTATGCTTTCTAGTACTACTTAAAAAGCATGCTGCTGCTTTTTTACACATAATGCAAAAAACTATTTATATTTGTTGTTTATTTGTTTGAAGATATAGTTCACTTAGCTTCATCATAATCATTTTGAAGCTATGCGCCGTATTTCCCAGTGTAATGTCAGATTGATTTTCCATGCACAAACAGAGATTGTGAGTGTGTGCGGGTGGAAAAGTGTGATGGATCCGGGGCTGAGATCAGGGCTCTGGTGCATATTCATACATCAGTTAAAGTGTTCCCATAATTTAACAGGGCACCTGGTCAGATGGAAAGCTGTTCAGCATGTGCTGTGTGAGGCGCTGTAGTCGCTTAAAGACATAAGCTTTTTTTAAAGTCTTTATTTAGCTGACTTTTAGTTTCTATTTCACTGTAATGTTGTTGTTAGACTGCTGATATTTAATGGTGAAAGAGTTACTGCGGGGGCAAAGACTCAAGTCAAAATATCACGCAAGTATCACACATTATTACCAGTTAATGTTAAAAATGATAACAGCTTGTTATTTTGGTTCCTTGTCATGTATGCATTTGTTTATAAGATTAGATTGCCTTTATCAGACTTTTGAGAAGGCAGAGGTGAGCTCCTGAGGCTATACTCTGAACATGTGTCACACCTCAGCTGTAATCGCTGCAGGAAGTTTGACACTAACGAACAAATGAGTGGTCACTCAGCATGTGGAAAAGCACTGGAGCGGTGCGTTCAATGGCACCTGGGAAACACACCTCACTGACTCACACACAGGATATTGAGGTCTTGTGGGCAGTAGATAAAAAGGTCAGGTGAGTGGACAGCAAGTATGGCTTGTAAGGTGTAAGTAATGAATAAAGAGTGCGAGGGTGAGCATAAGCATTATGATTTAGAAACACAAATAACCCAGAATTTAACATCAACAACAAAAGTTGTAATGCCAGGTCCAGGACTGCCTTCTCTTTTGACTGAGCTGAAACACAGGAGTTCAAACTTAGTCGTTTTCACCTCACTCAAGACTAGCTCAAGCCTTGGTGTGTGAGCGTAACACTGATGCTGTGTTTTCCAATGGAAAAGTTGTTCAGAGACTTGGAGTCTGCATTTATCTAAAGTCAGTGTTGCGCACACATTGTGCTGGAGCTGCTGGTGGATTTTGTCTTTGCCTAAACAGGCATGGTTGTGGTTTTGCTAAATTACACATGCAAACAGTAGCTCAAGTGTGCTTGTTTGGACCTGGTTGGGCTTAGATATACTGTATAACAAATGACCTGAGTCAAAGTCAAATTCATGCAGTCCATGTGTGGTCCAGCCTGTCCTCACAAATATTTTTTTCTACACTACACAATTTGAACGTAATTCCTATTTTTCTCAAGTCATTTGTATGATGGATGAAAAGCTGTGTTATTATTCATGAATACTAACACAATCCTAATCTTAACCTTAACCAATTTCAAAGTGAAGACCTAAACTTATCAGTTTTTGTAACTTATGACCTAAATGTATCTGTTAACCCCAAATAAAACCTCCTATTTGTCAAAAAACAAATTGTGTTATAGACATTCCAAAAAAAGCAGAAGCCTTGTCCTGACGTGTTAGAACACATTGTTAGATCTCAATAGGCTGGACTTTTTAAGATTTCATGGTGACTTTTTTATCAAGCAAGGTGCTAAATTGTAACCTGGCCAGCCAGATGGTTGATTTCACAATATAAACACGAGATAAACCATCTGGCCTTCAATCCAGCCGACCGATTGGTTTGAGAGTCTGAAACAGCGGTGGTTCAGCTCACTCACATCACAGCAGCTTGGTTTTGAGGCCCAATGTAGCAGGGCCGGGCTAACACAGGCTGTTAGCGCCTCAGCGCCGCCGAGTCTAATTCAAGCTAAACAAAGATGGTGGCTTTCGTGGATGTATGTGTTGTTTGCTGCTTTTGATGCGGTTTTAGTAGAAATACGGAGTAATTTCTTTTTGAAAGAAGAGCAGCATGTGTGACACGTACTTGTTCTGTCCCACGCCGACATTGGATACACCATTACGAGTTGTTGCTGTGATTGGCTAAGCTCAAATAAGGTAGGCCCCACATTCAATCAGTTCGACGTATTTCAGTAAACGCCCCACCTTTTCTCAAACACTTTCACCTAGTAAAGTTCCAGATGGATATAGTGAGAACTCAGATAGGAGTTCAACACATCCATCTGGCATGAGTCAGGCTAGCTAAATTGTGGGCATAAACTAAAAAATGTGTATATTTGTGATAGGTCTGCAATTAATTTAATTTTGGATACACATATAACATACTACACAAAACAGATATATCTGCTCACATGAGCAAATGCTTGACAAATAAGGCCCTTAGTTCACAGTATCATGAAAACCTCTGAACAAGGCCACAAATGGGTTCTCTGACCTGCAGTGTGAACATAACCTCAGTATTCCAAGCCTCGTCTTTGTACTACACATGTACACTCTTCGCTCCAGCTTGTCTTTCCTTGGCTCTGACTTAAATTGGAAGGATCCTGCCAGTCGCTGCCTTTGTTCCAGATTTCACGGCAGCTTTGTCCCCGGCTGTGGCCAGGATCGGGTCTCCTCACTGGGCTTTCACTGTCTGCCAAAGAGCCTCCACGCTGCAGCCCAGACGCTTCCTCCTCTCACGCCAACAATCACCATGTCTTCTCTGTGTGACAAGCAGTAGTTAGTCACTTCAGCATAGTTAATAAAAGTAGATGTAGAGTAATTGGGTACCATCTTATAATAATTATACACCTTAATTAACCCTAACTTGATTAATTTTGCTCCAGGATTTACCATTGCTTAAAGGCAGAAGAAAGACAGAGCCGTTTATCAAGTTTCATTTATCTTGAGAACCTTTAGCCTGATCGAAAAAGCTCCAGAACCAATTACCAAATTTATAAAATCTCTAGTCTTTTACCAGAGCTTTTTTAATGCTTTTGCTAGATTTTTAAAGACTTCTGCCAGATTCGTAATTTTATTCCATTTAAAATATTTGTCATTCCAAATTTACAAAGCACAATCTCTTATCGGATTCACAAAGCCTCAGAGGACAAATATCCAGATGCCCAAACTGACTTCAGTGGATTTCTATAACCACATTGCGAAGACTGGTTAACATCTGCATTTTTTGTTTCTCAAATTCACTCTCACACATTTTGATTTTTTGAGCCGTTACGATAATTGGCCAACTGCTGTGGCCAATTACTGATATTTGCTGATATCAATATTTATATTTTAAAACAGATGCAAGTAACATTTTGACTTTGTTAAATGTCTTTGTTAGTCTCTGTGATGGTCACATATGTATTTTCTGAACATTGCTCTCTCTGCTGCCTCCTACTGGTAAACCTACATTTCTGTCTATACAGAAACACTGGCTATTTTATTTAATAAATGACAGTTTAAAATATTTAATGTAAATAATAATAATATTAATAATAATTTAAAAAACAGCGGGGTGCATGGTAGCAGAGCTCTGGCTTCCCAACACGGAGGTCTTGGGTTCAACTTCAAGGTTGAACCATATCAACATCTCAACAAACAAACAAAAGTTATGTTTGGCTTGATACTAGTATTTGCACAGTAGAACTGTAGGGGGAGCACTACTGCTGAAATTTCTTTGTTCTGTTTTAAAATCCACAGCAGACACATGTATTTATCTGGGATGAAAAATATGTTGTGGTGTTATTATGTAATTATAATTAGCTTAATTGTTTGTTTACTTATCATTTGTCATTTTTAGTCTCATCAAAATTGCAAATTTGATGCTTCCAGGACAAACTGAGCTTTGCATATGTGCATAGAGACTAGAGAACCTCCTCTTAAAATGTCGGCTGTTTGTCGATGCCGATCTGATATTGATATCGCAAAAAATAAGTTGGATATCAACCAATACTGATACCGACATATCGCCCATCTTTAATCTCTGTGTCTGTGATTAATTTCACCCCTTTTCATGCTCATCATAGGCTATTTATGCATCGTGGTATATATACACTTTCTTGTGTAACTGTGTTGATTAAGCAGCTGTAGCACATTTCCTTAGGGTTAGATTCTAGATCTGAATTCCTGTATTTTTGTTACATGATTATTTCCTCACGTTTGAAGTCTGCAGCTCGGTTGTTGTGATTGTTAGTTTGAGCTAACCCCGCCCCTTGTTCTGTGAACACACACGTCTTCATTGAGAAAATCCAGGGTTAACAGAAGCTGTTTCGTAGTACACCTTATCCAGAGAGGCTCATGTCTGTGTTTGTCTACGCAGGAAAGAGGAAATTATCCATCCACAGTCTGATCACAGTTCATCAATTCACAGCTCGAGATCATTTTGATAAGTGTGTTTTGAAAATTTTGAAAGGTGACGCAAAATTCCAGAAATTACAGATTTAGTACTCAATCAATTCTTTTTTGCATTAGTGCGTTTTACAATTGTTCAAGCCTAAAGTCTCTAATGCTTAATCTGATCTGCTTTAAAGATGTTTTTAAGATGTCTAAAGCTGTATTACAGACTTGTGCATCTTCTTCTCATCTTCTCCGCCAAAGTCCCTGCAGGCTCCACTGGTCTCAGTCTCATCCCTCTGGTCCAAACGCCTGCTCTGAACATGCCAAGAATGCTGCCGTATGTTTGTTTGTTATGCATAAGCGTGACAGCAAACAGCTCGTGAGTCTGCCAACAGTGGAAAACCCCAGAGCCAGCGCGAGTGTTCATAAATGTGTGAGGAAAGCTGTGTGCTGTTTGAGCGGGGATGTACCAGCTAATCTAATGACTTCTCTCAGGAGGTAGTGAGACTGTTTGTTGGTCAAATTATTTATTAGCATTTGCACTATTGGCTCTAAAAGTGTCCTATTGGTACTTCTCTGTATGATGTGTTTTTTACAGGTTTGCATGTACATACAGACAGATCAGTGGTGATAGGTGAAAACTGAACTTGATTGGAGCATCAGCTGTACAATACAATATTACTCAAACATGATGGAATCAATCCAAATAACAAGTTAACACAAGCATTGTCGATGAATGAGTGGGCGCTTTCATAGGCTGTGACTGACATGACCTAGCTGAGCATTGTGGGATTTGTAGTACTATATTTTGTTATAGTGGCAGCAGGCCAGCTGCAAGTTCATTTTGTCATGCAGGCCTTGACACACTCGCACTCCATCCATCCATCCATTTTCTTCCGCTTCATCCGGAGTCGGGTCGCGGAGGCAGCAGCCTGAGCAGGGAGGCCCAGACTTCCCTGTCCCCACACACCTCCGCCAGCTCCTCTGGGGGAATCCCGAGGCGCTCCCAGGCCAGTCGAGAGACATAGTCCTCCAGCGTGTCCTGGGTCTTCCTCGAGGTCTCCTCCCAGTGGGACATGCCCAAAACACCTCCCCGGGGAGGCGTCCAGGAGGCATCCGAAACAGATGCCCGAGCCACCTCAACTGGCTCCTCTCGACGTGGAGGAGCAGCGGCTCTACTCCGAGTTCCTCCCGTGTGACTGAGCTTCTCACCCTATCTCTAAGGGAGCGCCCAGCCACCCTGCGGAGAAAACTCATTTCGACCGCTTGTATTCGCGATCTTGTCCTTTCGGTCATTACCCAAAGCTCATGACCATAGGTGAGGGTTGGAACGTAGATTGACCGGTAAATCGAGAGCTTTGCCTTTCGACTCAGCTCTTTCTTCACCACAACGGTTCGATACAGCGACTGCATCACTGCAGACGCTGCACCAATCCGCCTGTCAATCTCACGCTCCATCCTTCCCTCACTCGTGAACAAGACCCCGAGATACTTGAACTCCTCCACTTGAGGCAAGGACTCTCCACCCACCTGGAGAGGGCAAGGCACCTTTTTCCGGTCGAGAACCATGGCCTCGGATTTGGAAGAGCTGATTTTCATCTCAGCCGCTTCACACTCGGCTGCAAACCGTCCCAGTGCATGTTGCAGGTCCTGGTTTGAAGAAGCCATCAGGACAACATCATCTGCAAACAGCAGAGATGAAATCCTGTGGTCTCCAAACTGGACACCCTCCGGTCCCTGACTGCGCCTAGAAATTCTGTCCATAAAAACAATGAACAGAACCGGTGACAAAGGGCAGCCCTGGCGGAGTCCAACATGCACTGGGAACAGGTCTGACTTACTGCCGGCAATGCGAACACAGCTCCTGCTCCTGTCGTACAGAGACCGAACCGCCCTGAGCAAAGGGCCCCGGACCCCATACTCTCGGAGCACTCCCCACAGGACACCACGAGGGACACGGTCGAATGCCTTCTCCAAATCCACAAAACACATGTGGACTGGTTGGGCAAACTCCCATGAACCCTCGAGCACCCGATGGAGAGTGTAGAGCTGGTCCAGTGTTCCACGACCGGGACGAAAACCACACTGCTCCTCCTGAATCCGAGGTTCGACCATCGGTCGGATTCTCCTCTCCAGTACCCTGGAGTAGACCTTACCGGGGAGGCTGAGGAGTGTGATTCCTCTGTAATTGGAACACACCCTCCGGTCCCCCTTCTTGAACAGAGGGACCACCACCCCGGTCTGCCAATCCAGAGGTACTGTCCCAGTTTGCCACGCGATGTTGCAGAGACGTGTCAGCCAAGACAGTCCCACAACATCCAGAGACTTGAGATACTCAGGTCGGATCTCATCCACCCCCGGAGCCTTGCCACCGAGGAGTTTGTCAACAACCTCAGTGACTTCAGCTTGAGTGATGGATGAGTCTTCCCCCGAGTCCTCAGTCTCTGCTTCCTCATCGGAAGACGTGGCGGTGGGATTGAGGAGACCCTCAAAGTATTCCTTCCATCGTCCAACAACATCCCCAGTCGAGGTCAACAGCTCTCCACCCGCACTATAAATGGTGTTGGTAGAAAACTGCTTCCCTCTCCTGAGGCGCCGGACGGTTTGCCAGAATTTCTTTGAGGCCAACCGATGGTCTTCCTCCATGGCCTCTCCGAACTCCTCCCAGCTCCGGGTTTTGCCTCTGCGACTGCACAAGCTGCGGTACGCTTGGCCTGCCGGTACCTCTCAACTGTGTCAGGAGTGCCACAGGCCAACAGGGCCTGATAGCACTCCTTCTTCAGCCTGACAGCATCCCTTACTTCCGGGCGCCACCACCGGGTTCGGGGATTGCCGCACGAGAAGCACCAGAGACTTTGCGACCACAGCTCCGAGCAGCCGCATTGACAATGGAGGCTGAGAACATGGTCCATTCAGACTCAATGTCCCCAGTCTCACCCGGGAGCTGGGAGAAGCTCTCCGGAGGTGTGAGTTGAAGACCGTCTGACAGAGGGTTCCGCCAGACGTTCCCAACAGACCCTCACAATACGCTTGGGTCTGCCAGGTTTGTCCAGCTTCCTCCTCTGCCAGCGGATCCAACTCACAACCAGGTGGTGATCAGTTGACAGCTCTGCCCCTCTCTTAACCCGAGTGTCCAAAACACGCGGCCGAAGGTCCGATGACACGACAACAAAGTCGATCATTGACCTCCGGCCTAGGGTGTCCTGGTGCCACGTGCACTGATGGACACCCTTGTGTTGGAACATGGTGTTTGTTATGGACAAACTGTAACTAGCACAGAAGTCCAGTAACAAAACACCACTCGGGTTAAGATCGGGGGGGCCATTCCGCCCAATCACCCCTCTCCAGGTGTCACTGGCGTTGCCCACGTGGGCGTTGAAGTCCCCCAGCAGAAGGATGGAGTCCCCAGTTGGTGCACTATCCAGTACCCTCCCAGGGACTCCAAGAAGGCCGGGTACTCTGCACTGTTGTTTGGCCGTAGGCCGACACAACAGTGAGAGACCTGTCCCCAACCCGAAGGCGCAGGGACGCGACCCTCTCATCTACTGGGGTGAACTCCAACACATGGCGACTGAGCTGTGGGGCTATGAGCAAGCCCACACCAGCTCGCCGCCTCTCACCGTGGGCAACGCCAGAAAAGTGGAGCGTCCAGCCCCTCTCCAGGAGTTGGGTTCCAGAGCCCGAGCTGTGCGTGGAGGTGAGGCCGACTATATCTAGCCTATAGCGCTCAACCTCCTGCACCAGCTCAGGCTCCTTCCCCCCAGAGAGGTGACGTTCCACGTCCCAACAGCCAGAGGCTGTGTGTGTGGACCAGGTCGTCGAGGCACCTGCCCCCGACTGCCACCTAGTCCTCTGTGCACCCGACCCCCATGAAACCCTCTGTGGGTGGTGAGCCCACAGGAGGGCCGACCCACGTCACTCGTTCGGGCTGTGCCCGGCCGGGCCCCATGGGCAAAGGCCCGGCCACCAGGCGCTCGCCTGCGAGCACCCACCCCATGCCTGGCTCCAGGGTGGGGCCCCGGTAACGCCAATCCGGGCGACGTAACGGTCCTTGTTTTTAAACTGTTCATGAGAGTTTTTGGCACTGAAATGTGTATATATGTTACAGGCAAAGTTGATAATCCAGGCATTCTATAGAATGTCAGGCAAAGTAGGAAATAGATGTGCTATTATCTACTTTGCCTAGGCATTCTATACAATGCCTAGGCATTCTATAGAATGCCTGACAACTTTTAGGCAAAGTAGATAATCTCTGACAAAGCATAATTTATTGGAATACAAAACAAAAACACATACAATTTTAATTAAATACTATCCAAACTAGGGCTCAAGGGCCAAACTTGGCCATCCAGTAGGACTAATTTTGCTTTCAAATGAGTGCTGGTGTTTGAGTATCTATTTGATTACACATGTTTCTTACAAAGAAGGCCATATAAAGTCTATTTTCCTAAAAGACTAATAAAAGATCATTTTATTATGAATTTGTATTAGTTGAGCCAAAAAAGCAGGTTTTTCTCTTGTTATATAATAAGTTTGTTCATCTAAGGTTGGACACCTCTGCAAAGCCTTATTTTGTTGCTGTAGTGGTCGTTGTGTTTGTTGTTATGGTCAGTTGTAGACATGGTTTTGGTTCTCTTTTTTGTTTGTTTTTTCTCTTTTCTTTAAAAGGCTAATTGGCAAACCTTTGTATAAATAGGGCCTGGTTAGTACTTAGATGGGACTCCCATCGAAGTACTAACCAGGCCCTATTCATGGTCCTATGGTGTTCCAGCAGTCTCCCATCATGGGAGACTGCTGGAACACCAATTGCCACAGGGGGATGACAGAAGTGGATTGTCTTTGTGTCTTTGGGCAAGACAGTTAACTCACATTGCCTCAGTGTTGGTGTACACTTGTGGATACTCGATTGTAAAGCACTTTGAGTGACTGGTAAGGTAGAAAAGTGCTTTATAAATAGACCATTTACAATTTATATAAAGTTGCTAAAACATTTAAACTATTTTTTTTTAATTTTTTGATAGAAAACAATTGAATTATGGACATTAGCTACCACAACCAACACAACTACCAACCATAACCAGACGTTGCAATTGTCCCACAACCAACCCCACAACTACCCTCACCAAAACAACCAACCAACCAACCAACCAACCACTCTCACTGCAACCAATCATAACCACCAATCACAACCTTCAACCACAACCAATCACCAATTACAACCAAACACCAACCACAACCACCAACCACAACACTAACCCAACCACAACTACCAACCAACCACAACCACCAACCACAACCAACCAACCAACCACAACCAATCACCAATTACAACCAAGCACCAACCACAACCACCAACCACAACTAGCAACCAACCACCAACCACAATCAACCACTGACCACAATCAACCACCACCAATCAACCACCGACCACAATCAACCACTAACCACAATCAACCACCGACCACAATCAACCACCAACCACAATCAACCACCAACCACAATCAACCACCGACCACAATCAACCACTAACCACAATCAACCACCGACCACAATCAACCACCAACCACAATCAACCACCAACCACAATCATACACTGACCACAATCAACCAACCACCAACCACAACACACCAACCACAACCACTAACCAACAACCAACCACAACCAAGCACCAACCACAATCAACCACCACAACCACTAACCACAATCAAGCACCAACCAGAATCATTAACCACAACCATAAACTACAACCACCAACCACAGCCAACCACAACCAAGCACTAACTAGAATCAATCACAACCACTCCCGCAATTAGAGCTAGGTAATATATCACTGTTGTTTTGGAGATATGCAAAAACTGGATATTGAGTATATCATAGTAAAAACTGCTTTGAAATAATTTGATTAAAATTACAGATGAAAAAAATAAATACAAAATCTCAATTCGCTATAGAAAGGTGACATTTTCATCCATTTTATTTTTTGCACTCACTTATTGGTGTCTGAACAAAATTTCTAGAAATTGAACTTTTTTTTAACATATCAAAATCTTGTTTACTTGCATTTTTTCTTGCACAACCAATCAAATCACTCACAACAAGTCAAGACTTTACGGAGGTGCCAAAACATTTCCTCAGATACATAGTAACATGTCAAGGGCGGAATCCTTTTTTTTTTTTTTTTTTTTTTTTTTTTTTTTTACTTAAATAAATACATAGTTTGTTTGCACTGAGATTTATAATAAATAATATTTTAATGGGGTTTTGGAGAAATAGACTTGATATTTGAAAAAATAAACCAAATTGTAAAATGTATTAAAATAAATACTCTAACATCAACATGCCACTTGAGGGCCAAGTTTGGCCCTTGGGCCCTAGTTTGGATTGTATTTAATAAAATTGTATGTGTTTTTGTTTTGTATTCCAGTAAATGATGTTTTGTCAGAGATTATCTACTTTGCCTAAAAGTTGTCAGGCATTCTGTAGAATGCCTAGGCATTGTATAGAATGCCTAGGCAAAGTAGATAATAACACCTCTATTTCCTACTTTGCCTGAAAACACCAGGCATTCTATAGAATGCCTGGATTATCAACTTTGCCTGTAACATATATACTACGTTTCTAACGACTTTTTGTCCATTTTATGGTGTATATGCTTTTTTCTTATGTCTTATAGACAGATGTTTTGGTTGAAGTTACAAAAATGGGTAAACTTAGGTCTGGGAGTTGGAATTTGTTAATATTCATGTAACAACATATTTTATATCCTCTGTAAACTGGGGCAGTACAGCATATCATAGCCTTGCAAAAAGGAGAAATTGTGTGATATACATAAGTATTTCAATTTGGTGGGATACATTTGCATTTCCACGAGAATGAGTTGGTTACAGACTGAACTAGAAAAATGTAATTAGTCACAATTATTATAATTTTTCCCACCCACCTTGAGTGCCTCTGGGGCATCTCCTCAAGAGCAGTGGAGTGCTTCAGGAAACATTTCTAGATGTTCTTGCTTGACTTGGTCAGGACGATAGCTAGAGAAATGTCTTCAATGCTGCAAACTCTGCACAGAAAGGAGTTTGCACCCAGAGACATCAAACTCCTCACAGAAAGGCCCAGGAGTCGAACCTGAGACCTTTTTCCTGCAACACGGCAGAGCTACATTGAGCCTTCAAAGGCAGCAAGAATTTGTCTTAAAGTTGGGGTGACTAACTTTTTTAGTTTTACTGAAAAGGATATGAAAATGCAGCACTATGTGAAAATGAGACCACTGAGTTCTGTCTAAACAGAATAATAATGAATTTTAGTTTTATTTAGGCGCCGGATGTAGCGCTCTGATTGGCTGAGCTTGGGCGGTCCTATCCAGTTTCACTTTGTTGTTTATAAAAAGATGTTCATTGATCATAATTGCAACCTAAATAAATAAATGTCGATATTAACCATGTGTCAAAGGATTTAAGTTGTCAAATTTAAAACCTAAATTGTGAAGTGTGTAAATCAGTTACCTAATCATTAAGTACAGTTGCTTGTTTCTTTCTTTTTCTGGTCACTAACAGGCTCCGTCCATCCCCTATACTTATTCTACAACATGAACACGACCTATTATGACCTCAACAATTACAACTATGACTCAGTAGAGCTCCTAACCTTTTCATTGATTTCCAGATCCTAATGTTATCAGAGCATTATTCACCAAATCTATTTCAACTCTATTGCAAAAACCCTACAAGTGTTTGAAATAATGCCCCTGTCCCTTCAGACCCCAACCTTTTCCGCTTCACGACTTCTCCCTCGTCGCAGTGTCTTGGAGGAGAAGGACTGGAGTGTGTTTTGAAATGCTGCCGGTGCTTCTGGTTGTTGTAAGGCGCAGATCGGTGACAGCTGCTGAGACGGGGGAGTGTGGTGAGGAGCAGGAGGAGGGGGGTACGCGGCCCGGAGCCTCCCCAGGGAGAGGTGCTGCCGCTCTGCATGCCAATGAGAAGATTCCCCTGCAGAGGACGGAGGACAGCAGCAGGAGGGGCTGCCAGCCAAGGTTAGTGCCGGAGAGTCAAGTCCAGAGGGAGGGATGTGATGACAAAGCTCTGGGTGCCACGGTAACGCCTCTGCCACAATGACCAGGCTTTGGTCCATGGCCTGCTTCAGTTTTAGGCTGCCTTATGAAAATATTGTTAATAAGTCATCAAACTAATTGTGTTGTATGTGCTCATTTTAATCCCGGCTCAGTTTTGACCTTTTGTGATGAAAGATTATGAGAAAATCTTAAGGCTTAAAATATATTGTAACTCTTAAGCCTTCTGAGGAATTTTGGCCAGATTTTAAGCCAATTGTGCATCTCCACTAACCTGGCCAGACAGACAGATTTGTGCAATATTTGTGAGTTCATAAACTGGCTCTTTTCAGCATCTCAACGATTTGCTTCAACACAAAGTTGTTTTGAAAAAAGCTAATTAAACTGATGATTTGCTCCCAAATTTTCAGCTAACGCTCACAGCAGACCTAGTCATAATCTGAAATACTTTGTCAGCTTATTTGCGTTTAGTTGCATATACCACATTCTATATTGTAGAATGTGATATAATACATTTTGTGACAGTTGTATTGCAACAAAATTGGATTAAGTAACGCTGGCCTATAAGATGTCCTGTGAATGGAAACTACAGGTTAACCGAACTAAGACCTAAAGCCCACCAACTCACTTGTTCCATCTATTTTGCAAGAAACACAGATAAAAGTTTGTAAGAGCTTTATGGATGACTTGACAGCACCTGAAATGTAAATGTAATGTATTTACCATGTAAATACACACAACTGTAGGACTGTCCATTAGGAAAGCTTCAGTGCACATACACCAATGATAGGAACTCAATGATTACCACACAACTTGTTTAGTAATTGCCAAGAGCTCTGAAACAAGATTTAAAAAAAAAAAATACTGCATTTGATGAAAGAGTGTGAAGTGAAGCTTCCTCCTTAAACAGTACAAACACATTTACAGTACAAACACAGTATTTTTAAGATTATTTTAAGTATATTTAGTTCTTAGTTTGCTTGTATTTACCTTTTTATTGATTCAAATGCCTTTATCACTTTTAGGTTCTCCAGTGTTTCCTCTGAGGAGCCTCTGCACCAGGAGCTGTGTTCGGCTGTGGCTGCTGGGCTCTGGCTCATGGGCCCTGGAGGTTTGGTCTTGACCTCATCTCTTCTCTGGGCCCGGGGCTGGTGTCCTGTGGCTGCAGACGACTCTGCTCCTGGTGCAGACAGCTCCTCTGATGATGCTTTCTTTGGTCCATCTGTACCCGGCCTAATACGTATATGTGAATGTATTTAGTGTTTGGGAGTGTGTCTGTGTGTGTGTGTGTAGGGAGGGGGGGTGGGGGTATGGTGGGGAGGAGGGGTAGAGAGTATGTACACGTATGTGGGTTTTCTCGGGGGGTGGGGGCATGCGGGATTGTTTTTAATGCACTGTAAGCACTTTGTGTTGCATTTCATGTATGAAAAGCGCTTTATAAATAAAGTTTGATTGATTGATTGATTGATGATTTCACACACAGCAAACAATTCAGACGCTTTAGGTAAAGGTAGAAAGATAAGCTGAGAGTGGAGAGCTGCAGTAGTTTATTTTGTGTAAAAGCCTTGTACCAAACTTCCACTCATCATCACGTTTGCAAAAAACCTTTTCTATAAAATTGCTTGAATGCTGCTGCGGTTGTTTTCTGACGCCTGACGCTCATCCTTTGCGCGCTTTGGTTGTTGAAGTTAAAGTTTTGCAGTTTATTTCCAGCATCTTTAGATACTTACTAGGTCCGATGAAATAGTAGTCCACCTGCCCACCAGAGACCCAGCCTATGCTCCCCCTCTCTGTCTAGATTCTTGTGCCTCTACCCACATGCAACTGTCACTCATGTGTCACACTCAAAGCAGCGTCTGACTGCAGCACCTCGATTGTTTTCACACTCTAAACATTTTATATAAAAAAAAAAACCAAGGCAGCCAAATGGTGATTAAGACTTTTTAATACTTTTTAGGACCTTATTTTGACAAATTTCATTCTGTTAAGACCCACGGAACACTGTATACACAAATTGACAGCCAGAAAAGTTGTTGGCCCTGAGGCAAAATTGTCCACAGATCTGATCTGGCCCTCAACTCATCTGTCAAATATTGGAACTATGCAAATATTTTAGACCTGACCTGGAATCAGCTTAATACAGGTTACTTTTGGTTCAGACTTGGCAAGTACTGGTCCTTGTTTCAAATCTGACATTGAAATCAATCAATTTAAATCAAACAGAGGCTATAGCAGTAGTGACTAACATTACTCAAGCAAATGGATGGTTTGCATAACCCTTGATCACGTGCTGAGGAATACCTGGCCCAGTGGTCATGGCTTTCTGAAAAATTTGACCCTCGGGAAACTTTAAACACATTAACACCCGAGTGAATCTAAACAAAAGCAATAAATTTCTCAGGAAATGTTTAAGCAATAAAGAAATGGAGACAATATCACCCAGTGGTAAATATATTTCCAACTTGACAGTTTAACACAAAAACTCACTCCAAGGTCCTGAAAGGCACCATTATTATATTTTAACAACATACAAGTTTTTCAATGTATCTTTTTGGTTACATTTCCTAGTTTGACCATTTACATTTGTGAGAAATTTGATCAAAATCCCCAATAACAGTTAACTCAAATAACGATAATGAGTAACGTGAAGCCCCTTGATGCTCTGCTTAATCTCATTTGTCCGTGTGGAGTCTTCTGCTTTTGTGGTGAATGAAGTCGATGGTGTGAGGAAGCGATGCTCAGGATTAGCCGTGTCCGGAGTGCTCGTGTTAAGTGGCCGGTTCACATCTGCACGGGACACACAAGTAGCATTAGCATTAGCATTAGCCCACCTCACACCCCCTCCTCCTCCTCCTCTTCTCATCTGAAGGAGATTTAATAAGTCATTATGTGGGCTCACTGGTGCAGATGGGCCTTCACATGTGTCACTTGTGTCCGTGCACGGCCTCAAACTCACACGCTCACCTCTGACCTCCAAACACAGAGTTAGTTCCAGGAGTATACATGTATTTATTTATTATGTTTTATTGTTTTTGACAATTTGCTTATATTGACAGAGAGAGGTGGAGTGATATATGCATCTAAATATTTCACATCATCCACATCCATCCTCTGGGACATTGTAACTGTAAAAGCCATTTTCTCAAAATACATTTGATACTTGTGTGTATGTGTAACTTAAACAAAACCTAAACTACACCTGGTAGTTGAAAGGTAAAAACCTACTTTTGACTATGGTTTGTAATGTTTTATGCCATGATGTGAAAATGTATACATACATTTTGTTTTTCTGTGTCAACAAACAGGACATGGCCCTCCTGTAGGCCAGGGGTCTGCAAACTTTAACAGCAAATGAGCCTCATGAGCCCAGTTTAAACCAAATCAAAGTCGGAAAGAGCCGTATGTATAACATGTTAAGACAGCTAAATTAATGCACACAATGTTTTGAAAAATGTAATGATGTGCATGTAGTCACAAAAATTGTTTTAATGGCAAGACTAATCACTCAGCACTTCTGTTCAAAATGCAACAGTGGGTTTTCACACATTTGAAATGGTATAGACACATTTGAAATGGTATAGACAGAATACATAGCTGCTCATTTAAAACAACGACGTAATGTTTTTAATTAATCTTTATTTCACCAAGAAGTCGCTTGAGTTAAATCTCTTTTTCAAATAAGACCTTGCCAAGAGGCACCATTGTACAAGAAAGTACCGTAACTTCTTTCTAGTACAATTCCTCATTCTCAATTAAATCTCAAAGAGCTCACGGATTTATTTAAAGAGACACATGTGGCTCTGGAGCCGCAGGCTGTGGACCCCTGCTCTAGGCCAACAATGAACAGGCAGTGATGCGTCAATCTCTGAATCTACAACCATAAGGTGTTTCAAGCAACATCGGTTGCTTTATGTTTAGCTTATTTTTTCTTTAACACAGTCAATGTCAAAATTTTACTATAAGCACGTATCACGCTTTTTTTTCACAGGGTTACGGGGAAAAAGGCATGTGGCAACAAGTTTAGGCTTCAAGTTCAACTTCCAAATGTGTACTTTGGGCAGGTTAAGATTTACCCATTAAACCCAAAGAAAATGCCGCCAGGTGGCTTCAACGAAAATTTGTGGTTATTTGACGTTTTGGCTTTTGTAACTTGTTGACATAAAAAAAGCGTACTTATGGTACGTTTTTGACATTTTGTTGTAAATCTATGTTTACTTCAGAGAATGGGCTGTAAGAAAATTCTTTTTTTGGATCTATACTGGCAAGAAAATTCTTTTTTTTCCTCATCACACTTTTTAACCGCTTTCACTCCCACAAAATTACAATTAGTCCTCGTGTAACAATTAGGGTTTCAAATATTTTTGACGAGTTTAGATGACTCTTTTTGTCAATTCAAAATTGTAAAATTCATGTGCTGGATCAACGTAAAAATACCGATGTAATGATGTAATGTTTGGACAGGTTTGTTGTGTATATATTTTTATTCTCTGAATGACAGTTTGAAGGGAAAAAATCCATGGATACTCACATCAGTGTTTTTTGCCCACTTCAAGTTTTGTGTGCATTGAAAGGTCCTCCCTTTCTATTCAGTCAGTTCTGCGCATAACATATGTGGACGCCAACTGTTACAATCAAAATCAAGAAATTACGCTGTCATTTTTAAAAACATGAATCTAAAAACTAGAAAATCTAAATGTAAACATGACTTCCAAAGAGAGACAAAACAATCCCACTTTCAGAGAATAAACCTGATTTTGAAACTTCAGTTTAACCAAATAAAATGTAACTAAATCCTTTTTTTCTTCTCATGTCGCAGTATGTAGCTTCTTAATGCTCGCGTTTCTCTTAACATGCCTGTGTATTTCAGACAAGCAGCGTGCCAGTGCGCCTTGCATCAAAGCAGAAGGATTTACTTGTGTTTTAAAGGTTTTGGGGATTACAAATTGGGCGTATCCGATGGGCGTTGGATGACTGCCCGTGAGTCTCTATGAATACAAGGTCGCCCTCTGTCCCTTGAACTCTCTCCGCTCATGATTCTCTTATTAAGGCTTGTCTTCTGGCAGATGGCACTTTCATTCACGTGCCCGAGCGCTTCTTCGGCCCCACACTGGCCCTTTCTTCTCTCATTAGGAACCTGTCGAAACATAAGCACATAATAGGGTTGAATTAAGTGTGGCGCGGGTGTCAAAGGGAAGCAGAGGCGGCGGGTGGGAGGGGCCCTAACAAGCGCACAGGGGACCCACGGCGCCGCTAGCTTTGTGCTGCGATTAGCCGCGCAGACGAGGGGGCTGATGGGTAAAAGACGGGCCCCGCTGGGAGATGGGCACACGGCAGATTTTAAATGGACACTTAAACAGCGAGGGACTGACAGCGGTGATCAATGAAACTGTGGTGCTTTGGATTTCACCTGTAGAATCGCTTAAATTTAAGGTTTAAAAGTTGATTTGTGCAGCTTTGACTGGTTAAAATGTTTCTTTAGTTAAAAGTCTGACATTAGGCAATTTATCTATGAATGTTTACGTAATCCTGCTTTATTTCTGACTCTGCAAAGCTCAAGCTGCTCCACCTTGTGATGTCATAAAGTGATGATTATTAACTGCTATTTTTGGCTTTGGCTGTACTTTTCTGTGTGTATAGATGTAGAGATTTACCAGTCCGATACTGGGATCAAATACTGGTGTAAATCTGACCTGTGGTATTGGTTCTGCTGATATCCTGGTTGTGCCTTTAATTGGACATAGTAAGACCTAATTACTGGCTGATGTTGATCCAGAACATAAAGTTTATTCACATACAGTTGCCAAGTTGTTACTTGTACAATAAAAACAACTACATAAAATTGTATGTCCAAAGTTCTTATGTTTTAATAAAAACTATTTCAGTCCTTATACTTGTATCGGTCTATATCAGGTAATGGTACGTATCTAAAGATAAAGCTAAAATATAGAAATTGGTATGGCAACTGACAAAGCTGGATTGATAGGACAGGACAGTATTGTAACACTGATGGCTTCTGAAAGCCGAGTTTTTCAGGAGCTAAACTGAGATTGGGGCATCAGGATTTGAGGTCCCATAAAGAGATATAAGAGAGAATTTTATAGCATGAGGCCTTTTGAATAATAACACACATCATGTATTATGGGCATTACATCCAGACCACACCATTAAACAAATACCTACACAGGATTTATTAAAAACACAAGTGCAAGGGTCATATTTTTGAGTTTTTGTTCACTTGTGTTTATTATAGAATGTCTCTAATAACTTGTGAAGCATCAAGACATTAAGTAGTTTATACGTAGCTAAAACATTAGCTTTAGTTTCAAAATTAGACTAAATCCAAACGTGAAAAATATATTAAACTCGGATCTGGGTGGTTTACTGTAACCTACTTTGTGGAGGACCAACACTCTGAGCTCTAGCTTTGCCATTAAAACGTTACACTTTTTTACTACAATAAAACATTACTTAACCCCAGCAAGTATTACCTATTTTATCTAATTGTAATTTCATTTAATCTGACCCAATTTAGTTTGTCCTTGTTGAGAAGGAGGAACAATTATCCATTTGCTTGTTTACTGTTGAACAATCTGCTTTGACATGCTTTACCGATGATTTCTGATTTTCTGTAACTTCTGTTTGGTTTTGACCAGTGAATGTTAATTGTTTCATTTTGAATCATTGATGCTTGCTAAATTAACAAACTTTATGAGACGATTTGATTGCAGTTCAATGTTATGTTTGCAGTGGAATAGTGTTTTGCAGTTAGAGCCTGAATCTTTGAACAGATTTGGAATTTTGACAACTACACATTTCACACAATTTATTAAACTTTAAGAAGACATTGTCATCCAACAGTTGTCCTTGCTCCAGATTTTGCGCCGTCTGACTAGTCTCGTAACGGATTAGCATGGATTAGCTGCTAGCTTATTCCCAACTCATTCAAACTCTAATTGGAGCTACATTAGTGCTGTTGGCTTCATTACTTAGCTGTGTATCCACTGACCTGGCACAGCGTGATCTCATTCCCCTCCATCACACATCCAAGTCGCATTCAGGCCAGACTTTCCCAAATCTGCTTTAGCCTTAGCTCCTCATTATTGTCCTCCGAAGGCACTTTTACTCTCTCCTTTGCACATAAAAAGCCCCTAAACTCTAGTGCAAACAGAAACAGCTCCCCCGGTGGCCGTCTGCTGCGACAGATGACGGTGTTTGAACAGCGGAGCAGGCACAAAGGAGCCAAAGGAGAGGCCAAACAAAAGACACATTCAATAGGATTCTCACTCACGAGATCACATCCAAGCAAGAGAAGAAGAAACGGAGCAGGAGCTGTAGTAATTATAGCAATTAGTGTGACTAATTAACATTACAAGAAAAGAAGTAATGTGCTTACGCAAGTGTGGACAGCACTGTTGAAATAGGCATTAAACCAGCAGTAACATTCTGAGTGAAGGAGCAGTGGTGATAAGTTGTGCTCATGTCACATCTAAATCGAAGGTTTATATAAAATTAAACTGTGGGGTAGGTCAAAATAAAGGATTTAGTAGTTAAGTGCCAAATAGTATTTGGATTATTAATACTAATAAAAACAATAAATTGGCCTTATTTAGTGCATTTTATTGCATCAAAGATGGTTCACATGTTGCATTATTTATTCACTTGATCCACACTTTGCAGTGGTTAGTTACTATTGGAACCACAGCTGCCCTGAGGCAGACTGGCAGAAACAAGCTGCCAATTTGCTTGCCTGGGATCCAGAATGACATTTCTCTGTATTTTTACACAGAGAAAATGTCAGTCTGGTCGCCCTCCCCTCCAAGGGCGTTTCCTTCGAAATCCAGATCGTACCGTGCAATGAAAATCGTTTATTTCAGTCACGTGGTTTTTGCTAACAACGTCCCTGCTGTGCGCAGCGCGCAAGGATCTAGGCAGCGCGGCGGAAGGATAAACAACATGGCGCACCGGAAAACCGAGAGTTTGTTCCATTCACCGGTAAAGGCCGTTTTAATTGACCAAAAAGACAACGCGTCAATAGTCGTGTTCAAGATGGTCAAGGCAGTGCAGTCGGCTCGAGCCGGTAAGGCAGATGACAGCGCGAGAGAAATCCCAACAGCTTACGGCACTAGAAGCCTTTCTGCTCTTCTCTGATTGGTTCCCTCCGCTGTCTGTTAGGTGAGCTTTGTTCCGCCCTAGAAATCCAGTTGACTCGGGGGGCGACCAGACTCATCCGCTGGTACAGCGGTGAGGCTGGATTCTCCAGGCAACCAATTTGCGCCATTAGCCCTTCTTTGTCCTTCCATTAGTCCCACTACCAACCATTCCAGATCAGAGGACACAACAGTTTGAGGGTTCCAGAAATTTTCCATCAGTGCAGGCCCAAACTGATAAGCTTCTGAGATCTGATGAGATCAGGGATCATTTTGATGTGATGTGATATTACAATATGGCTGCCATTATGTTTCCATAGCTAATAAACAGAAAATAACGTCCCAATGTTACATTATTAGCAAGGCATACACTGTTTAGATATTATAACACCGAACACTGTCAGTGTTCAGTGTTATAACATCTAACAGTGCAGTGTTGTTAACACTTTTATGTTATCAGTTTCTACAAACAAAAAATTATCATTAATAGTACTGTATTAATTAGCAAGCTAGCTTGATTTGATTTGACTAGCATGTGATCACTACAAACTGTAAACATTTCAGAAAGTGTAACAAGCTCCTTACCTACCTCTTTTTTTTTCTTTTTTTCCTTTTTTTTGCTGGGTTTTTAACACAGCATTCTTTACAATCTGCAGTGGAGCTCAGGTAGTTTTGCGCTCCACTGAAGCTAAAATGGAGCAGAAAACGACGTCAAACACTTCGGATCAGAGAGAGAGAGAAAGAGAAACAAAAATGAAAGTTGAGGGGTTATAAGTTAAATAGATAGATGTACACTATCAGAACAGGGCCTGGAGATGGAGGATTTGGTGTTGTTGGAAACCGGAATGTTAGACAATCAGGTCCAGGTGTAACAGGTACATTTTGTTGTTTCAGTAGAAATAAGGCCTTTTCCTCTTGAAGATTCTGTGCTGCGGCAAATGTAAGAGTTCTGTAGCATTTCAGACGTGCCAATGTAGCATAGGTAGCAAGTTTTGTTTCAATCATTTAATTTTTTATTTGATGAAAAACTCACAGTTTAATTCACACGATTACTAAATGTAAATGTAATATAGAATATCAGATCTATTTCTGTCAAAGTCAAGTTTGAAATGAATGCACTGAAATGACGTGATATTTGCTTAGCATTTCATAAAGGTGTGTTTTTGGGAAAGTAATAAGAGAATGTTTTCTTTGGTTTTAACAGCTAAAGGTTCAGGTCTGGGACTTTGAGTTGGACTTGGGAGTTTTGTTCATATTCATATTCAGTAATAACATGCCTTACATTTGACTATTTTGGTTGGAAAACACTGGATTGTACAACATTCCAGCATAAGGAAGGTGTGCAAATGGTCCAACAACAACACAAAACTTCGAAAAATAGAACAACCCAATCCTTGTTGTTTTTATTCTCCTTTTACTCCTTGTTCTGACTTACCGTAAAACTACAATATACCTGTATAACAGTGATAAATCCAGCCATTACCACAATACTGTTATTTTACAGTACTCGTAAATTGGCTTTTATGTCTTCCACGGCCCCGCCTTCTATTAGCAGCTTTCCCAGTCCGATGCATCGATTTGTCCATAATCCAATCAGGCGTGTCGTATTGATCTTTTATGGAGCGCGCCTGGACAATAGAGCGTGTGCTGGTCAATACGCACACACCGAGGAGGGGCTGAGCACACCTAATTGGCTTATGAAATAACACAAACATTTAGCTTTCTCGACACCAGCGGAAATCAATGCGCAGCTTATCCACTGCATTCAAATGTGCCGACTCTCTCTCTCTCTCTGCTGGCACATGCATCATTTGGGCATGTGGAGGGACTTTTTGGAGATGTTAATCATGTTTTAAAGGAGACCTATGTGTTGCATGCAGGATGGAAGATGCACTTCTCCTCATTCTTTTTAGTTTACTCCAATAAGAGCATCGTGTAACGTGGCAAAAAACAAGCTCTGCTCCCACAACATGAACAAGTGTGAGAGATGGCAAAAATCCAATAGTCAGAAAACTCTTTTGGAATTTGAAGTATTCTAACAATCATATAAGCAATTAAACAATATTTGAAATCAATAGGACATGCATTGGCGGAGTTATGAGGACAAACAGCTGATGAACTAGTGCAGATTCTAATCACGCAAAGTACCGCTGTTGGATTCTTTCAGACGCCACACAAATCATGTTTGGTCGACAAAATTTTCCACCCCAGAAGTGACTATTAAAATGGTAACACTTTAGAATAACTACAGAATAATTAGGCTTAATAAATCATTAACACCACCTTCATAAAGACTTAATTCAATATGAACAAATGATTAATTAATAGATGAAAAAGCTTATTAATGCTTAGTAACAACTTAATTACTCCGAATCCTGCCCCCTAACCCTAAATCCAAACCTTAGCTCCTTAGTTAAGTAGTGACTAAGCATTAATAAACTTTTTCATTCATTAATTCACCATTAGTTCATGAATAATTAAGGCTTTATTCATGCTTTATTAATGGTTTACTAAGACCAATTAAGGTGTAGTTAATATAAAGTGGTACCTAAAATTTTGCATCGATCTCCCGAAAACGCTTAGCAACAGCTTTGATAGCAACAGTTTGTATCTTGAAAAATCCCCCACCTCTCTCTCTTTTGGTCTCTCTTTCTCTCTCTTCTATTGATTCCAGTCTATCTCTGTCTCACTCTGACTGTCTTGCTGTCACTCCACTTTCTCCCCTTCTCATCCTTTTGCTCTCTTTCTTTCTCTCTCTCCTCTACATCATTGTCTCTTCTTGTCTCTCTCTCTCATCTCTTACCTTTTTTTCTTTACCTTCTACCCTCTTTCTCCCTTTCTTTCCCTCCATCTCTCCCCCGCCCCCAGCCCCACACCTCTGCCTCTCTCCCTTTCCCCTGTCCTTCCCCGCAGGCCTAAGTTGCCAGATTGGTTTTTGCTTACAGCGCGAGCACATCTGACTCCCAGCTGTTTGAGGTCAGGCTCCGCTCGGGCATCTGCTGCTCATAAATCACCGCGGCGCTGGCAACGCTTCTAACAGCCGTGAAACAAAGATGTCGAGGCAGCGGGGGGTCAGGGGCGGCCAACCTGGCAACCGCGGCGCACCTGGCAACCCACCGCACAGCCTTCTAATCCGCCACTAAACACGGGCTATTCTAGGAGCAGATTTGAGCCACTGCGGCACAAGTTATGCAGCGGTGTGAGAAGAATGGAAGTGATTAGAAGGACAGAAGAAAGGGAAGTGGAAATAAGATTCAGATCAGAGTTTGTAATATAAATGTTAGTGATCAAAGACGGCCCAAAATGACATATTCTGCTTTTTCAGTAACTATTGAACAGAGGATGATCAAACCACGGAATTTTGCTGGATGGAGTATTGACTCAATGACAGACACAAGTTTGACTGACAGAGTCTGACCCCGGTCTCACACTGGATCCAGTCCGTACTCCGGTCCGGCGTACGAAGGCTTTCCGTTTCTTGAAAAGTAATGAGAGGCTCTCACACCGCGATCCGTCCGGTCCGACGAGCCGCGCGGCTCTGCTCCGTACGTCCGGATCGTTTCCGTTTCATTGAAATTTTTCCGGACTGCCGGAGCGCTCCGGAGCCCTTTTTGGTAAAGTTGTGAAAAGAAGACACAACAAACAGGAAACCAAACGCTCGCGGGTGAAGTGAATCCGGTGGTTTTCAAAGTAAAAACATTACGTTTCTGCTACTACAACAAATAGGTCAAAATGCTGGACATTTACGCAACTATTGAACACACAGGAGGCAAATAAACGTCCCGTACTTACCCATATGCGTCAAAAAATCCAACAGAAAATGACGTGACGTGAAATAAGCCCAAAACACGGCGCAAGTGTTCCTTGTTTACATATCCATGTGCCAGAGATCACGTAAACTCCCTGAAACTCCCAAGTTGAGCGTGAATCCCCGTGAACTCGTGGTCTCGCGAGGCCAGCAGAGTTCTGGAGGCAGTGTGAGTGACGACCAGACCCAGACGGATCCGGATCTGGATCTGGATCTGGAGGCAGTGTGAGCCCGGTGTGACAGGGCAGTTTTCGGAACTGTTCTATTTTCAAAGGTATCCATTTTTTTTCCCCATTGCAATATTTATTCACCTTATTCCGCCCCACCTACTTTTTTTGGCAGCTCACTTCCTGTTTAGCTCTTTTAAAATAGCTAACATATTTGCTTGTCTTGTTCTAAAACAGATGTACCGACAATTAAATAAAGAGCAGCGACTGAATTCTGCAGGCAAATCACAGCTAAAGAGGAAATGCATTGTCAAGAAAAGTGGGTGTGGCAAAATAAGATGAATTTGTTATGAAATATATAAATAATGAGTGCTCAAAGTTCTTATTGACTTAAGTCTAGCACGCTCTTCTGCATTCTCCCTAGCTACCATTGCGCTGAGAAGTCAAGATACATTGTGACCCATTCATGAATACCTGTGAAGCTTCTCCTCAAGTGCAGTGAGCTCCAAGTTTAACACTCAGAGAAACATCTTCAGTTCTTCTGCTGGCTTGGTCAGGATTGTAACTGGAGGATTTTCCATAATGTTCATGTTTGGTTTGTAGGGGAAACTGAAAAGCTGGAAGAAACTCACCCAGACGGGGAGAAACATGTAAACCTAAAATAAAGATGATGTTGATTTATGCCTTTTTTACAATCATCTCATTAAACAGAGCCTGCCAGTGCTTACAAACGAAACACACTAAAGGCTACAGGGAGAAACAGCTCAATTCATGTTCAATGGAAGCTAACATTTGTATCAATTTCTAACCTTAACGACATTTTTTTTCTAACACCAATGAATATATTTTTGCTGTTTTCTGTGTGCTCCGGTGCATGAGTGAAAGGTGGAGGTGAGAGAGAGAGAGAGAGAGAGAGGGAGCACATATAACAGCTGAGTGACAGGGGAGGGATGAGAGAGAGGGCCATGTCTGTGGCCTTTGGTGAGATGTGAGCGGGCGATCGATGCTTCTGTAATGAGCCAGGTAATAGAGAGAGGAGGGGAGAATGATAGAAGAAAGAGAGGTAGAATGAGAAGGAGGAGAACAAGAAAGACAAAAAATAGAATCATAGTGAGAGGAGAAAGAGAAAGGGAGAAGACATGGGCAGGAAAGAAAGAGGGAGAACAGTTTGAGTAAAAGAAAAATAGCGGGAGGAGGGGTGACAAATAAAGGAGTATGAAAAAAAGGGGGTAACAGAAAGAGTGAGAGAGAAAGGAGGAGGGAGAGTGAATGACAATGTGATAGAGGAGAAGAAAGACAGGGAGAAGCAAGAGGTACAAGGAGCAAAAAAAAAAAGTGAGAGAGCAAGAGAATTATTATTATTTTTTTTTTAGATTTTGTAATATTCTTTCCCTCTTGAAAATTTTGGTCGAGGCCACACCGTTTCCAGGTCTTTTTTGGACATTTTTGTGCAAACTCGTTCATTTTGCAGATGTGTGCAAAAACACATCGAGTTGACGTCGTCCCCTCATTCTGACACTGCTGCTGTGGTGAGTTGGAAAGCTCGTTTGGCTCAGATGGATAAGCAGGTGGTGTATGGTGCAAAAGCTCGCAAGTTCGAATGTCGTGTTGTTTTTTTTGTTTGTTTTTTCTTCTCATTTTCAGCTTTAGAAAATACTTACATGAGCTCATGTAAAAGAAAGGTTTCATACATGTCTGCAAAGTTAATAAAAAAGAATCTTGAAGTGCAAGTAGCAACTAGACCTGTGCTGCACAACCTCAGCAGCTGTAAACCTCACTGCACACCAGGACCGCTCTGACACAAAACCAAACTCGTCAAGCTCGCAATTCATATTCCACAGGGCATCCCTAAAAAAAAACCTCTGGGAATCTTTAACTTTTTTTGCGAGCCTGTTTGCAGTTGTGGGCGGAGTAATGTTGTCACACCGTACAGCGTATTTGCGTCCAAATTTGTGCGTAAAAGCGTATTTTGACACAGAACATAATCAAATCACTTTGAGAGAGAGAAGGAGGGAGAGAGATAGAGGCTTGCTGCATTTATAAAACGTAGCTTCGATCGCACAACTTTCTCCTCCTCCAGGCAGTGTCTTTTTGCTGTCTCTGTCCTCCTCGGCTCCTCAATGTCAAGTCATATTGCAGGTATAAACACGACAACGAGCATTTTAATAGATCCACGTGAGTGCATTGTCAGTCCAGATCATGTCCCGTGTAGTTTGTTTTGCAGTGTCGCCAGATTTTCAGAGCAACAAAAGACCAACCCTTTGAAAAAAGCCCCCAAACAAGCAAACTTTTGTTAAAACAAAAGTTATTAAAAGATTTCAGTAAACAGTCTCTCCTCTTGATGTGAGAGGAAAACAGCAGCATGTCATGTGTCAGGGGAGCAGTGTCTGATTGGTGGATGCGAGCGTTAGACGCTCGAAAGTTCAGCAGAGCAAAACTCTGGCCTCGACGCCTGATGAGGCAACCAAAGCATCGCAGGTTTGAGCTTCCACTTCGCAAGACGCGGCATCAGCGGACGCCAGAAACAAGCGAATTTCAACGCCCTAGACGCCAGTTCGCAACGCAGGTTTACATTGACTTAACATGTAAACTGGATGCTCCAACACTGTCCGGTCTGAACGCAGCATTAGGGGCAGTTTATACGACAACGAGTTCTCACGAATCCGTGACGTTTCCATGTCAAATTGGCTTCTCTTTTACACGACAACGAGCTACGTGTTCATTGAATAGGCGTTCCACTGGATACGATTCAAGAGGTAGTTTCACCGAGGACGTTCAGTGGATACACCGCGGTGTAAACAGGAAAACACGGTTTTAATGAAGACAGTCACGTCACTGACGTGCAGTAGCCGCTACTTTAACACAGTAGAAGTAGACTGCCCTGTCACCAAAAATGTCTCTTAAATCAATGCACCTTTCATTCTCATAAAGTAAAGCCAATGCGTCCAGCTTTGTTACCTGCGTATTGCAGAGGAGGAGACACAAAACTAATCCAACGCCTCTCTGGATGTTGATTCAATGAGTCCATTCAAATTCGTGTGTTCAAAAAAAATAAATAAATAAAGTTTGCGAGCCGTCTTCCCCGTGTTTGTGTCTTACTCGCGCACTGCTCCTCGAACCTCCGTGTTTGTTTCAAGCAAGCAATCTCCCTTTTTGCTCGCGCGCTGGTCCTTGTTGCTTCGTTTGTCATTTTATTTATATGAAGAACTTGTAAACCTGTCAATGCTCGTGTTATCGTAGGCTGCGTGAGTTCACGGTAAGGTCATCTGGATTCGTAGCACAATACCGCCACCTCCTGACGCGGCATAAGAACTACACCATTTTGGGTCTATCTACGTTTCTATGTAAAGGAAGATTAGCTCACCACGACACCATATAAACTGTGAGCACAAAACGTTACGACTGTGACGGTTTTCTTGGGAACGTTATCTTGTAAACTAGGCCTTAGTCTCTGACCGTGTGTTCAGCCTCACTTTAAGGTCTGGGGCTTTGAGTTAAAGGTTAAGATCAGGATTTTGTGAATATTCATACATAAAAAAAAAATAATAGGCAAATACAATAAAAAGATATAATTAACATTGTGTGGTAATTACTAAATCTAAATAGCTGCATTACCCAAATATTTTTGAATGAAGCAAAATACAACTCTAGGTAGGTTTTTATAAGGAAACAAACTCACAAAACTTAATATGTCATGTTTTAATGTGTCTCATAAGTCATGATTCCAGTCCCACGTTGTGTTTCTCCTGACAGACAAACGACACGCTGTCACTCCCTCGTCCTCTCCCTAAGCCCTGGTGTGGCACTTAGCGGAACCACACTCTCCTTCCCTCTCTCTGGGACCGGCTCTGGGCTCACCGACAGCAGCACCGGGGTCTAATCCTGGAGCCCAAACAGCCCACTTAACATGGCCTCCGCTTTACGCCAAAGATTACCCAACAATAGCTGCTGCCACTCAGCCCGATCCACTACACCCAAAGCAATTTGTATTAGAAAGATGTGAAGCAGGGGGATTGTCTGTGGAGCGCAAAGAGAGAGAGAGAGGGAAAGGGAGAGAGAGGGATCAGCGTCAGGTACCCTTCAAAGCAATCTGTCGCATCAATATATGTTCAGGAGAGAGAGAAGGAGAAAGGCAGAGCAGAAAGAATCAGATGGGAAGCAATAAAAGAAGGAGAGAGTTGGGACAAAGACATAGGAGACATGGAGATAAAATTATGTTAAATGTTTATATTATTATGGGAACGAGAGAAGGAGAAGGGACAGAGGTATGAGAGAAAACAACAGTAAAGAGGGATTGTGAGAGAAGGAAATGAGGGAGATATTTAAAGGGTGAGAGATGAAAATGAAGAAGGGAAAGATAAATGAGATCTATCTATATACAGTATTTCATTCTTCTTTCTCCAGGGGATTACAAAGGAGAGCTAAGCAAACCTAGCTTCTTCTGACCAGCTATCATAAATACACAATTGTATTGAATTACGGCAGAAATCCTGGTGATCTTTTTTGGTGTCATAAAGCTAAAAAAACAAGAGAGTTACTAAACAGGATTTGTCTAGCAAGTGTGACTCAAGCTTTGTTTTTGATGAGGAACAATTTTAGAAGATAAAATTTCAATGTTGAGAGACAGAGAGTGAGAGAGAGAGAGGAAGAGAGAGAAGGATGGGAGGGTAAACAAAGAGAGAGAAGATGTTAGGGATTAGAGAAGTCTGACAGAAGGATGTCCCCCTCTCTTTGTGCTTCAGTTCAAAACAAATGTGCTCCCATCTCAGAGGAAAGACCCAGGACAACACGAGGAACGGAGGGGGACAAGGGGAAGAGCAGGACAGATGGTAGACACAAGACACTCACAGATACAGATTAAGAGAATCTTTACATAAATACACACAGGGTTTGGGCTCGTCATAAACAGGCGCTTCTCACAAAGCGGTGCAGGGACCAGTGCTGTTCTGATGACTTGTGTACACTGACTGCGAGACAGATTCGGCTTGGGACACGTGCGTTGTTGTTTTGTTGCGTTGTTGCTTGTTTTTATTTTTTTACAAACTGCTTGTTACACCAACTCTAATGCACTCTGGTCTGTTTTTGTCCAAAATCGCAGCGCTTATACAATGACCTGAAAACCAGGATTTTTTAAAACCTACATGTCCTGTACCTTTTCTTAACAGCATCCAATTTGGAGTTAGTGTCAGGGGTTGCTTCTGATAGATGTCTGCAGTGTGCTTAGTTTAAGCTAGTTATAGTTTGAGCATTATTGTGGAATGTTTTGCTGTGGCTTGGTCCACCTAGCACACGTGTGAGTGGACAGACTTTAAATAGGATACAGCTGAATGACTTTGTCCATCTGGAGTTGTGGCACTAAATTGTGGCTCTTAGCTCCAAGGCCAAGTTCACAACTGTCACACGCTAAAAATACGCTGTGATTGATATCAAACGTGTCTGATATTTTAGAATGTTGATGTCACTGTGTTTACGATGGATATTTGTTAAACAATGTAAAACAGCTTTGCTCAAAGTAACTGCAGAAGAGCTTACGCTGTGAACAAGAGGTTTTGTCTTTCAGTTTGTAACTCCCATAAACACAACAATAAAGCTAGAATGTTGGGTGCCTGTAACTCTTTCACCACCATTCAAGAACAGCGTTCCAAAAGAATTTTAAATTATATACATTAGATGCCCAATTTTGTGTTCCAATAAATTAATAATGATGGAATATTAATCCCCCGGCAAGGAAATGTATTATCTGCTTTTGACCCATCTTTCACTGCCACTGGGCCACATTAAAGGGATGCAAATATATATTTTAAAGTAAATTCTTTTGATGAAGGAACCATCAATAGAATGTATTGATGGTTGACATTCCACATTTAAAAACCCAATTTTCCTTGGGTTTTAAATGCGGGATATCCATTTTCTCCTGTCCTGTTGCTCCAAAAATATAGAAGAGGAAAGGTTTAACCCAGCTCTGGTTGTGTCTGGATTCAGTCCTTGTGCTTAGGACAGCTGATACTTCTTCACCTTCTTTTAATCCCAGCACATGCAAGAACGCGTACTCTTGTGATACTAATTGTTTGTAAAGGAAAAAGGCTACGACGAGGTCCAACTAATCAAATTCGAAGCACCGAACTTGTGCAACTAGAGACACGGGACTGTCCTGTATGGCGTGCGAGTGACTCTTGGACTTATCAAGTTTGTGGATGTATGGAGTGAGCCTAATATAGGAAACAATCAGGTCCAGGTGAACTCTGGAGACACGTCACAGTCAGGTCCAGGTGAACTCTGGAGACACATCACAATCAGGTCCAGGTGAACTCTGGAGACACGTCACAGTCAGGTCCAGGTGAACTCTGGAGACTCATCACAGTCAGGTCCAGGTGAACTCTGGAGACTCATCACAGTCTGGTCCAGGTGAACTCTGGAGACTCATCACAGTCAGGTCCAGGTGAACTCTGGAGACACGTCACAGTCAGGTCCAGGTGAACTCTGGAGACACGTCACAGTCAGGTCCAGGTGAACTCTGGAGACTCATCACAGTCAGGTCCAGGTGAACTCTGGAGACTCTTCACAGTCAGGTCCAGGTGAACTCTGGAGACACATCACAGTCAGGTTTATGTATGTATTTTTTATATAATTTGTTGTTCAAGTGGTCCAAACTGAGGGAACATGTGTCTTTTTTACCTTTCAACAAATTGTCTTAATCTTTACTTTATATAGCAACAACAAGCTAGCACGTTACTCACCATCCAATCTCCTCTCTCTGCTTCCAAGCAACGACCGCTAATTAGCTTTTTGTTTAGAGGCAAAACAAATCAAAAACTGTTCATTTCACATTATTAACGTTATTTCCTGCTGCGCTCTGGAGTCACAGCCTCATCGCCAGTGAAGAGATTTCCTACTCCGAAAAAAAGAAAAAGATTAATGACAGAACGGTATCATGCTATGCTAATCACATGCTAATGACAGTTAACACCGACGCGGGTCCTATACTCTAGATGAATGCATCCGCCGCATATTCACGTTTTCATTAACATAAATCAGGTTCACCCGGCCTTTGTAATTAGTGTTTTGGTGTGAATGATAATAGGATATGGTGATTAGGTCAGGATACTAGAATGAAGATGACTTGTAAGCTAAGTCTTCACATCTCCAGTAGCGTACGGCCAATATGCACTGCCTCCCGAAACAATTAATGAGGATGATGGATAATTGAAGTTTGATAGCTGGAGATGGGAGCCAGAGGAAGGCTGCTTAATAATGTGTCAAGGCTGGAGCACTCCACGTAGAGTTAGAAAGTGAAGAATGGATAGGCACATGCATAGGCTCAATCTATGTTCACTGAGCTGAATGTGAAGTAGATTTTACATCAGGAAATAGATAGAGTACTGTTTACAAAGACAAGATAAAGTATGTTTTATGTAATAGTTAGCTTAAGAGGCTACCATAAAGGACACATATTCTGTAGTATTGTTATTGTTATTGGACTGTAAAGGACACATAATAAGCAACTTTACAAACCCCTACTGTAACATTAGTAAAAGGTAATGGGCCCTTTTCCACACTGCAGCTAGTTTGCGTAGTACCTGCCGATAGTTCCTTCTCGTTCCATTCATTCCATATGGAGAATTGGCTAAAATTATTCCATTTTAAAATCACAAAGCGGAGAACAGATTTCAACTATCACTTGCAGTGAGTTCAGACCTTTATACGAGGTAAATACTTCACCAGGGAAAGGGAAAGTGTTTATAAAAGTGCGTATTTTTGGCGCAATGCTAATAAATAGTTTAAACTAAATACAAAGTAAACAGTTTGACAAAAAAAAAAAAAAAATTAATGCCAGGCCGAGTGTTTTTTTCAAAGCTATTTCAGATTGGAGAGTTATTTTAACTAAATGAAATGTAGGTTAGCCTTAGCTTCAAGACACAAACGACACATTTTATAAACACATGGGCTTTACCTGGTAAATTATGTTGGAAATGATTATCTTACTGCAACTCGTAGTCAATTAAAAATTAGATAGATGATAGATAGAACTTTATTGTCAGACCGTACAGGTCCGAAATTTGTCTTGCATGTAAACAGCAGCTTCGTCACAAAGACAATACAACACATAGACATTACACAAAAACATACAGTTTTTAATTACAATTACAGTCCGCTTATTTTGATTTTGATGGATTAAGCACCTCATTCAGTTTCAGGATGGACTGATGTATGAAGAACTGTTTGAGCCTGATCCTATGAAAGCGTGGCACACAGTACCGACATCCAGATGGTACCATCACATATTCTTTGTTTAGAACATGGCTGGGGTCGGAGATGATGTTTTTGGCCAATCGCATGGTGTTGTTATGATAGGTCATCTCAAACAGTCTGTCCAGTGGTGGGCCCACAATTTTTTAGCATATTTTTATCAGGTGTCTCAGGCCAGATTTTGCAGTGACTGAAAGGCACCACACTGCATTACAATACTGCAGGACACTGAGGACAACAGAATCGTATTATTTTAGGGTGTGTGAAATAGGCCTATAGATGGCCTGCAACATACGTCACTTCCCTTGCCACCAAAAGGGTGCGACATCCTTTTTCGGTGAAAGCAAAGTTTCAAAAAAAGGCCCAAAAGCTATATTTAGTGATTTCTACCTGGGTGCCAATTTAGGAGGCCAATGTGGACAAATCTGTTCACTATTTATTTACACCAGGGATTTCAAACTCAATTGGAGCTGAGGCCAAAGTCAGAGTTGTTCGAGGAATGCATTTTAATTTATAGGCCTGACTATGTTATTTAATATAAGCGATAGAAAGCAGATAGTAATTTAACAAATGTCCTCATTCGTTGTTTAATATCATTTCATATTATTTAGTCCCCCATGTAAAAAAAAAAAAAAAAGTAAAGTGATTAACTAGGATCAGACTGTCCTCCCCAGGAAATGTTTTAACAAACTTTATGCATTTTGCTGTATTCCAGTGCACATTAGACATTTTATAGACACTAGGAATGCACTAAAAATATATGCTACATGTTTAGCTCAATTTGTTCTACTCTGTGTTTTTGTTGTTGCTGCTTTTTTTTTGGCAGGCCACTACCAATTCTGAGCAAATCATCTTGAGGGCCGCAAGAAATCATCTTTGATTTACACTGTCAGAGAAGAAACTGGGAGTGCCAAATGTTGTGATATCGTGTAAATGCAACCTTCTCTTCTTGACTAAAAGTGCAGTTGAAAGCGAAGTCCATCCATCAGCCCAGCGTCCAGCCGTGGTCAGCTTGTGCATTCCTGCTGGGGACAAGTCTCTCGGGACATGCCCAATGACAGCAGCCCAGACGGATGGTTGTCATGACGAACGAGCTCCTCCACGCTTCTTAGGCGAGCTCGTTGAGATCAGGAATGTGTTAAACCGACAAAGAAAGGTGATGTTAGCGCCCAGATTCAAACGTATCTGAGCAGACGCGGTGATTTAAGTGAACAGCCCTGTCACAACTGAGAATGAGTTATGCAGAGTGTGGGTGAAGTTCCTTGCTCAAAGGTCTAACAACAGTATGCAACAGGTCAAGTGGGGAGTATGGTGTCACAATATCAAGCATTTTGTGCTATTTTAATGTGAAAAAAACTTACAACTACTGAAACCAAACAAAAGATGAATCTTTAAATGTCCCATACCTGATTTGTGCTTCTTTAAACATTTAAACAAACAGAAAGTGTACATGTTTTGTTCACTAATTAATTCTGAGCCTCTGAATGGAACAGCAGAACAGTGACCGCCAACTTTTTGATTCAAAAAGTACTGGCTCCATAGGGATGTCTTTAAAAAAAATTTGCTTTTTAGACCAAAAACAATTATGCTGTAGATCTGAGTTAGCATACATCTGACTAGCTCATGATAGGACTTTAAACTCTTAATAATTTAATTTTCAAAATCCTTCTGAGACTTACAAAGAAGGAAATTACTTCCGGAATCAGGGCGATCTTCCACTGTTGAGCTTAATTTTTCATCACAATATGCTTAAACTTTTTTCACAGGTATTAAAATAAGACGCCACAATGCTAACAACAACATCACACAAACTTGGTGAATTTTGATGAACAAATGGGACATTATTAGACAGAAAAAAGACATGGCCAACTAGTTTCCACCATTAACAAGATATCTGTGCTAGGGAAAATTGAATTTAGGTAAATTTTTTTGGTAGTTAAAAAAAAAAACAAGTATAGTCCCTTAATTTCTCTCCGATTTATTTAATTTTAATAAATTTAATTTAATAATAATGTGGATAAAGCAACCAGACTCAAACTATTTTGCAAGTAGACGCATGAGAAAAAAAAAAAATGTATATATATATATATATATATATATATATATATATATATATATATATATATATATATATATATATATATATATATATATATATATATCTTTCTAAACCCGATTCAGTTTGGTTTTCTAAACTTAGAATAAACAAGGCATCATTTTGCTTCTAAAATGGTCACTTTTGTGTGCAGTTTTGCACATTTCTCCCTGTGTCAGGATGGGTTTCCTCCGGGCACTATGGTTTTACCGCACTAATCAAAGCATTTAATAATAGGCAAAATCCTTCAGGAAAGTGAAGTGTAGCAGAAGATTTGTGTCAAATGCAAAGGACACTTCCTTACAGTGTACCCTAACCTAATTTAAGAGTAAAATCAGGCAGTAAATTTATTGAGCTTCACTTAAGATGCATTATGACCATATTTAAAGTAAAAAAAATAGTCTCATCATGTGACTTAACAACTATAATTGATTAAACAAAAGATGTATGCTGAACTAATCTATTAGTTCTTAATGGATTATGCACTAGCAGAACAGTGGTATTTGTATCTCTGTAAAATACTTTCTCATCCTGTATGAATATGTTGTCAGGACAGTATCACCAGGAAGGTAGTCACACGTATACAGTGTTGGAAGTAACAACGTTTAAGTGTAATGATGTTTAAATATCACAATGTTCCTAAAAGTGTTATTTGTATCAATAATGTGTGAACTAATGAATTACTTTTGATCCTGATAACATCGGTATAGTCATTTTCAATGTAACAGGACTCGTTATTTTACTGTGAGTCACTGCAGTGATGATTGATCAAAACCACTCGTCTCAGTCAGAGGAGAGAACTGTTTCAGGAAGTAACCAATCAGAAGCAGTGTTGGATATATTTCCTGTGGTGATTGGTGGAGTGTGATGCAAGACTCACTCGCCTTCTTTTCAAAACACAAAGAAATATGCCAAAACAAGTATACTTTATGGACAGCAGGATGAGCTACTTTTTTCAGTTGTTGGACATCAATAAAGCCCAAAAATAAGGGAGGAAAGGAAGAGTGAGGACTTAAGAACTCTTTTGCCTATCCATTATCTCCACCATCTACCATCCAGCATTCTGGATTTTCAGGCTGCATTCACAAGACACTTTTGATTTGGATCAGGATTCGTTTGCCTGGATATTCTAGTTCGATTAAGTAATTGTGGCTAAAATTGCAAAATCTAGTCCGGTTGGAGAGGCCGGTCTCAGCTCGGTTCTATTGTTTTGCAAACAGTGATCTGCGCTAAGACTCACGTGAGGCTCAGAATCAAAACAAACAGCATGTGCGAGATCAATAAAGAAATAAACAATACGCAAAAACCAGTGGCGGGCCGTGCATTTTTTGCCTAAGCTTTTAGTGGTGCTCCTTTTAAATATATTCACTTGTCAATAACCAGCTGATGGCTAATAAACTATTCTATCACACAGGCACACGATAAAGAGCAAAGCATCATTACTTCTATAGCCAGAATAAACACATTTACACACATGTACACCAAAAACGCAAATGATATTGTCCAGAATCTTACCATGGAGCTGGTGGTGTGCGCGCGGATCTTGCGCTGGACCTCGTCTCGTCCCCGGGGCTCAGGCGATGCTTCCAGTGGCCTCGTAGATTTGCTCATATTGGCTCCTGTTTCCCTCCGCACTTGCTCGTTTAGCTGTAAATCCACTCTGGATTCGCCAAAAGTTTTGGAAAGCACCTTTACTTGTAAGTGTCCCGCAGCAAAGTACCGTGGTAAATAAAAAGCACACCCAGCAATACAGTTTGCAAAGTTCTTTGGCGTCTCTAAGGAAAGGCAAGTGCACCGCTCATATTGTGCAATGTGCACTGAAGTGGCGCACAAATCCCTGTCCTGCGTGTGACAGGCTAGCTCAGAGAGCTGCTGGGTTCGAAGTTGCCCGGTCTTTCTTAACAATGTCCAGCTTATCTTGAAAAGTCCGTCTTGAAAAAGGCTCTAACGATAAATTTGCAATCAAATCGATTTCTTCTCTCCCTTTAGCCACTGACAAAACTGCTATCAAAACAACAATAAGCACAGACAGCCAATCAAATGCCGTAGTAAAATTGACGTTGCCACTTGCCTTCGAGAAGGCCTTGGCGTCGTCAACGTAAAATCTGATTGGTTGAAACAACAGTTTGATACGCACTTAAACTGATTGTGAAGGCCTCGGGCAGATTTCACTGACCCTGACAACAACTGATGACTGAAATATGATTGGTTAAAACAATATATTTTGAAACACACGCCTGAAAGCTGTGAAATGATGGGAAATTCTACGAAGAAGCTGATAAATAATTATTGAATAATGATTAAGCATGCATGTACTAAATATGATTTTTACCAGTTTGTTTTTTAGATATTTTTAGGCCAGCAGAGAAGGCTTTGCGGGCCCTAACGGTCCGCCACTGGCAAAAACACATTACAGTAGCAAGAGAAGGGTAGTGACTGATTCAGATATATTTAATTATCATCCTTATTTATAAAAATAACAAAGTTATTTTTGGTCACATTCCTCTCTACTGCGCATGCATTATGCAGAAAGAGCAGATGGGCCAAGCTGGAGAAACTTCTTCCCATAGGAAAAATGTGTTGCTCATCTGTTGTTCAATCTCATCTCATGAGATCAATTTGAGCTTCTCATATTTGAATCATTCCGTGAATAAAACAACGAAACAGGACGAAATCTATCTGTTTCGATCAGGTATGAACAGAACCGATATGACAGACGTCTGTCTCCTGAAGTTTGAGACAGTGTTTTTCTCGCCGTTTCCAGACGTGTTTAAATTGTGAATCTTGAAAAGAAGTAGTATTTGAAATACAGATACTTGCCCTAAAAATCATTAGATTTTTCCTAAATCACACAACTCAATTTTCCCAAATCACACAACTCAATAAAATCTTGTCTTAGTAAAGACAATAGTTGTAGTTCTAAAGGAGATGCGAAAGTAAGATGCATATGTCCTCCAGCTCTTCCCAGCTCCTGAATCCACGCTCTTGTCTAAACTGACATGCTGCTCATATGCTTCAGATCAAACTCCAAAAAGCACAACCTTGAATATTTTCCTCTCTGCAGTTCCAAATTACCTTGAAAAAAAAAACAAAAATACCTTGCACTTTACGGTAATAAATTCAATCTGAAAGCAAAGGAAGCCACGTTGGTTTCACACAGTCCGACGAGCAACTCCACAAACACTTCACTTTATCAACCGTTTGGCTTCCAGCTTTCTGTAATCACCTGCGCCTTTTGCTTGTTTGTTGGCTAGTTTAGCATTAGCTGTTTCCCTGCCTGTGTTAGCCCCCAGCATACAAATAACCGCCGGTGCGTAAAAGATACTCCATTAGGTCCAACGCCGAGTTAAATCGACGCGTGACTTATCAAATGAAATAGGGGATTATGAGGTAATCACCTGCAAACGTCGCTGAAATTGTAATTATCTCCCGGGCGCGCGCGGCTAACGGCGCTAACGGGAGGAGAGCGGGGCTAACAGGCTGAGGTAACAAGGTGAGGGAAACAACAACACGTATATATATAGAGCACTTATTATAGTGTGGAAGTAAAGGTAAGAGCAGCAGGCTGGGAGAGTGAGCACAAGTGTGAAATAATAAGAATATGTTTATTAGAGTAAGGAGGATTCAGCAAACCAGTGTTAATTAAGCTGAAGACTTAGCTTGTAGGTCTATTCTTTTTCCAAACATGTAACCTTTTAAGACCAAAATTTCTATGTACCCCCCAAATGTTTGAAATTTTAATTTTAAAGGCACTAGAGCTCAACAGTGAAGTACAGACTCCCATGATAAACTCCCATAGCAATTTGGAAAAGAAAAAATTAAACGTTTGAAATTGCATTTGGGGTTAATCAGCTCCGATGTGAGTTATGGGAAGCCCTAAATTTATTTAAAATCTCTTTCTATAACTTTAGAAACTACCAAGTTATTTAATTGTTTTGATGAATTTTAAGAATTGTATTCTTTAGAAGTTAGTACATAGCTGGCTAGCTCATCAGCTTGTATTTAAATTCTTAATATTAGAATTTTTCAAAATCCCCATGGAGTTCATAAATAGGGCACTGTACTTCTGGAACCAGAGCAATCTCTCACTGTTATAATAATAATGTTTTGTGATTATGATTCTGTGTTGGATTTATATAGCGCTTTTCAAGACCCTCAAAGAACCTTTAATAGCTATTAAAATGATGCATGTTCTTAATAATAAACTATGTATAATGTTTTGTTTTATAATATATTTTTGACATTAATCTACAAATGTTATAACAAAACAAATCTAAAATGTAAAAGATTGGTTCAAGAGTATAATTGATTTTTGTCCCGTTAATCCAACAACATAAAAGTATTTAATAAAAAATGTGTTGGCCATTTTAATGCATTTTAAGAGCTGACACAGGGCAGTATACTGACACTGTCTGGCCGCTCTGATTGGCCGTTGTAAAATTCCTCAGGCAACATGTTAGTTAAACCAATGTTACGATCTGAAAAAAAAAAAAAAAGAATCACTACTCAGGAGATGAATCATTACTCAGGCCAAACCTGAACTCATCAAAACGGTGTGGAGGTAAAAGAAGCAGCATGATTGTGATCAGGACAATCTATGGTCAACTCAAACAATACTCATCATGCAGTTAAGACACAAAAACAGTACCAGCTGAAAACTTTTAACCAAAAAAGAACTGTCAACACTAAAGGCCCTTTTCACGCTGTGGCTATGCTAGCTCCAGTTTGCGTGCTACGTGTGGATAGTTCCTTCTTGTCCTATTCATTCCTAATGGGGAAATTGCAGAGATGCGCTACCATTAATTATTCATTCATTTTCTACCGCTTAATCCCGTTAGGGGTCGCGGGTGACTGGAGCCTATCCCAGTGACTTTGGGCCTTAGGCGGGGAACACCCTGGACAGTGGCCAACTTGCCGCAGGGTTAGACAGACAACCATTCACTCTCTCATTCACTCACAGGGAAATTTACATTGATGCCCAATTAACCTAAACATACATGTCTTTGGAGGTGGGAGGAAACCGGAGTACTCGGAGAAAACCCACGGTGACACGGGGAGAACATGCAAACTCCACCCAGAGAGATCGTGAGATGTTGATAAGGTCCGACCCAGGAGTCGAACCCACGACCTCCTTATTGGGAAGCCAGAGCTCTAACCACTTGGCTACCGTGCACCCTACCACCCAACCCACCCTACCATTAATTAATATTTTAAAAATCCAAAACAGAGAGCAAATTTCAACTAGTTTACGGCATTTAAGCTAGCCTCCCGAAGAAATGAACTGACCGAAGATGAAGTTAATTTTGAAGAACATTTCTTTTTTAAAAAGCACACGCAGAACTGCCGTTTTAGGGTTTTTAATTCAGCTCAAACACTGCTTCCTTGTCACAAACACAGCTGGAGTTCTGTCTGTGAGATACTATTCTTTCTCCTCTGAGCCTCAGAAAACACTGCTCTGCTCTGTGATGTCATAGGTAGATTTTAAAGATCTTCTGCACTGCTTTTAAATCCATAAGTCAGCCAGATTTGTTTGAAGCATTTATAGCATTAGCATATCAAGCAAAATTGGCATTGGTATTTACCCTTTATCATTTCATTTGCAGCCATAAACAAATTCCTGACGTGGGAAACGCGTGACTGTCACATTCTAAGCTCTAATACATAATACACATAATATTGATTCTTTTTTCTTTATTTATTCATTAATTATTAGAACGCACAGAGCCCTTCCTTTTTTTTTAAGTTAGAGTAATCCTATTTTACTATTCTTCGATTTAGCTGCCCAATATTTTCCAGAATTGCCAATATCTCACTGAACTTAAATCTCACCTACACTGTTGTCTCCAATGAGCTTTTCTCGATATGTAAAAAAAAAAAAAAAAAAAATCCATCTCAGAGTCCTCGTCAGTACAACACTTCCCCCTGGTGGAGCCCGGCCTGATCTGCACATTAAACACCAAAAAATCTGTATCGCCATCTGTTGGTTAAAGACATCTATTGCACTTCTCAGTCTGTCCTCAATAATTATTTAAAAAAAGAAAAACTTTTTTTAACTCTCTTCACTCTAACTCGTTGTGTTACTCTTTGAATTTTGAACAAAGCTAAGTGACTAATCACATCACATTCTGTTATGATGATTTTTATTTTATCATTCTTATTTTTTTCATCGTCAAAAGTGTTGGGAGTTGTGTTTTGATTTACACATACTTGACATAAATATTGCTTAAAATGAAAGGTTGAAATCTTCTATGAATCTGAAAGCAAGCTGTTCTTTGTGAAGGAAGTGCTCTGTGTTTTAAACTTCACACATCTTTCCTTAGAATCATTTCAGACTTGTAAATGTCCTAAAAAACAAACAGAACTCTAGCTGTGAGTAACATATTGTATAGCAGGATTTTTAAAAATTTTTGCACAATGTGTCTTTTAAGTTCCAAAACATAAGCAAGTCATTTTTAAGATTTTATGATCAGCCCGAAGGGCACAGTACAAATAATGCAAGTATACATTTCACTTGTAAAAACTTAAATATTCTTTTAAATAAATTATTATTTATAAATGCGATTTCTCTGATCATCCACAGAGCGGCGCTGTTGCCTCAGCTTTATTGCTGATTCAATTTGTTGGACGTGAGAATCCCCTCGAAAACTGGGGGTGTTTCTCAAATAAGAATGATCTTCCTTTGAATGTAAAACTAGTTCCTCCAAAGCCAGAGGTAAGGCAAGAGCCCTGTCTCAGCCCAAATAGGAACATTTTTTGTATTTTTCTCCTCACGTGTTAAGTGCATGATGGCTTCCATATGGCAAACTTAGGTTTAATTATTTAGTTCTTCGTTACTTAGTGCCCAGTTTATTTGTTTGTTTGTGTATTTATTTATATTTCAACTTACATGCTCGTGCCATTAATACAAGATTTAAGAGAGCGGTTTAATGGGCCTCATTCATGACATGTTCTTACGAACAAATTTGTTCTTAAGGGCTCCTTACGAACATTTTTGGCATTCACAAAATTTGTTCGTAACGGAAAATGTTCGTCTGTAAGAACAAACCCTACGAACACTGAGGAGCACTCGTAAGAACAAAAAATCTGCTGTTTCAGATTTGTATTTATTATATAGTTCAGTCAAAAATTTTAATTCCTACATGATTGTAGGTTATGTATTTTTGCAAATTATTGTATAAAATAATTTTAGAAACAAACAAAAAAATTCTGTTATGCATAAAAATTACTCCTTTAATAAACCTGCAGCAGCCTGTCCCAGCCTCAGAGCCTCTGTGTTCTGACCCTCACAGGACTCATGTCCCTGTGTCCCCCCAGGACCAGAGCGCACGGTGCTCTGTCTGTGCACCCTCGCCCCCCCCCCCCCCCCCACACACACGCGCGTTCTACCGCACGTGAAACGCGATATAAACGGCAAAAGCCCAGCGTTATTTCAATACATCTGTGACTTTAATCTGTTTCCTTTGAGTGTGTTCATGTGAGTTTGGACATTTTTAAAAGACGCTGAAGTATTAGGCCTAACTCAGCGAAAGTGGGGAGACGCGCTTCTGCAGCGTCTTCCTCATTTCCACTGCTCCAAGTCTTGTGAATGACGCGCTGCGGCCGGCCCTTTTTGCCATATAAGGAAGTATGCATTATTCATTTTTATGTAAATGATCGTTCGTAGCTATGGTTTGGTGAATTTGGCGTTAAGGCTGTTAGGAAGGAATTTGGCTCGTTACGAACCCGTCGTGAATCACACGTAGAGTTTTCGCAGCAGCTTCTTAAAGTGGAAGTAACGCACAGATTTTACGAAGACTTTCATGAATGAGGCCCATAATGTTCTTAATAATATTTAAATAGACTTAACGTACCTAATATGTGGAGAAAGAAGGCATGCAACTTTTATAATAAGATTTTCCTGTGTCAGATGCCCTCCCAGCCTCTTGTGTTTTCATTGATTATGATACATTCACTTTAAATAATGACCAAGCTTAATGAATTTAGGCTGTCTTTGACTCGACGGAAAGGTGTCGCGTGCCCATGCAAAGCAGCCCGTGCGTGACACCTCGCGCTTGACACGTTCCCTCTCTTGAAGGCGTCAGCACGCAGGAAAGGTTAACAGCTTACGCCTTTTGGTCTCTTCTTGGGAACCCGCAGCGCACCTCACGCGCACATACCCATCCAAGCGTATAGCTTACGGTCGTGTTTTCTTTTGAGAAAACGAAAAAGGAAAAAAAAAAAGTGTACAGTGGGGATGGAAAAAAGTTTGAAAACTTTTAAAATCGTTTGGAGAATGCAGCGATCGAATCGAAAGGCATCGAGCAGTTTTGCTCATGAGCTCTAATAAGTGTGCAGCCACTAACCTAGCTCTGCAGTTGTATAATATAAAGTAATAATATAATAATAGCCATAATGTATGAAGAAACACTGCTCACATGTAAGTTCTGAGCACTAACATCAGTGGCTAAATGTAATTTAGTTCGGTTTATTTTGTGTTTTAAGGCAAAAAATATATAAATAAAAATATATTCAAAATAATAAGCCAACAAAATTGAAGAAAAACAAAGATTGTGGCTGAAAATCGAATCCCGACTTGAATCGCTCCGTCCCTAGTGTGTCCTACAGGCTCAAATGCAAGTATTGTTATTGCAAGAGCGTTCTATACACTCATTTAACAAACTTCACACACACAAAGAATGTGCATAAACTTTGTCATAGGAAAAGTGTTCAAATTTGCTAAATAATTTGTATTATATATTCAGTTTTTAACTTTTCTCATCACGTCGCGTGCAATATTTTTCCTTGCTCAAAGCTGTAACTCAAAACCTCACTGTAGCATATATATTGCTAATAAATGGGCCTTCCAAATTGAATATGCTAACTGGAGGTATTTATATTGAAATGATGTATTAATATTGTGTATTTTTATGCAAAAGTATAGAATAAGTAATTCTTTTGTGTTTGTTGTTTTGTGGCTCAGCTTGTCAGGGACTCAACTCCACAGATTTTAAAAGATAAGTATGGCGAGGCCTGGTCAATAGTTGGATGGGAGACAGGGAGCCGAGGCACTTTATCCACATTATGTGACTTTGGAAATCATACAACGAATCATACCATATCTTCCAACCTCAACCTCCGACCAACACCAAGCATTCCCTAACATGCATCTTATTGGTTGGTGGGGAAAAGTGAAAGCATTTTGTTTATTGTATTGATTTGTGTTAAACTTCATTAAGGCTGCAATGAAGCATAAGATGAAGTGAAGTCGAACCATCACAGTGTCTTTCCTCTTAATTTTTTGTTCTAAACTAATTTTGGTTGAAGTCATACGTTGACATTTTCATTGGGTTTAACAGGTAAATTTTAATCCCCAGTCCTAAACCTACCTATTTTAGTAACTTGAAAATGTCGTCACATGGCTTCAACCAAAATTCGTGGTTATTTTTTTTTTTTAAGTTTTGGCTTTTTGTAGCATATTGACGTAAAAAAAAAAAAAAATTACTTAAAAGTGCTATACCCAACTTTTGCTTCCTTATAAATGTAAACAAATAATCAATTTACATCAGTCCACATGTTTACAAGTGACTGATGTTCACATGTGGCTCATTTACCTAATGCATTCTGGACCTCTGGATTGGTCAGCCCAGTGTTTTAAGCTTTTTTCACAACTGTTAGAAGGGAGAAATGCTGGTATGCTAACGGCAGTTAACAACACATGGACTTAAGTTTGGTGAACAAATGGGACATTATTAGAGGTATCAACTTTGCAGACTAATTTCCACCTAAATAGATACAATAACAAGATACCTGTGCTAGGGGGAAATTGATTTTAAGTTATTTTATTGTGAAAAATCTGTTATTGTCACTTCAAGAACTGTGTGATTGAAACACTGGTACCTTGTGATTTATAAGGTTAGGGTTAGTTTATTCTGGTGCCTCACTCTCTCCAGCAGCTCATAGAGTTTAGGAGCAGCAGCAGTTACAGCTTGCACTCTCAGGACCTGCTTCTGCTCTCTGTGCCCACTGCACAGAGCAGGGTAAGAAGACTTTTAGATTTGCTGCAGCACTATCTTGAAATGAACTCCAGAAGGAATTTTAATTAAAAGAGCTGGCTTCATTGGCCTCTTTTAAGAGACTTCCAGATGAACATGGATTAAAACTCTCTATTTGCAAATGCTTTTCTTAAGTTTTCATCTTTTACTTAAATAAAAAAGAACAGTTTGGAACTTACTTTCCACCACTGTAGACAAGCCTGTAAATATCAGCTTCTGTTAGCTCCTTTTTCTAAAATATTGCCTCTAAAACATTTTAAAGGTACACCATGTTACTTTTTGTCAAAAATACTAAATAATACTAATACTAAATAAAGTTGTGTTTACTAGCTTAGATGTCTTCGGGAGCAGGCTGGCATGTTTCAATGAAAAGGAAGCTCCTTTATATTTTTTTAACATTATGGTATACATTTTTTTTTCTATCCCAAATAAAAATGTTCTAAAGAATGATTTCAACTTCTGTATTTAATTGTGTAGTTAATATCTCTTCCAGAAAGTTAGATAGTGCACCTTAAAAACACATAACCAAATGTCCATAGTTTGTATTTTAATTCTCAGTGTTGACGGTACAAAAAGAGGTAGAAGTTGTATCAAAGAATAAATTATCATATTTACACAGCTGAGCATTGCATTAAACATTATTTACACTATGTACAGCAATAAATTATCAATAAGATTATGTTCTATGAATCAGCTCTGAAAAGGTCCAGTCTGTTAGAGCGGACATATGTTAAATCAGCTCAGTTTTAGACTTGTTTTCCTCCTCTTCTTCTTCTTCCTCCTCCTCCTCACAGTCACTCTCGTCACTGCTGTCGGAGTCGGAGCAGTCGTCACAGGGACAGATGGTGGCCTGGACCGGGTAGTTTCTCAAGAGCTGCTCAGCGTCCTGGTAAAGGTAGTCGAAACACTTGGATTTGGGCCAGAACAGTCTGTAAAAAAAGGAAAATAGAGTTAATTGAGACCTATTCTGTAAAATCTACATTATTAATTATTGTTTGTAGTTTGGATTGATTCATACGGCGCTCCATAGTACTCACGAAAAAAAAAATATTTATCTCGTAATTACGAGATAAGATCTCGTAATTACGAGATAACTTTCTCGTAATTATGAGATAGTTTTCTCGTAATTACGAGATAATTTTCTCGTAATTACGAGATAATTTAAATGGCTTTTCCCACATTCTGTATACCCACACGCTTCGTATAGGCTAAGCTAGTGACTTTATCCACAACTAGTAGTCTTTTCTGTGCTAGCTTGATGTTTCTAAATAGCTAAGATGTACTTGTGGATTTCGTTATGTTAAATTAAGTGCCTGTGGTCTTCACTGCAATGTTTCGGTCGACAAAAAGTATGAAAATAGCTAATAACGTGACTGTCAATTCACGCTACAGTTAGCATGCTATTATAAAGACGGCCAGTGTGTGGAGCTGTTCACCCACCAGAAAGAAGCTAGTGGTAATCGGCAGGTTTTTAAATAAAACTCGATCTTCTTGACTGTTGACAGTCAGTCTCACTCATCCTTAGAAATGTGCGGCAGTTTTTCTGTGGCTCCAGCGTCTGGTTTTCAATTTATTTGGCCATAAAGGAGAGAAGTGCTGCAACAGACTTGCAACATACGGGCATTTTTGCAGTACCCACCCACTCTGGGTGATCCATGCGGAAGTGTAGCAAATGTGCAGCATTTCTCTTCTTTTTGGCCAAATAAATTGAAAACCAGACGCTGGAGCCACAGAAAAACTGCCGCACATTTCTAAGGATGAGTGGGACTGACTGTCAACAGTCAAGAAGATCGAGTTTTATTTAAAAAACCTGCCGATTACCACCAGCTTCTTTCTGGTGGGTGAACAGCTCCACACACTGGCCGTCTTTATAATAGCATGCTAACTGTAGCGTGAGTTGACAGTCACGTTATTGGCTATTTTCATACTTTTTGTCGACCGTAAACATTGCAGTGAAGACCACAGGCACTTAATTTAACATAACGAAATCCACAAGCACATCTTAGCTATTTAGAAACACCAAGCTAGCACAGAAAAGACTACTCGTTGTGGATAAAGTCACTAGCTTAGCCTATACGAAGCGTGTGGATATACAGAATGTGGGAAAAGCCTTTTAAATTATCTCGTAATTACGAGAAAATTATCTCGTAATTACGAGAAAACTATCTCGTAATTACGAGAAAGTTATCTCGTAATTACGAGATAAGATCTCGTAATTACGAGATAAATATATTTTTTTTCGTGAGTACTATGGAGCGCCGTAGATTCATGCATATTTGAGTAATCTTGTATTGTCCTGCAACTGATTCTCAAAAGCTCAAAAAGTTCTGTTTCCACAATCGGGAGGAGTTTAACTGCCTCAGAACATTGGTTATACATTATAGGAAGAAGGGCGACTAACATTTTACAACTAGTAAAAATATTTCTGTGTAAAAATGTATGAGGCACGCTGTTAGTTTAAAAGTCCTTTATTCTTACATGGACAGCCTAGGCGTTTCGACACAGTGTCTTTGTCAGGAATAAAGGACTTCTAAGGTAACAGAGTGCCTCAAACATCTTTATAGCATTTTTACACAGAAATATTTTTACTACTTTTAAAATGCCAGTCTTTTTGCCCATAGTCTTGAAAGAGCATCTGTCTACCTGTCTACATTTTTTGGCTATAGTTCCTCAGATGCACTCTTCAGCACTGGTTCTGCACTTCCCTGATTATAGGTTATTGAACATCACGTTTGTTTAGTCTAAAGTTTAGCATTAGCCATAATGCTTACATACAAGTTGATTCAGTTTGAACGCTTTGAATTGGGAACTGGTACTTTTCAAACGGGAAATATCCCAGCAAATATCAAATGGAAAACAACGCAATTTTTAAACACAATTTTTTTCTTCAGAAAAAACATTCTTTTTACATAAAAACGATTTGACCTGTTTAAACATATTCATGATTCCTTTAAAATCTATAACTTTGTCACTTCTTTTGAACTCATTCAGAATGTGAAGGTTGAACAAAATTCTATTACTAAATCAAGAATTTCAAATCTTTTTGCAAACACAATAGCCAACTGGTTAGAACATTTTTATGCTGTAGTAGTCTACCTATTACTCTTGCAATTAGGCTACTATAGAGTAATTTTATTTCGAGGTAACGATTCTTTTTACTTTACTTATCATACATTTCTGACTACTCTACTTTCTCTTCACAGCTTTACACTTTGTAGAACTCATTCTTACTTACTTGACTGGATGCACGACTTGAAAACACGGCTTGACAAGGCTTGAATCATTGACGTCATGACGCACGGATGGAGCCTAAAAGCGAAAACAGCAGCACACACAAATAAGATACTTTTCTTCCAGAAGCTTTACACAAAGGTGAATGGAAACGCCGCTTACCGGGAGCGTCACGGCACCGCTCGTGCCAGTCCACGGCCTCCACAAAGGCACGCGCTGCTGCTGGTGCGCGAGACCAGCTCCGTTAGCGGTAAATCCGTGCGTAAAGGTTAACTTCTCCATTGTATCCTAGAGGAACGTGTCCCGAGTAAAGTCCAGAGCGTGAGTGTGTGATGCGGACGGAAGGAAGCACGTATTTATCAGGCTCGTGCGCCAAACGTGCCAAATTGCGCTTTGACGCCTGCCCAAACGTGTGTCCATGCGCCACGGGGACGAGGTGCGAAGTGACACGTGTGCCAAACCCTCACCAAATGGCACCAGACTGAGAGCAGCGTGCGTAAAGACTGCATTCCAATGAATTAAACCCTTCATTTAGGATGGTTTTAGACTATTTACAATTAATAAAAAAAAACATTGTAAGATTTTATCAAGATCACAATTTATTATTATTAGCTTGACCTGAACTTGACTTGAAAGTCTCTAAAATTACTATAATGTAACAAGCTTTGAGAAACTCTTCCAGTGAACAGGAACATACAGTATCACTGTCTTATATTGTAAAGTGTGTGATGGAGTTGAATCTGACACTACACTCTGTCTCAAACAGTTTGATAAATGTGAGATCACACATTTAGCTCTTGTGACTGTGCTGGTGTTATTCTGTAATTAACTCAGAGCTGCTAATTTTATAATGAAGCATAAGCTGCAGTTTTGTGTATCCAAGCGTCAGCAGGAGGTTTTCTTAAAGAGATGCGACTTGGTGAAGGCTGGAGTAAAGTCAAACTCTACTCTTCTGAAAGACATGTAGAGGAAAGCTGAGAAGTTTTACTCTCTGGTAGAACAATTCTTAAATAGGCTTGGTATTGCTTGCAAGTTACAACCAGACCTCAATTTAGGCTGCTACACTATTTCATTTGCTTCAATATATTTGGAGTTTGAAATTCAGTTTGTTTGGATGGGCGTGAAAGTTGACCAGTTTGATTTGGTGCACACCAACGAAACGCACAGAAACCCACGTTTGGAGGTGGTCTCAGTTCACTTTTAACAACAGATGAACTTAGTGGAGTTTGGGACATTCTTAGATGTAGATAGGACATTGTTCATATAATTTCCACTTGAATAGATAGTTCAATAAAACATCTGTGCTAGGGGCAATTGATTTTAAGTTTTTTTATTGTCAAAAGTTGGGTATGGTCCCTTTAATACAATAACAACAACAACAAAATAGGACGCAGTTTAGATGTTCAAATGATGCTGAAAATATTTGACTAAACAAATGAGTCCTTATGTGTTTTCAAAGGCTGGTTTGGTCTTATTGTTTAAACCAAATTGAACCTGTGCATGTAAGAGGTTTATTTTTAGATTGTCAGACTTTAGCGTTAGCATTGACACAAACACACTTTGGTGAAATATTCTCCTCACTTGTAAAGTATTTAATAGGTTTTCAAAGAAAACCACCAACAACTCACTCTTCACTGCCCTACCTTACAGTATTTTTCCTTTTTAGACTGAGGTAGTGAAACCCCATAGAAATTAACTAAACAGGAAATGAACATGCCGGCAGGAAGTTAATTAATTTTTTTAAATAAATAAGCCAACTGACTTCTCAAATGTCAGTTGAGAGTCAAAAAAAAAAAAAGAGTCAAATGTTGTCATTACATGATGCTTGGCTTGGTCAGGGTCTTAGCTGGAGGATTTGGCACAGTTGTTGGAAAACAGGAGTGATAGATACTTTTTCCACAAGTATAGGCACTCAATGATAAGCCCATTTAGGAGTGTTACAAATGTCCTATAATTCAGTACAAATTATGTATTTACACTGTAAATAGTTGATGTTCGAGTTAGAATGAGCACTGAGCATGAACTTTGAGAGTGTAAACTAAGAAAAGTCCGTTTTGTATCATGAGTGCTTCAAAACCTTGCATACATCCTGGTATTAAACTTATGACAACTCATTATCTCATCTAAACACAGTCATATCCTTCCTCATGTAAAGTACAGAGAGCCTGAGCAGACTTGTCCATGCTGGAGCCTGTTGAGCCTCTGGTGTGGGGCTCTTTCCCAGGACCTGAGCTGGTCACAGGGCATGTGGCGGTCAGGACGCTCTGCTGACCTGCCTCTGGTGTGAAGAGTCACACATGGAGGCGCTGGAGTGGACACTGTGAGGCTAATGCTAAAGCTAACACAACCTCTCCCACAGTCACACCTGGACCAAAGAGAAAAGAGTAGAGCTTGTGTTCATGTTGTTTGATAATGTCACAAGTCTAGATGTAAAGCAGGTTTTTCTTAATAATAATACTTGACTTTGCCATGAAATATCTGGAAGGTCATTTGGTGATTTCTATGAGTGACTTTTTAGTAACACTGCATTTAACCTGTGTAGTCATTTTATTCACTCGTCTGTGTAACCTTTAGGAGCAAGATCACAATGTACTTCTAGGAGTGAAATTGACAAACTGTATATACTTTGCTCTGTTCTGGTGCATTTGACGGGTTGCATTGTCACATCTCTACAACTACTGACCCTTTGCGCATGTCGGCTAGCATTCATTAGCTTTTCCAAATACCTTGTTTTGTGCACGTCAAAAAGATAACCTACTTCCACAGATAAATGTACTGAACATGCGCTAGAAGCATCTATTGCTTTTATCACAGAAAAATAGGATAATAAGTGAGAATTTGTCAGTTTTGCACTCCCTGTAATGCTGCGTACATACACGTCTGCCCTCCATCATGGTGCACCCACATGATCATGGTCAATATTTCCATGTTTGTTTTCACATCGTATTTGGACATTTCAAGTTGTGTCGTCAACAGTAATGCGCAAGTTCTTGTAAAATTGTAATGATTCTCTGACAAGCTGCTTTTCAGACATCGACGTTCAAATCAAACCTCAACATAACTCTTTCCACCTCTATTCTGACTCGGGAAATCTCTCAAGCAGTTTCAACTTTTTTGCTGGCTTTTCCGCCGGTGAAAGTTTGAGTTATAAGTTCAGAAAAAAAACAGCCCAATGCTGCTAGATCTCCTGAAACCACATTGCTCAGTCTGGTACTTACTGTATCTGTCACACGTCATCCTCCAAAAGAGACGCTTCCTCGGAGTGTGATTGATAATAGGAATTTGATTGTGCTGTGTTGATTGTAATTACTTCATGTTTGGATTGTAGTCATTAAATCTGAAAAGGGCTTGACAAATATTTCAGAACAATCCATTATACAAACTAAATTATAAGTAAATTACACTGTCTTTGAAACGCCACAACCAAAGGACAAGTCACGTCGACATCCAGTATGTGAAAATGTGAGATTGTTGACTGGTGGATACAGAGAAAATGTACTTTAGATGTTGAGACATTGAATGCTAACAACAGCTCTGCTCTGTCATCGTGTCCTTGTCCTTGAGTGTGTGGGGACATCAAAACCCTGAACAACAAAACAAGAAGAGAGTCGACTCTAGCCTCTCACATTTGAACTTTGTGAAATCCTCTATTTCTTGTTTCATTTTGCGTCTGACCACTACGGTGTTTTCATAACTAAAAACAATTCAATGTCAATGAAAACCTTTAAATCAGAAAAGTGTACATAAAAAAAAACCTGTTAACTTGCCTTTTCAGAATTCGACATTTCATTTCCCGATATTTGATTTTGTCTTGTAAAAGTCAGTGTCTTTATGTTTGGACACGTATGTAGCAGAAGAGCTATTTGTGTCAAAGAAGTGCTGCTGCAGCCTCGAGCCTCCTACAAAGTTGTTTTCTCATACACATCCTTGGACTGCAGGTATCGTTCAGTGGACCTGACAGCTTTCTTATTAAAGTGAAGCTTAACATAGATGACACGTAGTCAGGATGGAGAAGGTCATTGCTGTTTTAATCACAGTTTCTTTTTCTTGTCTCCAAGTGGAAGTTTATCTTCATACAAAGGCCACATATTTTGCATTAAAAGGTTATACAATTACATTTTAGTCAACATACTGCCAAGTGCTCTTAAAAAACACTTTTGATTTTGTGCAAAAATTATTCTTTCATTTATAGACTTATTGACTTTTCTTGAACGCCTTATGTATTTACTTAATATGTATATATTATACACCTGCTCATTCACAGAACTGATGTTTAACACTTTACAAAAGGTACAAAAACGTTGTCCAAATGCTACACAAACACAAGACAGAAAGTCAATTCTTTCATACAGTCTGAAAAACAGATGCCTAAGATTTAATGAAATTAGATCAGAATATTCTTCCAGTAAAAGGACAGAGACACAGAAGTGTGGGGCTCTTTCCCAGGACCTGTGCTGGTCAAAGGGCATGTGGTGGTCAGGACGCTGTGTTGACCTTCCTCAGGTGTGAGGATCCACACATTTAGGTGCTGGACTGGAGACTGTGAGGCTAATGCTAAGCTAACACTCCCACAGTCACAACTGCACTAGTTCCAGACATGCCGGTGCGCTGTCAGACCGATCTGCCTTGTCGGTATATTTGTGTTAGTGTTGGCTAGTGTGGGTCAGAGGATGTTAAAGGTTGTTATCAGGTAAAATAACTTGCATGTCTTGTATTTATGATGAAATAGTGGGGTTAGCTATCAGCTTGTTAGCTTGTAAATCAAACTCACTATAAACATATTCTTAGAGTAACTGACATGACTAAAAGCTACGAGTACATCAATCGTTTCTTGACCTCTTGTGTTTGATACAAAAGTGTAAAATGACTGCCTCACATTTGTACATCCAAATTAGTATCAGTGTTGCTATTGACTCTGATACTTTGAGATAAACACTCACATTTCTCCAAAGAGCCTGAGCGGACTTGTCCATGCTGGAGCCACAGGTTGAGTCTGGTGTGGGGCTCTTTCCCAGGACCTGAGCTGGTCACAGGGCATGTGGCGGTCAGGACGCTCTGCTGACCTGTCTCTGGTGTGAGAAGTCACACATGGAAGCGCTGGAGTGGACACTGTGAGGCTAATGCTAAAGCTAACACAGCCTCTCCCACAGTCACACCTGGACTTGTGCATGAAACACAGCATAAGCATAAACACATAATGTATGAGAAAAGAATCCTCATGTGGATTGAAGTGTCTGTTCAGCCTCCCACACTCCTGTACGTATAACTCCAGTATGTTGTCCCTGCTATAATCTTTTGTTTTCACAGCAGATCTGCAGCTGTAATTTTAATCCAAGGCCAGGCATTTCAATATCACTGAAAACTGACTTGTAGGAGTAAGACATTTTCTCTGAATGTATAGTAATTTTCATTAGCCTAGATTTTGTTAGTTTTTGTTCTCCTTCAGTCACACTTGTGAGAGTTGAGTTAGTGTCTGACCTTGTTGTCCCTTACTGCCAAGTGACAAACAATTTTTGTTAATGGATCCAGTAGCAAGGAAAACACTTTGTACATTTGTCATACACGAACAAAATGAGAAGTAGACCCCACAGACTCCACAATCTAAGATGTTTGAAATGACTAGTGCAACAGGGGGAAATGTTTTCATGCATTTTCCAAGCACAACTTACCTTGATCTTTGGAGACAGACTTTTGATGTGTGCGCTTACACTGACTGCTAATGAGGAGTTGGAGAAAAGTGGAGATATAAGGTGTTTTCCCACATAAAAGTACCAAGAACTAAGTTTTCACATTCCTTTAGCCCCTATTTAGTCAGAGGAACTACCCTGGCCCCATGTTTGCGTTCACATAGCAACAGTTTCTGAAAATGGGGCTAAAAGCTTTAGTCCAGAACATTTTAATAAGTGTTGGAGTTAGGAAAACAAGTGTATTTTTCCCTTCCACATAAAACTACAATGTACAAAATCTAAAACCATCACTAAAATCAACAATAAAACACAACTATTCACTATTGTTCCTAGTAATAGTTACAATTAACAAATATAAGCATTTATATTAGGAGCGACTGCATTTAATGCTTTCAAGTATTTTTTTCTCAAAGACAAGGAAAGTTTGTATAAAAAACTGAAAATATAAAACATTTTTCCAAACAAAGTTTAATGTTTTAAATGCTCTTGTGTCACCAAAAAGGTTCCTGGTCTGACTAGAAAGTACCTGCCCCAGAGCAGGAGCTCAAAAAATTCCTAAAGTTCGGCTCTAGTTCACAGTTCCTAAAAAAACAAAAAAAAGTACCAGGAACTTAAAAAGTTCCTACTGTGGGAAAATGCCTATAGATTGATTAAAGTTCTTACAGAACTGCTGTGATTTCACACTGCAAACACATTTCAAGTTTTAAATTTGACAGTCTTCCTGTCATAAATCATTCCACACATGATTAATATACATTCATTTTGGTTACAATTATGGCTTATAAACGTCTTTTTACAAAGAACAAACTGAAACTGAAGTGGACCACCCTAGCACAGCCAATCCGAGCGCAGCATTACGCTTAGTCGTTTTGTAATTAAACATGTGTTTGTGCTGTCATCCTCAGTCTCTGTGGTTCACCTGTGTTTGTCTAAGTCCTCCTCGTCTGCTCTGCTTCTCTGTATGTGTGAGGAAGTGAAAAGGAGGAGAAGGAATGATGGGGAGACCAAGACAGGAATGAAGGAAAAATGCAAATTTTCATTTCAGTGTAATTATTATTTTCATACTTTAATCCAAACTTTTTAATAAATGCGGGCAGGGTTAATGTGGTTAAAAAAGCTGACAAAAAGACTTTTTAAGATTAATGAATCGAAAGTCCCAACTCTAGCTCAATCTATGGCCAAAAGAATTAAACTAAAACATTGACAAAATCTAAATGATCTTATGTATGTGGAATGTACACTGCTGATTCATAAAATAAATGCTTTAATGCACTCATGGGAAACCTATCAAGCTAATTACACAAAATATACCTTCTTTTTTCTCTCTCTATGTCTGGCTGGTGAATTGTTGAGTTGAAGCAATAAATCCCAAACAGTTTTCGGTAAGTCTCATCTGCACTAAGATGTCTCCATTGTGTCTTCTAATGAGGTTTATTGGTAATTTAGTTACTTAGTTGGTAAGTTAGTTGTTGCTCAAACAAAAAATAATCAATTCATAATTAGAATGCTTTAGATATATAAAGCACACGATGGTGGTAAGTGACTATTGTAGCCAGAGCTGCCCTGGGGCGCCATCGGCCCTCCGACCACCACCAACCTATCACACTCACACCAGATCTATAGGCAATTTATAGTGACTTGTCTAAGGACACAACGTCCCACTGAGGCACCTAAACTGGTCCCCCATCCAAGTACTTCCCAGGCCCAACTTGCTTAGCTTCTGAGACCTGACAGGATCAGGCACTGACAGGCTAGTATGGCCACAAAGGAGTAATTTATTTGTATAACTTTGTTGAAAGAACATTATGATTTTAGATTATTTAAACCTTCAGTTAATGAGTAAGATAAACTCTACAACCTGACAGCTCAGAGCTGCTCTGGACACTTTAAAATCACAAACTATTGGTCAGATTCTGAGGAGCTCGTTTGTGATTGGTCAGGCTCAGATCTAATCAAAGGAAATGTTTTAATGATTTCAAACACAGAGGCAGAAATCTGGGCTCAGGAAGTCATCCTATCAGAGCCTCGCACACTTCCTGACTCATTCTGCTCACTTCCTGTCTCGCTCTGCCCACTTCCTGTCCCACAAGCTGAGGAAGGGTCCCCGGTCTAGACCTGCCCCGGGTCCAAAGCAAGGAGCAGTCTGCAGGAGGACAGATCTGCGTTGAACAGGACTAAAGCAGGACAAAATCACCTGAGGTAGGTCATATTCTGTTACATTCAGTGCAAAGAGAGACACTTGTTATATTTAGAAAGCCATGTAGATTTATTGGAAAATGAAATGAAATCAATATAATTTTAGTTAAAAACTGGAGAAAACAAATATCATGTTGTTAGGTCAAAACAAATGATGTTTTTTTACATGTCTGTAGTAAGAATCACAAATAAAATGTTCAAAACGGAAAAATTTATAGTGTTTCAGCCTTTTTCCATTAAAGATGGAACTGCAACAAGCATGAGCAGAATCTAAATGAAAGAGGCTACAAGACGGTTTTGAACCCTACATGTTCTGACTTTTAAAGAAATCACAAGTAAATAATAATGGGAGGAGCTAGAAGGCAGGTGAAAACAGGGCAACATACTCCAACATGCAGGAATCAATCCAAATACAACTGTGTGAGCAAACTAACCAGAGAACACTGTTAAAGTTTTGTTTTTTTGTAAATGAGTACGTTTTGTGTTTTCTACTAAAGGTATATGATAAATACAGTCTTTGTGAAATAATTAGACCCCTGAGTGATGTCTGAATAGAATAAAGAATCTTAGTTCTACTCAAGAGTCAAATGCTGTGCTCTGATTGGTTGTGCTCAGGTGGTCTTCTACAGCTTCAATCTGTAAAAAGAAGTTTAGAAGTCATAAATGCAACTAAAAAACATACATGTCAATATTAATCATGTGTCGAAGGATTTATGAAAGGAAATATTCCGAGTTAAAACCTACTTTGATTATGTTAACAAAATATTCATGATTATTTAAAGAATAATTGAAATCATAATTATTCACATCGTTATCTGCTTAGAAAGAGTGCACAGCTTTAGCGCTCTTAAAGTTGGGTTAACTAACTTTTTAGTTGTAAAATAGTAACCTTTGTGTTTTCCACTAAAAAGTATACCAGTAAAGACAGAACTTTGTGAAAAAAATTAGACCACTGTGAACTGAATATTAAAGAATTTTTGTTCTAATCAGGAGCCGAATGCTGCGCTCTGATTGGCTGAGCTTGAGTAGTCCACTCCAATTTCACTTTGTTGTGTGTGAGAAGTGTTTTTTAAGCCTTAATTGCAAGTAAAAATGAATAGATGTCGATATTAACCATGTATCGAAGGATTTACAGGAAGAAGTTGTCAAATTTAAGACCTAAATCTTGTTTGCTGTGTGAAAATCAGCTACCACCTGCCGAGTTTGAAAAAATCTAATGAAATGAGTGAGATATCTTATCAAATGAGCCGTAAGGAAACAGTCTGGAACCTACTTTTACAACTCAAGGAAATGTCTGAGCGCTTACAAACTCACTTTTGAATCATGGTTAATATTTAAATTTGATTAATTGCATAGCCCTAATTTGTTGTAACTTTATCTTAAGTTCTAATGAAAGCACTTTGTATAAGCATTCTTAACGCACGGCAGTTTGCATTGGCATTCTCAATGACCGTGGTATAACATTTTTTACCTGACAACAATCACTTTGTCTTTACCTTTCAACAATGGCACCACACGGAGGTTGTTTTGAACAAGTTATTTCACTTTATTTTACTTGTGCCGACAGTAGAAGTGGAACTTTGTGGAAAAACATTATAATCATCTTAAAACTAATCCGTTTTTTTTATGTTGTGTTGCCATAGACACACCAGATTGTTGCTACTGTATCTCAATTTTCAGTTAAAAAGAACAGTGTTTTTATTTTGTTTTGGGAGCAATCATCACAGAGTAATCCACTTTTATGAATCATTTTGCACAAGCCCTGACATTTCTACTGGTTGAACATTGTGCTTGTACTCATTAGTACTAATGGAGACAAGTGACAATTGTATTCCAAAAAAGTGCAGGATGAGACCAAGAGATTGAGTGGGGAAAATTAGGAGGGACAAGAGACTTTCACTTTCCCTTCACTTTCACATCATGCCCATTTCAAGGACAAAACCATTACGTATTAGTGGCACTGTTCATATGTTTTGTTTTGTTTTTTTTTAGTTTGTTTGGTTTGCCATTGCACATTTGACAGATGTGTTTCAAGTCAGAAACTGAGTTAGAGCTCTAGCCTTTGTCTGCAAAGGAAATGACTCAGGGGAAATAATCATTGTGGTCTTAGCTGATATGCTAATGCTGCAGAAATGCTCCAAACAAGTCCGGATGACTTATTGACTTAAGAACAGTGCCGAAGATCTCAAAAATTACTCATCTGGAACACTGAGAACAGTGTTTTCTGAGGTTCAGAGGGGAAAGAATATCTCACAGACTAAAATTATGTTTGTGATGAGGATGCAATGTTATAATAAGATTAAACACTCAAAGTTTATTTTTCATAATATATCAAAATTTAAATGACAAAATGTGGCTCCTCTTCTAACACATCAATGGCTAAAAACAAGTTATCTTTTAATTTCTTTGTACATAATTCTAATTCAGTTTTTTACTATCATCAGGAGGCGGGACATGCACCTGTCTGTCATCTTCCTCCTCTGCCTCCCATTGGCCAGAGGCTGGTGGGTGGGGCTAGAGAAGATGACCTTTGAAGAGGCTCGATCGGCTTGTTTCTCCGGCGACTTGGCCACCTTCTCCTCCAATCAGGAGCTGCATCAGCTGCTCTGGAACAACTACGATTTAAGGACAACTGTGACCAAACACAGCGCTGCACTCTTCTGGATCGGACTCGAGAAACCCAAAGACCTGTGTGTGGTCCCGACTCTAGACCAGAGAGGGTTCAGGTGGGTCTAAACCGGGACAATATCGTAAATAGATACAGTCGACTTTAATTTTAGATTTAAGGAAATATATGGGGTCAAATTTAAATACGAAGACATATAGATGAATAAATTATCCAACCATCCAACTGTAAATATGTCTAATAAAGATAGCTACATGCTAATGTGATTTACAAATGCTCAAAGACAGAAGAAAGCCAGAGCATTTTGTTAAATTTACAAAGCTCCAATTTAACAAGAAAAATGAATTTGTGTTTAAGTTTAGAATCAAAGGCATATTGTCAAAAGCTAAATTTTGGCCTTTGGATATAGGTCAATGTTTCTCCCTTGCCGTAATGGCGGCCGCAAGAGTGTCTAGTTTTGGTCATAGCTTCTCAAGTACATCAGCTTTGTTCAGACACACTGAACTTTTTCTTTTTCTGGCAAAACAACCTTGAGAGACCCTCCCAAACCAAACCTCGAGAGCAAAACATATCTAGGCTGTAGTCAGTGTCTTCAGTCTTGGTGTAATTTAACCAATCATTTCAATTACAAAAAGTTGAGATTATTGTTGCAAGCTTGTTTTGCTTGATGAGAGAACTGCTCAGCCAATCCCAGCTAGCTCTCACATCTCTGGATTTCCTGTCCACTTCCAGGACAGACTCTCACATTAGCCCAGGGTCAGTGCTCCTCTCCTCTCTCACATCAGCCCAGGGTCAGCTCTCCTATCCTTTATTTTGTGTTATTTGCATGTTACTCACCACAAAAAAGTCTTTTTGCAGGACTAATTTTGATCTGGTTGTGTTGGTTCAGGTTTGTGGATGAAAGAACAGACTCAGGGCTCAACGTCTGGAAGGAAGAGCCTAAAGACACCTGCACCAACGTCAGGTGAGCACCAGCCACACCCGAAAGAACACAGAATCTTCCAAGAGAACATAACAGCTCAGGAGAACCCTAGCTCAGAAGAAGTTTACATAGAACATCTATAGGACCACAATAGAACCTCACAGCTCGGTATAAACTTTGTAAAACAGTATTAACTTGGGAGAACGTGAGAGCTCAGATAGATCTCAATAATCTCATGTTTACACCACATTGACATCACAGCATAGCAGGATATCACAATTTCGGTGGACCTTGCATCTTAGCAGGACCTCAGATAAATTTCAGTGTGTCTTTTGCAGGTGTGCAGCTCTGGTCCTGGAGTCTGGATCTTGGGGTCTGGTTTCTCTGAGTTGCAGAAACAAGAATCACTTCATCTGTGGACCTCCAGAGGCCGAGTCTAGACCGAGACCAGAGCCTCAACCTAGACCAGGGACCACACCACGGCCAGGACCAGAACCTGGACTTGAGTCTGGAGAATGGGAAACTTCAGAAGTCTCTGGTAAAGCTGAACTCTATGTTTAAAGCTGTAGGTCTTTTTTTAATATTCAAACATCTCTCCAAACAAAACATTTTTTTTATCTGATTTTATTTATATCAAATGTCAAACAATTAATTTTTGTCTTAAATCTTCTAGAACTGGACCGAACAACTGATCCTAGACTGGGCTCTGAAGAAACTCCAAGTCCAAATGAGAATCCTGTCCAGAATTCAGATCAGAATTCAGACAAGAATCTAATTCAGAATCCAATGAGAATCCTGTCCAGAATCCAGATCAGAATTCAGATGAGAATCCAATTAAGAATCCAGATGAGAATCCAATTAAGAATCCAGATGAGAATCCAATTCAGAATCCAAATGAGAATCCAGTCCAGAATCCGGTCCAAAATCCAGATCAGAATCCAGATGAGAATCCAGTCCAAAATCCACATGAGAATCCGGTCCAGAACTCAGATGAAAATCCAGTCCAGAATCCAGTCCTGAATCCAGATCAGAATCCCAATGAGAATCTATTTCAGAATCCAGATGAGAATCCAGTCCAGAATTCAAATCAGAATCCACAGCTGCTCCTGGTCCGTCTGCCGGTCCTGAGGGTCCTGATCCTCTTAGGGGGGCTTCCTCTCCTCTCGGGCGCAGATCTTGCCCGTACCCTGAAGTTCATCGCTCTCGTTTTTTTACTCCAGACGACTCAAAGCCAGATTTTGTGTCTGTACATTGTTGGTCTGGAGACGTTCTTCTGCTGCAGTGTGTCAAAGGAACCTGGAGCTGGGCTGGATCAGGCTCTTACTCAGGTGATGATGTTCAGTTATGTTACACCGAAATAAACCTAATATCACATTTTGGAATGAGAACAAAGGAAGTCAAACACAGGGAACTAAAGTCAATCTGACCTTTTTCTCCTCAGATCCAGAGCCGAGCTGGAATTTAGCTGTGAACACGTCTGAAGAAAAACTCAGCAACCTGACAGTTCCAGTGACCTCCACAGTTCCTAGAGTCTCTGGAACCCTCTCAGTTCCTGTGGTTTCAAGGATTCAGTCAGTCCCTGGGGTCTCAGGGACTCAATCAGCGCCTGTGGTTACAGGGACTCAGTCAGCCCTGGGGTTACAGGGACTCAGTCAGCCCCTGGAGTCTCAGGGACTCAGTCAGTCCCTGGGGGCCTTCGATGCCCAGAGTGTGACCGTGGGTTCAGGTTTCAATCAGGTCTATGTGAGGATATTGACGAGTGTTTATTAAGCCCTGCCCCCTGCCCACATGGCTGCTTGAACACGGAAGGCTCCTTCACATGCATGCCCGCAGTCACCACAGACAACACACAAGCTCTTGTGCACGCGCTCAGTGCTGTCATCGCAATAACGCTGGCTGTGGTCGCCATGATAATCGTCTGCTGCTACATAAAAAGAAGAAGAAAAGAGAGCAGAAAGTGGACCAGGATCTGAACCAGACTGAAGTCTAGGCCAAGAGCTGAAGCAGATGCCTAAACCAAGGTTTGAAATAGGATCTTGTATGTTCATAGGAAATGCTGGATGTAATAAATTCTTTATGTTTTGTAGTAATTTAAATTTGACTTTTTTTTGTACAGCTGAAATATTTATTTCAAAATTATAGGGGTGTTTGGGTTAAATTAAAGAACTTTTGCAGTCATTTGTAACTATCTTTTATTTCTTTTATTACTCAGCTATTATAGTTATCAGTGTGCCTGAACAGAATCTATTTACCACAGAGGCAGACATCTCAGTCTGTGAAAATGACATGATCTATGCCTATGGCTAAAGAAATCATTGCCAAATAGAGAAAAGGTAGTCTACACAGAAGAGGTCTCACTCCCAGAAGGAACAATAGCAGACATTGAGAACCGTAACAGAATATCGTAGAAATTAACATTTACCAGACCACGCAACCCTCCTTTACGAATAAACAATGACAGTGAGAGCATGTGGTTTCATGAGTGATGTGACCTAAGGAGGTGACAGCAACAGCACCAGACTTGATATGATCGACTGCTCCAGCACAGGAGCCGGAGCTGGACCAGGAACAGTCTGAGCCTCATGTCGTATGTGCTATGTTCACTCAACTCTCAACAATGCTGTCTTCCTCTGGACAACAAGTGAAAGTAAACAGAATCTTACACTACAAAATCAATCTTTTGGCTGCTAAACTGTGTGGTGCTTAAATACCATTGCCAACTGTTCTGAGTCATTCTTTGGTCATCTTAGTGCAAACTGAGCAAATTAGAAAGTTTCAGGTCAAAACAGTGAGAAACTGATTGTCTCGCTGCAAAGCCAGAGTCATTTCCACTAAAGTTGTAACATCAGCATTGATTTGCTCACACAAACCTGTGTACTGATCACAAACACCTACTGCCAAACCAATCCAACTGCTGCTTTCCACACTAAGCCCTTCCTCTCACCCTCTCCTAATGCTTGAAATGTGTTTGTGGGTGGAGTTTAAGAGGTTATCTTCTCTTTAATGGTGTAATCAGAGGGAACAGACGTAGCGGCAACATGGAGGAAGAGGTTCATGTTCTGGGTTAGAGTATTTATTTTTATTGACAAAATTAGGTCTTATAAATATGTTATTTTCTTTTTAAATGTTATAATCAAGGTTTATTATGAGTAAATTCACCACTGAAGGACACAGTTCAGCATCTTTGGTGAAACACAAAGATTTAGAAAATGACTTAGGAAGCAAGTGATGACCATTGTGCTGTTTATCCTGAAATCCTTTAGAGAATTGGGAGGGCATCCGTGTCTCTGCCCTAATTTGGTTCAAGTCTTATCTAGAAGACAGGAAGCATTTAGGTGGAATTGGGAGTTATGTGTCAAACAGCTACAGTGCATCCAGAGCACCGGAAAGCACTCACACAGTCCTCATATTTCAGTGTTACTGTCTGACAAACAGATCCATCTGAGATATTTTCTATGTGCCACAGCTGAGAGGTGCCATAATGAACAAGGAGAATGATTATAACTCCATAAATATGTGCAGGTCAGATGAGTATATATTTGTTTATAAAGTAATTATATTATTCCAGCAGCAAAGTCACATGACCCATGGCGAGCAGGAAGTAGTGTGTTTGAATCATGCCATCTGCCATGGCTTACCAATGTCAATAGATAGTTCTGTGTATTGAAAGGATCTGTTTATGTTTCTAGGCTGTTTAGATGAACTTGTGCTTTTCAATGAACAAAATGTAAATTGCTGATCTGCACAAGTCAAGTTTATTACATAACACGTAAAAAAATCACTATGTCTTTTAAATGTCATTAAAATACCATCCACTTTGACCCTATGAGTTCCTTTTTGCCTTTGGCAATCTTTCCGTGCTTTCCAAAGACAACATTCTTCTGCTGAGAACAGTACGGTCTTTTCATGCATCTGCATGGATGACTTCCAGGCAGGTTAGAGAAAGTAACAAACCATCTACATGGAAACAGATTTTATTATTTTTTATCATCACATTTGTGTGGGTTAGGCACTTTTGGATCCATTTTATCTAAAAGGATATGTGACCTGCAGCACAATTCAATTCATTTTATTTTTGCAAAGCCCAAAATCACCGTAGTCTCTAAAGAGAGAGGACTGCTCAAAACAGTTGACTTAACAGAAAATTAGAAAATCAAACATTTAAATAGTCTAGGGCCAGTAATATAGAGGCAAATTGTCCAAGTTTACAATTCAATGTCTAAAAGTTATTTAGTAGCTTTACATTGCATTATTATTGACGCCCACACTGTTGTAAATTGCTTGAGGCTGCTCATCTTTGCTACTGACCCCCCAACCACCCTAACACTACATTCTAAACAGAAATATTACCACTGAACAGTTGCATTACAGTATAACCATTTGAACCAATCAAATAACATGCTCAAGTGCTTCTTTCAGTTTTGTTGTCCTCACTTTTAACTTTTCCTCTTCGGCTTCACCCTTCGCACACAGCTTCCAAGCTACTGGATAAGTTTATCTCGTGGGCCGTCAGTGCATGTCAAGTATCCGCAGAGTTGGACACCCTCTGGGCTAAACGAAGCTGGCATTATGTTCAGTAAGCAGGTCAGGTAATGTGAACACTACTATATATGTATTTTGCTTCATGTATATTATTATCATGGCGATATTACTGTGTTAGTATGAAATGTATAAGTCACTCTTGCCTCCAAAACTGTACGCACAACTTTGACTGAATACATTTTTTAAACACATACATTTTCTGATACATAGGCTACTGTAGCAAAAGTGCCCAAAGACATGTTCCCATCATACATGCCACTAAAATGGCTTTTCCATTAGTAGCCTACCTGCTTGGCCCTACTCTACTCTATTGGCGCGACTTAGCCCCGGTGTGGAGCTTTTTCATTTGGAGCTGATCTCTCCGACCAGGTAGCCTACTTTTTTAGTACCTGCTTTAACCCAGGGCCAAAGCAAGCCGAGTAGATACTAAACTTGACTTCATACACACGTAGCATGTTGCGTCACATAAATGCCACTGGTTTGTTGTTGTTACCGTACACTAAGCTAGCTGCTGACAGCACAAAACTGCATTTCTGCATTTTCTACATTTTGTACTCACCGTACCAAAAAAATCCGTTATGTACATAAAATTGTAGTTCTATGAGTATGTGCGTGGCCCTCAACGGGCTTGTGCGTAGGCACGTGCAGGTGCTTTGTGCTGCTGCGGGGTCCTGCTCCTGCTTCATGCAGTAAACAGTGATGGACATCCGATGCACAAGTTTTGAAGCAGGAGATTATAATGCAGCTTCTTTAGTGTGATGGAGGTGGGAGATGGGACAGCTGACTTTGTGAATGTACATCGGGACCAAAGCGGGACTTTAGACAGACGTGTCGGGTGGACGTGAAGATGGGGTGAGTCAGTGAACGTGTTGACATGAATCTGTACTGGCCAATGCGGTGGTGAATATTTGTTTTATTTTGCGCTTATGAATCGCTGGAAAGTGAACGGTCTGATTATAAAAGGTACATTTTCATAATTAAAGCCGATGTGCATTGAATTGCTCCGTTGTTTTCTATGAGCTTGCATCTGGACGTGCGCTCCTACTACATGCAGAGACAAGAACACGTCCCAATTTGGGGAGTGACATTAGCAACCCTACCGCCCAGCTTCACAACAGCCCCACTCGGCCTCTCTTGTAATGGAAATGCTCTCACTCTGAGCGGGGCTAAGCCGGGTAGAAGCGGGTACAGTCGAGTCGACTAGAGTAGGGCCAAGCAGGTACTAATGGAAAAGCCATAATAAAAGTGCAAGTTCATGTACACTCACTTGGTCTTTTACAACAGTAAAATTTTATGTTCAAAAACTCCATGACGAGAAGATAGCAACAAATAACTTAATAAATTCTTCTTTTTTTTGCAATTTATTAATACTTCCCATCGGCAACAATAATGTAATTAAATAAATTAGAAAAAAAACAAAACAAAACACTTAACTTGATTTTTAGGATAGATTAAAAATAGATTAATTAATAATAATAATAAATAATTTGCATCAAAATTCTTCAGCAGGATGTGTTTTAAGCTTTTTTGTTAGTATGCTAGTGACAGTTAGCCACTTTGCTAACAACAACAACAGACAAACTGAGCGGAGAACAAATGGGGCATGATTAGATGTAGTTGGGACTTTGCTCACTATTTTCTACCTGAATAGACACACTAATAAGATATCTGTGCTAGGTGAAAGTTGATTTTAAGTTATTTAAATGTAAAAATGGGGTACAGTCCTTTTTATAGGGGCCAGATGTGGTCCTCAAACTGTTTTAATATGACCCCAGCACAGTTTTGAGAATAAGTGTTACTCTTTATATTTCTTTTATTTGATTTAGCTATGTGTCTGTGCTTGTCCTACTATGTGCTAATGAGCACAAGCCATTGAAAACAACGAGCTGCCATTTTGAACTCACCTCCCAGTTCATGGTTCTGTTGCTAAGGTGTTAGAGCAGTGCAGTTGATATTTACACAATGTATTTTTGTGTTTCCCTAGCTCTTAAAAATGTATTTGCAAGAATTGTTGCGATTAAACTTGGAAATTGTCAGTCGTGTCCTTGATTCAGAGGAGGGGGGGGGGGGTGAATTATTAATCTCACATTAATCTTGTATAACACACTACTGTCTCATTTTACACCTGTGCTGATATAAAAGTACAGGTAAGATAAGAACAGATCATCCACATTTATTGTCAGCAGTCACCTTCACTGTCTTGCTCTGCTTAAGCGACACTGCACCAGTCTCAATCTCATGGCTTAAAAATCTGTTATTGTTATTTTCTGCTAAATGTTTTCTGAGGTAAGAAAAGTTTCTAGTATGAAAATGTAGATGCTGACTCTTGGATTTATTATCTTTTGACCAGTTTGATTGACCAGTTTGCAAACTTCAAACGTAGTACAAGGAAAGTTAGATCTTATTTTTTTTTTTTATTCTGTTTTTTGTGTTTGAGAAAATTGGAAACAAGCTCTTTACAGGACTAATTTCTGATAAACGGCTAACAGCTAAACCACACAATCTTTTTTTTTTTTTTTTTTTTTTCATCAAGCATAGAATGTACAACAAACATCGTACCTTCTTTACACCAGGCTATAATTTGATATATCTCCACTTTGAGCATTTTAACTTGCACACTGCCCCTTTAGGCAGCCTTACGATTGTGTCTTTCTCCACACATCTTCCCCGTCTCACACATTGCCTTAATAAAGCTAGTGCTCTGAAATGTCCTTCTCTCCCACAGCTCCACCTAATTGGACCGTGCACTTAGTCTTGTAGCAGCAGATGTGAAGAGCGCTGGGTGGTGAACACATAGGCACCATTAAAACACCCGTAAAAGGGCCACAACAGGAGCTGGCTTTTACAAAGGTACAGTGTAGTAGGTGTAAAAATTTAACCATTCAGATGTTGGGGTTGTTTACTTGAAATTCAATGAATACATGCTGATGAATACTTCATGTTTTTTCATTGTAAAACACAAAAATAATCTAAAACGGCTTTGAAATAGAAGCAGGTGTATTGACTTCCTTTTTTGTGTGAAAAGTAATGTCGAAACTTCTTTCACGTGCAACACTGGAGACTGAATGTATTTATGCTGAGTTTGATCATGACCACTTATATGAAGCTCCTCTCATTTCAACATGTACTTATTCTTCTGAACTGCGTATGGTTAGAACTCCTGAGGTGACATTCTTCAAACCTTTTACAGTCTGGTAAATAACCTTATGTGTCCATAGAGATTTTTTATTGTATTTTTTTGTATTATCCCTCATAGTTTACAAAAGACACAATGTCATCTACTGAAGTAGGTTGATACCAACTACCTTCTACCTCAGGTTCATCAGTATGCATGAATGTCCGATGTTGTGTCCTTGTAGTGACAGATTCAGAAAATAGAAACACTCATCATTCAGCCTTCTGCCATCTTAACCCTTCCACCACATTTTCAGTGTCTTTTGATTAGCCTGAGGTTTACCGTTTCTTTTCATCTCTTTGGTCTCACTGAATTCTTTTTTTTTTCCAAAGAAACCTAGTTAAATGTTTTTGTAAGTCTCTGTGACGGAAATGGATTTCAGCTGATATGGCTGAATATTGTACTTTCTTTTGGTCAAAAGGAGAAGCTTTACGCTTTCTTTCGTTGACCCTGTTCACAGTGGCTAGTGATGCCTTCTGGCATCTTTTATGCAAAGCTGCATATTTGTTTTGTTAACTGAATTCCTTTTTTTTTTTTTTTTGTTGGTTGTACACTTCGATATTTGCAAGGTTCAACTTGCAAATAAGGACATATGCCACCATGGTGATCTTGTCCCAATATTTTAGTACCTGCTAGTACTCGACAATTACCTCTTCTGGAGTAGTTGCTAAAAGAAGTACTGACAGGGAGAGTGACATTAGAAACTGCATGTTCAGCTGCTAAATACTACCCAGGTAGCACACAGGTCCTTACTTCTTATGAATGAAAATATGAATGTAAATGTGCTATTTAAATAATTCATTAATTCATTCATGAATTGGACTTTAGCCAGGAGCAGTTGCACTCAGCCTTGTTTAAATACTGTGACGCCACAGTACAGGGCCACAATCCAACATGAGTCACCTTCTCTCTGAACAACTGAACTACAGTAATACTGGCCACGTCCTGTGATTTCCACAAATGATTCATTTGGATGAGGTGTCTTTCCTGTGGCTTTTAGTCTCTGAAATCTGCCTGTTGTTAATTAGATCTGACCACAGACCCCACTCCAGCTCTGAAGCCCCGTGAGGGATCACATGGTCTGCGCAAAATCCACCCCACACACTACAGAAAATAAAAGCTAAAAGCAAGATATTGTTTGGCTGCACCAGAACCAGGCCAGCCTGGTTTTCCACCAAATAAAAGCATGTTTTCTATAGCAACCCACTGTTCACTAGCCTTTTCTGTGTCTCTCTCTTTTGTTCTTTCTTTCCCCCACTTCCTTTTTTTTCTCCCTCTCCTGATTCTCTCCCTCTTTTCTCTCCATCCATCTTCTATCTATCCCTAACCACTGTCTCCTCTCGCTCTCCCTCTTATTCTGTCTTATTTAGCAATGTCTAGTGACTCAGAGAACAGACTTTAAAACAGCCCTGTTTTTTTCTCAAATCTCTCCACAGCCCAGCACCAAATTACATCTTCATCTTCCCGATAATGTAAGACAGGCCTCTACTCTGATGTTCAAATCTGGCTAAAAGACATTTCTGTTTGTCTGCGCATAATGACAGAATGAGTTTTATCTGCAATCTTATGTCGTTTTGTAATTTGAATGCATTTTTCCTGTGAAGCATTTGAAATTACTTGAACCATGCTTTACAAATAAACTTGTCTTGCTTGTTAGTGGTTATGATAAAATACGTAAGGTTTTTTATAATACTTCACTTGAAAATGTTTCAATCCTGGCTCAGATGAAACAGGTGGCCAGTCACAAACTGTTGCTGCTGCGGTAGTGAAGAGTGTGGATGTGGGTTCACTTCATGCCAAATGCACAGTGTCTCTCCTCTTCACTGTTCTGCTGTAAGCCTTCAAGTGAGAGCAAAAAATACGAAAAATGTTTTAGTTTTGTTTGCACTGCTGCATCACTCCTTAGCATAAATGGTCAGTGGTCTCTATTAGTGTAGTACCCAAGACGGGTCTTCTTGGTCTTAAAACTGGTCTTGAGATTGCTTTTAAGGTTTTGGTCTTGACTCAGCACATTTGGACTCGATCTTGTCGTGGTCTCGAGGGTGTTTGGACTCGATCTTGTGTTGGACACAGAGATCACATTTTATTACCACTACGCTCTGCTAAACTTGCACCAGGACCACGATAACCTGTCCCAGGCACAGTTTGCTAGCACTGCACAATTAGATCATAAAGACACTGATCAAATATGGTCTTGATTTAGTCTTGATGGACCTCGGTCTTGGTCTCGACCTATAAATGTCTCAGTGTTGATCTTCAGTGGTCTTGGTCTCGGTACTCTGTGGTCTTGGTTTCGATTAGTGTGGTCTTGACTACTCTACTACTTATACAGCACTCTTCTACCTTTAAAGGGCACTCAAAGCACTTTACAATCAAAGATCCACTCAACCAGTGTGCGCAGACGTGACTTGTGACTTGTCTGAATTTTTTGAGCAATCACAAGTAAATACAGACAAGTAGCTGGGGATAGGTGGTAGATGACAAGGATTATCTGAGCACTGGAACATCAGTTGCAAGACAATGCAAGATTTTTCAAACATACATGCACTGAGAGTAAGCTAGTGAGAGAACGCTGTTAGAACATGTTTAAAAACTAAATTATTTTACATAACAGATCTTCTTTCAGATCAACAGTGCATGTTGAGAATGTTGCCAAATTGCTTAAAATAAAAATGTGCTTGTGGGTGTAGAGTAGGTCATTGAGCATCTATTTAATATCAAACTAACATAGGTGGATCTCTAATTTTACCTTTTGTTCATTGTAAAGCATAAAATTGATCTAAAACCAATCTGAATCAATTTATTTCTGTTAAAAATTGCAGAAGTGATAAGCCTTGCTTATGTGACTAAGCTGCTGGATGTCTTCTTTTTTTCCTGTTGGGAAATGGCTCCATCCTTCTTCAGTGCTGCTGAAGCGTTTGTCAGGTGCAGTCAGTTGCAACCTAAAGGCGCTCAGGGACCATGCCCATTATGCTGTGCTTGGCTTGGTCAGGAGGACTTAGCTTAGATTTGATACAGTTGGTGAGGAAACCAGAGTAATAGAGGCAGTAGATGATTGTCAGGTGCAGCAAGTGTAACCTGTCCAGCCAGATGAACTTGCAATATTTGTGAATTCACAAACTCAAGAGAAATTCATCTGGCCCTTCACTAGCACGATTGGTTTGCAATCTGGACCAGTGGTTTAACGACTTAATCCCATTGCAGTGGGTGGGGGTGGGGTGGGGGGGGGTGTGGGGGGGGGGGGGGGGGGGGCAGTTCCCATACGTGTTTCTATTGCTATTGAATCTGCCTTAGTATAGTTTTTACTTTTTTTAAGAAAAGTGGCACCTGTTCTATCCCATGCACATGGATATACGCCAGTACAATTCATTGCTATGATTAATTAGGCACAAACTTAGGTAGGTGCTAGCTGAAAAGTAACACTATCAGCTTGAAGTTTTTCATTAAACACCCTACCTTTCAGCGGGGGAGGTTCCAGATGGATATTAGGCGTTTTTGTACTGTAGGAACTTTTTGTTGTTTTAGCCCCTGGACCGTTGTCTGGCATGTTCACACACAAGAAGGACCAGAAACCAGGGAGGCCAATGACCAACAACCTTTCAGTGATGCAGTGATGTTATTCGTGACACATTGTACGTGCGTCGTACAAACGTGATACACATCAACAACGCCAGGCACGTCGGAAAGTTTTTTTTTTAATGAAAAAAGTGTAAGTCTACGTTAAGTCTGTACGCTAACGGGGAGATACAGGGATTTTGAGGAAAAAACATACGAACTTGCATTAGCTGATGAACTAGCACAAGTGGCTGACTTCAACTAATGTCCCCTGGATCCTCCTGTGAGCTGTGCGTATGCAAGTAGCAGGTACCTGTTCGAATTGGCCACGTGAAAGAGGGGGATTAAAAGTATTCCTGTTGCCTGGTTCTTGGCACTATGTGAAAACACCTAATGTGGAAGAACTCAAAAAGAAGTTCAACACAGATCCATCTGGCATGAATTAGATTAGATCAGGTGAATTTTGGGTCAGTAATAATGAGTAAATACAGTACATAGGCGAGGGCAAGGTGAAAACTGAAGCATCAGTTGCAGAACAATACTAAATTACTTAAACATGCATGAATCAATCCAAATACAGCTTTCAGTGAACTAATGATGAAAGAACAACATTAGAACTTGGTTTACTTTGCTTTTTCCTGGGTCATTCCCATTGTTTGTGCTAACATAATACTGTCCTTCCTGTGTCGTCTCTCCCTATTTTTGTCCAGCTCTATGTGGTTTGTATAAATCATGAGGTCAGGTAAGAGAGAGTCTGCAGATAGCAACAAGTCTAAAGCTATAATCTAACATATTTACAGAGCATAAATATTCATTAAGATTGGCCTGTCCTCTTACATTAGTGTCAGTACTATTAGTATTATGTCTTCCATTCTGTTTAGTCTCTTATGCAGACAATAAGACAATCAGACGCTGTCATGTGCGACTGCGTTCACATGCCCGCTCCACCTGCTGCTCCCAGGCAGTTCAATCAAGTCTTATTTTAAATTCCCATCCACGACCACAAAGAGGTCATTTGAAATATTAGCTCCAGGCCTTTCCACATGTGCACTTCGAATGTTCTAGTATAATTTTAACCTACCGATGATTGAAAAGACTGATAAGAAAAGATCTCCAAAGGTTGTGCTGCCCGGATCAGGCCTGCGTTCCCGTGGAGACCGATGATGAGATAAAATGAAACGATGGTTGAATAAGGTTGAGTTCGGTGAAAATAACAGGAAACAAGAGCAAATGAAATTCCAGAAGCTTTAGTCAGAGAAAAGCGGAGATGAGCTGGATGTATCGGATCATGACGTGTTTGCCAGCAAAGAAGAGAATTTGCACTATTTAAAGTGTTATGGAACATATCGATTAAAGACGATTCCGTCAAATTGTTGTAGGGAACCATTCCCTATTCCCTCTCCCTAAGAACCGTAAGGGAAAGTTGAAAAGAACTTTGAAGAGAGAGTTCAAGAGGACGTGAAACCGTTAAGAGGTAAACGGGTGGGGTCCGCGCAGTCTGCCCGGGGGATTCAACTCGGCGGGTAAGGGACGGCCGCGCGGTGTCGGGGGATCCCCTCGCGGGACCCCCGCCCGCGCGCAGCTGGCCCCCGCCGAGCGCACTTCCTCCGAGGCGGTGCGCCGCGACCGGCTCTGGGTCGGCCAGGAAAGGCTTAGGGGCGAAGGTGGCACTCGGCTCCGGCCGAGTGCTTTACAGCGCCCCCTCGCCCGGACTTCGCCGCTTCCCGGGGCCGTGGGATGAGTGCCCGCTGCGCCCTCTCCGCCTCCGGGCGGGGACGGGGCCCCTCGACCCCGGCGCGACTGTCGACTGGGGCGGACTGTCCTCAGTGCGCCCCAACCGCGTCGCGTCGCCAGGTCGGGGACCGGCCCACGTACACAAGGCGCCAGGGGTCAGCGGCGATGTCGGCAACCCACCCGACCCGTCTTGAAACACGGACCAAGGAGTCTAACGCGCGCGCGAGTCAGAGGGTCTGCTAAAACCCCGTGGCGCAATGAAAGTGAGGGCGGCGCGCGCCGTCTGAGGTGGGATCACGGCCCTCCGGGGCTCCGGGCGCACCACCGGCCCGTCTCGCCCGCTCCGTCGGGGAGGTGGAGCATGAGCGCGTGCGATAGGACCCGAAAGATGGTGAACTATGCCTGGGCAGGGCGAAGCCAGAGGAAACTCTGGTGGAGGCCCGCAGCGGTCCTGACGTGCAAATCGGTCGTCCGACCTGGGTATAGGGGCGAAAGACTAATCGAACCATCTAGTAGCTGGTTCCTCCCGAAGTTTTCCTCAGAACTACACACTACACTTGTGTGATGGACACTTCTTAGTTCCCTTCATTCCTGTGATTTCAGACGCACTTCACTCTCTTTCTCTCTCTTCAGAGCTCTGTTTTATCATTTCCGTGTGGTTAGTAAAGTGGTGATTCTACTGTCATTGCTCAGACGAATTTGGGTTATTAAACTTCTGGTTTTGCAAATTCACATACAAAAGTAATTCTTGTTCTTGTGAGGCTTAACCTGCTTTGAGGTAAACTCGGCACACCTAAAAAGGCGACAGGTGCGTAGGAGAAAAATGTTCAAGACCAGAACTGTAGAGAAGAGCAAAACACCCTCACACTGTCTCACTCTTGCACAATTTATTTGCACAACGCTTTGGCCCTTCGACCTTCTTTAGGTATATGCGGACAGCCCCTTCTGTTCACTTTTTAAAAGTTAAGGCACTGCTCATCAGTGAAGGTGTCCAATCACATAATGAGAAAAATGTACATACAATTAGAATGGAAATTGCCACAAAATTAAAAACACATATATTTTAGCAAAAGTTTAGTTTGCAACATATTCATGATAATATAACATTTTTGTGATTATTATACAATCCTTTGCTTTCCAAAATATGCATCCTGTTTATTTGATCCATAGAAAAGTATTTAAATAGTACTTTTAATATTTAGTGCAGCTGAAAAGTATATGCTCACAAATCAGACAGTAACTTAACATCCAGTAACAATTCATCGTTGAGGCCTTTCGGATTAAGGGTTTGCAATGTAAAGATCCAATAAGCATTGCGTGTTTTCAGCGAGTGGTCATGGTCACTACCTCTAGATGGAGCTGGAACATGTTCAATTCCACAAAAGCGCAGGGAAGATACATCATGTTTCAGTAAGTTAAAGTGAATAGCCACCGGAGAGTCAGGATCTTGTCATTATGTTGCGCTTTTATGGTCACTGAAGCGTTTCAGTTTGCTCGTTGTTTTACCCACATACACAAGTCCACAAGGGCAGCGCACCAGGTAGACTGCGTGCGTAGAAGCGCATGTGATAACACTTCTGATAGAAAATTTCTTCCCAGTGGATGGATGACAGAAGTACGAGGTCTTGGTGATGTTGTGGCACTGAGCGCAACTTCAACATCTATAATTGCCATTCGGGATAGATGAGAGCAAAGTTTGCGCTCTGGGCCTATTACTTGCACGGGAGAAATCAGAACGCACCAGAATATCCCTTAAATTTCTACCTCGTCAGTGAGTGAACAAGCGTGAATCTTTAAATACCTGACAGAGTTCTGGGTTCTTGTGAAGCTTAACAAAATTAAAAACATAGCCTAATCTCTTGACCCAAGAATCATATTTGGACAATCTCTATAGTATTTTGTGTACCTGTATTTTGTATGCATATGTCAGATTAAATGTTTATCTTGTTTACTGTTTATCTCTAGGGAGATCTCTATAAAAAAAAAAAAATTCAAGTTCAGTTTGTCAGTCTCCAAAAATATATATTACAAATCGTTCTTAATATCGAGCCCACAGAGACAGGATTTAGCTTGTTTCCAAATGGCCTTCGCACAGTCGACTATTGAGGGCTTGATAGCAGCTTAGAGTCCTTTTTCTAATGGGCTGTGACAAACGAGGTCATCAAAAACTGAATCAGTGACTGAGCAGAACCGAAGCTTGAGAGCTAAAACACACTAGGTTTACATGCACAGATTAGTGATAAACGATCCAATTCTTTTGAACATAGACTCTTCACCGTGCTGAAGGATTTGTTCAGTTTTTTTCCCTCACTGGGAGAAGATATGTACAAATATAGGGACAGAAAATGTACAGTGAACCCAGACCACTCAGGTTTCCCCAGTGTAACTCCAGACACAGACCTCTGCTTGGCGTGACACATAAAGGGGCGCTTTGCTAAAGAAGGGATTGGACATGTTCCAATCATCCTGGTTTTTATAAGGCCTTCTAGAATTTAGATATTAGAAATATATCTATTGGCTAAATCCTACACAGTATGTCATACAAGCTAAACCATACATAGCCTGTAGAAAGTGTAGCACATATGACAAAGGAATTTTACTGTAGTTCTATGAGTATGTCCATAGTTCTCTTGTTGCCCATCAGTTCTGGCCTCTTTTAGCTGAAGGGTTCTGCTTGGTTCGCATGGCCAGGAATGCGACCCCTTGCATGAAGAATTGGATGTTTTTTTGTTTGTTTTTTCTCAGTGCCAAGGAGTGGATTTGCAAATAGATAAGCCTGTAGAGGGCAACCTAATCTCACAAGAAAGCGATGTATACCACAACATAACAGGACATGTCAAAAGCGTACAATTAGCATGATTCCACAGCGGTTTTTTATGGTGATTGTAAAGATGTGTTATTTTTATTAATATTCTTAACCTACCCCAGGCCCTAGCCCTAAACTTACCCTTTTTAGAAAACTGACTTCAACCAAAACTCGTGTGTATTTTAATAGGTTAGGGATGGAAAAGTTATGTTGACGACATTCTGGAAACACTAAAACACGGACACACACAGGAATATAAAGTTCACAACGAGGAGGAAGTAAACGGAGCAAAAGCCTTTTTGGACATGAAAATTCATCACAACAACGACGGCAGCATCAAAATTACAGTTTGCCGCAAACCCACTCACACAGACCAGTACTTATTTTGAACTTCTGAACACCCCACAGCTCACAAGTTATCAGTAGTCAGGACATTATATCACAGGTTACACGTGATCACAGACGACACAGACAGACAGCAGAGGAAAAATACATTCAACAAGCATTACAACAATGTCATTATCCAAAATGGGCCATAGAAAAAGGAAAAAAGCAAGCCATCAATACAAGCAAAAATCTCAAACCCCCAAAAACACGAAAAAAGAACATTACAGATCAGAACAGAGACACCGTCACCCTACCATATATACGAGGAGTAACAGAACATATTCAAAACAGGCGTGTAATCGTGCTCATCGTACACTCGTGGTATATTTACGTTTTCTTTTGATACTGTGATGTAGAGGGTTATATTATGTTCATAGATAACGTAAGCTTTCACATCCTTATTAGACTCAGTTCGACTAAGGACCTGGCGCCTCAACTCCTAACTACCACCCAGAGTCCTAACCTGCATGTTATTGGTTGGTGGGAAAACTGGACTGCCTGGAGAAAATGTAAGCCCTATAGAGGGCGTCTTGGTCAATGTCACTTTCCGCTCTACTGCTCAAGTCGCTTGCAGAAAGATACGCTATCCACCTTGACTGGATAAACTTCTTTAATCAAAACAACAAAATAGGACGCAAGCTAGCTGTTTTGATCGCCTGATTTTTTTTCTCCGACCCGCTTATGCCAGACACCATCACTTTGCATTGGTGGCTATGCAACAGTTTATATTTTAAAATATTTACTTATGGGATTTGGGTAAGGTTAGGGTTAGAATTAGGGTTAGGTTATGTTAATTTGGTTAAGTTTAAGGATACGGGAAAGTTATGCTAACCAAGAAGCGGCATAACTGCGTTGGGAAAAATAAAGAAGCGTTTCGATCAGCTTTGAATTGGTTTGACAGATGCCTGATTTCTGAAGATCAAGACGTGTGTTTTTTTTTCTCAATTTTTTCCCTCACCTGAATGTAACAAGTATGATTCGTAGGGTTGAATTTCATTCAGAAATATTGAATTAACAACATGACTCTTGTTTTCGAACAGTGATAAACTCTGTAACGAGTGTTGCTGCTACACCTTGTGTCAATCAGCTGCGGCTCTTTCTGCATTCCGGATACATGCACATCTTCCCTGTTGATAAAAAAAATTATTCCTATATTGTTGAAATCTAAAACTTAGAATCCTATGTTTTTAAGGCTTTACATTTGACACTATAAAATTTAAAAATGCTTTTAAAACTTCTAACATTGTTACTAAAACCTTGTTTAAGTAATTGCTATGTGCACCAACCATGAAAAGTAATTCCTCTAATGCTAACTCAATACTCAACAGGTGATAGCAGACGGCTAGTGGGAGTAAGCTAGCGTGAGCTCCGCTATTGTCCATCAGTCTGTTGTCCGGAGAACGGTCGGTGGATTCCGGGTGGAGAGGAGCCGACCAGATACGCGGAACGAGCGTCTCCCCTTAAATCCGCTCACACTGCGGTCCAACTCGTACGGTCCGAGCTGTTAGCAGGAGGCTAAGCTAGCTCCGAGGAGCTTCCCGGCGTGGCGGCTGCTCGCCCGGTGCGGCTCGCTCTTTCCAACATGGGACCGAAAACGGTGAAAATTGAGGAGGAGATTGGAGATATAAGGAAAACATTGAACTTTATTGCCGAAGAAATGAAAAGTATATCAAATAAACAGGAAACAATCACTGAACTAATGATGGAAGTAAAGCAGCTTAAACTACAAAACGAGGAGAAGGATAAACGAATTGCTGCTCTTGAGGGTCGCATTGCTGACCTGAACAATACTCGCGCATCAATGATGTGGTGATCACAGGACTTGACATCAAACCTCGGTCGTATGCTCGTGCTGCTGCGTCCCAGGGTGAACCGACTCAGCCGGACTTGGACTCGGCTGAGAATCAAGTGATCACTTTCCTGAACAGCAAAGGTATTGTATTGGATAGTAAAGATATCGAAGCGTGCCATCCCCTTCCACGGAAAGGCACCCAAACAAAGCCTGCTGTTATAGTAAGATTCATTAGCAGAAAAAACAAGAATGCACTTTTAAAGCAATGCAGAAACCTAAGAGGTTCAAACGTCTACATAAATGACCACCTAACCAAGAAAAACGCCGACATTGCTCGAGAAGCCAGGATGCTGAGGAAACAAAACAAAATCCAGTCTACATGGACATTCAACTGTCGAGTCTTCATAAAATTAAACGGAACACCAGAAGAAGCTAAAGTGCTGTGGATCAAAGAAGGCCACGAGTTGAACAGGTACAAATGACTCATCACCTTGGAGATAATAAACAAACAAACAAAAAATCATTACAACAAAAACAGTTATATAAATGACTGACCAAATCTTTACTAGTTTGTTTCCATCGGATAGTGAAGATGAAGAACCTGATATTACTGAACTGCAAACATATGTTCAAAATGAAAGTTCACATGATGTCTTAAATGAGGTAAACCCAGATAACAATTTCTTTAACTCTTTAATAAATAACTGTAATTATTATGATGATGAAGGTATTATTGACTTGTATAAAGGGCAAAAGGAACAGTCACTATCTTTAATCCATTTAAATAGCAGAAGTCTGCAGGCAAATTTCCAATCTATTAATGAGTATATAACATTTTTAAACATACCTTTTGATATCATTGGTATCTCAGAAACCTGGTTAAGTAATGACTTGAATTTAGATTATAAACTTGATAACTATAACATGTACTGCATGAATAGAGTTAATAAAAAGGGAGGTGGAGTGGCACTGTACATCCGCAATAATCTAAGAGGTAGAGTTATTGCAAACATGTCATCTGCAATTGAAAATATTATGGAATGCATCACTGTGGAAATTGAAACTGTTAACAACAAGAAATTATTAGTAAGTTGCATATACCGAGCTCCTGGCTCGAACATAGATTTGTTCACAGATTGCGTTGAACACCTGTTTGTAAACAATATTCATAAAGATCTCGTCATCTGTGGCGATTTCAATATAGATTTATTTAAAATTAGAAATCACAAATCAACTGAGAACTTTGTAAATTTAATGCATAGTCTAATGCTCTACCCTAAAATTACCAAACCCACAAGAATCACTTCATACAGTACTTCTTTAATAGATAACATATTCACTAACATGGTTGATAGTACAATGATCAGTGGTATACTATACAATGACATCAGCGACCACCTGCCAGTTTTTGTTATTTTGCCTGTTCCTATAAAATCTGATCAAGACAAGGCACCTACTAATTTGTATAGGCGAATCATGACAACTGAATCAATGACAAGATTCAAGCAAAGTCTTCAAAGTCAAAAGTGGGAAAGTATAATTAATGAAGAAAATGTGGATATGGCTTATGACAAATTTATTTCTGTATTTTTAACGTTGCTCAACACTCACTGCCCTGTGGTTAAAATAATTAGTCAATGTAAGAAGAAAAACAATACGCCTTGGATGACTAAGGGGTTAATCAATGCATGCAAGAAAAAAAATCTATTGTACAAAAAATATGTAAAAAGTCGAACTACTCAATCTGAAAATAAATATAAAGAATATAAAAACAAATTGACTTCAATTTTGAGGAAATGTAAGAAAGACTATTATCAGACTTTGCTTGAAAATAACAAAAATAATATTAGAGGTATTTGGAAAATATTAAATAGATTGTTTAATAAAAAAGAAAAGACAAGTGGTGCTGACTGCAAGGAATTTATACACAATGGTGCTTTGATAAATAATGGCGATGATGTGGTAAATGGTTTTAATAAGTACTTTGCCAATATTGGACCTGAATTGGCTGGGAAAATACAAACAAATGCTACATGTAAACAAACTGCTGGCTCTCATGTTGAACTGCCAAATTCTTTCTTTCTTAAACCAGTTGACGAAATAGAAATAATTAATGTTGTTAGGAATTTTAAAAATAAAAAATCCACGGACTCTGATGGACTACATATGACTTTAATTAAGACTGTTATTTTTGATATTGTAAAACCCTTAAATTATATATGTAATTTATCCTTTAAGTCTGGGAAATTTCCAACAAAAATGAAAGTGGCCAAAGTCATACCAATTCATAAAGACGGAGACAAAAATCAGTTTGCAAATTATCGACCTATTTCATTATTATCCCAATTTTCAAAAATTCTGGAAAAATTATTTATCGACCGATTAAATAATTTCATAGAAAAATATGACATTTTGAATAAAAGCCAATATGGCTTCAGAAGTAATTCATCAACTGCATTAGCTCTTATAGATCTTATAGAAGAAGTTACCAATAGTTTGGAAAAGAAAAAATTTACTATAGCTATCTTTATAGACCTGAAGAAGGCATTTGATACGATCGACCACAATATTTTAATTCATAAATTGTCCAACTACGGTGTAAGGGGTACCTCATTACAGTGGGTAAAATCATATATTACCGAGAGACAGCAGTTTGTCCAACTGGGCGAATACAAGTCCCTGCTCAAACACATCACGTGTGGCGTTCCTCAGGGATCTGTTCTGGGACCGTTGTTATTTTTGTTGTATATAAATGACTTATGTAACCTTTCTGACAAACTAAAATTAGTATTATTTGCTGATGACACTACTATCTTATGTACTGGTGAGGATCTACACCAGCTGCTGGTTGAGGTAACTGCAGAAATGGTCAATTTAAAAGACTGGTTCAAAGACAACAAATTGTCCCTGAACCTAAAAAAAACCAAACTTATGATATTTGGAAATAAAAAAATAAGCACGGATGTTAAAATAAAAATAGACAATGAATACATTGAGCATGTTAATCAACACAATTTTCTTGGAGTAACACTTGACCAGAAGCTGTCCTGGAAACCTCACATCGCCAACATTAAAACCAAGACTGCCAAATGTGTTTCAATCATGGTAAAACTAGGTTCCTACTGAACTACAAAGCTTTGTATACCATATACTGTTCTCTTGTACTGCCGCATCTCACATACTGCCTTGAAGTATGGGGAAATACCTATAGAACAAACCTCCAGACTCTTGTTATTCTACAAAAAAGAGCGATACGGATATTACATAATGCTCAATATAGGGATCACACGAACCCACTGTTTTTGAAATCACAAACTTTGAAACTTGAAGATTGGATCAAATTCAAATCCCTTCACATTATGTATAAAGCAAGACATAACTTGCTTCCATCCAAAATTCAACAAATGTTTAACAATAAAGAGGCCAAATACAACTTTCGAGGCAAAACTCAATTTCAAAAACAGTTAGCACGTACAACTACCAAAATGATGTTCATAACAAGAAGTGGAGTTGACCTCTGGAATGGTCTTGATGAGAAAATTAAAAATAGCACTTCTCCTATGCAATTTAAACAAAGATATAAAGAGAAAGTATTACAGTCATACATTCACTCATAAACAGGCACACTCACGTTGTGTATGGGCTGGGTATGGGTGCACACAGACATTGTTACATTATTACATTCACTCATAAACAGGCATACTCACGTTGTGTATGGGCCTGGGTATGGGTGCACACAGACATTGTTACATTATTACATTCACTCATAAACAGGCAACTCACGTTGTGTATGGCCTGGTATGGGTGCACACAGACATTGTTACATTATTACATTCACTCATAAACAGGCACACTCACGTTGTGTATGGGCCTGGGTATGGGTGCACACAGACATTGTTACATTATTACATTCACTCATAACAGCACACTCACGTTGTGTATGGGCCTGGGTATGGGTGCACACAGACATTGTTACATTATTACATTCACTCATAAACAGGCACACTCACGTTGTGTATGGGCCTGGGTATGGGTGCACACAGACATTTTACATTATTACATTCACTCATAACAGGCACACTCCGTTGTGTATGGGCTGGGTATGGGTGCACAGACATCATTATTACATTCACTATAACAGCACACTCGTTGTGTATGGGCTGGGTATGGGTGCCACAGACTTTATTACATTCACTCATAAACAGGCACACTCACGTTGTGTATGGGCTGGGTATGGGTGCACACAGACATTGTTATTACATTATTACATTCACTCATAAACAGGCACACTCACGTTGTGTATGGGCCTGGGTATGGGTGCACACAGACATTGTTACATTATTACATTCACTCATAAACAGGCACACTCACGTGTGTATGGGCCTGGGTATGGGTGCACACAGACATTGTTATTACATTATTACATTCACTCATAAACAGGCACACTCACGTTGTGTATGGGCCTGGTATGGTGCCACAGACATTTACAGTATGTTGCTCAAATAAATTACCAACTTGTTTCATCTGGATGATATAGCAGTAATATTTAAATTGCAAGACATCTGGCTGCTTTGAACCTTATGTTTTGTAGGCTTATTGAAATCTAATAAGTATACATATGTATTTGACATTGAAATGTAACGGATTGCTTCGAAATGCGTTTGTAATGAATATTCGGTATTTAATACACCTCAGGGTTTAATTGTATTATCAAATGTGCATTTCACTCAAAACAGGTGCACACACTCTGTGTGTGGACCTGGGTATGGGTGACACACCAATTATCAATACATCCTTCATCGACAGACCCACACACGTTTTTTTTAGTGTGTGTGTCTGGGGTCAAGCACTTACATTAGTGCTTATGAACAAGCACATGTCCAATTGTGCATACAATCTGACCTATATGTGTATGTATCTGTATGTGAATGTGTAGATGTATGAATATACAGTAAATGCTCGTATATGTCTTGCTGCACCTTTTGATCTATATACTGTATATTGACATGGATATCTTTTTCGAATGTTTATTAGTGCTCAAGCAAACAGCTGTTGCCCAAATGTTTTGTTATATGAAAGGGGGTAGGCTCCCATAAGCTCTGCTTCTGCCTACTCCTTTTGAGCCTTGTTATATGTAACTACACGCTGTATGTATTATACTCTGTGAGTGCTCAAATAAACGAATAAAATGAAATGAAATGAAATGAAAAAATACTAACAACATACACAAGTACAGATGTACATGAGATTCTGTAGCCTATTTTCACTGAACAAATTTTAATTCTATTTTTAGAATGCAAGTATGCTTTTAAAGTCCCTTACACAATTCTGACAGCGTAACATTTCTTTTAAAGTAAGAAAGCGGATCCAAAAGCTCTAATATAATCGGCGTGGAGGAGCGTGTCCCCAAATCCCTTCTCCTCATTTCCTCCATTACAGGCCATTTAAAGTGTCTTCATATTTCATCTCATTTCCATTTGCAGATTATATTCAACACAATGCAGTGCTAAAGTCCACCTCTCTCTATCATTTTCCTTATTGCTGCAATTCTTGACTTTGTTGAGCTGCCCACGGAGGTGACAGGAGCAGTTACATTGTGTTTGGGCTTTTGAAGTGCAAAATGAAATGAACTGGTTGCTATGAGCTAAATAACAAAACAGCAAGGCAGAAGCGTCTGGCAAGAAATGTTTTTCTTCACAAATGTCAATGTTTATTGGATGCAAAGCCTGGTGCCTGATTTGCATGATGATACAGCCTGTGCACATGCAGTCCAGGTGGGCTTCTTATGTGCTCCTTTTGATACCAACTGCTTTTGCTTCCTGAATTGAATTTTAAACTTTTTATTTCAGTCAACATATTTTACCCTCTTACCTAATGCATTCTGAATCTTAAAAATGTTAACCAAGATGTGTTTTAATCTTTTCTCACAGCTGTTAGGGGCAAGACCAATGAATATTATAATGACTAGAGAGAATATCATATTAGCCTATGGCAAAGAATGTCAGTTTTTTGTTGTTGTTTGTTTGTTTGATTGATGTTTGTTGTTTGTTTGTTTTACATTTATTTTAAGTTCATTTACAATAGTATTTACAATCTAAATAACCCTCTAAAAGTCACTGGCCTTTGGAAAGAACAAGTTTGGTCATCTTTGTCTGAGTGATCCTGCCTGTTTCTGCAGATTATAGACTTTTGCAATGCGGTGCTGTCGGAGATTGTAATACAGTGCACATTAGAATGGAGAAATGACTGTCAATGCCAATATGTCTGTGTAATGTCGCCTATCATACATAAATTCTCCTGCCCACAAGAAAAGGTGCACATATTTTTCACTGAATGTACAGTATGCCTATCTGCTGTCTAATGACCTTTTCTGTAAGATGAATGCGTTTCACAACTCCCTTTGATGGAAAAAACAGACCTTCATTGTTCTTGATTGTGAGAAGATGAAAAGAATGATCACTTGTAACCTCTTGTGTTACTAATCCAGCTCTACAGGTGTTGAATTTTACAACAGGCATCACTTTTCTAACAACCCATCGAGCGATATATGTTGTTGCTTCAGGACAGTGTCTTCAAAATGCTCATCTATCCATCGAGCTTAATCATGGTCAGTAAAACAATGGTCAGGGGAAAATGGGCCGTTATCTAATAAATGAAAACATTAATTGTTAATGAAACAATGGGTGTTGAGTGTTTCCCATTGTGCAGGCCAAGCCCCGAGCTTGAAAGCAGATTGAAACTGAATGACGTTGGGATTGTTGTATATATTTATATATTTTTTTTAATTTTGCTGTCATCTTTTTCTAATCTACCTTTTTGATGTACTCAGTGGTCTTCCTTCTGCAGTTTTAAGTGAGTGAGGTACTCCTTAGCTGAGGTTAAGAAAGTTTTGAGGCGGACTTGAAACATAGCCACAGTATTTCTTGAGCTGAAGAAATATTTGGTCAATTATCTGTAGCGTAAAAGGATGATGATGATGATGATGATGATGATGATAATGATGATGGATGATGATGATGGATGATGATGATGATTCTTAGGACCTGAACACCTAATTTGACCTTTATTTCGATTTTGCCAGATGGTGACCACAATATTTTATAAGCAACAAGAAGATTACAAACAAGTTTCATCATGTGGCAAGGATCAAGTATGACATAAAAATTCTCTTTTTCATCTGCAAGAAGGGGAAACTTGGGGTTGCATCCATCAAAGTACACATAGACTTGTTTGTTGAGTGTTCATCCATTGTGACTGTCCACACGCAATCTCCAATATCTTGAGTATCGCACAATAGTTCCTTTCGAGTTAAAGGGGTTAGTCCCAAGATGGCCGCCGCAACTGTCATGTCAAGCTGTCCATTCTTTCTCTAGTCATTATAATAGTCCATTGGACGAGACATGTTGGTATGCTAAGGGTACAACAACAACAACAACAACAACAAAGACAAACTACTATTAACACTATTTTTGGCAATTAGCTATTTAAAATCTCCATTGGCTTAACTTGGCAATGACGGACCTCAAGCTGCAGGTAGACTGGGCAGTAAAGGAGGTTAAACCAGGCAGGAGAGGCTTTACCAGGCAGCAGAGGACATAAACCATAAACAATTGATCAATTTTAGTGCTCGGACTGCATTTGAAGCAACAACATTACACCAAAGTATCTTCATTAAAATTGTTCTTTACCATTGAACTGGAAACACTTCAACAGTAATTAATTTTATTTTCAACTACATTTTTTTTGCAATTACAGGAAAGATTGCAAGTCTTCTTATGAAAAAATACTGACTGGCCTCCTTCTGCCTCCATGGGATACAAGACAGCAACAACAACAGATGAGCTGTACAACCGTCTCAAGGCCCATAAGGTTAAAGTTGAGATTGCAGAATGCGCCCAGACACCAATTCCGTTTGGCCGAGTTTGATGAGCCTAAGAGATTGAAGCTGAGCCAACTGAATGCGAGTTGTTGGACAGTTTAGAAGAAAGTGAAATGTGTCCAAAAGATAAAGCCGCGTTCTGTCAAGCTTAATGCAATAGCAAGAAATGAACAGACCACTGATTGAGGATGTGGAATTTAAAGTGCAAATTTCCAAAATGGCTGCATTCAAAGGTGAAATTTTACCTCACAAACTTCATGTTGCTGATGTTGTTTTCTGTTGTGAGGGACCACATCAAATAAACCACTCAGGTGAGAGTTGTATGACCTCTACTGTAGCATGAAACCATACTGAAGGGCATTAAGCGGTTGCTATGGAAACGAATAAGGGGCGTTAATAACATGGGAGCCAGTAGTTTAGAAAGGTATCTTCCTCCTGCACTCTGGAGAGGGCTATATTTACCTTTACCAGTCACTGCCTCACTGCACTTGTGAATATGTGCCTCACAATTGTATCTGCATAATAATCTCTTTTGGGAAGACATGTATTTAGGCTGAGAGTTATAATCTGTATTCAGTCTTCTGTTTATCATGCATGTCACTTTCATAGCGATGTTAAGTCTCTTTGATGTAAATGTAGGAGATGAGGATGGAGGGCAGGAGTAACCATGAACTGGCTTCTTAATAAAGTATGCTCAAGGTTAGAGAAGCCCAATCTGCTACGTTGGAGATTAGCCCCTATACAGTAACTCCTACACACAGCAACTTAACAAGATTTTGATGTTTTTACAGGGTTGATTCACACTGGAAAGTCCACAGCTCAAGGGTCCAGACTTGTATTTTGGGCAATTTTAGCACAGACTACTTTTACTTTTAAAAACCCGCACACAGAGGAGATTTGTGGTGCTGTGACACGAGGGTCAGGCTGGTGTAAACAAGAAACTTTCGGTTTATTGCCACTCATTTTAAAAAAAAATTTATTTTTACTTTTTGCAAGCTTCTGTGATTCTATGTTGCTCTTAAAACCTGTTTTATTCAAAGCGTTGGAAACAGACCGTACCATACCGCCCCGAGCCAATGGAAACAGTGCTATAGAATGCCCTGCTTATATGTGTGATAGTTGTTCACACACAACTTATAACAAAAAGTGGAAGATTGTGTTATTATTAAAATGTGCAACTGCGAAACAGGGCCACCATGAAGTTAACAGTCTTCATTCAGCCCCTCTGACAAAATATGACAACACTTGCTGCTTGCTACCACTCGGGCAAGTCATAAGCATTGCCAGTGGACAGTTTTGTCTTGACAGTCTGATAAGGAGATTCCACCCACATCACTGCTGCCGCTACCTGGGATCGAACCAAGTACCTTCACATTTTCAGTTCTCTGCATTTAAAGGATGTATGGACTATTTTCAAAAAATGTTTGTTGTCAGTCTTGGTCAAAAACAGTTGCATAGATTTGTAACAGCCTTGTACTTGAGCTAAACAAAAAAATTATTATTAAAAAAATATATAAACTGTGGACATGATGAAGCCAGTAAAACGTCAATCAAACCCTCAGTGTCCCTAAGTAACTCATTGGCCCAGTTAGCACTGAAGGGGGTGTGGCCCTGGGAGGGGAAACACAGCAAGCAGCTGTTGGATTTGAAAAGCCTCCATACAACCTTTAACTGCTTCAACATACAGATTGGGTAGTGGGTCCAACACTTGCTGAATTAAAGTGAAAAAGCTGTGTCTTTTTTCCTTGCAATGACCTGAGTTGCATACCTTTATCAATTCTCTTAACCTATAGGGTTAGGGTTAAACCTAACTCTAATCCCATTCATTATACCCCGATTTTTGAAGTGAAATTAAATGTTTTCTTTTTTGAGAGGCATCTTGAGTATTAAACATGCAAAGACATTTAGAAACTAGAATCATTTGTATCGACAAAGAGGATTGCGTGTTATTTACATGACTGTGTTTACATTAAAAAAACGGATGGTGGTCTGGTTTGTGAGTCTGTGTGAGCTGTTTTCTATATTGTGATTCAGAATGGAGAATCACAATATTCTCCATTCTTTTCATGACAAACTAAAAGTTGTGCCATTAAAAGCTAAGTGGATAAAGTGTGCTTGCCACCTGACAGAACAAAGTGCTGCAGTGATCCAGGACTGTTAAGAGCAGCACTGTTCTGTCTGCTTTGCCCCGCACCAGCCTGGGGACAGAGCAGAACCAGGCTCAGCACATGACACTACAGCCACTCCACAGGGGACAGTGATTTCTTGTTGCTTTTAAAGATAATTGACAGAAATGCGCCTGTTGTTTCTTCTGTGACTCACCAGGGGCTGTGAAGGTTGAGGTGTTGGCTCTGCTCATAGCTCATGGATATGGAAGGTTTTTTCCAGATTCATCGGTGTAGCTGATAATTACTTGCATAACACAGAAGCTGCTTTCACAAAGGCCTTGGACTGTGTGTGTTTTCGTGAGCTAAACAAATAGCAATTCATTTGCTACAAACAAGCAAAGGCTATCTTTATTTTTATTAAAACATTTCTCCAGTGGTGACAGATATGGTTCCTGTAGCTCTGATGCAGCTATAATCAAAACCCAAACTCATTCTCATTTAGATCACAGTAAAATAAGACTAATTAAAAGACTTTTAAAACAAGACATCTAAGTTTAAGACTGACTGCAGTCTCGAGGGCAGTTAGGTCCACCGAGCTCGTGATTGTAATGCTATGGTAACCTCCATTAAGAGGCTAAGAACTTGGTGAGGGGTTAAAGCAGCAGCACAGGTTCTGAGATTGCGAGGTTTGAAATAAAGCAGACATTGTCCCAGTGTGGTCTTCTCTTAGTATGCTAATACATGCATATATCAAATCTAAAACACAGTCTTTGCTATAGGAATAAAGAAGTGGATGCTGCTGTACTTGTACTTCTCATCGTCTTCAGAAGATAATCAGCCAGAGAAAACCCGCTTTCTTTGCTCTACTTGAATGTCACTTGAAAACTCAAGCCTGGGGCTCAATTCTTTAGCTGTTAATTAAACAATCAAACGTGCCACATTAAGTGGTGTTGGAAGCTCAGAAGAAGCAAGGGAAGGAAACATAGAGCAGAATTAAAAAGACAGATACAGTATAATGCAGCTGGATCTGTCACTGAATATGTTGTATTGTTGCAAGTTGAAAATACCGGAGCCTTTGACACCGTGGTGTTATTGAACCTTCAGGCTACATTTGACCAATGTACTCTCTGCACAGTGAGGATCTCCAACCTTTTTCTTCTGGAGAGTTTTTTTTTTTTTTTTCCTACCAAAATGACAGAAAGCTACTTACATTATGCACAATGGCACATGTGCTTGTACCAGATTCTAGCTTGTACAGCTATTTTACGTGCTACTGAACATGTTTTTCATGGTAGGGGACACCAGAGCTCTCGGAGGAAACCTACATGGACACAGTGAGAACATGCTCCACGGCCCTAGCGAACTGTCTGGGAGTCAAGCTTGGTTATGAGGCCTTACACTGCACCACCGTAATCAATTCATCAGAGACCTGAGGACCTCTGATTTAGGATGCATTCACAGTACACTTTTGATTTGGATCAGGATTCATTTGCCTGGATGGTCCGATTTCTGATCTGGGCTAAAATTAAAAAATCTGATCGGAAAAAGTCGGTCGAGCCCTGGGAGAGGTTTGTTTGTATTGTGAACGCAAACAGACCGAGAGTGAAACAGTGACATGATCTAGGCTTAAATGCATGTGAGGCTCAAAAAAACGTACATGTGAGATTGAGGACTAGACAAGTAAAAAGGAAAAAACATTATAAGTTAACAAGAGAGGGGCAGAGGGTGATTATGATAACACAAACATACACCATCTTTGCCATCAATTATTTACAAAAAGAATCAGTTATAAAGCTTAAATGAACAGAAATAGTTCATGTTAATGCCAGAAAAAATGGAACAGTTTCATTCAGTATTTAGTTGTACAGCTACAATAAGCAGATGACATACCTTTCAGAGCCGGTGTTACTCAAACAGAAAAGATGTTTTAACATTTTGTGCATTTCAAACGATCCAAGGCCGTCACTTCTCTCTCTTCAAAATGTTCGCAAATTGTCTGCGTTCCAACACTTCACCTTTACTCACACTGGGCTGGTAATGTGAGGTTGTAGCGAAAGATTCATAAAAGCAAAAATAAAACCATCCAGACCCTCTTACATTTTGTTCGAATGCAGAAAAGTCTGGAACCAAAGTCAGAGCCAATCACTTTGTCGTCCAAAATTCCAACCTCAAACAGCCGCTCCCCTCCCCTAACCCTCGCCAATTTTGAAACTTTTTTTTGCTTCGGTTTTGAACAATTCAGAATGTATAAGTTCCTTTAAACCTGAGCAGCAAACCATATTGAGAGCCTTCGTACTGAAAAAATCCTTGCGCTACATATTTACGATAAAATCCGGTTTAGCGTGTCACTGTTTTGGTGTAATTTCCCTGGTTTTTCTGAGATTGGTTGACTCAGCGCTCGGAAAGGTTGCTCTCGAAATGAAACCCGGCCTCTGATTCCAGATTCTCGCATCTTTATAAAGTTGTCTGTCAAAGTGTGTAGGGAATGGCTGGTCAGGCAACAGAAGTACTATTCTTGCTTGTTGGGATGTAACACACATCAGGCAGAAACAAATGGGGACAGGTGTCTTCTTTGAACTTCCAATGACTGATTCTGTCCGACTCCCACAGCACCTCTACAGGCAAGGGGTAGTTGTGTTTCTACACCACTGATTTGATTGGAAAAAGTGGTATTATGAACAAATCATGGATCTATTAGGCCTATATTATCTAGATACAATATTGATAGCTTGTTGTAGCTAGCAGCAGCGGTCACTCCTTTGGAAGTGCAGCAAGAAAATCCCTCTATACATAACTATTAGCTTTTTTCCCTAAATAACAATGCAAACACAAACTGCTCGTGTTCAGCAGAAACAGCATCTACAGCTTTAGGTCACATTTGTAGCAGTTCTTACCTATTTCACATCATAAACTTTTTTCCGGTTCTAAAGGTTTTAGTATTGCATGAAACAGCTTTTAAGCTTTAGCTTTGGCTACCGCTCCTGCTCTGTAACCCCCCGCTCTGATTGGTCTGAACGGTCAGAATGTCCCGCTCTTTGTTCAAAGAATCATGGGGACACGCAACTGTGCATGTTCCATAGTCTGTTAGAGCAACTAGCAAAAAGCTAAAGCTAACAGTCATAACTGAACAAACGCTAGTGGTCCGCCATCTTTGATCACCTTGAACAGAACCAAGCCAGTTTAGAAGTTGGGAGTGTTATAACTTTGGTCCCCAACTGAGTCAAGTCGGTTCAGAGTTTGAAAAACACAGTGGAAAACCTTAATCTTGTTGACAATATAAGGAAACTGGGTCAACATGTGCTGCCCAAACAACAGGAAAGACAATGAAGAGAAATAGTATTCTAGCACATATCTTCACGTCATAAAAACAAAACGATGACGTTAGCATCGGATTTAAGCATAGGTTAATGATAGGCTATTGCTAAACCCAAATGTAAATGTAGCCTATTCTTGTTCCTTTTTTAATATATGTATTCTTCTTCTTCTTTTTTTTTTTTTTTTTTTTTACTTAGCTAAAAGTCCAACCATTTTAATAATGAGACATCCAGAGAGCAGTAAAGGCTAATCTGATTATATTGTACAAGGACTGCTCCACCTCCCCCTTATCTCGGCTGTTTGACATGAATTTGAATGGATTTCCTCAGCCTTGTAAACCTCCTGCTCCTGACAGGATCTCTCGCTCCATTGGCCGCTGACAGAGGCTGCCGGAGCACACACACACGCCTCTGCTCTGACGCGGTCCACGCTCAACGGCTGGAGCTGCTCTGACGCGATCCACAGTGGCTCACAGCTGGAGCGCACGGAACATCACAAGTCCACAAGTCTCCGCAGAGAAGTTTACGCGGAACAGAAAGACATGGAGTTACACGCTGCTTTGATCTTCTTGGAATACTTTTCTACATAACGCGTGTAATCTCGAAACATTTGCTCGTGCATAGTTTCCTGGACGTATTCTCGCATTCTGTTCATTCTACTGCTGATCGTCAGTGCACGGGACTCGTCTTTGGACAAAGTGCAGTTGGAAATGACGGATCTGACGAACGGGAGCCGGAGCAGCGCGCGTCGCAGTGATTACGTGTGGCAGTACGAGTATTACGACGACGAGGAGCCCGTGTCTTTTGAAGGGTTGAAGGCGCACAGATGTAAGAACGCCACGGATGCACGGAGAGGATGCGTTTGTGTGAAGGGGATTGGAAATAGAAAGTGTCTAAATTTAGTAAAAAAGGAAAAAAACGTAATTAAAAAAAGTTTAGACACGTAAAGTAATAGTAAAAGCACTTATAGCCTACATTGTTTTTTGGGGTTTTTTTTAGGCTTCCAGCGTGTATATTTTATTCAATTTAATTACATTTACATAGGCCTATGCATTCCAGTATTTTTTTTTGTTTTGTTTATGTTTTTGTGATGCTAAGGTAGGGCTGATCGAAAAATCAAGAGATTGAAATCAAATCCAACCAAATCGTCAATTATTTGGTAGATGGGTTTGAATGGTAAAACTGAAAACCAATCTTTTGTCAGTAAAAATGTGTATTTTGGTGCAAAAAATAAACTTAAAGGCAGATAAATGATGTACAGTTTCAAAAATTGTAATAAATGGGACGAAGTTTTTGTTTTGTGTATTTTGAAAAGGTTGAATAAAATAAAATCGAAAATCGAGATCAATCAATTTGAGAAAAAAAATCGTGATTATATTGTTTTTTCCTAGATCGCCCACTCCTATGCCAAGGGCACATATGCAAAATCGACTTTGAGTTTTTAATCTGAGTGTAAATTTGCTTTCTTGTTAAAAACACTGCTAAAATCTGCAAGGTCACTGTTGTTCCCTCCAAAACACTATTATTTAATTTTAATTGACCTTATTTAATCAGGGAAGTCCCACTGAGATTCAGAATCTCGCCCTGGGGGAGGCATTAATGGACATGTTTCTATGCTGAATGTTCTAAATCTGTGATGTCATACTGATCTCAGAGATCGTCTGCACTGCTTTATGTGAATAAATCATCAGACCAGACTTGATTAGAGCATTTCTGCTGCACTAGCTTATCGAGTCAATAAACTCTAAAATCAAGTTAGAGCTTGGGTCATATAGGAACAACACAAAAACGTATGGTATCTGTCCTTTAAATGTCAGAAAAAAATAATTCTATTCACTTCTTCTTAATAACTCTTAATAAATCTAAAAAATAATAATAATTAATGTTTTTTTGTTTGTTTGTTTTGTTACTTTTTTTTCTTTATATTTTTATTAGACTAAAAAAAAAGCTACATATAAATACATGTTTTGTTACTGTGTGTGAGCTCACATCTCTTCAAAATGACACATTTCTATCTCCAGGAGATCTCTTTCTGCTTGTTTCCATGGTAATGCTGTTCATTAATCTATAATTTTCCACAGTATGGTTTTAAACGCATGTCTTTATGAAGAATGCTTCAGTTCAGTGTACGAGTTGTACTTACATCAAATGGATCATACTTAGTAATGGTCTGTTTAAATCCATGAAAGCAGGAGGCAGATTGGACAGATTGGATTTGCATGTTTGCAGATGAAAGTCTGTGTGTTGAAAGCAAACAGGAAAAAGAGTTTTGCATTGATTGTCTTGACTAATACATTTAAACTGTTTTTCCAAAAGCGTGTTTAGAGCTTATCAAGTGAATATTGACTTGTGGTATTTCTTCATTCAAAATACACCTGAAGTTGACATACAGTATATTTCATTCACAGCTCCTGCATGTTTAGACTGCTGTCTTCTCTCAGCTTAAAACTCCACACACTGGATACTTTCAATCATTTGCTTGATATTTAAGCTACAGCTATTGTTTTAGTTTTACTTAAAACATGTTCACTGCCTTGTGCCACTAAAATATTGAACATGTTTTGCAATCTCAACTGAACAAAAATAAAAACAAAACTATTTTTCCAAGATTTTGGATCAGATACAGTATATTCTGTACAGCACTTGTAAAATATAAATGTACTTAGCGTTATTCAATTAATCAAGAAATTGAGATTCTATCATATTGAATCATCAATTATTTAATTGAAGATTTTGAATTGAATTACTTAGTTTTTACATGATATTGTGTTATGTGTCTTATTGTTTTATTCTACTTTTGGTATTTGGAATGTGATGTTGTTGTTTTTTTATTCTATATGCTTAATATCATGTTTTTTATTATTAATATTGTGCAGCACTTTCAAAGCAGTCTTGTTTTAAAAAATGTGCTTTACAAATAAAGTGGATGGATGGATGAAAGATTGTTAACCAATCCTTTGTCATTAAAAACTTGTGGTTTGGAGCAAACTTTTAGGCTGAATATTGGTAAATACATTTTTTTTTTTTTTTGTTTTTGAAAAGGTTAAACATAATTGAATCAAACATCAAGATGGATTAATATGAAGATACACAATATGTATTCTATTTTTCCCCAGATTGCCAGCCCTTGTTTATTACATGCCTATTTCTACTGTATATGGAATCTCTAGATCTTTAATTGTGCCAATTTCTAAATAGACAGTAGCTCATGTTTCACACATGCATCTAACTGTGCTCCATTTCACTTTTGGTTCTCTCTACATAGGGGCATTTTCTTAAAAAATGACTATGTCCCAACAGTTGGAATCCTAAATAAGACATGTGTGTTGTCTGTGCAGACTCTATTGTGATCGGCTTCTGGTGGGCCTGGCCGTCTTCGTCATCTTCATGTTCTTTGTCCTGACTCTGCTCACCAAGACTGGAGCTCCACATCAGGAGTAAGTGACCGGCTCTGCTGGCTACACCTGATGTCCTCACACAAACAAGAGTATCACTGACAGCAGCACTAACAATCATGTGTAACTACAAATACACAGTCATTATTACACATTTAGCAGAGTTTCACCATAACTCGTTAAAACGGAGACAAACAAAGATTTTTTTTTTTTTTCAGCACAAACTTCTCATTCTCTCACTCTTCTCTCTCTGTTCTGTCTGTCTCTCTCTCTTTTCTGTCTCTTTCTCACTCTTCCTCTCTCCACTCTTCTGTCTCTTTCTCTTTCTCTCTCTCTCTCTCTCTCTGTATATTAGCAGAAAGGCACTGGGAAAAGGAAATTAAAAATGTTTAAATGAGCAAAGGAATAAACCCTATGGGGCATTTATTGTAAACTTTAAAGTAAAGGATGGCTTAAAGAAATATAATTTAAGTGGTGACACATGATAATAAGCTTTTCTGTAACAGTGGAGGCCGATTTATAGCTCCACTTGTTCACACTCTGACCTGAGGCCACAGCACTGGTCCATGCTTATCTCAGAGCAGAACACACACAAACACAAACATCTACACACACACAGTAGTGAGGCGTCTGCCTGACAGTAATGTGTGCCTGCCCCCGGCACTTTCAGATCTCACATGGACGTCACAAATGGAAAAGGAAGAAGGAGAGAAACATAGTAGTTTTGCAGAAAAAAGCAGGGTTGTTATTTGCAGTGGGATAAATGACACATATTGTACTTGATTTGCAGCAATTCTATTATCTCTGGGTTGCCAGATATGAGCAGCTTTCAATCACAAATACAGTGTTAAGGTGCATGGTGCAACATCTGTGGTAAGGTTTTAGAGTCGGCCTGGAACTGGAATATTTCCTTAGTCACACGACAATCATCAACAGTATCCTTTTATTGTGGCTTAGGCCACAATAAAAGGATACTGTTGATGATTGTCACACACAGTTTGTGCAATATTATGCTGTCTAATCAGCATTTTGATCTGCCACACCTGTTCAATAACACATTTAAAAGAGATATACTGTGTTTTAGTAATAAACCCTGATTAGACATTGTATTTTACATTTTGTTCAATTCAAAACAAATAAATGTAGAAAGAGGTCCACTGACTTGAAGACTAACTGCCAGAAATTACAAGACCGGTCTCGGTACAGTGACAAAGCCCTGCCTTTTCATTCAACAATTTAACTAACAAGTAACAGATTTTACAAGACTTTTTTTTTTTTTTTTAACCCCAAATGTTTTATTCAGAATTTTGGGCGGGGTTAGGTGAAAATTAAAACAAGATTTTTCTGAGCCTTGGAGCATCAGCTGTGCAAAACAATACAGGATTGTTAGAACATGGTGAAGAAAAATGGATTTTACTTATACACACAACAATCAATCCCCTTTGTCCTGAAAATGTGTAGATTGGTGCATTTAATAAAAGATCACAATGACCTTTATGAGTGGCTATGGTGATCTTTTGATCATTATCGAGGCTGCTTTACAGTAAAAGAGTTCCAATTCGTTCAGTCCAATACTGTAAATTTGGTGTGTGTAAACCCACTTTCAAGGGTGACATTGCAGTCTTACAAAATGAAAAAGCATTTTTCAGAAATTGGCTGTTGAATTGGGTTGTGTTTTTTTAAATATTTAGTAAGAAACTAGAACATATGTAGATCAGTAATTTACCTTTGTTCATTGTAAAACACAAAGTTGACTAAAACAACTTAAAAATAGAAACAGCTCTACTGACTTCCTGTTCAAAACTGCAGAACTGATAAGCCCCGCCTCTTCATTTTAAAATGTAACAATAAAAAGCAACAGACTTGAAATAACAAATTATTATTGTTGAAAGGTGGCTCTGGGGACAGTTTTGAACCATTTATGCTTCACTTTGAGTAATAATCTTTGAAATATATCAAGTAAAGACAGACAAGTGGGAGGGGATAGGTGGTAGGTGAGAACGGGGATTTCTGAGCACTTAAGCTCGAGCTTAAGAACAATACAAGATACTCAAACATTCTGAATCAATTCAAATATAACTTTGAATAACTAATGATAAAGGAAGGCCATTATAACTAGGTTAAAACTTAGAAAAGTGATTTTGACAGAATAGGTCCCCATTAAATTCACAATGTACCATAGAACTGTGTGGATGACATGGATTTAATTCAGTAATAAGACATTAGAAACAGATTGCACACCTGGCCAAACAAAACAAACAAAAAAAATGGGCATGAAGTCTGTTTTTCACAGAGACAGCAGCAGTCAGATGCAGCTTCCAAGCCGCCTTGCCGTCAGTGTACACCCGATGTCCAGTCCAGTCGACCAAAGTTCAAGCTTTGATCCTGTCTTGAGCCTTGTCTGGGCATTGTACACTTTAGAAGGTGATATTGCAAACCAAATGCATTTTGAGAAATTGGCAGTTAAAAACATTTTTAGAAGAGTTTGAATAATTGCGTTGTTACCACATGAAAGCCTAAACTCAGACAGCAAAATTACAAAATAAAAAAAAAAAAAAAAAAAAAATGGGATGAAAAGAGTTTTGCCAGCAGTGTCAGTCCTTAAGTTCATAGTCAGGTCAATGGTCTAGTTAAAGACTTTCTTCGAATAGCCTTCAGCTCCATGTGGACGCTCTGAGAGCACTGTCTTTGTGTGTCTTAACAGACTTATACACTTTGCCTCAAGTCTTCCCCAAGAACACATGTTGTTTTTGATCATCTCTAAAGTCAGTTCTGAGTCAAACTAATATGATGCTTTCTCTCCAATCAGGGAGTTGTTTTTGAAAGAGACTACTTTTTCTTTATCATGTTCTAACAGGGTTTTCTCTTCATTTAACAAGAATTGTATTTGTATTTGATTCTTACCAAATTCTAAATACCTGAACTCTGTGGCCTCTATCTTGTGAAAGCGGCGCAAAACGTGACGCTGGCAAAAGTGCCAAAAGTCGCCGCAGGCGCTTTTTGAAAAACTAGGCGCAATTCGAAGTCTAAAAGGCGGAACTAGTTGGGGCTGATCAGAATAGGGTGGAGCTAAGCTGCCTGCAGGTGGAGCTTCGTGAGTTTGAGGATGAGTTCTGGCCGAAAGCCTACAATATTTGCTGTTTTATAGTTTTTATAGTTTACTATTATAACTTGTATTTAAAAAACCTTTTGCGCATGACTAAGGAATGACGACATCATTCATCACACCGGGAACAAGGAGCAAGTTGGCCCGCGTTTGGAGGACTGTGTTTACTTGGAGCGCTTTAAGCAGAAACACGGACCCAGAGACAGAGCGACAGCAGTCTGACAGAACTTTAGGACACGCTCTGGACAGCGGTCATTGTTTGGATTTATTCAATTTTCTTCAGTGAGGACAGTTACCAACGCTTGACATGGATGTGCTGCTTTCTGACACAAGGTAAGTGTAGTATTTGCATGCTTGTGTTTAAACGTGGTTTTACTGGTAAATAAATGTGATCAGAAAGTGCAGCTTATAACCTCTTGAAATACATAAGAAAGGCTTCTTCTTAAACACAGAAATACATTGTGAGACCTGCCGCAGTTAGTCCTGGGTCCTGGTCTAGACCTGGCTCTGGGTGAGTCCGGTCTGTCTGATTGTGGTTCTGTGCCTTCGTCAGCTCCTCCGCAGACTCCACAACCCGCTCATGACACGAACAAAGCCAACCGTAATGAACATTTTACATCTTGTTTTTGCTTGTCTTTATAATAAAACGGAGCGCCTGTACACGGTTCACGCAGCAGACGCAGCGGCAGCGATCTCCGCGACTCGCGCTAGATTCATTATTGTGTTGCTTTTGGTTTAGTTATTTTGCTGTTCTGTAACTGCGCGGTTACTGAACGTATTTCAAAAAAATAAAAACTGACATAGAGGTGATGATTTACTCTGTTGATATCTCCATACGGCCAATCCGAGTTGTGGCCTAGTTTTTGGCAAAACACATTTAGGAAAACTCTTCTTGTAGGCTTTTGACTGAGAGGACAACTTCATCTTTTTTCACGGACACAAACCTATTCTTTTATGTCAGAATTAGACCCTCACATAAGCTAGGTCTACACGTTTCGTGAATCATGCAGCCTTTGTTGTGCAGCCTATAAAATAACAAACAAAAAATAATAATAGACCTAATTCAAGAAAAACAATGTGTGAGGCCTACATATTTTTATTAATTAGGCCCATAACCTGTTGTTCATTTTCTTAACATTTTCACACTTTCTTTCTAAGAGCGTGCGTCAGGCCACACTCTTAGGTTTTGTCCAATGCGCATCTTCAAATTCACAGGGTTCCACCTGCAGGCAGCTCAACTCCACCCTATTCAAATCAGCGCCAACTGGTTCCGCCTTTTAGACTTCGTATTGCGCCTAGTCTTTCAAAAAGCGCCTGCGGCGACTTTTCGGACTAGCTACTTGCGCAAGGTAACTGCGCCATTTGACAAGATAGAGGCCTATATGTTTATAATTAAAAATGACATATAATATGAATTGTCCAATTCAAGCGTTGCGTGATGAAAAAAAAAACCTAACCCTATATATATATTTCTAATAAAAGTAGTTTAAAGTATTGCTTGTTGTAGTTAAAAAAAATCATGGTGAAAATGCTTAGAATATTGTTTGGACAAATCAAAGTGAAAGTACAAACAGTCTACAAAGTCCCATTTTGATGGCATTGCAAACCCAACTCTTCCTCTTTTGGGGGATTCATTCATAGAATCTTATTGCTTTTGTATGATTTTTTTCATTCACTGTGTAGCAACAACTTGAGAAATATTTTAGGCACCGAGCCCAAACGTGATACAAAGAAGTGTAATTGCTAAATGTGCTGTTCTTGTGAGGGGATATTGTCTTCTTTTCTCTCTTTTGTTTTTCTCATGTTTCATAAAAGTGAAGGTGGTTAGTGGCAACTAAAGCAATTTATTTGTGCTTTTCTTGCCAAAAATAAATATTGGTCCCAATAAAAAAAACGGCTTCACTAAACTTTTATCCCTACCCTGTTACTCCACCTCCCCCGACTGCGTCTTCAGATCATTGAATGCTAATATAGTGAATAACCTGCTTTCAATTGAAAGTTCATTTAACGTATAAGCATCTTCTCAAAATGTGTTTTTTAACTTACCCATGTTAGATCATCTCTGGAAGACAGAACTTCTCCTTCCACGTTGCCATCGTAGTGAAAACAGGACCTGACCTAAAAAAAGAATAAAACAGACAAAAAGTAATCCATTTGATCAAGTGAAGTTATTAGAATAGTGACTCAAGTCTATGTTGTTTGTCTGATTTTAAGGAAAAGAGAAGAGAAAAACAATACAAGTGTCTGTGTTTTTGTATGTAGTGATGTTTAAGGACCTGGTGACAATTACTGGCTCACTGTGTAGAAGAAGATGTGTTCTCTACTATAATCATGTTGTTCTCGTGTTGTTTGGTGTTTAAGGTTGCATTCTCATGAAAAACACAGGAATTCTGTCTAAGAAATACTATTCTTTTCCCTCTGAGTCTCAGAAAACACTCCTCTGTATGTCTCAGATGTCATAAGAGATCTTTAAAGTGAAACTAAAAGCAGAATCAACTTTTTTCACTGTCAGATTTAATTATCTACTGTTTCTGGGCTATTTTGGACCATTTTGTGCAAACTCGCTCATTTTGCAGTTATGTGTGCAAACCAGGGATGGAAAATCAACCAAAAACGACATGAATGTGCATTATTCTGTTGTGTTAACAACTGATGGATGGATGTTTACTGTTTGAATCTTGACAAAACACACCAGTTCTAAGCTCTAACAACAGTGACTTTGTTTTAAATGTCATGTATTATGGTTTATTTTGCGTCTTCAGATAAAAAAAAAAACATAAATAAACTAACACAATCTAACAAAATCGAAAATTATGGCTCCAAAATCTAAAGCTGAATCGAATCGTGACTTAAGTGAATCGTCCCATCTTTAGTGCAAACAAACACAAGTGTGCTGCCACGATGGTCAAACGTTGTCAGTGCATCTTCAGTACACGCTCACATCACATTGCCACACCCAGGACGTTCAGGTGGACTATAAAAACCCCTTCTTCTAACGCCGCTGAGTTGGACAGCGATTACCTGCAGTACAGACCAAAAGTTTAGACACACTTTCTCATTCAAAGAGTCTTCTTTATTTTCATGACTATGAATACTGTAGATTCACACTGAAGGCATCCAAACTATGAATGACCAGAAGGAGAGTGATGAGGTGCTGCGCCAGATGACCTGGCCTCCACAGTCACCAGACCTGAACCCAATGGAGATGGTTTGGTCTGAGCTGGACCGCAGAGTGAAGGCACAAGGTCCAACAAGTGCTAAGCATCTCTGGAACTCCTTCAAGACTGTTGGAAGATCATTTGAGGTGACTACCTCTTGAAACTCATCAAGAGAATGCCAAGAGTGTGCAAAGCAGTAATCAAAGCAAAAGAACAGGTTAGGGTTTTCTATCAGGTTTCACCCACCAACCAGCATGCAATGTAGGGAATACAGTATATTCAAGCCCTGAAGGCTGCACTGTGGCGATCACTGCTCCTGAGGAGATGTCCCAGAGGCATTGAAGGATGGGTCAAATTTCCCTACGGGGACAATAAAGTATACCTTAACCCTAAGAAGCTAGACCTGGCTGCACAGCCTCACAGCTGTAAACCTCTCTGCACGTTTGCACTGCTCCGACATAAAACTCACATCACTCACTATCCATATTTCATGCTGGGAATGAAATGATGTCTCTTAAAAGGCCTCCAGGCATCTCCCACTTTCCGAGCCTGTTTGGAGTGCAGCTGTGGGCGGAGTAAGTCTCTGACCACACTTTAAGTTCATAAATCATCCAGACTTGTTTGGAGCATTTCTGCAGTTTTAGCATAGCATGTAAGATCACATTTAACTCAAATCCTGATTTTTGAATTTGAGAACTCATATTTATTTATTGCCTTTCACTTTCACTTTGCTGTCTGTAACAAGATCAGGCGTAGTAATTGTAGCCAAAAATGAATGCATGTCATGTGGATCCTTGGGGTGTTCAAAAGTATAAGTATAAATATAGATGTACCTACTAATACCTACTTACTGTTTTGCATTGTGAAAATCAGACGTACCACCTTTAATTGCAACATTTTGTCAATTGTATGAAATCTTTTGTGACAGCTAGAAATAAGATACAAATGTTTAAACGAACATAATTTAAAAACGAGTGTGACTGACCAGCAGCTTTAGGTGTGTGCTGCTACTTGTATGTGAGTCAGCAGCAGCAGCACGATGTCACCTCTCTCCACAGTGCAGCCTGTTCTCTCTCTGTCCTGTTATGAAATATGAACTGCACTGAGTCAGCCTCGTCACACACTATGAGCTGCACACTGGAGAAGAGATGCAGAAGATCAGATTTAATGAAGAAGGCTCCACTTGATTCGAAATTGCAATATTATTCATTCTTTTTTTCTCTACCACTTGTTCTCGTTAGGCAGGGAACATCTCATTCATTCATTTTTCTGTAGGGTAGTCAAGATTGCACTGAATGAGACCAAGACCTTTCCAAGACCACAGAGTCCTGAGACCGAGACAAGACTAAGATCACTGAGAGTCAAGACTGAGGTCAAGGTCCGACCGATATATCGGTTAAAATCTGGCTGATATACCACAGATATTTCTAAACATGTTGTACCTCGTTTTAAAGCTTAGATCTTCCAGAATACAACATACAGTAATTAGCGCAGTTATTATTTTTATCTGTGGAGTCGTTTGTTGACGGTAGACATTATACATTATTAATGGTTCCCAAAAAGCCCAGACTTTTATAGTCCGAGACCGGGACGAGAACAAGACCACGGTTCATCAAGACCAAAACAAGATCATCTTTGTAATTTTATACAATTATCAGTGTCTTATTATGATCTTATTGAGCAGAACTTTTTGCAAACTATGCCTGGGCTGGGTCCTGGTGGTCGTTTAGCAGAGCAAGGTGGTAATGACATGTGGTGTCAGTGTCCAAAACAAGTTCAAGATAAGATCAAGACCAAGACAAGACCTAGTCCAAATGTGTTCGAGTCCGAGACGAGACCAAGATCTTAAAAAAAATAAACATAAAACTACTAGTCCGGCCCTCAGACCGCAACTCTCAAATATAATTGAACAGCCTTGACATATGGAATTTACAGTTATGTTAATTGACCCACAGTAACACAGAGAGAGCATGCAAACTTCACTCAGAGAGATGTTTAGTTCCAACTCAGGATTTGAACCCACATGTTTCGCTGGAAAGCCAGAACTTTAACCAATATTGATCACTGCATTCATTTAATTAAAAAAAGTCATTTTTAATTTGTCAATTTAACATGACGGTCTTTTTGACAATTCTTTAAAACTGTAAGATTGACAAAACATAAGTCATACACAGCACATGGACAGGGTTATGATTTTAAAATACATTCACTATTCAAGATTTCCAGGGCCAGGAAAAAGTCTCATTATATCAATTTATAAATCTAAAAGGAATCCGTCTGATAGCTTATCCAGTACTTTGTTTATGAGCAGATACATGTAAGCAGGTGTATATGTGTGCTCTATTCACAAGGATCACTCAATGAAACAGAGAAGTCCTCCTTTCCTCCACAGATGCACTGCCTCTGTTCTGCTCTAACTGCAGTTGTACAGGCCTAGCTTGTGTGTCACACTGCTGCTGGGCCAAGCCTGTTGTATATTTATTTATCCAATAATAACATCAAAGGACTATTGAGCTCTGTCTTTGTGAGCGACACACAATTCATCCAGCTCTTTAGTCACAGGCAAATGTTTGATGACAATATATAAAGAACACAACTTTGTACAGGTCAATAATATTTCAATCAGGTGGAGGGCGACTAAAATGAATATTGTCCAAGTGCACTTTCTCCTTGTAATGCAAAAGTTAATAGGTCTAGTGACTGACTAGTGACTTGGTCTTGAGTTTAAATGGCAAATATGATGCTTTATTAGTTGTCTTTTTAACATGTTTTGAGAACCTTATCATCTGCGTCCTAATAGTAATAATAATAATAAAAAAAATAATAATAAAATAATAAAGCACACATGATCTGTTTCCCACATCAGGACCTGAGTCAGAGTTCTGAACCCATCCATCCATTTTCTTCCGCTTTATCCGTGGTCGGGTCGCGGGGCAGCAGTCTGAGCAAGGACGCCCAGACTTCTCTGTCCATACACACCTCCTCCAGCTCTTCCGGGAGGATCCCGAGGCGTTCCCAGGACAGTCGAGAGACATAGTCCCTCCAGCGTGTCCTGGGTCTTCCTCGGGGTCTCCTCCCAGTGGGACATGCCCGGAACACCTCACCAGGGAGGCGTCCAGGAGGCATCCGGTACAGATGCCCGAGCCACCTCAGCTGAACCTACCTACCTATATATCTGAATAGATTTCTACACATTATTAATCTGAATGACTGCCGCTGAAAGCCATAGACAAAAAACTGATTGGTCAAAGCATCTGGACTAGCTGAGAAGTCACATTTTTTGTTAAATACAGTCAAGAGAAAAAACACAAGACATCTTTCCCATCCAAAAATGCACACGTTCTTTTTGTTGTTGTTTGTTTTTAAGTCAATAATAATGTGATTGATGTAATCTTCAATTTTTGTGATAATCACAAATATCACGACAATGCATCTGCCAGAGCAGGTTTAACTCCTAATGCTGCAGAAATGCATCAAACGAATCTGGATTATTCATGAACTTTAAAACTGTGGAGATGATCTAACAAGTCTATCTATGACATCACAGATCTGGGACATTCAGACCAGTGTTTTCAGAGGCTCAGAGGGGAAACAATGTATCTCACAGATGGAAAGAAAGTGTTGCACATGTAAGGGCCCATGTAAGGGCCTATATTATGCTAATATTTTCATGTTACACTGCGCTCACACTGCCTTCAGTCCAGATCCAGATCCGGATTCATCTGGGTGTGGTGCCCACCCACATATATGCATGTAGGGACTCTGCGGCATCTTGAGACCAGGGCTTCATGCTCAACTTGGGAGTTCACGTGATCACTGACACTTGTACAGGAAACGCTGGTAAACAAAGAACACTTGCGTCGACTATTAGGCTTTGATTTTTCGCCACACACTGGATAAGTATGGGACGTTTACCCTATATGTTAAACAGTCGTGTGTAATGATTCTATTTTGTTTGTCGTGTCTTGTTCTCACAACTTCACCAAAAGTTGTAAGTGCTTTTACAGCTTGGGAAAAGCTCATTGAAAAGGAAAAGATTCAAACATCCGGAGCACATCTGCGCAGCTCGCCCAACCGGACGTATAGCCGTGTGAGAGCCTCTCATTACTTTTAAAGAAACGGAAAGCCTCAGGACGTCGGACCGGAGTACAGACAAGATGCAGTGTGAGCCAGGTGTTAAAATCATTTCCTCATGCTTTGTTCGTGTTTGTTCCACAAGATTAATACAAATCCTGCATAATAGTCTCAATTTTTGTGCCACTCCACACACTGTCAAATGTTCAAATTTTGTACTTACAGCTAATGCTTTAGCCTGGTTTAAACTGAATACTTGCTTGTGGCAACAAAAAAAGTTGTAGACTTTTGTAGTAATCTCAGCAGTACAAAAAATAAACTGACAATTCAAAACAACTCAATCTGGTTAATAACTGTTAACGTTAAAATGCCCACATAATTACATCACAAAGTGGAACAAATCATTTTGAGCTTTGCAGATCGAGACAGTAACTCAAACTCTTGTGAATGAAAGAAAACACAACTTTGGGGCTGTTTTTGATGAGATAACAACCTAACACGACAAGTTAATCTTGCTTAAACCTCTGGCTTCTATTTTTGTCCATTTGGCCTGTTTTTTAAACTTTGTCAGCCGACCATTTCTCATTTATTCATAACAGAGCTATGAAATTTGGCGACAAAGCTTGTGAAATTGTTCAGCCAAAAAAAATGTTTGTTTGTTTTTTTATTTTGCAACTGCTTTGGATTACTGCGAAAAAATAACACTCACAACTTTGTGTAAAATTGGAAGTTTTTAGCTTTTGTAGTTTTTGAGTAGCCCTCGATAAGAAGCAAGAATCACCCTAAAGACCCTAAAGACAAAAATGTGCATAAAATCATCATTTTTTTTTTTTACTTTTTTTCAGCTCTATTTATAGATCTATCCCTGCTCTAATCAAAAATGTAATATGTTTTACAAAAGTCCTTTTAAAAAAAAAACCTCAAATGCCAGCGTAAAAACCTCAGTTTCAAATACAGTGAATAAATTACTGCAATATATTCCAAAAACCTGAAAGCAGAGTTTATTGGGTAACATTTTTCGTTTTTTTTTGTAGCATGAGATTACCATGTTTTAAGAACACCTCGCCTATTGACTTTCATTATAAAAAATATACTTTTGTATGTTATTATTTGTTTTAATGATAAGACTTAATTTATGACAACATAATTTTGATTAGAACAAATGAGCTGAAAAAAGTATAAAAAAATGAAACTATGTTTTTCTGAAGGTTTTTGTAAGAGGATATTTTTGTCCTTAGGGTCTTGAGTGTGATTTTTTAAAGGGACGCTTGAGGGTTAATATGACCTTTAACTTTTAGCAGCCTATTAAAAATTGCCCCAAAAAAATGGTCTGTAATGCTACTGTAAGCACTATGCTGACAACTGAAAAATGACAGAGCTTATGCAATATTCAAAACAACTGCAACTTCACCTGGATGCAGTGAAACGTTACGTTAGCTGCATTTCTGATGCTAATTACACCGCAGTCTGGAAACTAGCAGAAATAGCGCTACTGTAACAGCGACGACTTCCCCGACAACGACACAAAATGCTGATTCACGCTGATCGTACCTCGTGCACCGGGCTGTCTGTCTACGTCACAAGTAACGTACACATTCCGCCAAACCAACGTCCTTCTCCATCAGACGGAACAAGAGTCGTGCCTATAGCGTACCTGGAGTGTGATGATGACCGCGCTGGGCTGTCCGGAGAGAGGGGAGGGGAGCATGTCCGGACCGGAGAGGAGCGTGTGTGTGTGTGCCCTGGTGTTCCCCGCTACTGATGCTGCTGAGGCCGAGAGGAGGCAGCGGGAGACCGGACACAGGACTCACGTGCGCAGCGGAGAGCGGGAGGAGGGTGAAGCTGCAGACCGGAGGCAACAGTTACACGCTGCACTTTCACGAATCAGTCATGGTGGACGGCACAAGGGGGCAGCAAAGTTTACAAAAGGTGGATGGTGGATGGAGCATTGGAACTTGAGCAACATGAGTGGCATTTGTGGTGCGAGTTCCACAACTGCTACCTAGCTGATTTAAACGTCTTTTTACAAACAACAAAGTGAAACTGGAGAGGACCACCCCAAGCGCAGCCAGTCAGAGAGCTTTATTCTCTTCAGTAGAACTAAAAATCTTTATTATTCAACTCAGACAGTAGGCTATTCACTGCTCTCATTTTTTCATAAGTTGGCCCTTAAATGCATCGACACAATCTAAGGTGCGCAAGGAGAGCAGGAGATCATCCCAAAGCTTTGGAGCCTCAGCTTGGAATGACCGGTTTCCTCTGGTCCGAAAACGTGTACGAGGAACCATTAACAAGTTCTGATCCACAGACCTCAGAGCTCGAGATGGTCTGTAGGGTTGGATCAGGTCACTGATATGAGAAGGAGCCTTGGAGCTGAAGCTGCGCTCTGATTGGCTGTGCTTCGGTGGTCCTCTCCAGTTTCACTTTGTCGTTTGTAAAAAGTAGTGCATAAGCCAAATTTACAACCAAAATGAAAACATATATTAACATGTGTCGAAGGATTTCTGAGAGGACATTGTCAGATTTGAACCTAAATCGTGTGTCAGTGTGAAATTCAGCTACCTCACCTTTAAGGCTGAACAGTTTCACGATTCACTTCTGAACATGGCTTTATCTATGAATTTAATATCATGTTGTGAAGGAAAGTATAGCATTTTGAGTTCTGCTGCTCTTGCGAGTGCGTCTAATAGAATTACGATGGCGATTTCGATAAATTGTGCAAGCCTAATAAACACAGTTACCACAGCGACTGTTCTATTACAATGACAGTAACAGGAAGCAAATGATTAAAACCATAGGTGTATGCATGTAGACCTATGAAATGCAAAAAAACAAAAAACAGTTATGTAGGCTGTCTCCCCGGACATATAGTGCCAATGATCACACCTGAGTTACTGTTGGTAACTATATATTACTCCAATAGTTGGTTGCCGATCTTTCTGTCCAAATAATTGGTGGTTCTATGACTGAATCTCGATTTTTCAATTAATTGCTCTGCCCTATTTATAACATAATAATTTAATTTAGCCACAATTTTTGATTTTGTTCGATTTTGTTAGTTTGTCTATATTATTATTATTTTTTATCTTAAAGTTGGGGTACATTTTTTTAGTTGTAAATAAGTCAACTTTGTATTTTCCACCAGAAAGTCGATGATAAATGCAGCACTTTGAAAACATGAGCCTACAGAGTACTCTCTAAATCAAATAATAAAGAATTGTAGTTCTAATCAGGAGCAGAATGCAGCGCTCTGATTGGCTGAGCTTGAGTGGTCCTCTTCAGTTTCACTTTAACTAAGAAAAAAAGAGGGTTATAAGTCAAAATTTCAAACAAAACTTAATTATGATATTAACAATGTGTTGAAGGATTTATGAGAGAAAGATTTAAAACCTAAATTGTGTTTGCAGTGTTAAAATCGCCTACCCCACCTTTAAGACACAAAATAAACCATAATAAATGACATTTAAAACAAAGCCACTGTTGTTAGTGCTCAGAACTTGTATTTATTATCAACATTTGAAAGAAACAGTCATATTTGTGTCTTATTTAGTGTCATCAGTTGTTAACAACATAAGTTTTAATTTAATGTTTTTGGATATTGAGGCATGATTAGGATAGTTTATAGAAAAATCGTAGTATATATGGCGTTGGTTAATAGTAGTCTAATGGATCTATATTTTGCTGATGTGGGTTAGGGAGTGTTTTAGTTGAGAAAGTGGGTTATAGGAGAAATTAACGGTAGTATGTTGGTGAAGTTAGTTTTTGTTTTTTTAGATTGGTGGTATTAGTTTTTGTGATGAGTGGGATAGTTTTGTTATTGTGAATAATTTTGTTTTTGACATTTTTCATTTTTATCATTGGTTTGTCTGTAGCGGTTTCAGGATGGTCTATTTATTTTGGCATAGTCG